>CM038721.1:18608985-19808985 GCA_021613375.1 Megaleporinus macrocephalus | reverse complement strand
ATTTACTTTAAATTGTGGTCTGTATAGATTGTTTTAGAATGTCTTAATTTCGTGTTTGACTGCTAAACATATAGCTTTTAACATATGTTTTATTTCTGGTTTGTGTGTGCGTATTAGACAGCGTATAGTGTTGTTTCATAGACAGTAAAATGTGTCTATTAAACGCGGTTTAGACACGCACTTGAACCTTTGGTGTAGATAGATGCGAGACAGAGCTGTTTCTCAGTGCAAATGGCGAGACTGCGGTTTATATTCTGAGGTAAAATGTATGATGGACGTCCATTGTTCACCTCCTCTGTCTCTAAGAAAATGTGAAGTTGAAAGGGCCACATCTTGAACTAAACCGTCCATTACTCTTTCAAAACTAGAGACAGTCATTTGGCGCATGGCTCTCAAAACCATTCGCTAATGATTTTAGATCATTTGCAATGGTTCTTAAAACATCGCCATAAGTAACACGGCACTGATTTAAAAGAATAAGCATCAACAACTTATGGCTCTTTGCTAGCTGTACAGCTATCAATGCTCCAGAGCACAGCTGCTTAAGGCCAAGTCAGTAGGAGTAGAGCCAGAACGACCGGAGCTTGTTAACCAATCCTGTTTTAGAGTGAGGATAAGACTGCCCACCTCATTAACATACAGATGCATAAATGAGGAAATACAGGAATAAATGAAGAAATATATAAATACCTAAATAAATGTATAAATAAATAAATAAATAAATAAATGTATAAATACCAAAATAAATGTATACATAAATAAATAAATAAACAAATAAATGTATACATTTGGGAATAAATGTATAAATAAATAAATGAATGAATTTAGAACTATGGAAATAAATATATTTATGTATTGAATTATTTATTTGTACATTTATTTATTTATTTATACGCATGTAATTTTTTGTCCTCCATAAACCAACACATTCCAAGCAGAAATGGTCAATAACACTGAACCAGTATAGTTCTATACATCCAGCTGCATTACAAACATTAACTGTCTCAAATTAAAAAATGCTTTAGTTTACATTTAGTGTGTTGATATTTGTGGTGACAAGTTTTTGTCTACAAAAACGTTGTTTACTCATAAATGAACTACAGTTAAAAAATACAGAAGGAATTACCTTAGGCATTAGTGTGATCTTTGCCAGTTAATTAAATACTGATTATTACACATCAGCCTCAAATCAAACAAGCAAACACACATCCTTTTTAACCAATCTAGAAAGAGAAAAAACTACATGGCTCATGATTCAGAAAAGTACCCCATAATCATTAAGTTTAAGATGGACATTTCTTTCCATCTTATGTTCGGTACAACTTAATGGTCAAAGTGTTTCTCTCAGAATACTGACTTTGGTGACTTAAGTATTTTACAGATCTTAAACGATTCACCAAAAAAATGTAGAAAGTGAAGCAATTTCTTCAATGATGCTATGACTAGTCTTGCTCTGGAGTCCTGGTCAGTGTCTAGTTTTGGGAATCTTTTGAATTCTATGAATTCCAATTCTGACTTGCTTATCAATTCAGAGTTTGATTTACACCCCCCCTTTTTTTATTATAAAAAGATACAAAAATCCTAATGCACAGAAATGGTCAATCTCAAATATACCAGCACACATTAGAGAATTATCAGAAAAATCATAAATGTCCTACTGCATTTCATTCATTCATATATATATATATAGTGGCCCAATAATATTTAGATCTGGTGACGGTGCAGGCCATGGGAGATGTTCAACTTCACTTTCATGTTCATCAAACCAATCTTTCACCAGTCTTGCTGTGTGTATTGGTGCATTGTCATCCTGATACACGGCACCGCCTTCAGGATACAATGTTTGAACCACTGGATGCACATGGTCCTCCAGAATGGTTAGGTGGTCCTTGGCAGTGACGCGCCCATCTAGCACAAGTATTGGGCCAAGGGAATGCCATGATATGGCAGCCCAAACCATCACTGATCCACCCCCATGCTTGCAACAGTCTGGGTGGTACGCTTCTTTGGGGCTTCGCCACACCATAACTCTCCCGGATGTGGGGAAAACAGTAAAGGTGGACTCATCAGAGAACAATACATGTTTCACATTGTCCACAGCCCAAGATTTGCGCTTCTTGCACCATTAAAACCGACGTTTGGCATTGGCACGAGTGACCAAAGGTTTGGCTATAGCAGCCCGGCCGTGTATATTGACCCTGTGGAGCTTCTGACAGACAGGACAGAAACAGGACAGTTGAGGTGCACATTTAATTCTGCCGTGATTTGGGCAGCCGTGGTTTTATGGTTTTTGGGTACAATCCAGGTTAGCACACGAACATCCCTTTCAGACAGCTTCCTCTTGCGTCCACAGTTAATCCTGTTGGATGTGGTTCGTCCTTCTTGGTGGTATGCTGACATTACCCTGGATACTATGGCTCTTGATACATCACATAGACTTGCTGTTTTGGTCACAGATGCGCCAGCAGGACGTGCACAAAAAAATAAATAAAATTGTAAAAATTCTAAAAGAAAAAACATTTTTATATATTTAAAGTATTTTTTCACATTTGTACATTTTAATTATTATTAATATTACTTTTTGTTTCAAGTTCACACATTCCAGTTCATTTGTGGATTTGAATTTTACGTGCATGTAGTTGTTTAAATGCAGCTGCAAGTTTCAGTACATTTATGACTATTGTTTTACAAATTCAAAATCTCTAATTTAACTCTATAGAAAGGTCTCTGTTTATGTTCATTGATAGCGTTAAGTCAACTCCCTGTCGGCTCGAATGGGGAGTTGGTTTAATGATTCTGTTTTCAGTAGAAAATAAAGTTTCCCTCTAACTCCTACAATATATATATATATATATATATATATATATATATATATATATATATATATATATATATATATATATATATATATATTTATTTTTATCTATTACGAAATTATGTCGATTAGCATAATGTGCACTTCGCCTGCAGAAAGCATGGATTTATCTGCAGCTACAAACAATCGCTCGCAAAGTTGTGGGAGTATTTTACACAGGCACGCCACAGTGTGGTGCTCTGTCAGCTCTGCACAGTGGAGATGATCACAACAGTACAAGCACTTGAAGCGCTAATATCCCATAGCGCATTGTCAACACAGCACCTGTTTACATGTTTTTCTTATCTTAACATATTATTTTAAGATTATTGACACATGTAACATGTTTCTTTTAGCAGTAGATAACGTTTTCTGTCATCATTTTCTGTGACGCCTGCACTAACCAAATTACTAGCACGTGGGTTAAGCTGCTGCTGTGCCTACATTCTGCGCTGTGTGCTTTAACCAAACATGAAATAGCTGGAACTCTAGTTCAGCCACCTCATTGTCTATTCGTATTGTTCCCTGTTCACTACATAGACTGCTCTAGGTAGAAAACACAATGCACCTGTAAGTAATGTACATCGGCTATCCACTAGTTTTACGGTGCTTTGTGGGTATGAATGTAGTGAACTATATAGGGTATCTAACTGTCCACTGAAAATTCGACAACACTACAAAAAGGCAGACACCCTGAATAGAACACTAAATGGTAACTAGGGTGTGATTTCAGACACGCCCATGGACGGAACTTAATTCTATCGACTTTTTATCGACTATGTCTTATAGTTCTATCGAGAAAATGTTACTTCGGGATAATTATCGTTATATCGTCGACAATTACCATCATGTACAATGTACAGGATCTTATGACCGAACAGGTGGTTACGTCCATGTGGACATGCTTCTGAAATAATCAATTTGCATTACGATTATGGGATGCGGTACATTACACTGCAGGCTGACATGTTTGTCAGTTCAACGCAAACAACACAACTCACGACTGTGACATCACCACATGTCTGTACGTTAACAGCAGTTTTATGACACTTGTTTTACAAATTTTAGAAGGCTGTAGTTTTAGATTAGGGGCCTTGATTTAATCTGCAAAGGCGTGTGTGGCTGCAGGTTTTCATCCCATCAAAGCAGGAGCACATATGAACAATTGATTATAGATTCTGAGATTCTGATTCAGCAAGCAGTCGCCTTAATCTGCCTTTGTACCAACTTTTTTGGAATGTGTTTCAGGTATCAATTTAATAATGAATGTACATTTGTAATTTGACCTATGAACAAAAAAAAACATGAAATATCAAAATAATTATTGCCCAATATATTAAATATATCAGCCAATAATATTTGCAGATATTTGCAACGTCTGTATTGGTCAGGAACTGAAAACTAAGCATACAGCTGCTCTAGTTCCATTATCAATACATCAGCTGCTTTATTTAACAATTCAACAATTCAATAAAGCAACACCACAAACAAATAAACTATCTAAGTTAATATCTGAAATAGGAAACAGCAAAACTGAGGAGAAATTTGGGATAAAACACAACCTTAGCATCAAACAGTGGATGTTGTCTAAGTTAATCTTATGTATCTAATCTTACACTGACTTCCAAAGGAGTCTCACATACAATACAGGGGGTACATATTTATGAAATTTGGTCATGAAATGTTTTTTGTGTAGGGACGTTTGTGTGTGTGTGTATGTGTGTGTGTGTGTGTGTAGGGAGGGGGTTATACAGATACAGGTCATTTTCCATTACCTCCCCTTGTGATCCATTGCAGAGCAAAGAGATGAGATGTGAGTTAATGGTGCATGAAGCTGCATGTAATTCACTAACACTGGATTCAAGAATTTACTCAAATTTTCTGAAAATTCAGTCATCAAACAGGATAAAACAAGCATCCCTGCATAACAGGCTGTCTCTGAAAACTCATCTCTTGAGAACTGAGTACTACAAACACATTCATAACTACAAAGACCACAAGTCTTTGTGATTTATTCTAAAACATAAGCAAGACACAGTTATGGAGATATTTTACGCCAGGCACTGTAGTCATTACCCTTATGTCATAAAGCCAGCTCAAAAGCTTTAACAGCAGAAAAAAACAGTTCTAGGCACCAAAAGAGCCATAGCCAGCAGATCTGCTGACCCTGAGAAATACATTGTGGAAGTAGTCTGTAATGGACAGACAATCAGATTTGATTAAGGAGATGGGCCAAGAGCAGCAGATCAAATGGAAATAATTACCAGCCATGTTGCATATTTACATACATCAAGCTAACAAGTCAGAGAGCTTCCTAAACATAGTCTACACATCACTACTGAAGGTGCAGAGTTGAGGCAGTAAAAATTCCTAACTTTCCTAAAATCCTAACAGAAAGTACAGCTACATTTTAGCATGTATACTAACAGAATGTTTGTTTTTGTTTACATTTTCACTCATAAGAACGAATGTAGACATAATTGACTCAACATATTATTCTATGTATATGTAGACACTTTTTGCATTAATATAACTAAGATAGCTAATGGACTCTTTATGTTGCAGTTGTGAGAGACTTACTATGGAACGGAGGTAATTCTGTGCAAACCAAAACTAAATACCTGTTAGTGGATAAAAGCCATGAAGGCTATGGACTAGAGAATGACCAACACAAACTGTGCAGATGAGCTATCTATTGGACTGGGTGGGCCATAAAGTGTCTAATAGTGTTAGTAGAGGTGGACACAGTGTTTAGAAACTCAGTGTTTAGAAAAATATGGTAACAAAGTATACAGGAAGACAGAACTACAAAGTACTCCTATGTGGTCAGTGGAGCTGTTAAACTGGACAGTCGGTGAAGATACGAGGAGATGGTTTAAATGTTACAGTTGATTGACATATTTATTGGGGGAGGAGTTTCTAATTTTGTTTTATAGAAAACTAACTCCGTCTGTCCCCTCACTGAAAGGGGTGGGACGATCAGCCTATAGTGCAGAGAGCGTGAGTGAGTGACTTTATACAGACACAGTGAATACTGCATGTTTCACAGATAACTAGGTAGGAGCTACAGTTGTGTCTTGACGAATGTATAACAAAAAACTGCTTTAAGGCTGCAGACCCCCAGTTAGGTAGTCAGGAAGAGTTTTTAATAGTTAAATATTCAAATCGGACAAAGAAGAGTTAATGCTGTGCTGCACCAGGTTAGTTTTGTTTGTCAGGTTGAGACACAGGTAACATTCAGCCTCACAAAAAAACTGTGGCTAGAATTTCGACTGAACTCACAGGTAAAGCGCAAACGTGTTAAAGCAGATCTCTGATAAAAGACAGGTAAACGGTTGACGGCCGTTAATTCATATTGATCAATTAGACCAAACTTTTTTTAATGCCACAGCCTCAACACATTATTACTCACTCTTTAAATGACCCCTTTATTTCTTAGGCTAAACAGTACAAGTTATCCAGGGAATTCGTTCAGAGCCACTGATGTCATGTTAAACTACATGGCCTACATGACGGCGCGCCACACAAGTTACACCCTGAAGATGCATATAAAGCAGCAGCAGCTGATAGTGGACTGATGGGATGAATGGAATGTTACTTTAAAAGGGGAATATCAACCGGGAATTTGGGCTGTTTATTAGTTGAATGGACAGCCACCAAAGACGGGGGAGGGGGGTGTTTTGTTGTCACTATCACAGCCAAACCACAGACCACCCGGGTCCACGCTGCACGTTTCCTTACACAAGCCGTAATCCGCTGGTCTCTGCACGTGATCAATCCGCTATCACACAGCAGTAAGAACTAGAACAAACGGAACGGGCGAAAATGCGGAGCGGAGAATCACGCGCTACATGCTAAAGCATATATTCTCACCTGTAAGTTAGTCCGTTCACCAGCGTTTCATTGCCCGCGTACTGCTTTCAGATGCGCGACAAACTACCGCCCTGCAGCCACGGCGTAAATCCCTTACTGTAATACGAAGTTTGCCGAGCCGAGCCGAGCCGAGCCGAAGACCTGCAAAAACACCAGCTCAGATCAGATCACCGGAAGCGCGTCATACGCTTGGACCTGTCGGGGGATGTAGTCCTGAGCTGTTACACACCCAGAATGTAACACAGCAAACACACAACCCTGTCACAGCGTAACGTATCTACTAAATAACGTTGTTTATGGTTTTATTACTATCTTTTGGCAACCAAATTTCATGGAGCTTTATACAGATATAATAAAACGTTTATTAGTTGGATGCACAGCCAACAAAAGGCAGAGGGTGTGGGGCGGTCACTATCATGTATTTATTAGATCAAAATTTGAATAGTTACACTAAAAATCGTTATGTTTAATAAAAAAAAGTTAAAAGCCAAATAAAGAATAAATATTTCTGATATTGTTTTTAAGAAGCCTCATGTTTACCTTTTATTTACAAGACGTAAAATCTTATATGACTTATATATTATATGGCTCAGTGACGTGTACCAGTTAAAATGCACATTATATTGGGCAGTTTTTTGTTGTGAGCAGAGAGGTCAGAAGAAAAATAGCTTGTATGCTACATATGCTGCATCTACAGTAGCATTTCTACTGAGAGACAGGATACATGTCTAATCTAAGTGTTCATGTCATATTCTTCCTGCAAGTTTAAGTATTAATGTCCTGACCTGACTTTGATATACATTACCTGTGACCCAGTACATGGTGTGTTTGTGTGGTACAAGTACACAAAAGCAAGTTTGTTGCAGATTCACCTGAAATAATTAAATGCTAAAGCTGTGCAATATCCAGTAATACCCAGCAATAACGAGCAATACCCACCAATAACCAGCAATTTTCCTCAATAACGAGCAATACCCACCAATAACCAACATTAAGCAGCAATATCCAGAAATACTTAGCAATACCCAGCAATACCCACCAATACCCAGCAATAACGAGCAATACCCACCAATACCCAGCAATAACGAGAAATACCCAGCAATACCCACCAATTTCCAGCATTATCCAGTAATATCCAGCAATACACACCAATACCCAACAATAACCAGCAATATCCAGCAATATCCAGCAATAACCAGCAATAACCAGCAATACCCAGCAATACCCACCAATACCAAGCATTATCCAGCAATATCCAGCAATAACCAGCAATACCCACCAATACCCAACAATAACCACCAATACCCAGCAATAACCACCAATACCCAGCAATATCTTGCAAGTGCTTGTACCTAGAAAGAATTTGAAGCATTTAGTGCATAACTACTGCAATCCAATGCGCTTCAATAAATATTCAGATAAGTGCTCATTTAAGAGGTTGACAAATAGATGAGTTTTAATCTGCATTTACAGACTTTGGGTGAGTCTGCTTTTTAGACAGCTAGTGGTTGTTCATTCCAGGATCTGGGTACCAGGACAGAGATAAGGGTTGATGCTTGTCTTCCATGCATCTAGAAGGCCAAGAGCAAATGTGGACACTTTCCATGTTACCTGCACCTCCGGCACTCAAACTACATCCAGGCAGAGATTGCAAGGATAGTGAGGACTGACAGGAGGATGTTATGGTTCATCAGCATGGCTTTCTTTAGGCTGGGAAACATGCTGGTGGTCTTGAAAGCTAAAGGAACATGACCTGATGACAAGGAGCTGTTTATGATAAATATGATAAAGAGCAGCAGATCCATAGAGAGTGTATGGGTCAGTCTGGATGGAATGGGATCCAGTGGGCAGTTGGCTGGATTAAAGCTGTTGGACATCATCTGTGGCAAGAGAAGAAAGCACGTTAAAGATCTAGCAAGAGTGTGAGAAGTATTAAGAGCGAGCACACTAAGGCTGGCAGTCTGTTACCATGAGATAAACAATCAGCATAAACATGGAAGAAAAGGTACATGTACAAATAGACAAAAACTACATCTTAAAATAATTCAAAAACTAGAATTTTTAAGCTTTAAATAAAAGGTAAATGCAGGGGATACGTGATCATGAGCGGACGGTTCCTGCTGATCCGATCCTGGCTAAATGCTGCCCCCTGTGGATAACAGCATGAAATCAATCACATTTTCTGCCCTGGACACATTTCTAAACTCGATAAGCTGAGCGGCAAATACAGTACATTACAATACATCACATACAAGTTGTTCAGTTTTTATGGTAAGAATGCCTCTATTTTAGGGACGTTCTTGCATTGCTCAACAGTGCCAAACTACACACTGCGGACAACAAAAGGCATGGCTGCAGAGGAAGAGGGTACAGGTCCTTACATAACTTTATTAAAGTGAGTTATTAGTTACTTTTTTAAAAACTAAAAATAAGTGAGTCTGTTTTCAGTTTACTGTGTATGTACTTCTCAGTGATGCACTGAACACAGTTATACTTAAGTATATTTGATTATACCAACAAGTATACAGATAAGTCTAAGTATATTTGGCTTTTACCTGTAATTAATCTTTTGATCAAGATATAATTAATAAAATTATAAGTAAATATTCTTGCCCTGTACAAAACAGCCTCCCATACAATATTTGTTTGGATTTTTTTATTTATAAAGAATTCACATGTTGCTTATCCTAGTTTATCCTATCCTGCTTATCTTGCTTAAAACTAGTTGAAGATTTTAAGTTGAAAAAAATAATACCTAATTGAAATCTAGTCATATACTTTAAAGTATAAACATAATATATAAGCCGTAACTATAAGTACTATCCACGTGTACTTTCAGTACTTCTTAACTAGAACTTTAAACTTAAAAGTAGGATCGTAGTATATAAGTTGTAAACTAAGGGCAGTTTGGCGGTGCAGTGTGATATTAGTATAGTAATAGTATGTAAAATTACAGTGGCATGTGTGGTACTGCATAACATTGCCACCATTAGAGGAGAGCAACATCCTGCCACACCCCAAACAGATACTGAGGAGAAACCACATCTTAATCTACCTGACCACAGAAATGATAGACTTGTCTGAGATACAATATGCACTATTTTTCCTAATAATTGTTTCCCAATAATTTCTCTCCTTGTCCTTATTCTTTAGTAAGAACATTCACATCTATACACTCACAGCAACTACCCCCACCTTTAACTTGTATTCCAACAACTCTATTTCAAGGCTTGTCTGTTTTGTTTGAGTTTTATGTGCTCCATCTTAAGATCACACTTTTCAATTTGCTTCTGGAGGTGTATCTTGTATAAATCCTTTACAGACAGCTTGGAAGCAGAAAGGAAAAGAGAAAAATGTTGTGATATGGTCAAATAAATATCTTTGCATTCTATATTTCAGCTATTTGGTGAGACATTAAAGTAATCTTACTGTTCCAAGCTGAGCTCTGGATGTTGATGGTTCCTCATAAGGCTGTACATCTCCTATCATGTTCTGTAAGAGGGCATTCATACATTATCATGGTGGATCACATGAAATGCCATGGTCAATATATTCAACCAAACAATCAATCAACCTTTATTTTATCTTGGAAATACATTGAGGAGTAACCCTCATTTGCAATGCAGCCGAGCATTTACATTTTAAGGGATTGAAAACAAACAAAAATAATAATAATAAATAAAATACAAATTTTAAAATAAACATTTAATATAAATGAATAAAATATAAATGTAATTTTTTTAGAAAAAAATAATAAAAGAATATAAAATAAACATAAAATACATAAAAATAAACAAATAAGATAAAAATTAAAATCCTAATAGAAAGATAAACTCAATTAAAACAATAACGAGCTTTCTGATGGTGACTAGAAACTAAAAGTTTAAAATGGTTCAGTGATCCCAGCAAGCTGAGCTTCAGAGTTTCCTAAAGAGAATTCCAGCTCGCTGGTGCACTGTAGCTAAAAGCAGATTTTCCCAGTTCACTAAAAACTCTCTGTACCTGACAGGTAATCCTGCCACTAAAGTGAGTCTGATAATTATTGTTTTTATTGAAATCAGACAAGAGATGTAAGCTGGCAAATGGCCAGAAAGTGATTTATAGATAAAAATAAGCCAATGTGATTCTCTTTGTGCAGCTAGTGAGGACCAACCAACTCTATCATATAGTCTGCAGTGGTGAGTACTGTAAGGGTCACTGGTTATAAATCTCAGAACAGAATGATAGATTGAATCTAGCCGTTTGAGGGCACTGGCGGACGCTTTATTATAGATTACATCACCATAGTCCAGAACAGCTAGTATGGTTGCCTCCACTATTCTTTTTCTAGCATACATGGGTAGACATGATTTATTCCGATAAAGAAAAATAAAAAATGCAACATATACTGTACATCCATAGGCTTGCCAAGTGCATCATCCCACTCTGAGACAGCAGAGACTGTTTCTTCATCCTGAAACAATGATTTCTTTGTTTAAAAGAAAGATATTTGTACACCTCTAAGATCTAGGGACTTTAAGATTATTTATAACTGCAGGAGCATTGGTTGTTTGAGACACACCGTCCATCATTGGAGAGATGGAATTAAAATGGTTTACATAAGTACTGTTCTCTATATTCCACAGTTTTTGCACTATAACTAATAAATATAATGAATATACCTTTAACATAAACAGTCATGTTCTAGGGGTTGTTGGCTCTGTTAAGCTTCCTCTGATTCCATTAGTTATAGACTGGACACTGTTCTGTCACAGCTGAAAGCCTGGGTGAAAGGCGGCAGTGGTGGTCCCCCTCCTGGTTTCCATGCCTCTTCCATGCTTCCTGGAATACACTCCAGGTTCCTTCCTGTGTGGAGTTTGCATGTTCTCCTGTGTGGGTTTTCCTCCCACAGTCTAAAGATGTTAACTGTGTCTAAAATCTCCCACTTCCAACCCACACAATCTCCCAACCTACACAGTAGGCCAGCATGGCTAATGTGCTCGAATACTCAGTACTCATTAACATGAACGTTACCTGGATGACTTACATTCTTAAGTATGCGAATGCAGCACACTGTGTTTTCACATGGAGCTGCAGAATGCCGCAAAAAGTATATAAATTACAAGCTTTTTATCAATAACGTGTTGTTTACAGTGGCGGTCTGACAGAATATGGTGTATGTAATGCGTTCAAGGTTAGTAAATACTCACGTACAGCTACTAGTCAAGTCAAGTCAAGTCAAGTTTATTTATATAGCGCTTTTTACAACGATGTTGTCTTAAAGCAGCTTTACTACTCTATTGTGGGATCAGTACGTACTCATTCCAAGCACCTACTGTCTTAGTAAGGGATTTCAGACGCAGCCATACAGCCAGGTGACCTGGAGACGCTAGCCCCTGGTTGTGTATGTGTGTGCAATCAGCTTTTTTGAATACATAAACTAAACTAGTAAACTAATAGTATATACCTATAAGTTTACTTTTAGTGTAGCTGCAGTACAAAAGATGTAAACTAAAACAGTAAAAAACTAAAACTAAAAAGATGTAAACTGAAAAGGAGCCAATTCAGTTCCAAATATTTAAATACTACACATACACGTTTACAACTAGTACCTTGATATAAGTGTACTTACTACATAATGTATACTTGGGAAATACAGTATACATTAATTAATAAAATTAATGCAGGTATTTTTTGGAATTGTAGACTGCCTGCAGCCCCACGTCCTCGTAGCGTTAGTCATCATTGCAGGAAGAATGAGACAAAATAACACCTGAAACACACTTAGTATCCATGGTGCTAAAACACCATGGATACTAAGTAATACAAGGTTATACTGTCATCAGGCCTTTATGTAGGAGCCACGAAGACATAAATAACAGTTATATTAACTGTCAGGCTAATTCAAGTGACACGTTATACTGTCTATATAAAACCAACAAATGAGAAATTTGAATTATCACATATTTATAAAAATTAAAAGTATTAGAAGTTATACCTGAACATAGCTATGAAGCCATATAGGCTGCATTTATTGATATTTGAAAACAGATTTTCACTGAAGCTGAGAAACACACTTAAACTGCAGACATGGTTTTTGGCATTAATGGGCATCAATACTGAGGCAATATCAGCAGAAAGTACTGGATGGGATTTCAGAGAGAATAAATCATCAAATCTGATTCAATCCGTCTTTTAGTCCAACAGTCCTCACTGTGAGAGTTTGTTCATGAGGAGTGTCTCGGTGATCAG
Source organism: Megaleporinus macrocephalus (assembly GCA_021613375.1). Lineage (NCBI taxonomy): Eukaryota > Metazoa > Chordata > Actinopteri > Characiformes > Anostomidae > Megaleporinus > Megaleporinus macrocephalus. The sequence continues at coordinate 19,796,027 of CM038721.1, read as the reverse complement.
GCCTAAGAGAAATTACAGCCATCAATAAAATGTGCACTTTAAAGAACTGCTATGGAACATACAGTCAAAAGACAGATAAATGAATATCTATGTATCTCTATATTATTATCTTGTTTTTGTCTTTTGTACAAACATGTATACACTGTGTTTTGCAGGCCTTTGTGTCTTTGTGTAGGATTAATTTAGAAAATAATAATATAAAAAGAAAGATAAACTATTGCCTACTAATGACACACAATTTATTGTATTTTGGTATAAATCTACAGGACATATTTTCGCTGTCCAGTAAAAAATAAGTATTTCCAAAATGGCTTTACTTTCATTGTATGTCAATGGAAGCAGAATTTTTATTTCTTTTATTGATCTATTGACCCACTCATCATGTAACATGTTTTTTCTTTGAACATCATCCAAAACTAATTTAAACACTAAAAAACTAAACATAATTCAAAAGGTACACTAAAGCATAAATCAACTACGGCCTCCACGCAAATATTCAAATAAAGCTACAACAAATAATAAATAAATGCTTTAGTTTAACGTTTTAGTTCTAAATAGTACAGAAGTATTTGTAAACAAACCGGTGCATCTTCGTTCGATTGGTCAGGCTGCCCACAAACGGCAGTCTAAGCAGTGGGTTTAGTGGAGTGCCGAGCGGTTCGATACCGTTTCCATCGCCTGTCACGGGGTCGTTACCGGGAAGTCCTGCGCATCACCGGATTATATTGGCATTTCCAGCGCGAACCGTGTGATAGGGCGGCTGTGTCCTGCTTCAGCATGGTCTTCGAGTCTTTGGTCAGTGACCTCCTGAACAGGTTTATCGGAGACTACGTGGAAAACCTCGACAAGTCGCAGCTCAAGATCGGCATTTGGGGAGGTAACGTACACGATAACAACCGAGCAGCTGGAGAAATAATGCCTCGATCAGAAGCTGTCGTGTTAAAATCTAGTGTCATGTTGGGTTTTGAGGGTGCAGGACTTTTATATAGGGTAGGCTGTAGTTACTGTGTGGAATATTAAGCTGTGAAAAAGCGATATGGACGGTTTCTCTTCGGCTGTTATTGGTCAATAACACGTCATTCATTAAATAAATATGCCCGACAGGCCTTCCGCTCCACCTTAAATGGTGACCATTCCACCTTCATTTCTTATTCGAATTGCTTGAGGCGCCAGAATGTAAACACTGCACGATTTGTGGTGGAACGGGCAATTCGAATAAGAAGCCAACTTCAGCCACGTCTTACTTCAGATTTACGCTCCTGCGTAGAATTCCCTCCTGCGTCACTCCAGACTTGCTTGCTGTTAATCTTTACTGTGTCTGGTTCTGTTCTGTCAACACACTGTTAATTAGGCTGCACATGGTTTACATTATGTTGATGGTTTAACTAAACAGTCTCAAACGCTCCTTTCAGGCTTATTCTTTCTGAAGTAGTGACTGAACCTGTAAGAGGCTGTACATTTCTATACAGAGTCTGTCAATGTGCCACCGTTTTTAGCTTTGCATCGGTATGTACTTTAGTCGTCCTGTTTGTTGTGGCTTTAACCAAATATTTGCATGGCCCTATTTAATGTGAGTGGCATCATAAGCAGACCTGCGACACTCCCCTTCTTGGTTTCGGTATGTAGAACGCTGGTACTGGGTTTGTCCTGTGCAGTCTACTCACCAAATTTGCCCTATGAACACATTCCTTTAAGTCAGATGTAGCTGCAAAATAACCAGTTAATAAGTATTTTTAATCAATGCTTGTAGGGCACAAGAGGAGTCACATGCAGTGAAATTACCTACACAACTGCACTGGCCTTTAGAAATGCTAAACTGAAGTGATTAATACCACTTGAGATTTGACTGTATGGTTGTCTGATCCATTTGTTTAATGTAATGTGCATGTTGACTGTTATAGGTAATGTGGTGCTTGAGAACCTGAGAGTGAAGGAGAATGCATTGGTGAGTGCACTTTATGAAACTTCAGAATATCATCACTGTCAAATGTAAAACATCCATTGGAATGAAGCAGCTACTGTTTACACTGTGTGACAATATCATGATAAATGGACCAATAGGAAATCTCCAAAACAACAAAAATAATTCTGGCATTAAAAGAGAAGAACGTAAAGTACAGTACATTGCATGATAAGGTCGTCCTTTATATGAGTACAAACGCACCAGCGGCAGACAAGTGCTTCAAGCAGTTCTTTCCATCTCTTACAGAGTGAACTTGACGTGCCATTTAAAGTGAAGGCTGGGCAAGTTGGTGAGAGCCAGTTTCTGATTTCTGAAAGGTAGTAGATGTTATTTGTGAGATGTAAGAAAAGCCGGGTTTCTTGTATGTGCAGCCATAGTGGTAAGTGTATCATCTCATCTGAATGTCATGTGACAAGTTTCCTTTCCTGTTTGAATGTTTTTGCTGAGTCATGTTGGCTGGCTTTGTGCAGGAGATTATAGTTGCTGTGTTTACTAAACACACAGTGACAGATTAGTCCTAAATACTAGCACTGTTTTCTGAGTAGTCTTTTCATAATTTTTTAAGGTGAGACAAAATAAACATGTACAGATATTGCAGAAAGTGCGTTGTGTTGTGATAATGCAAGTTATCGTAGCTGTTGTACAATATGACTCTTTTTGACTGATGTGATCATGTAAATTTTGTGGCAAAATGTTATATACTATGTCTCAAATTTGACATAACTGTTGATGTTTGACCTCCAGTTTGAGCTGTTAATGAGACTGAATAAATCGTCTCAGAACTCCAACAGAACGACTACGGTCTTATATAGTTTTATGTTAAAACTGGACATTACTCAGTCTAGGTTTAGATGTTTTTACTGTAGACATTTTATTAAGGCCCCATTAATATAACTGTCAACCTGAAACCAAGAGAGGCTCTCTATTCCTTTGTAGTTCATGTCTCTGAGCATGTTAAGCATTACAAAATCAGCATGACTTGTCATTTATCTGAGGGTATTTAAACCTTTTACATACATCTGTACTTCAGGGTAGAAAATGAAGATATTTCTCATCATGTTAGCTTAAATAATTTGTGACTCATAATTTTACTGAATTCATGTTACTTTATGTTATAATGCTCTGTAGAATTACATAGTTTAATTTCTTTTAGGGAAGCTAACTCTAAAAATCCCCTGGAAGAACCTGTACACAGAGGCTGTGGTTGCTACTTTGGATGGTCTGTATCTCCTAGTGGTTCCAGGAGTGAGTGAGTATTTCTTTCTTGTGCCTATTTGGATTTACATTGTTATGGCAGCAGTAAACTGATACTGTGGGAGCATACCTTTTATTTATCTTACAAATACTCCACATTTTAAAGAGGAAAATGATCTACAGGGGCAGGAAGGTGATCTTAAGAAACGTTTGAAAAGACTGTTAGATGTAGAGAAGACAGCTAATAAATAGTCATTTAACCCAGTGAATGAATGTAAGGTTGATTTTGAGCTGCAGCCCAACCGCATCAGTGCTACTTGGAGAACAAGGTCACATTTGCAATGCAAATCTACAATATTATTTACCTCATTTGCTTATATTAACTTAGCTGTCAGGAATGCTCCACTTTATAGGGATGGAATTGTCATATATTATTAGTTAAGAAGCTTATTCATTTCTGTCTAGTAATGAAAATCTTTATAATTTTTATAATCTTTATAATCTTTTTCCTTGTGTTCAGTTTCCTTTACATATTATTGCACCTGATTTCAGTAAATCCTCACTTAGGTTTAGTTCAAATTGCAACTCATTTTTGAAGTAAATAAATAAACAGTGAAGCAAAGAGAGAATTTTTTGTTGGTCATTTTGTTGATGTGTTGCCAAAATGCGAGTTTTGAGCTCCAAAGAAACACAATTTCGAAGTCCAATATTGTTTTGCTAAATGTAAACCACTATAAAAATATCTAGCTGATTTATTCTCTGATTTTATCCATAAAACTCCCCAGCATGCTTCAATAGTATGATAATCACTGTTTGAAATGGATGTATCAACTCTAAACATAAACAAAAAATTTTTTAATGATGTTTTTACATTTTGCAGCTGATTATAAATCATTTTCCACTCCTTATAATGGTAAGATGTGTGCACGGTGATATGCCTTAGGGTGGTGGCTGGTGTCTAATCACTTATGGCCAATCAATTACAAACGATGACTAAACGTTGCTGTTACGAATTTTTTCTGTATTCCGCTTTCCTCCTTAGAAATCTTTAAAATGGACATGTACTTCACTTTTATTGTTGGGGGTATGCTTTGTTTTTTGTTTAAAATAGTGAACAGTTAATTAACCTCATCAATCTTTCAGCCAAACATTGTGTGAACGATTGTATATAAGCAAGGGGCGTTAAAAGGGAAAAGCTGACTCTTTGAATCATCTACTAGCAAACTTTTTATTGATGTATATGTGGATTATCAGCCTATTTAACAGACTTGGGTCCAATATGTTGTGTATTTGACTTAGAAAATAAAATAATAAAATTTGAAAAGTCATATATTTAAAATATTTGCATTGTTTAACAGAAGAGTCAAATACTTTATAATTAAAAGACCTTTGCTTTAGAGTGATAATGAGTTTGTCGTTGCACTTGAGCACGGCTTTTTAAAGGGGGTTGGACTTATTTCATGCTAGTGTGGCAGTTTTTATTTTTGTGCACAGCAGTTTCAAAAGGGGTATTTTGTGACTGTTGGCTGGTTTAAAACAGAAGACTTTGCTAAATATAGAAACCTGAAACTAAATGTATAGAGTTATTCAAAATAGATTACACAGGCAAGCATTTAATATTAGTATAAATATTTGGGATGTAGTTCTTTTAAACTTAAGACTAAAAGTTTCTGCATAATTCAGTTATTGAGACAAAATCATTCTGATGTTGTGGTGAATAGAGTTTCATTGCAGAGAAAAGTACAGATTGTGTTTTATTTAGGTGCTCATAGGAATTAAGTGCAAGTGTAGCTATTTTATTTACTATTCAAAATAGCCAGTTAACCTACTTGTGTCTGCTGCCTTATTATAGATGAATAAATCCACCTTCATATAAACACAGAATTAGGTGACCCTTATTTGCAGTGTAGCTACATTAGAACAGAGAAGAGTTGAGAAGAGTACACCAAACGCACCAACCCAGTAAAAAGAAAATGTGAAAGTAGGTAAAAATAAAAAACATTAATGAAATTACATAAAAATATATAGACATAGTAATAAATAAATGAGTTTCCTTTACCATGTTCATTACAAAACCCAATGTGTAACACTCTTCTATGATTGTTAAAAAAATACAAATGTCTTAAAACAATGCCATCATGTATTTGTAACAATTTCAAGTAATATCTTTCTGTGAAGGACCTGTAACAAGGGATAAATACAATGGCTGGATGGTTCAACGCTGCTCTGATGTATTTAGAATGGCACATACCAGTTTTTTACTATGTTAATAGTAATAATATTAGTGAATAATTGTGACGAGATCAAAACTATAAAATAAGACATATGGAATTATTCCTGGAGCAGAATAAAACATCTGTGATTTAAAGAATGTTTATAGAGTCTCATTTGCTACAATGCAGTTTTACTTACTTTTATCATTCTGGCCAACAGATTCATGAGTAGACACATGAGCTGCTTTTCTAACAGGACTGAAGAAGATTGTGTACATGCTGAGATCTTGCTCTGATGAACTGGTTTGGGGATTTTATAGCTTAAATACAGTTAAATGTTTGTTTTAGTGATATACATGGGCTCCAACCTCACTATTTATGCTGTCTTTCAACACATTCAGATCAAAAGGTCCTTATAACTATACACGTATATATTCAGGTAACTTGTGTATGTATTGAATAACAGTCAATTAGTTAGGCAATTACATCCCAAATAAAAGTATTCAGAATGTAGTTTGTATAGGTTTTTTTGTCAAATGCAAAGAGATACTATGAGGTGTAGTATTTGACCCAGGTCTGCTTATGGGTACAGTTCTGATTATGCATGGTGACTGATCACAATGGAAATTCCTAAGAAAATAAATGAAAAGCTGAAAGCTGTGTATGTGTGTGTGTGTGTGTGTGTGTCTGTGTGTCTGTGTGTCTGTGTGTCTGTGTGTCTGTGTGTGTGTGTGTGTGTGTGTGTACACAAAGGAGGCACTGCAGTAACATGCTTGTTTCCCTCAGGGTGCCGTGTTGTATTACAGCTCCCAGTAAAAAAGGACAGTTGCTCTAGCGTCCCGAAAATAGTCTTCTAGAAATGCCAGAATTGTGTGATGAGCTTTATCATGAGGAGAGTATGTCAGCGCCCAGTCCTCTGGCATTAATTTGTTTTAGACGAGTCCAAAAAAAGACAACTAGTCGGTAAAGTTCGGTTTTCTGACTCTATAGCTGAGTGGTTGGTGTTACTGGTTACTGCTGCCTTTAATGGTTGCCAGGTATCAGGATTTGGAGTTGCCAGGTATCAGGAGTTCTTCCTATAATCCACATACATAACCCGTCGTCAGAGTGCACTTCCCTGCCTCATGATTAACATGAAGTATTTCTGCACTGTAACTGCAGTGTTTCATGCATGTTCATTTATTTCCAGTTATTTAAATTCGTCCCCACTTTTCCGCCCACTATCTGTGCAATCATTGGGGTCTGTTTTGCAGACTTGAGAGGATATATATATATATATATATATAAAATGTATATATGTATATCCATATGGCTGAAATTTCTAACTGCGTGTGTGTGTTTGTTTGGAAGCAATTAAGTATGATGCAGCTAAAGAGGAGCGCTACCTGCAGGAGGCAAAACAAAAGGAGCTACAGCGCATTGAGGGGGCCCTGCAGTTGGCGGCACGCAGAGGTAAGTTGCTGGATATTGTAGATATAATTGTTATTTGGCTGAAAATGCAACACCTTAATTTTTACCTGTACCTCTGAAATCAAATTCAGCATATCAGTACATTATGTAGTGCAGTATGTATATAACACAAACAGTCAATAAACCAAATAAGCAAGTCAGTTTGATCTGTGAAGCTAAAATGCTGAGAGGGTTTTAATAGCTAGTGCACATTATCCTCTGTGTACTAATACAATAATGTGGATACTACAGGGTGAGTCAAAAGTAAATGAAATGGAAAAATGACATATCTGAATACTCCAGCAAGTAATGGATGAGGGATCATGGGCCATCATAGGCCGGATCATGAATACAAATCTGAAGGCAAATCTGTACTGAACACAGATCTGAAGGCACGGTTTATAACCAGGTACAGCTCACTAAACATATTTTTCAATGTGGTTGCAACTTCCTGTGTTATTAACATTTGAACCACATGAGATATTGCAAATCAGGTTGCATCGATTTCTTCTTTGATATGCTACATGACCACCTTATCATTGGAAAAACTTGCCCTTGATCCAATATGGCTGCCATTTTTGCGACATAGCCTAAAGATAGGCCCCCTCACCCATTCCTTACTGGGGTATTCAGATATGTCATTTTCCCTTTCTAAAATTCTGAAATAAAAGTGTGTCCTGAGACTTTTTACTCACCCTGTATATTTCAGTATGTATTAAAAGCAAAACTTTAACGAGGCATGATTAAAGATTGGCTTGGATGATTTTCACCATGTTCAATGGATGATTGTGTGAAAGCTCTCATTTTTCAAAACCTGCAAAAATTTATTAACATTTGGGTCAGACAGATTGTTTATATGTTTACTGCAAAGGCTAATGTCATGATAACGATTAATAAATAACATATTAAGGAGCTATTAATTCCTTTTGGTGAACAAGTTCAGCTTAGTTTGTACTTACAATAACCATCCACCCTCTCTCCACTAATTACTGTTTGTGTATTCGCTTTGTGCTGCGCTCTCTGGCTGCAGACTCTCAGGTGGGAGAGTTTGTGTTTAATCTGGAGAGTTATGTGTATAAGGATGCCCCACGCGGTATGTACAGCTCATGTACTGCTGTCGTTAATAAAGTTCATATAGAGGTTTTATGCTTGCATTAGTTTGTGCAATAAATCTAGACATTTTTACTTATAAACTTATTTGCTGCTTTCTTTTATGTGTGTGTGTGTGTACACTTTCTGTCTTTGTGCTTTCTGCTCATGTGTTCTTACGTGATCTTAGTGTTTTTCTGCGTTATTGATTGTTCTCTCTCTCCCAATGCTGCACTCTGTAAGATAAAGGACGTAAATCTAAAAAGCATAAAAAAGCCTTTAGGAGGTCTAAAAAACATGACCAGAAACCAGGTGCGTGTTCCGAATTGACTGTTGATGACTAGTTCTCCCAGAATATACAGATCAGCCATAACATTACAGCCACCTTTTTGTATCTACAGACATTGTCCAGTTTATCAGCTTCACAGACCATATAGGAGCACTGTGTAGTTCTATACTTACAGACTATAGTTCATCTGTTTCTGTGTATACTCTGTTACTCTGTTCTTCAATGGTCAGGACCCACACAGGACCACCACAGAGCAGGTATTGTTGGAGAGGTTGATCATTCTCAGCACTGCAGTGACACTGACATGGTGGTGATGGTGTGTTAGTGTGTGTTGTGCTGGTACGAGTGGATTAAAAAGTGAATGTAATAACAAGGAGGAGGTTTTAATGTTATGGCAGATCAGTTATTGTTCAATTTATGTGTGCTCCTTGAGTGGCAACTCATCTGTGAATTACACTACAGGGAATAACTAGATGTTAGTTTTGTATCACACTTTGTTAACTCAGCACATTTATTTTGTAGAAAAGCCCCAGGAAGAGAAAAAAGACACATTTGCTGAGAAACTGGCCACACAAGTAATCAAAAATCTTCAGGTTAAGATCACTAGCATCCACATCAGATATGAGGACGATGTAAGTACTGTGTATGTGTGTATATATGTGTTCTACTGGAATAACATAACTAATTGTTGTAATGAAATATGTGTGTTAATGCATGTGTTAATATGTATGTGTGTGTAATTATTTATGTACTTATTTACTTTAGCTGTCGGACCCCAAGAGGCCTCTCTCCATGGGTGTGACACTATCAGAACTCAGTCTTCAGGTGATATCTCTCTCTCTTTTACACACATACACATACATATGTAGATACATTACGCATGCAGACATAAAGGCACATCCTGGTGAAACCACTGAAAAAAAGTAACCATTGCCACATTTGTTGGGAACATGTTAACTTGCCTCTAGATATGGGTAATATAATATTTTATTATTATTGTGATAAATTATGTTACAGTATATTTCTAAGTATATGATGGACATTGTCAGTAATGCTGACTAGATACATGTTTCAAAGTGAGGTGTAACGTAATCAATCTCATTAATAAACTACATGCCATGATGCATATTGTGTAGCATGAAAGTATCTTAAAATATCATTATATAATCATTTTTTCCATATCGCACAGCCCTGCTTGCCTTCTATAGCGGTGCCGCAGTTGTCTTTAGTAGTCTGTTTGTCGATGACAGGCTACTGGCCTGTCGTACCACCAGGCTACTAGCCTGTCCTACCACCAAGCTACTGGCCACCAGATTACTGGCCTGTCTTACCACCATCCTACTGGCCTGTCCTACCACCACTGGCCTGTCCTACCTCCGGGCTACTCGCCTGTCCTACTACCAGGCTACTGCCTGCCAGACTACTGGCCTGTCATACCACCAGTCCACTGGCCAACCCATTCTTTAGGTGTAAGAGCAGTAAACTTTAAGTAAACAACTAAGTTATATCTAAGCAACTGTGCTGTGAATTATGGGTTGCCTGACTTCTTAAATAAGAAAGAAAAAGGGTATGCTTTAAAACAAACATAAACCTAACCCTACAAATCTGTGATGGACCAGAGTGTACTGGGCATTAGCGTGATGTGCCATTTCCAACAAATCTTGAATTTCATTGCTGCCCTTTAGGAAAGCAGAGGTACACCTGGCTCTCACCTGCTGAGGCATGCATGTTGTTTTTGTCATAATCCCATGATCAGTGACTAGTTAACTTCAAGCTTAAAGCGTGTACATCAAGCTTAAACCGAGCAGTAACATAGACCAGTCGTCTAGTCTGTGCAACCACTAATTTTAACTATACTAAAAGTGAACGTGTACATATACTGTTCATTTACTAGTTATAAACCACCATCCAAGTTTTTTGTAGAATGAAAGACACAAGTTTACACAAGTATCATCAGATATAGGCAGAATGTTCTTGTCATATAAGCAAAGTTTAATTAAGTATAAATTTGTTTAGTACATAAATAGTAAACTTAAAACATACTCACACATGTTTAATAGATGTTTACCAATAGCATGCTTGAATTAACCTTTTTGTGGGGCTAATACTGGCTTGGTTGTATTTATTAGCATCAGATCAGATATCTAGGCTCGCAGACAGAATTAGTTGAGCATTCCAGGGATTCCGGATGCATGTGTGGTGTATTTGTCTGAGATATAATGCTCCACTACAGAATACTGACTTAGCAAATATAATACTGAACTCAGGTCAAAAGTAGTTAAGCATTATATTACTTTACTCTATTACTTTAATGCAGAAATTTTATGTATTACTCTGTTCACAGACAACTGATGAGAACTGGAGGTCTTGCATTCTAAACGAAGCTGCTAAAATCATCTATAAGGTAAGAGAGAGCTCTTTGATTTGTATAGTAACACATTTGTATAATGTTGATTACTGACTTTCATGTGTTATTAGTAATGTTAGTGGTTTTGGCAGAATTGTTCTTTAATTCAATCTTGACCTGTAGTTGCATGAAATATTTGTAGTTTCTTGGTTTGAAAAATCTCAAGTCTGTGTGTGTGTGTATTTTCAGCTGGGACGTTTGGAGTGTCTGTGTGCGTACTGGAACGTTAACAGCCCCATCTTTTACAAAGACTCATGGGAGGAAATAGTGGTAAAGTATTCTCTCAATTTCCTGTTTTGTTTCTGCAGCCAGTGCCGGTTATTTTTATTATATACAACTCTTGTACTCATCAGTGCATGCTTGTGTCATAAAACAAAACCCTTTTCTTGCCCGTTGTTGAGACAGAAATGAACTTTTTCACATTACATCGTCAACTTTACATTACATGCTCTCATTACATGGTGTGTGTGTGAGAGAGAGAATGAGAGAGATAGAGAGAGAGAGAGTTCTTTTTTGAGTGCACTAGAAGTGTTTTATAAACATTTTATAACACACATACAGAGGATAATACTAAGATAATAAGATTTACATGTACTTTAGTTAATTTACTGCATTATTTCTTTACATTATCACACCAGATGATATGTATGAAATCTCATAGAAAAATTCAAAAGTTTCAGTTTTGGTGATTGCTCATCTTAAAGTTTTTTACGAATGTTTACTTTGCAGATATGTTAATTGAGAAAGAGCTATTTTGCATTGTGTAACACTGAAGTGACTGACCCACCCGGGCTCAAGCTGTGTCTGCAGAAGCACCTCAATGTGAACCAAGTAGCTTCAGCTCTGTAGCTGTAGCCAGTAAAATGAGTATACACATGGGTGTGTTTCACTGCAGCTTGCTTGCTATGTCTCCACACTTCCTTTGTTCTTTCTTTCGTGTTTACATTGATTTATTGTTACTGACACTAGGTTTGACCAAAATTCATCCTAATAAAAAAGAAATTAACTGAGTTACTCATCTTATATTGGCGAAGTAATGTCTTACAGGTTTGTATTTGGTTCTGCTGTACCAGTTCTGAGGAGTGTCTATGGTAATTTGAGGGCTGAGACATGTTTGCAGTAGGATAGAGAACAATGCAGTGTATTTGCGGTTTCTTTGTCCAAAAGTGCTGCAGTTTCTTTCACTACATTTCTAGGTGTGTTCATTGTGTTCATGAATGATTTAATTTGAAAGGAGTGTTTTTGCAGTGTTCTTATTTGCTAGGGTTTCATCTTTTATTATTTAGGTTTATAAAACTCTGTATGTTTAACACATCTGAATAAAAAATCTGTTTAAAATATTTTTCAGGATAAACTGAAAGCAGGAATCAGCACCAAAGATGAGGAACTGAAAGGCTATCAATATAGTATGTATTGAGGAACTAAATTCCTGTATTGAGGAAGTAAATTAAAGTACTCTGGGAATTAAGGTGGCGAGAAGCAGGAATGCTCACAATAACATTTGTCAGGACACCCAAATATTTGCATATAATTATATCAAATACAGGTTCATATGCTGTTTAAACATTTCAAATCAACATTTTTAGTAATCTGTTGCACATACAGTAAAAGTCACAAATTAAGAAAACCAGGTTGGAAATGGTAAGGAAATTTAGACAAATAAAATAATTTCTAGCTGTATTATTATTATTATTATTATTATTATTATTATTATTATTATTTCTCTTTATTTTAGTACTTTTTTCTAATAAATGCTTACTGCCTGATTAAGTAGCTTCTTTAATGATATTTACTGGGTATCTAAATCTTTTGCACAGTGTTGTTGGTGTATGCAATCATAGTAGTGTGATTTGCATATTTGATAAGTTTCAAAACTTAAAACCTGTAAAATAAGAAATTAAATTAATTTCAAGTTTATTTGTATAACACTTTATACAACAATGTTGTCACAAAGCAGCTTTACTGAGTTACAACATATATCCCCCAGTGAGCAAGCCAGAGGCAACAGTTGGAGACTGGAGGACTGAAACTTTGGGAGGAACCAAAATTCACAAGGGGAGACCCATCCTCCTCTGGTCAAACAGTGTACCAAAATACCAAAAAAAAGAGTCTCTGTGTGAAATCTGGATGGCAGAGCTTTAGAAGCTGCACAAACTTTGCTAATGAGCTGTAAACAAGTTTTAATTGCATTGTGAAATTACGTATTCAAATTACAGAATGTCTGAAAGCAAGTAGTCAAATATAAAATCTTTCAAAGTAGCCCAATCTTTATTATGTTACTCTGAAAATATACCATTCGTTTTATTGTTTAATTTCTAACATTTCATTCTGCGTTGTGTAAGTTAAATAACAATTGTTAATAATGCAAGTTATTGTAAACTTTGTGACCGTGTAATTCTCCAGTTTAACTTTAAAACTTTAAAACCCAAATATTGACTCAAATAGATTATGAAAAGAAAGTGACTTGATGCATTTGTCACACTGTGTACTTAGTATTACTTACCAATAAGTGACTTAAACATGCATAAAAAGATTGAGCTGTATTGATGCAAATACTTAATGCTACGTAATGTAAGTTAGTGTTTAGATATAAAAGCTTGTCCCAGAATTTTGACCCATTGTTTTACCCTAATAGTCTTACCTCCTGCCATGCTCCCTCTGGACTTCACAGGTGTTAATACGCTGAATGTGTTTACGATGATATCAGTAATGGTAACAATAAATAATTTTTTTTTTTTTTTTTTTTTTTTTTTTTACAGTTTTTAAACCCATCTTTGCTTCTGCCAAGATGTGCATCAACCCAAATGCTGAGGTTGAGTTAAAGTCCCCCAAAGCAAACCTCCACCTGGAGGTGCAGAACATTTCTATTGAAATGACTAAACCACAGGTACAACGCCTCACTCAGTAACACATACACACACTGTTTTATTAAGAGTCACACACTGTTCCACGCCTTTACTTGGAAGTGTCTAATTTAAGAGACTAAGATTGAGATATCTACTTGATGGCGGGTTGGAAAAAAAAATGCTTGTGTATTCCATTCCGTTTACTACAACTAAATGAGAAATTTCTGAACAATTCAATCATTGCGAAACAAATTCACTCAAAGTAATTTATTGTGAAGTGGTTCATTGTAGAGAAACTTACAGACACTTACAGGTTTCTTCGAGATTTCTTACAGTCACGGTGATGGGAACCAGGGGTCATAATGTCTACATGTGGGCATGAAGACATTAAGCATCTGTCCATTTTATGTAATAACAGTCTGTAAAAGGGGATCTTCTATAGCAGAGATCACTAATAGGCGGACCGTGGTCCGGATCCGGACCCAGACGTTGTCCAATGCGGACCCAAACCGATAAACTATTGAGAATTATTACATTTGACTGTTTATTTTAAGCGGCGGAGCTTTTCACGTTTTTACGGTATACGGGCTTTGCAGTGAACTCACAGACCAATAGCTTGCGCTGTAAGATTACCGAATGCGCTCCTCAGCCAATCAGATCTGTGCACATTGGGGCGCACACACAGGCGAGGTACGAAGCGAGGAGCAGCAGCCAAAGACTAAAGGGAGTCAGAAGAATACCGTGCTCTAAAAACAGAAAAGTCAATAGCGGAAAAATGACTGGACTTGCTCGTCTAGTTTTGGAGAATACCGCTGTGTAAAACCAACATGTCAATATGTGAATATACAGAATATGGCACTAAATCATAAGTGCCCTATTGGCCTGACCCTTGGCCTGAGGAAATCTCCACTAACTGGGCCTTACCTAATTCTAAATAAATACCCATGTTCTATAGGCATGAAACTCCTTAGACTCTGTTTCCTATCAACACTACTGTGAACAACTCTTGAATGGAGAATTTTACATCAAACCACTCTTTATGACTTTGTTTACAGATTAATCATTTAATTATGTAGAATTTTTCCCTGTAATGCAAATAGTGGCTAGTTTTGCACAGATTATTCTATGTCTCTTTAAAACATACAGACGTTTTTGGTAGTTTTAAAAGCTGTTTTTATTGAACTGGCAGTCAAATTGGATTGATGACAATGCAGGAATCAAACACATGTTAAACTGAACGTTTGTCCGTCAAGTAACATTATTTTAACTATTAATTTGCTGTATTTTTTATATAGTACTTGTCTATGGTTGATCTGCTGGAGTCCATAGACTGTATGGTGAAAAATAGCCCCTACAGGAAATTCAGGCCAGATGTTCCTGTCCACAAACATGCCAAGCAGTGGTAAGTACTTAATATCCTAAATGACCACAAAGTCACCTGATGATTGTTAATTATTGTTAATTAATTTAATTAAATTAGTATTTATAATAATAATAATTAAAAAAAATGTTAATAATAAGATGTAGTAGAGGTAGTAGTGGAAGTACTAGTAGTAGTGGAAGTGGTAATGGTAATAGTAAGAGAAGTGGTGGTAGTTGTAGTAGTAGTGGCAGTAGTATTAGTAGTGATATTATTATTATTATTATTATTATTATTATTATTATTATTGTTATTAGTAGTAGTAGTAGTAGTAGTAGTGGTAGTTGTAGTAATTGTGGTAGTAGTACTATTAGTACTGGTAGTAGTAGTGGTGGTAAGAGTAATCGTAGTGGCAGTAGTAGTGTATTCTGTGTGCTGCAGGCTGATTCTGTGCTACGACTGTTCCAGGTGGATGTACGGCATCAACAGTGTGTTGGAGGTACACATCAGGCACTTTAACCAGATGTGGAACTGGACCAACATCAGGAAGCACAGACAAACCCTAAAAACCTACAAGGCTTTATACAAGGCCAAGCTGACTCAGGGCAAGATTAGGGAAGACACAGAGAAACAGATTCTGGTACTAAAAGAATGGATATCATTTCTTTATGTGATTATACATACACTACTACAGAGGTCGCTAATAGGTGGACCGCGGTCCGGGTCCGGACCCAGGCGTTGTCCAATGCGGACCCAAACTGATAATCTACTGAGAACGATTTAATTCTGACTGTTTGTTTTAAGCGGCGCAACTTTTCTGATCTTTACGGTATACAGACCACTCAGACTCACAGAAGCAGCAGTCAAAGAATAAAGCGAGTCAGACGGCATGCTCTAAAAAAAGAAAAGTCGACGGCGAAAAACGACTTTTTAACCAGGAATGGACCAAGACAGAGATGTTTATACTTCCCCCAGGCAGCCCCAAACCAACATGTCTCATATGTTCTGAAACCGTGGCGCTAATTAAAAGCAACCATGTATCTTATATGCATCCATTATCGTCCGCTTTATCCCGCTAGTCGGGGTCACGGGCGGGGGCTAGAGCCAATCCCAGCCACATCAGGCGAAGGCGGGGTACACCATGGACAGGTCGCCAATCCATCACATGGCCAACACACACTCACACACACCTACGGGCAGTTTAGAGTAAACGATCAACCTAACATGCATGTGTTTGGACTGGGAGGAACCCACTCAAGCAGGGGAGAACATGCACACTCCACACAGAACGGCCCGGATATCTTATATGTGTGTGAGAATGATCCTAGTGTAACTTAACTGACATACCATGCCAGACTGATTTTTGGACCATTGGGTCGCTAATAACTGTCTGGATGGTGCCTTTCATCTTTGCTCCAGAGTACATGACTTCCATTTCTTCTGAAAAAGATCTGGAAAACTGATTCCTCAGACCAGAAAACACGTTTCCACTGTATGATGGTCCATCCCAAATGAGTTTGAGCCCAGAGATGTTGAATCATAACACACGTTAGAAATGATGACGGTCCGGACCTTGGCCTGAGGAGATCTCCCCTAGGTGGACCTTACTGAATTCTAATTAAAAACCCCTGCACTAATACATATATAATACATTTTGTTATATTGGTATGTTTTACTTACTAGGAGCTGGAAAAAGTTCTAGATGTGTTCAATATTACACTGGCCAGACAGCAGGCACAGATGGAGGTATGAAAAGATTGCATATGCAGTAATAGCTGGAGTTATTGTTTACCATTCTGGTTCTTTAATTTCAATTTCTCTTTGTCTCTGTCTCTGTCTCTTTCTCTCTTCCTCTTCCTTTCTCTTACACTGTCTCTTTCTTTCTCTTTCTGTCTTTGTCCCTCTCTTCGCTTTCCACCCTTAGGTGGTTCGTTCAGGTCAGAAGCTTGTCGCCAAGAAAGCAGCAGCACAAAAACAGGGAGGAGGAGGAGGAGGGTTCTTCAGCAGCTTCTTTGGCAAGAAAGAAGGAAAGAAGAAAGAACAAGAAGAGGAGGACAAAGCGCTAGAGAGTGAGTGCATGTATTGATACTTTTATGTTTTATGTGTCATTACAAAGCACACATTAGCCATAAGATGATATTAATGTATACAACTTAAATTATGATTATTCACACCTCCAGATTATATATAAGTCTTTATATCTATTGTGTGTATGTGTGTGTGTGTGTGTAAAGATCTAGATGCTATCATGACCACTGAAGAGAAAACCAAGTTATACACCGCAATCGGCTACAGCGAGAGCTCTCACAACCTGGCCTTACCTAGAAACGTTTGTATTGCACATATATTTACCAGAATTCTGAAAAACCTTGTGTTTTCTCCTCCAGCACAGCTGATTTGACTATTTGGTATTTAACAAGTTGACCCAGATGTGTCAACCCACAGCCCAATGGGATTCAAATAATGATTTAATATAGTTGGGTATTTGTATAAATACATGTATTTAAGTGTGTTGTTGTAATGCATTATTGTGACTGTACATTGGTGAATCTCACCTTAGTCATGCTTGCATCTATATGTGCATGTGCAGTATGTAGCTGTCATAGTAAACTTCAAGCTGTTACGGACGTCGGTGACAGTTCGAGAAGAAGCCAGTGTTCCGGAGATCCTCAAAGTACAGATGATTGATCTCAGCACCACCGTCTCTCAACGACCTGGAGCACAGGCTATAAAGTAGGCCCACTGTATCTCCCCTACACACAAATGCAGACATTTACTCATATACAGTTGAAATTAAGTAATACAGGGCTTACATCCACTGAGTTGCTAGTATGTTGAACACACTTATGTTGAACTCCATTTGGCAGTTCCCTGAATGTTGATTCTGCAACATGCTAAACGCTACTATTTTGATGTTGATGCGTATTTTATGACATGGCCCATTTACCAAATCATGATTACAATAATTTGTTGACATTACCTGTTTGAAATCACATCATTACCTCATTACCAGTCCTAAATTGCCCGTCCCAACTTGTTTGGGATGTTTTTCAGGCCTGAAATGTGGAAATGGATATATATTAACAAATGAAATGTAGGTGTTTGAAAAACATAAAATATCTTGGGTTCATATTGTCTGCAATGAAATAAAAGTCAATGTAAATGTGAAAAACACTATATTTTTTGCATTTTCCACACGGTCCCAATGTTTTCTGATGTAGGTTTGGAAATAAAGTAAGGTGATGTAGGAATGAACTTGCTTGTGAGAGATGTCCAGATCATGCGGATGGCAGTGGACAGATATATAGGGGACAGGAAAAAAAAGAGCGTAAATGTGAATTAAGCTTAAAGTAATTTGTAGTACATTGTAAAAACACTGTACTACAGCGATATGAATTCCAATGCAAGGCCATAACACCATAACAGTATATAAATAGTATGAACCAGTGAGATATAGCATATATTTAAAAACTCCACAGAAACGTACATATATCCAGTTTTTTTTAAATAACAGTAATTAGTTAAGCAGGTTATTAGTTCCCCTTACTGCTGACATCATGTAGCTAAACACCCCATTGGTGCTCACCAGAGGGGCACAAAAGAGCGATGAAGCTAGTGAAACCCAAGCCGATTTTTGTTGTGTATGGCAAACCCAGGAAAGCTGACTAGAACTGGTACATGGAATGCCAACTACCACGCCATGTCCAAAGCCACCAAGGTCAACTCATTTTACCCAAATTAATCCAAAAGTGAACATTAACTAATGCAGGAAATGCTTGCTGCCTTGATGGTGCCTAATAAACTGGCAACCTTGTGTATAAACAGATCCTTTAAACTGGTGGTTAGAGTGAAGTGAGAGCAGGTCTTGTGTTTGTTTAAGGTGTAAATATCTGTCTATGTCCACATATTTGTGTTTTCAGAGTGGAGGCCAGTCTGGAGCACTGGTATGTGACGGGTCTGCAGCAGCAAGGGGTGGTACCATCTCTGATCGCCTCAATGGGGGACTCTCACTCCTCTCTGCTTAGTGTTCTGTTTGAGCATAACCCAGAGGACAGCACTGCAGACCAGTTCCTCCGAGTCCACTCGCAGCCTGTGGAAATTATCTATGATGCTGTGAGCTACACAGTAGCACACACTTGCACATAAACACCAATACAATGATAGAAATTTGATAATTATGTAATTGTTACATAACATTAATTTAATATTGATAATCCATAATATTGAGGTTCAATTCTAGACAAATATAAATAAAACTGCTCAATTCATACAATCAGTGATTTCATCAAGTACACTAACCTATATGTGTACACTAGTAATAGCACAACACACCTTTGACTTGTATCATGAGATATTTACAGCATGACAGCATTGTGGGTTGACAAGCAGTAGTAAAAATTCTCATGGCAAAATTTGTAACAACCATATTTTGTGGGAATGCAATGGCAGTGGGTGATATAGTAGTTAAAATTCTTCTTATGGGATTCATTTTGCCATTTGACCACAAACCAACTAAAATCTTAAACAAGTTTATGAAACGTGGTTTACAAACTTTAGTGCATATCTACATACAAGTCATTCTGAAAAGATTTCCATAAAAATACTCATGACCATGGCTCACGGCTCACATGACAAACGGCTGACTTAAAAAACGTTTGATAATAAAGAAAAATTATTTTGGAAGTTTTAGGCTAATATTTTAGAGAAAATTAAAACATATATATATATATATATATATATATATATATATATATATATATATATATGTTTTATATATATATATAATAGCACACAACAGCTATTTGTCAAAACTGTGCAGGTATTTTTGTCATAGTCTCATAAATATAAATAGCAAGGTACAGTTTGCACTCAAGTATACATTTATAATTGAATACTAGGTGAGGAATAATGAATTATGTAACAGAAGCAAAATGATATTAAGTGGATGATCTAACCTGTAATTGTTCTGATGTTTTGTCGTGTGTATTTGTAGCTGACAGTAAACAGCTTGTCTGAGTTCTTTAAGACTGGAAAGGGAGTGGACCTGGAGGTCATCACTTCAGCCACACTCAGCAAACTGGAGGAAATAAAGGAGAAGACAGCCTCTGGTAACATTCGCTTCTCCTCATAAGTGTCCCTGTTCAACAGAATTTGGGAATAATAATTCTGTAATTTATTGATTGATGTGTCATAAACCCAACATGATGTAATATGTTATGTACAGTAATTATATACAGTCAATCACATAAAATGTACATTGTGTTATGTTTTATGTTTTGTATTATGTAGCTTTTGCACTTTTTTATTTACAATTACTCTTCATTTGCTATATGTTTTATTTTGTTTTGGACATCTTATATGGAATGTTTTATGTTTTCCACCAACATGATCTAGCATGTATGTCACTTAGTAATCCTGGTTTATTGTTTATGTTCTCTTTTTTTCCTCTATAGGTCTGTCTCACATTATAGAGACACGCAAAGTTCTAGATCTGAGAATAGACCTGAAGCCCTCTTACCTGATAGTGCCAAAGTCAGGATTCTACCACAGCCAATCAGATCTCCTGATTGTGGACTTTGGCAGTTTACAGGTGAGTATTAAAAAGACATGCAGGTCCTCTTTCATCAACGTTCTGTAGAAACGTGTGAACTGGAGTCCGGAATGATGTACAAACTGATTCATGAAATCCTCCTTGTATCATGGTGAATTACTAGTTTCTTTGGCAGAGTGTAAAACACTTGGATACCACCTATGAATTATGCACTTCAAAAAGAGGTTTTTAAATCCCCAAATTACCATCTTAGTAACATATACTCAACATACGATGGAAATGTACACTACTTTGCAACAGATTCAAAAGATTAGTTAATATTTTCCTCCTTGTTGATTCCTGCCCTCTTTTTTTTCCTAAATCTTCACTCCAACTATGATAATCCCATGCAGAGGGTTGCTCCAGTCGACAGCATAATCTGGTGAATACACCAGAGACGAAAAAATAAGGAATAACAAAACTGTCTGTGAAAATGGACTACAGTCAGATTTGACCGATGAATAAGGCCACTATACTCTGAGTCTGTGCGTGTATGTGTCTGTGTCTCTGTGTGTTGTAGCTGAACAGTGTTGACCAGGGCAGTCATCAGCAGGCCTCTAGTTTCTCTTCGCTGGAAGAGATCATGGACAGGGCATATGAGAGATTTTCACTGGAGCTGCGCAGTGTTCAAGTGCTTTACAGCAAATCAGGTATAGACCAGATACTTACTACATGCATCAAAAAAAGACAAAGCTGACCATCTCATGTATATATATGTTTATATATATATATATATATATATATATATATATATATATATATATATATATATATATATATATATATATATATATATATCTTTTCCAGGCGAAGCTTGGAAAAGTGCTCGGATACAGGGTTCATCCATCCAGCACATCCTGCAGCCCATGGACTTCACCTTACAGCTTGCCAAGTGTATGGTGGAGAAAGACACACGCATGCCCAGGTCTGCTCCTTCTCTCTCTCTCTCTCTCTCTCTCTCTCTCTGTCTCTGTCTCTGTCTAACACCCGCTCTATCTCTTTGTTTGGTCTGTACAGGTTTAAGGTGTCTGGGGAGCTGCCGTTGCTACATGTGAAGATTTCTGATCAGAAGATTCATGCCGTTTTAGACTTGGTGGACAGTATTCCCCTCCCACACACAACTCCTCCCTCCACTCCCACCCAGAAGGTCAGAACATCCATGCATGCACCTAATTAGAAACAAGCTTAGTGGTCTTCTAGGTTTTGCATAGTTATGAGTAGTCCCATTTTCTCAGTAACTTTCTCAAGTAACTTTCACTTTGAAAACTTTTGTCTAGTCTTTAAAATATCTCCTGAAAATCAGATAATTAATAACTGGATGGTAAATGAAAACCCCTTTTCTGAAAAAGAAAACTGACCAAAGTACAAAGAAAATATTTCCAGTGTTTCTAATTTATATTTCTAATTTAATTGTATCTTGTAAACATAAACATATGTTTACTACTATTATGTCTCCTTATTAGTCTGTGTCATATTGACAGCAGCATATGCCTCTCTAAAATCTCAATATATGCCTCGGTGTCAATGATATCTTTACACATATTCAAATTCCCCATACTGTGAGCACTCATGCACTCCGTACAATACCAGAAGCTGGCTTTTGCAACTTTCACTAATAAAAGTCCCTTTGCATGGAGAACTTGACATTTCTACGTAGAATTAATGTATGGCTTTCTCCAACATATTCTTTTATACCCAACAGCCATAACATTAAAACCTTCTTCTTGTATTTACACTGATTGTCAATTTTATCAGTTCTACCATAATATGAACACTTTGCTGTTCTACAATTAGAGTTCATCTGTTTATTTGTATACTTTGACACTCTGTTCTTTAATGGTTAGGACCACCACGGAGCAGGTACTGTTAGGGAGGTGTCAGAAGTGGGAGTAAGTCGCATATGTGCAAATCATAGGCAAGTCTCAAGTCTTAACCAAGTCTCAAGTCACTCTGGAAAAATGCAAGCAAGTCAAGTGCTATAAGTCAAGCAAGAATCAAGTCAAGTCAATCAAATTATTATACCCTAAAAAATGGAGATATATGTTTTTCATTGGACAGTGACGATTAGTAAGTGATGTGTGTATTAATCTCAGACAGCTCTGCTGATTTGTATCTGTAAAGTCCTATTCAGCAAGTTGACGGTCTTTTTGGCATCAAAGTCGTGTTTTACATCAGAGACTCTGCGTTTACTCTCAGTATACCTAAATGTATACATATTTAGAAATAACATGCTTAATATTTATAATTTGCGGTCTGGCAGTCTGACTTCACTTGTTTCAAAAAAGTACAGATTTGATCGGACTCTCTGGTTAAACAGCTGCTGCGCTGTACAGTTACAGATGTAAACAGCGTCACCTGCTGCTCATCATACAGCAAAAACGCTACCTCTAAATGAGCACAGTCACGTACCAAGAATTAAAAAATTAAACCCAGAGCCTAAAATTTCTCATCCCTTCAGTCTTTACAGAGTGAGATCTCATAAGAAACTTCTGTCTCACTCAAACGTAAACAAACGCTGATGTGTTCAGCTGACTGGTGAATGCTAAGGCGAATGATTATGATAATCAGTGTTAATTTTGACAGCAAATATTGATTTAGTCTTAGTCGTAGTCTTTTGACTAAAATGTCACTTAGTTTTAGTCATAATTTAGTCATCTGTATTGTTTTTAGTTTTAGTCTAGTTTTCGTCGACTAATTATCATAAGAATATAGTCTAGACTAAATCTACAGTCGATTCAGTCTACTAAAATATAAAGGGTGTAAAATGTAATGCTTTTTCTTCAGTTCCCTTGAATTATTTAAGTCATTATATATACTTTATACATTATATATATATATATATATATATATATACGAAATGAAACATTTATTAACCAGTTATGGAATATTATTCATGTTTGAAAGACCAATACACACACAGATTTAACAAACAACATCTGAGGTCTTCCGTAACTGCAAAGTGAAGAAGAGAAAACTTTTATTTTATCCTTGTATTACCTTTTTATTTATCTCTAATTTATTTAATAGTTGTTACTAGTGCTGTCAATCTAATTAAATTGCATGCTCTGTGGTTAACTAATCTACATTAATTGCATTTATCACTTTTTGCTATGAAAATATTTTTAATTGTGCAATTTTGGCATAACAGTATATCAATAAATGAAAAACTGCCACATCTCCAGGTCACAGTGTTTACTAGAGACACACATTGCACATTGCGTACACTAATTATTGTAAATAAAACTAGCTAATCTGTTTCGTGCACCTAGTGTGTACGGAGAGACACGATCATCAAACGCAGATGGTTGGAGTTCGCTAGCTAGTTTACCTGCTTCCCACATACCTGATCCCACTAATCTGATCATTAACACCACCTTACTGAGTTAATACAGTGTTTACAGCAGGACACACTCTAAACTGTACAGGGCAGGGTGCTTTCAGGACTAGGATTAGGCAAGGCTGAACTAGCGTTAGCAGCCGTAAAGCTAGCTAACGGTGGTGCTGGAGAGCTGATGTCCAGCGCGGTGTGATGATTTTCTCTAAACACAAACGCTAAACTCTCTTTCTCTCTGCTGACACTGTCTAGATAATTTAGTTCCATCATGATTAGCGACAGTTCACAGACTCGTACGGTCTTCCCGGGTCTAGACCAAATTTGTGTAAGTGTGCGTTTGATTGACGGCTACTCGGTTTGTCCCGCCTCTCCATATACGCCGAAGTAGTTCTGATTTGATGTTTTCCTAACTTGTCCCTGCCTTTCACAAAACTAAATCAGTTCTGATTGGATGTCGTCCCTGCCAAACATATTCGTCTCGTTTTTATTCGTTGACTAAGGTGTGAATCAATTTCGTCATAGTTTTGAATCTTTTCTGTAGATTTTAGTTAGTTTTCGTCTCGTTCTCGTCATGAAAAAAAGGTTCGTTGACGAAAACTATGACGAAAATAGTTCGTCAACGAAATTAACACTGATGATAATGTGTCCGAATTAATTTATTAACACACAACTTACACAACTATATACTCCTTAAGTCCAAACTTCACTTTATATCCTCTCAATATGTACATTTCGAGACATCTGTCCAAAGTCTAAGTCAAGTCTCAGGGCATGAATACCAAGTCAAAGTCAAGTCGTTTACCTATATTAATCAAGCAAGTCTCAAGTCTAAAATCGTGACTCAAGTCCCTCACCTCTGGGAGGTGGATCATTGTCAGCACTGCAGTAACCCTGAAGCGGTGATGGTGGTGGCGTGTTAGTGTGTGTTGTGCTAATACAAATGGCTCAGACACAGCAGTCAAAATCCACAATCATACTGACCCTCACTCTATGTGTCTATTTCACAGTCGTACTGATCTTTACTTCTCTATGTGTCATTCTTTTATCCCTCGCTGAATCTCACTGGCTCCCATTGATTTATAAGAACACACTAAAAGCACAGTAAACAGCCTTTAGACAATACCCACTACCAACCTGCTAGCAATAAGCTTAAAGTGCGCCATCACTCTGCGTTTTTTCAGCAAATGCACTTTTCTTTTTTTATTTACGTGAAGAATTTGTCACCTATTGTTTAGAGTGATCACTCTGCATTGTGGTGTTTGGTGCATTTTCATAATGATTAATACAACGGTATGCAGAAAACTTTCTGAAGAACTTTCTGATGAAACAGGATGACACAGCGATGATGCACATCACTTGAAGTGCTTTTTTAAAAACTGAAATGGACCCTCTGATGCATCAATTTGCTTTTGAGATGTTCTTAATGACTCTTTAAAGTCTGAAACTGAAACTGCTTCTGTGGGCTCTGTATTTGCATTGCATTGTGTCTGTTCTAATGAAAAAGCTTTGCACTGCATTAGAAGAATCAGCTTCTCTTTGCCTAATAAGCTCCCCAGTCACAACAGTCCAATTAGGGTCCTTCAAAATGCAAACTAGTGTTTTACTTCACTGCATGAGCTGAATCAGATTATATGTGTGTGGTTATAGGGGTGTGCTATGTGTGTGCAGGCGCTGTCTATGCCAGTAGTAGACGCCAGGCCAAGGGTGCTGAGTTTAGATCCAGCAGCGCTGCCGTGTTCCATATCAGGTTAGACTTCACCTCTGAGTTTACAGTTCATTGTAAATTCTTATTGAACGTCATGCTGTGTTAACTGAACAGTTTTTCACAATGTCTCAAGTTTAGTCTATAGGCCAAGACATGTGTCAGAAGCTGTGAGACTACAAGTAGCTCAATCGATTGCATTAGCACTAATTGAGAAATTGTGTTTGTCACATGTTTTCAGTGAATTCTTTTAAGACAGCTGTGTTCAGTTCTTGTAAAATGTGTACATCTGTTTTTGTACCTATGTGTGTGTATAGACTCTGAGGAAGACACCAGTGAAAGGTCTTTGGATGAAGAAGCTCAGAAATCAATTTTTGAAGAGCTAACCAACATACAGTTTAAATTTGAAGTGAAAATGGTAAGTTGGTGAAAAAATGTCTTTCTTAATGTGCTATTTAAACATTAATCACTTAGATTTTTTAATTACTCATATATACATATTTAGCAGAGCACACTAAATGCACAATTATAGGCAGCAGCCTGAGCTCTTCCCTCAGTATTAAGCCAGAGTTTCTGATTGGGAAATTTTCTAAAATTGATTTTTGGAACAATTTAATCAGGGCCTATTGATGTAGCTTGTGTACATTGATGTTTTAGTGTGCACCCATGCCCTGTATATGTGTGTATTGATGCATGTTCTTGTATGTGTACATATTCAGGTACTGTTGGAGCTCACACGTCAGGTGGCTCAGGAAGACACAGTGTTGGCTCTGAATGTGTCTCACCTAGGTGCTGAAGGCAAGATGAGGACATATGACCTCACTGTGACATCATATCTACGCAAGATCAGCCTGGACTACTGTGGGACCAAAGGTACGCTACACAAATAAATCAAAATTTTCTGTTTTTTATAATACAATGGCCAGTTTAGCACACGCAGTCTGAAATAGGCAGGGACATTACTGAAACATTAGTCAGAATACGTTGCTTCCATATGTGCATATATCATTCGGTGATAGGTGGCTTTAGGCTCTAATACATCCCCAAACCATGACATGTGTGCTTTACTTTATACTGATAATAATCTGTGTGGTCCTTTTCTTTTTTAGTGTGGAGATTAATGCTGTATTTTGTATGTGTGTGTGTTTTGTATTTTTCAGATGCCAAGAATCAGCCACTTCATCTGATTAGCTCATCAGACAAACATGGATCTGATCTCCTGAAAGTGGAATACATCAAAGTAAGCTCAGAACTCCTGCAGCTGAAAACACTCAACACTCTCTTTTGTTTTTGTGTTTAATGTAAAAAGTATGTTTGGCAGGTTTGTGAATTAAAGTGTGGCTGTGCTTGTGTACTATTTACTGACTTGCTGTCATGTACAGGCTCATGTGAGTGGGCCCAGCTTTCAAAGCTTGTTTGACAATACAGAACAGACGCTGAAGGTAATCAGTTAAACAATACATTAATAAATTATTGAAATAATACATTTGATGTAATTTACATTTTTAGAACATAATCTGTTGTTAGTAAATATGCTTACTGTTAATTACACACTGCGCTGTCCAACATTTATATGTGCTACTCTGTACAAAATGAGTCTAGGACAGTGTAACCGTTATGTTGGTCAGTAAACATTTATTTTTTATATATAAAATAAGACCAACAAATATTTAAAATAATAGAAAAGGCATGTCAGCTAATCATTTGTCTTTAAATGTATATATTTTAGGGGGCCTAACATTTTGCCTAGTACTGTCCTCAACTGTGCCTGAGAAAAGAAATGTTGTGACCGTTTGCCAAATTGCTGTGTAATGTAATGAAAGTAATTGCATATTAATATATTCTTTTTATGCACATTTTGGGTACAGGTTGAGTTTTCCTCGCTAGACTTTCTGCTGCACACAAAAGCACTGCTGTCTACCATTAACTATCTGAACACTGCAGTGCCTCAGAAGCTCATAGCTTCTAAAGAGAGAGACACTCGGAGACAAGCTGACAGGGCTGCACCAGAGAAAACAGGTATACACACAAGAGGACTGACATGCTATACAAGTGTTGTACAGTCACATCTCTTTTACATCAAATATGAAATTGTGTTCTAATTTAAACTTTAATTATGACATCTTGTGCCTTGTTGATATTGTTCATGGATGTCATGTTTTTCTCTGCTTTGTAGGTTTTTTCATGGGTAACAAGTGCATTTTGTTTCCCTGATTTTGCACTAATCATTATGACTTGAAGCTTGGTCCTGAAACTTTGCTTATGAACGAGCATGTTATTGTTAATATTTGATGTTATCTGTAGTAAGTAGTCGTTGTAAGATGTCTTAGTAATTGCTCTTCCATACTTATCCAGTGTCTAAGGGTTCAAAGGACTTGGGGTTGGTGAGCTTTAAGCTGTTTGCCATGCTCGGCTCCTTTGGAGTGGTGGTCTGTGATGATAGAAGCAGCATTGCAGACATTCAAATCCAAGGTACCGTTCAAAATGTTACACTTTGCAGTATTTTGAGTTTTAAGTATGTTAACCATGCCATCACCAAATTACTATCCTTTGCTTACAATGGTCCATCACTCCAATAGTATCTGACCAGTAAAAAAGATAAACGATATGATAACGATAACTATTGCGAAGATCTCGATAGAACTATAAGACGTAGTTGATAGAAGGTCGACAGAATTAAGTTCCGTCCATGTTTGAAAGATAACACGAATAGCCAGTGAGAATGAGAATAGCACTGCCTCAAACCAATCGAATGTCTGAACTAAAGTTTCAGTCATTTCATGTTTGGTTGAAGCACACAGTGCAGAGTGTAGGCGTAGCGGCAGCTTAACCCACGCGCTAGTAATTTGGTTACTGCTGGCGTCACAGTCAAGCAGTGAGAATAAAATAAGAGAAAATGAGGACAAAAAACCTTAACTACTATTAAAAGACATGTTACATGTGTCATTAATCTTAAAATAATATGCTAAGATAAGAAAAACAAGTAAACAGATGCTATCTCACTGCCTCGTGTTGACGGGATGTTAGCGCTTCAAGTGTTGTGCTGTAGTACTGTTGTGATCATCTCCACTGTGCAGAGCTGACAGAGCACCACACTGTGGCGTGCCTGTGTAAAATTCTCCCACAACTTTTGATTCACGCGAGCGATTGTTTGTAGCTACAGCTTGCGCTCTGAATAAATCCATGCTTTCAGTAGGCACGGACATATTTGCGACGCATCGATGCACATTATGCTAATCGACGTCATTTCGTAATCGATAAAGATAAAAATGAATATTGTAGGAGTTCGAGTGAGAACGCTAAGGCAAGACTGTTCATGAGTGTTCAGTAACCCCTACAATATATACATATATACTGTATGTGTGTCTTTGTGTTTAATTTATTTGAAATACAGTTTGTAATGTTCTATAGTACATTTGTCCATTAGAAAATTAGAAAAGAAATCAGAAGACAAAAAAACAACTAACATTTATTTTGATATCTTCATTTCTTACTTAAAATAAAAAGGCAACAGTGATTTGATTAATATCGTGATATATATATCGAAAAAATGATTTTTCCCCATATCGCCCAGCCCTAGTGTCAGGGAGGAATTGGATAGCAGATGCCTGATAAATTGAGTATAGCTCCAGAACAGCTGTAAGAAAGAGCACTTATGCTGTAGGGGTACCTGATAAAATGGTCAACCTGTACAGTACTTGTTGTACTATAGTAATATGAACTTATCAATCTATAAACGTGTCAAGCCGTTTCTGTCGAAACATGGTCAGATGTTTTTTAAAGGTCCAGAATAGGTTTGGACTGCTAGCTGTGTCCACCAGTTAAACTAAACTCATTCCTTCGCTTATTATTTAGATACTACGTGGGCTGCAATGCAAGTTGTGCAAGCTGTCAGTTATTCTTGGTTTACTGGGTGTTTACTTGGCTTGTGTTGTTTTTGCCAGGCATTGATGCATCTGTGGTTGTTCAGGCCAAAGAAACGGAGGTGTTTGCCCGACTGCGAGACATTGTAGTGCTAGACGTGGACCCGAAAACAATACACAAAAAGGTAAAAATGATCTGATAGCTGAAACACCTTTTTAGATAAAAGCTAGTCATTTGTTCTGCTGGTTTACTTGTCTTTTAATACAATGTACTTACATTCCTGATATCTATAAGGCAGGAACTAACTGAGAAGACCACACATTGAATTTTAGAAAAGGAAATATTATTAAATAAATGAATAAAATGAACCTCAACACAGTCACACAGAGAGGAGAATTTATTTAAAGAACAGGAATTTATCAAAGATCAGATCGTCATAACATGTGTTTGTGGAAATGTATTATGGTGTGCATTGCAGGGTTGCAGAAAGTCACATTGCTGCCAGTGACCATTTGGTGGAAGTTACTCTACCAAGAAAACAGTCAAAGAAGAGTAAAGTTACCATTTTGGAATGTTTGGAAGTAAATATAGCAAGCAGTTCATCTGATAAAATCCACCAAGACAGTAAATATAGCGAGCAGTTCATCTGAGGAAATCCACCAACATCACAGAGTTGAAGCTGTTCTACAGGGAGGAAGGGTTTTAAATGGACTTAAATATAAAAACAAATGTTCCCAAAACTGGAGATCTGCAAATTTAAGAAGCTTTGGTCTTCTGACCATCAAAGAATTCAGATTTACATGGACTTTGAGAAAATGAAACCACTTATTAACTTTGAAGTTGTGGGAAAAGTATCTTTGGGGGTTTCTTTAAAAAATGGAAAGCAAATGTCTTACAAACAGTGAAAGCTTGAAGAGACGACACTCTGAATACTGAAATAATATTATGTTGTTGTGGCTTCTGTTAATGTTTCAGTTTTTGTGTCTTGACCAGAAAATATAATATTGGCTGGTGATTTTTTTTTCAGAGTGCTGTACTTCTGTGAATACATAATAATAATATTGTGTGTATGCGCTGTTGCTGGCAGGCAGTGTCTATTGTTGGAGAGGAGGTGTTCAGCTTTAAGATGAGTCTGTATCCTGCAGCCACAGAGGGGGAAGGCTACTCTGACACTTCTAAAGTGGACAGCAGGGTCACCTTGAGACTAGGTTGCATCCAAATCATCTACTTGCACAAGTTCCTCATATCTCTGCTGGTGAGAGCGGGATACTTTTATGCCTCACACACACATATTTACACACAATATTAATATCTGTTTATATGGCAGATTAATTAGTGCGTAAAACAACTGTAGCCTCTGCATTTATTAAACATTTACAATAAAATGTAAATGTACAATACACAGTTTTGTAATAAATAATTACATTTATTATTAAGCACAAGTTATACTCTTGTACTCGTGTTTTTACCATCTTCAGCACATTAATACAAAGTTTAGTAAGTGTGTGCAGCTATATGTGTACATATTGTTTTAAATAACAGTTTAGCATTTGTTTTATAATAAGGGATGAATTGGGGTTTACCATTAAAAAATGAATATAGCCTGCACAATAAACTGGAGCAAATCAAGGCATGTACCAGTATGTACCAGTACTACACTACATGACCAAAAGTATTCACTCACCCAGCCAAGTCATTAAATTCAGGTGTTCCAATCACTTCCACGGCCACAGGTGTATAAAACCAGCACCTAGTCATGAAAACTGCTTCTACAAACATTAGTGAAAGTATGGATCGCACTCAGGAGCTCATTGAACTTCAGCCTGGTACTGTGATTGGATGCCACCTGTGCAATAAGTCGTGAAATTTCCTCTCTACTAAATATTCCACAGTCGCCTGTCAGTGGTATTATGACAATTTGGAAGCGATTGGGAACGACAGCAACTCATAAGCCACTTAAATGACAGAGCAGGGTCGGCACATGCTACCGCTACAATCACTACAGACCTCTAGATTTTATGTGGTCTTCAGATCAGCTCAAGAACAGTGCATAGAGAATTTCATAAAATAGGTTTCCATGACCGCGCAGCTGCATCCAAGCCTTACATTACCAAGCACAATACTAAGTGTCGGATGCAGTGGTGTAAAGCATGTTTCCATTGGACTCTACAGCAGTGGAGACGTTCTCTGAAGCAATCCAATAAACGAGTCTGGGTTTGGCGATTGCCAGGAGAACGGTACTTGTCTGACTGCATTGTGCTGAGTGTAAGGTTTGCATGAGGGGTTGTTTTACAGGAGATGGGCTTGACCCTTTAGTTCCAGTGCCAGTTTCTTAATACTTCAGCAGACCAATTGATTTTGGACAATTTTACGTTCCCAACTTTGTGGAACTTCCTGTTCCAACATGACTGCGCACCAGTGCACAGAGCAACCTCTGTAAAGACATGGAGTTGCAAGTTTGGTGTGGAAGAACTTGACTGGCCTGCACAGAGTCCTGACCACAACCCAATAGAACACTTTTATATAATATAAACACACTCCTAAACCATGTGGAAAAGGGACGTTACTCAAATTCATATGCGTGTGAAGGCAGACGAGCGAATACTTTTGGCAATATTTTGCATATTAGCCCTGATCCAATTTGGATCCTTTGTTGAGGCTCTAATTTCTATTCTATGCTCTATGCTTGTCTTTTATACTAGCTTGAGCAAGATCACTAGTGCATTAACAGCCAAGAGAAAATACTGATGTACTGTATCCAAGACACCATAAAATGATACTTAAAGAATTAAAAAAACAAAATGTTTAAATTCAGATTTTCACACTTCACTATTTAGTAATTAATTGATGATGTTACTGTACTAAAGTTAATTGGCAGAGATATGAGGAATATTTTACCCATTTAGTATCTGGTTTTCTCACTCTCAATAAAGAGAGTGAGAAAACCAGATACTAAATGGGTAAAATATTCCTCATATATCTGCCATTGGCAGAAAAAATATAGTATAGATTATATACATTAAATATTTACAGTTTAAATTCTAAAAAATGAGTAATATATATATATGTGTGTGTGTGTGTGTATGTATGTATGTATGTATGTATGTGTATATATATATATATATATAGTTTCACTAAATTAGAGTACAGTACTCATGTCATGTATCAAAATACTGTTTTTCTATTTCTTAATAATATTTTTGGATTTTTTTTATTTTGCTCTTTTTTCTCCTGATTGTTGTTTATGAATGTGTCTTCTTATTTCCAGGAGTCTTTTAGCTATCCATATCACTCTGCTGATGAGGTACAGGTCTGGGCATGCAACATCAAAAGCCCTTTGCTTTGCAGCTTCACTGTTAATGCACCCTAGCACATTCTCTCACACTCAAAGCACTTCTAACAGAGGACTGCAGTGAGATGTTAACGCGTATTAATTTAAGTGACAAATATCACTTATGTAGTGAACAATGAATTATATTTAAGGCAGCTTTTCTTTCCAAAGTGGAATCTAATATTAATAGTCTAATAATTGTCATAACATAAATAATATTGATGTGTTATATTTAATTGCTTATTAACACTGTAAGTAAAGTAATAGCCCTGAACTGTCTTCTAAATTATTCCTTGCCAAATCATGCAAGATTTTAAAATTGTTTATTACTTGCTAAATCCTATAAAAAAACATTTGATTTAAATCTGATCTAAATGAAAACTAAAACAAAATGCTGTTTAAAAATTTTGCATGGCTGTATGAATTAAACAGATATTTTACTTTTTTATGGAAATTCATGAGTTGGTGTGCTATCGGTAACTAGGTGTGGAATAACACTTTTTGTTTGGAATTTGTTTTTAGATAAATAATACAAAGTATTTTATCTGATATAATCAAATTATGTCTTTCATGCAGTGTTTTACTCTTGTTGAAATGATGATTTTGGGAAGTCTGTGATTTTGGGACTGGTTCAATGTTTGCAAAATGTATCCATTAGAAGTTCATTCTTCTTAACTCTTCAGTGTAAGTTACTTCCCCTCCGGAATAGATGGATTTTGTTGTCCTGATATGTCCTGATATATATGCAATACTGAAACTGAAACTTGTAGTATGCTGACAAATTTGTACTGTCCGTAAATGAACTACTGAACTAATGAACTACAAGTTTAAAACTTATGAACTTAAGAAATTACTAGATTCGTGTGACAAGTATATATTTGAGTATGACACTGTATGTGTGGACCTGCTTGCATGGGTGTATGCAACTCTTTTCTGATGCAGCGGACACTAAATACAAACTTGAAATTTGAAATATCAGCACGATAACACCACCCCCCACATGCTTTGCAGATTTAATGCGCAACTTCCACACTCAAGCTGTCTGATCTGCCATGCATCACAAAAATCCTCTCACAGATGAAAATTACAGTCTCTCCTCCGACTGTTCTAACCACATTTATTCAAATTTGCAACTTCGTTGTAAATTTGGTTATCAGCACTCACAGAGGATGAGAGCATTGCTGCATGACATTCTCCTTGTTTTTATAGGCTAGATTATTATGGATCTCTCACGTTTTATAGACCTTCACTCAAACCCATGGCTAATGCATCTACTTCTCTGGGAATGCTGCAGTGGACCATTTGCTAATTAGCTGTTCTGTTCCATAGACGTTTGTGGACAACTTCCAAACTGCCAAAGAAGCGTTAAGTGCGGCCACGGCACAGGCGGCAGAGAAAGCAGCCTCAAGTGTGAGGGATTTTGCTCAGAAGAGTTTCAGGCTGTCCCTGGATATCAGACTGAAAGCCCCACTGATCATCATCCCTCAATCCTCCACATCCCACAATGCTTTTGTAGTGGACCTGGGTCTTATCACTGTAAGGAACAGCTTCTCTCTGCTTCCAGCTGAGGGCTTTCCTCTGCCAGCTGTGATGGAGACCATGAATGTCAGACTTTCTCAGCTCAAATTATCAAGGTACAAGTCTTTTCTAAATTCATATATATATATATATCTCGTCGCAGTCCAATGAAAAACATGTCAGTTTTTGTCGATTTTGGATTTTCTACATAATTTGAACATGCTAATAGTCGTTTACATAGTGCCAAAATTTCATGACGAGTAGACCAAAAGAAGTGGTCCAAAATAGCTTGGAAAAATGTTTTGTTATTTTTGCTGACATAGTGTGTGTATATATATATATATATATATATATATATATATATATATATATATATATATATATATATATATATATATATATATATATATGAAAAACACGTATCTCCATTTTTGTCGATTTTGGGTTTTCTGCACAATTTGAACACCCTAATAGTCGTTTACATAGTACCAAAATTTCATGACGAGTGGACAAAAAGAAGTGGTCCAAAATAGCTTGGAAAAAAAATTGGTATATATACACACACACACACACACACACACACATGTCAGCAAAAATAACCAAAACACACACACACACACACACCCCGATCAGCCATAACATTAAAACCACCTCCTTATTTTTACACTCATTGTCCATTTTATCAGTTATCCATTTGTAGTTCTATACCTACAGACTGTAGTTTATCTATTTCTCTGTAAACTTTGTTACTTTTTGTACTTTGTTAACCTGTTCTTTAATGGTCAGGACTCCCACAGGACCAGAGCAGCTGTTACAGTATTTGGGTGGTGGGTCATTCTCAACACTGCAGTGACACTGACGTGATGGTGGTGTGGTAGTATGTGTTGTGCTGGTATGAGTGGATCAGACATAACAGTGCTGCTGGAGTATTTCAAACACTGTCCATCTCACTGTCCAATCTACTGGACATGCCTACCTTGCTGATCCACCGTGTAGATGTAAAGTCAGAGATAATAGCTCATGTCTTGTTGCACAGTTTGTGTTGGTTATCTTTTAGTCTTTTATTAGTGGTCACTGGATGCTGTGCACTGAACACTGTTGGCTGGATGTTGGTTGGAGGACTATTTTCAGTCCAGCAGTGACAGTGACGTCAGCAGCACAGCTGTGTCTGATTCACTCATACCAGCACAACCTACTCTAACACACCACCATCATGGTGTCACTGCAGTGCTGAGAATGATCCACCTCCCTAATAGTGCCTGCTCTGTGGTGGTCATGTGGGGGTCCTGACCATTAAAGAGCAGGGTAACAAAGTATACAAAGAAACATATGAACTACAATCTGTAAGTGTAGAACTACAAAGGGCTTCTATATTGTAAATGGAGCTGAAAAATAGACAATGTGTGTAGATATAAGAAGGTGGTTATAATGATTGATGTATATATAAACAGAAACATGTCAAAAAAAGTATTTTTCCCACGAAGTATACAGAACTCACAATAACACAATTTTATGAAACTCGCTTTAATTATGGGGGACATTAGTGGTGTATATATGTTGGTAGCATAGGAGGATTAAAGCAATGACTCTATGATCAAAGCATGTCACATTTTAGTAAGTATGTGTTATTTGTTTCCAGGACAGTTCTGAGACATAATACTTCCCAACCAGAATTTGAGCTCCTGCAGCCCATTAACCTGGAGCTTCTTGTAAAGCGTAACCTGGGAGCCTCCTGGTTCACAAAGATCCCTGGAGTGGAGGTCAAAGGGGTGCTGAAGTCCTTGAATGTGAGTTTTTCTAAGTTTTATATCCCACATATGTCTACATAGATTTGTTTGTACTGATAGAGCTTTCCTTTGATGTGCTAATGTTTGCAGCTAAACACTGTTTGAGACAGATTTGTTTCACCTGGTTGTTGTAGATTGATCTTGGGCAAGAAGACTTGGGTGTACTGATGAGAATCCTAGCAGAAAACATTGGGGAAGGCAGCAGAACTTTGTCTTTTGAAGTAAAGAAACCTGCTGTTGAAGGTAAAACAAATCAGAAGCTGTTTTTCTTTATGTAGTATCATGTAGTATCATAGTCCCATGTGCAATGCTTTCCAGTTGTATTCCACAGATAAATCTGACATTAGTCAAGAACTCAAACAGATGTCCCATGTGGAAACAGAAAATCAGCCAGCAATGATAAACAAAAACTTCACTGAGAACATTGTCAGCATTCTGCTTAACTTTGAAATCATGGAGGTATGACAGCAGATCTAAGCCTAAATAATTTGTTATTTATCAGCTGGGTCACAGTTATTACACTGAACTGGGTAAGAGCTGCTTCTGCCTCTGTGCAGGTCACCATGACACTGAAAAAAACAGATGGGAACCAGTGTCCCTTTTTGGTCTTGCATGCAGCCCAGCTCGGAGTTCACGCTGAAGTACACAAATACGACATGCATGCCACCACATACATCAAGACCGTCTCTATGAAGTGCCAGGAGTTCCCAGGTATGTAGTACTTACTTAGAACTAGCAGTTGCTGTAGTTGTTGTAGTTGCTGTAGGTGCTGTAGTTTGTCTGTAGGTTGTCTGTAGGTTTTCAGACATGGATGCCACATTTTTAAATTGACTTAACATTAAATTATTTAAATAATGTTGAACACTTCAAGTCAGGCCCTGTCAAAAACCCTCTTACTCAAAGGTGTCACCAGTGTAACTTTATCAGTTTTGTTTTTATTTTTATGTTTGTGTCTAGAGTACCACATCTCATATTGAAGTTAGTTTGTTTTGTTTTTTTTATTTATTCAAAATTTTATTACAAAACATTTTTATTAAAAAACCACAGGTCAGTTGTAATACAACCCCGATGGCAAAAAAGTTGGGACGCTTTGTAAAATGTAAAAAAATGTAAGCAAAACAGAATGCAATGATTTGAAAATTCTCATAGACCCAGAACACATATCAGATATAGAAAATTAGACATTTTAACATTACATGAAAATTATTAACTCATTTAGAAGCATAGATGGTCAGAGGTTTACCAATCTGCATGTCTAAAAATTGTGAAAAAAAATATTCTGAAGACTATATCCCACCATCTACAGTACATAATATCATCAAATGATTCAGAGAATCTGGAGAAATCCCTGTGAGCAACGGACAAGGCAGATGGTCTCTATTGGATGCTGGTGATTCGTAATAAATTAAAAACAGGCCTGATTCTGTTCTGGACATCACTACGTGAGCTCAGAATCACTTCCAGAAATCACTGTCTGTGAACAGAGTTCGCTGTATGATCCACACATACAAGCTAAAGCTGTATCATGCAAAGAAGAAGCCGCACAATCCAGAAGCGCTGATGTCTTCTCTGGGCCAAATCTCATTTAAACTGGACTGAGACAAAGTGGAAAACTGTTCTGTGGTCAGATTAATCAAGACCATCCAGCTTGTTATCAGCACCATTCAAAAGCCTGTATCTCTAATGGTCGGGGTAACATTACTGTGTAAGGCGAGAAACGCAGAAAGCTAGACCTAGAAAGGCTCTGTTTTATGTTCGATTTTGATTTACAAATCATTGCGTTTTGTTTATATTGCAACCTAGATTCTGTTTAGATATTAAATTAAAGTCACCAGAAGACTTAACCTAATTTATCTTTTATTTAGCACCATAATTCTAATTACTTTTACGACATGTGTTTGTTAACATTTTCCATAAGATTCACATGGTGAACCTCTCTGCATCCTGAGCTCCTCAGCAGAGCCGGGAGCTGAACTCCTCAAAGTGCAGTATGTGAAGGTACATTTTTAACCTAATAAGTATGCTTGTCTTTTATTGATTTAACACATGTTTATAGGAAAGCTATGGATTAAACAAAATATAATTTGTTTGTTTTAAACTGTAATAAAATAAAACATGTTTTGTCATTCAGGCTGACCGGAATGGGCCTAATTTTGCTACCATTTTCAAAAACACAGAACAGCGGATTGTTGTGAGTGTTATTGATCTGTTATAATTTTTTTTTAAGCACATTAAGTGCTCATATGTTATACTCAGTGGGAATATGTTGATATAGGTCAAGTTCTCCTCATTGGACCTAATGCTGCATACTGAGGCTCTTCTCTCCACAATGGACTTCCTGTCTGCTGCCATGTCCTCCAGCAGCATTCCCTCCCCAGAAAAAGAGAGCAAGAGAAGTGAAGAGATGCGAACAAGCTCTTCGAAATGTAGTATGTGCATGTACAAACACAAACAGACACATTTTATTTTCTGTATCTTTGCAATAAATTAATTTCACCATGGAAGCTCCCATAAATTACTCAGTTTGTTTTTTTTGATCATTACAAATCCTGATTTCAGTTTTATTATTCTACTTTTTTAATTAAAAAAATGATTTTTGTATCTTTTCCCTTCTAACACACAACATGGGCCAAAATTAACCATTATGTGTTCACTATCAAATTTGATAGGATGTATTGACATTTGTAGACATTTGCAGTCAGGAACATATTTACAAACACTATTTTTGCTCATAAAGTTAATGAATAAGAATTCAAATAATGATTTAAGGTGAAAAAACAAGATTTCAATAGATTTACCAAAGAGATACTCAGCAATAAATACAGTAACATAGGAAATGAATACAGGGCAAGTTTAACCCATGCTGTGCATTAGAAGGGGTTTGCTTAGCTTGTGCATCAAAGGGTTAGGAACATCAGTACTAGTTTCAGCACATCAAACACCACGTCCCTGTTTCTAAAACATATGTACATTTTATCAGCTTATAACTTTTTCTGTTCCAGCTGTGGTGAGCTCCCCCTCTGATGGTGACATCATTGATCTGAACATAGATATGCAGCTGGGTGCGTTCAACGTGCTGGTGTGTGACCAGAGATGCAACATGGCTGACATCAAAATTCAGGGTCCGTTTTTTTTATTCTTTCTCCATCAATTAAACATTTTATTGAAGCCAACTGTTATCCTGAAAAAAGGACTCTCGCCCTCCCCTAGGTCTGCATGGATCTCTGTTAATGCAAGGGGCTCAAACACACATGCTTGCTAGGCTGCGGGATTTTATCGTCATTAATGTAGATCCAAAAACTATTCACAAGAAGGCAAGTCGTTTATGCTACTGCTAAATATATCCCACCATATAAAAGACTGACCATCGTTTAATAACACTGGTTTGGCCGCGTGTTTGTGTGTTTTCTCTAGGCTATCTCGATTGTGGGTGACGAGGTCTTCAGCTTCAGTATGAGTCTAACACCCAAAGCCACGGAAGGGGTGGGGTACACTGACATCTCAAAGGGGGATGGCAAAATAAAGCTTAACGTAGGCTGCATTCAAGTAGTCTATCTACACAAATTTGTCATGTCACTGCTGGTGAGTATAAGCTTGAAACATACTTGAACCGTATGTCTACTTTTTTGCTTTTGTTATGTCATTTTTGTATTTAAGTCTGTTTCAGTGAGTAAATGAGTGAATAAGCATTTTTTCGGACCTGCTGTTAGAATATGAGCTGTTACAACTTTAACCCTTTGATTCACAACCTGGGTCAAAAGATTTTATCCTCTATATATTTCCAATAAATTAATTTTATCATTCAAGCTTCCATTAATTCCCTAATTTACTTGTTTTTGATCATCACAAATCCTTATTTTAGTTTTATTTTAGTTTTACTTTTTAACAAAAATCTTTTTGTATCACTGTTCTTCTAACACACAACATGGGTCACAATTAACCCTTATGAGTTTGATAGGAACTATTGGAATTTATAAACATATTTGTACAAGCTATTTTTGTTCATGAAGTAAATAAATAAGAATTAAAATAATGATTTAAGATCAAAAACGAGATTTTTGAACATTTAATGAACATGTGGAACATTAAATAATGAAATAAACTAATTTGAATAAATTTACCAAACAGTTACTCAGCAATACATACAATAACAGGAAATAATTGCGCGCAAAGTTTAACCCATGTTGTGCAGTAAAAGGGGTTTGCTTAGCTTGCGCATCAAAGGGTTACTGTTTGGTCATTTGGTACTTTATTGCATTTAGTGCTGAGCTTCTCACGTTAATCATTTTTCTTAAGATTAATTTTTTGTTATTTAACGTCCAGTAATAATGTATATTGTGATTGGAAGTTCTCAGAAATTAGCCTAGATGCTGGTAAGATGTTGGTAAATTCAGGGAACCATGCTCATCTGTAACAGGTTGTAGGTTGGGCTGTGTTAGATGTTGAGATAAGTCAGTAGGAAACACATGTGGGTTATAATCTATTAACCTGTTATTATTTTTCTCCTCATTAGAATTTTAGTAATAAGTTCCAGACGGCCAAAGAAGCTGTAAGTGCGGCCACAGCACAGGCAGCGGTCAAAGCAGCCTCAAGTGTGAGAGACTTTGCACAGAAGAGCTTCCGACTCTCCATGGATATCAAGCTGAAGGCTCCACTCATCATCATCCCTCAGTCCTCCATATCCCACAACGCTGTGGAGGCTGACCTGGGTCTCATCACTGTGACCAACAGCTTCTCTCTGCTTTCCGTAGCAGACTGTCCACTCCCTGCTGTCATAGATAACATGGACGTGGAGCTAACTCAGCTTAAACTGTCCAGGTAGTATCTAGCTTCAAATATTTAAATATAGGCTCCTTCAAAAAGTTTTCTTTTTGCTGTGGACTGAGTTCATTGTTTGTCTTTCTGTATCCCATAATATATCATCGGGGTAATATCCTAGAATCTTTATGGAGCAAGATTCAAATGAACCCAGCTCCGAGCTCCTGCAGCCAGTCAACCTGGTGCTATCAGTCAAACGTAACTTGGCTTCTACCTGGTACCAGAAGATGGCCACTGTGGAGGTTGATGGTGACCTAAAGCCCATGAAAGTGAGTCCTCATGTTCCATCAAGTCCTTGATCTCATTCCAGGCAGCAATTCTGCTTTGTTATCGCTGCTGTCCAAAGAAAAACAAGTATCTCCAAAATGGCAAATTTATATGAGAGAACAAAATCTGTCTCAACTTTCAAAGCAAGTCAGTCTGACCTATTTTGTAGCATTTTTATTGGTCCGTTCATCATGAAACTTTCACAAGCCATAAAGAACACCTGTTGTGTTCAAATAAGACAGAAAAATGCAAATCAATAAAAATGTAGATACATGTTTTTCATTGGATGGCGAAGTTATATAACACCAGAAAAAAAATGCAATAATGTACAATTCATGTATTTACCTGAAAATACTATAAATACAGCATAAAAAATTGAGAAATGTTGCTTTTTGAAAAAATGTATGTCCATATTAAATTTAATGCCAGCAAAGCTGGGACGGGCAACAAAAGATGTGTATACAGATGTGTGTAATGTTTAAACACCTCGTGGAACTAATTAGGTTAATTGGCACCAGTTTATGCAATTGAATGCAATTTAACAATTCAAGGCAAAAGTTTCTCAATATAAAATCTCTATAGAACTTCATCATCTCCGCTACATAATATCTGTAAACATTTCTGAGAATCTGCAGACATTTCTGTATGCCTAAGGACATCATACATGCTCATGATCTTCGGAAACTAAGACAACACTGCATTAAAACAAACTTGATCCTGTAGTGAAAATCACTGCACCTGTTCAGGAACTCTTCCCAAAACCATTCTCTGTGAACACAGTGTGTCGGGTCATTCAGTTAAAACACACTAGTGAACACACTCACTAGGGGGCAGTGAAACACCCACATACACACACACACACACACACACACACACACACACACACACTTGTGAACACATATATTTAGGGGGCAGTGAAACACCCACATACCTGCACAGGCTAGTGAACACACACTCTAGGGGGCATTGAAATATAAA
The DNA here is from genome assembly GCA_021613375.1 of Megaleporinus macrocephalus. Classification (NCBI taxonomy): domain Eukaryota; kingdom Metazoa; phylum Chordata; class Actinopteri; order Characiformes; family Anostomidae; genus Megaleporinus; species Megaleporinus macrocephalus. Next base: position 19,754,028 of record CM038721.1, on the reverse strand, counting down.
CATACACACACACACACTAGTGAACACACACACTAGGTGGCAGTGAAACACCCACAAGTAAACACATACACTAGGGGGCAGTGAAACACACACAGAAAACACTGCTGTAATTCGTATTCAGAAACTACATAGACTGCTCTTGTGGTAACACTGTATTGTCTCTTTTTGTGTCTGCTGCAGGTTGCTCTGAGTCAGGATGATCTCACATTGTTATTGAAGATCCTGATGGAGAACATTGGAGAGGCCGGCAGCATTCAGCCTCACAGCAGTCCAGACACAGCGGTCAAACAGGCAGTCATTCCTGTCAGAGCTCGCACAAACACAGGTAAACAAAACTAAATACAAAAATTTTACAGGAATATAGTTTTTTATTTGTATTGTTTTTATTTGCCTATTCCAATCAATAACTGCCAAATCAGGTTTGATGTTTTCCTATAAATAAACAGCATTTACACAGTACAGTTATAATAGAAGCCAGTCAGTCACGAAATGTGTGCAGCACATAGGCTTGGCCGATAATGTACGTTTTGAGGAATGAATATCATCTACAGAGTTACTGCCATAAACATTGTTATCATGATCCAGATTAATTTTGAGGTACAGTTTAACCTAAAATCTTACTCCTGTAGCATTTTTGGAGCAAGTTATAACTGAGAATATTTATCTGTCCTCTTTAGTATGGACATTGAAGGGTTTGTTTGAGGGAATACAAGCCAACATGCTGATGCTTAGCTTACATTTAGACAAATATACAGCAATAGCAGTAAATGACAATGGGAGTTAAAATAAGCTGAAATAAATCAACCTGGCACTTTAATTGCATTATTAAATGAGGCTGGCAGAGGAGCTAGTTAATACTAACATCTACTGTTCACTTGATTGAAAACCAACAGCGTTACCATTCTCTGAGACAAGCTTCTCCATTTTACTCTCCACCAGATAACCTAACCCTAGATAATGATCCAAACGTACTTCGATTAGTTTCCTTTTTCAGTTATTTGGTAAAGGTCTGTATGCATAGTCTGTAATTAAATGCAGTTTTTTTCTGTTGCATACATTATAACTAACTACACATTAGAAGGACTGTTCACTCATTAAGGAGTACAATTTTAATTGTTGGCACTTTTTGAATTTTGCTGAATGTGCTGAATGTCATCCCAGGTCTAGCAGTGGAGAGATATACAGAGATAAGGCTGAAGTAAATCCTGATGGTTAAGTTTTGTGTAGAAGGTCAAATGGTGCAGCTGAAGAATTTATTCTGTGTGATTTTTTTTTTTTTTTGTATAGGCTCTGAGAATGTTGTGGAGAAGCAGCCAGAGAGCAAGTCCCAGGATTCTGAACTGGTGGAAAGCGTGAAGTTCAGTTTCAGTTTTGATTCTCTGGGTCTGGTACTTTACAACAATGATCCCATAAAGGTTGGTGTGATAATCACTGCATATTTCTCCACATATGGTTTATTGGTTGGTGCATGTTGTGCAATAATAGTCTCTCTCTCCCTCCCCTTCCCTCTTGCTCCACGCTCCACCTCTCTCTCTCTCTCTCTCTCTCTCTCTGTCTCTCCCTCTCTCTTTCTCTCTCTCTCTAGCCCGGTGTACATAATGGGAGCTTGTGTCTGGGGGAATTCAAGTTATGTAAGATGAAGGCTTCTGGTAAGATGTTCAGTAACGGCAATCTGGAAGTCTCCACCATCCTCACAGCTTGCACTCTGGATGATCGAAGGAGTGGCTTAGAGAAAATTACATCCAGGTACATAAACACAGGAACTTTTTAACTAAGCACCTAAATATGATACCTCCTTGAATTTACACACACTTGGCACTTTGTAGTTATACCCTTACAGACTGTAGTTCATCTGTTGTTCTGTATACTTTGTTACCCTGTTATTCAATGATCGGGACCCCTACAGGACGACCACAGAGGTACACAGGTACTATTTGGGTGGCGAGTCACTTTCAGCACTGCAGTGACACTGATGTGGTGGTCCTACCTTGCTGGTCCACCTTGTAGATGTAAAATCAGAGACAGTAGCTCATCTGCTGCTGCACAGTTTGTGTTCTCTAGTCCTTTATCAGTGGTCACAGGCCATCGCCCAGAGGACACTGTTGGCTAGATGTTGCTGGTTGGTGGACTATTCTCAGTCCAGCAGTGACACTGAGGTGTTTAAATACTCCAGCAGAACTGCTGTGTATCTATCAAACCATTCATCAAGTGCAAAAATTTAACTTTTTTTTTCTTTGTGGGTTTAAATATGAGGGAAATTATAACAGTTATAACATGTTTATATTAGGCCACTGCTTTATAGGTTACTTAAGAATAATGCTTCATACGTGTTATACATGGACCAAATATCTGCCCCAGGGCCCATTATGTCACTACAATGTAATTTACTATTTAAAACATCTTTTGTTCTCTTGCCTGAGATTAGTAACAACCAGTTTGTAAATATTGAGTTGTTGCTTTATAAATATGTTATTCACTGTCCCTATGTAGCTAATCTTTAAATAAAATATTATATAAATCTAAGCCAGAAATGGTCATTGCATGCTGAATATTTTTGAATTGAGGTGCATTTAAAAAAAATGCTTCTTTGTCCTTTTTGCGGTTAGGATGCTTGGAAAGCGTGACGAAGAGAGTTCAGATGCAATGATCGACGTGACGTACTCGCAGAGCAGAGATGAGTGCTCAGTGGTAGCCGTGCTCCAGAAGTTCTATCTGTGCGCCAGTGTGGAGTTCCTCATGGCTGTGGGGGAGTTCTTCCTCCAGGCCATGCCTCAGGCCTCAGCGGTCACATCAGACAAACCCACTCAGCTTCCGCTCAAACAAATCTCAGAGCCAAAGAACCAGGGGGGAACTAGAGCAGGTACAAACAGTTTCCAGTTCATGCTATTAAACCTGCTGTATAAGCTTTATACATGTTTAAAATACACAACCCGAGTGCCTGAAGGTAAACAGAGTGAATTGTATATTTAGTCAAGGACATCTCTGAAGAACACTATCACCTTATCCTCCTTATCTTTATCGTCGGGGGCAGTCGTGGGCTGAATGTTAGAGAACCAGCATTGTGACAGGAATGTTGCCGGTTCAATCCCATGAATTGACAGAACACGACTAAAGTGCCCTTGAGCAAGGTACCTAACCCCCAACTGCTCCCTGGGCGCAGTGAATAGGGCTGCCCACTACTCTGGGCAAGTGTGCTTGCTGCCCCCTAGTGTGTCTGTTCACTAGTGTGCGTGTATATATGTGTTTCACTGCACGGATGGGTTAAATGTGGAGGTCTTGAATTTCCCTTGAAATGAGTCTTAGTGGTCAGTATTTGCCATGTTTGCATCCAATTGTTGCTGAATGAAATAACAAAGATAATATTTGGACTGCTTTAATATTGGGCAACTTGTTTTGTTTAATCCTACGGCTGTATTTTACATTGCGAGAGTGCGGGAACAAGTGGCAAACATAAAAGCTCAGTAAATGTCAACTAATTGGCATTATGCATATTATTTTAGTCTAATATTCACTGATATGCTTTTTTATATAAACTTGGAGGTAATTTTTTTTATCCTTTGCCACATTATGTCATGGTTTTTAGCTACAACTAGAGAAATGTAGAAACCCTTTACCAGTCATGAATTTATACTGTTTGCATTATTATTATTAGAATTATTATTATTATTATTATTATTATTATTTTTTTTATTTTTATTTTTATTTTTATTTTTATTTTTTTATTTTTTCATTTACACAAGACCATGGCTGTTTTCATTTTTATATGGAAGGAAATCTGACGACTGTAGTCTTCAACAGCAGTTACAAGAAATAGACATCCGATATATTAACTATGAGTAATTTACAAGGATGTACTGACATAAAAGTACTCCAGCTTCGTTCTCCTTCTGTATTATACAATATATCACAATCATGTAATTAGTCTTTCTCTGTAAAAAATAAAAACAGCCCCTTGACTCTAATCTCACTTTTAATTGAGAGATTAAGTTAGAGACACCAAATAGCTGTGTTTTTGTTTAATGTAAAGATTCTGAGATTCTGAGCTGGTCTGCATTGATAAAGACCAGCATTGATATCTGTAGTTCCTGCTCAGAGGACCAAGCTGCGTGCTGTGGTAGTGGATCCGGAGGTGGTGTTTGTGGCAAACTTGATGAAGGCAGACGCTCCTGCTCTAGTGGCCTCTTTCCAGTGTGATTTCAGCCTGCTGTCCGAAGATGCAATTCAAGAAATAAAGGCCAATGTGAGGGGCCTCAAGATCCTCGCATGCCCCTTCATCAGAAACAAGGACAACAAGGCTGTTACCACTGTACGTTTAAGCCACTGCTCTTGCATTGCTGTTATCACGTAGCTGTAACACTGGCTAGTTTATTGTATAAGATTTTGTGTTACTGATTATTACTATTAGTCATTATTCATTTTTTAGTTTAATAAATGGAAACAAATGACACTGTTGTATTGATTTAAATGTATCCTTGTTTTTGCACCAGGTGCTGAGGCCATGTTCTGTCGTCTTGCAAACCAAAATGTCAGCCAGCTCCCCGCTCACTGGCTCTGTGACAGTAGAGGAATTTATTGTGAAAGTGAGTAAATTGTATGCTTAAACATGCTTATATCAGTGGTATCAGAAGAGAGTGAGTCAATTTCAGTCCATGAATGTTTTGGCTATTTTTGCATTTTGTCAGCTCCACTTGTTGGTACACAGACTCTGAAAAGAGGAGAGGTTATGCTAATAAAACTGAAAAAGATTGAAAACTATCATGACTGGCCTCAGCAAGTGATTGCTTTGAGGCTACAGAAGCTGCTAAACTTTGCCTTTACCAACACATAGTAGGGGACAGTGAAACACCCACATATACACACACTAGTGAACACACACACATACTCTCACTAGTAAACACACAGAGTAGAGGGCTGTTTGCATTGGATCGAACCGGCAACCTTCTGGTCACAAGGCTGGTTCCCTAACCTTGAGCCCCCGACTGATTTGATTGGATGAAATATAATTGGATTATGTATGGTGATATAAACTGTATTCACTTTCTTTCCCTTTTTGTCTCTTTTTCAGATTTCTCCTGTCATCCTCAACACTGTTCTGACCATCACAGCGGCCATGGCGCCTAAGCCCAAAGAGGAGCCGTCCAATCAAACGACAGATGATTTGAGCACAATGTGGTCAGTAAGGAACATCTACTCCTGCAACTACTGGTTCCTGGGTGTCGAGACTGCATCAGAGGTGACTGAAAGCTTCCACGAAGTGGACAGCAGTAAGGAGGGCGAGAGCTTCATAGCAGATATCAAGGTGGTGCAGCTCGCTTTGGAATCTGGCCAAGGCCACAGGACTATTCCCTTACTGCTGGCTGAGTCATCCTTCAGTGGCTGTGCACGAAACTGGTCATCCCTGCTCAGTGTGTCTGCGGATATGACACTTGAGGTCAGTGTGCTTGTGTGTGTGTGTGTGTGTTTAAGCCCTGTTGTGAAGTGTAAAGATTCACTGAGAGTGTGTGTGTGTTTCAGGTAAACTATTTTAATGAAATTCATGCTGTGTGGGAGCCACTTATAGAGAGAGTGGACAACGGCAAACGCCGATGGAACCTCACAGTGGAGGTATTTCTGTACTTTTTCTCCATCACACAGAGTGTTCACTCTGTAGCTACTTATTCAGAGTTAAATGTGTATTTATTTACCTCTTTGTGTAAAGTAACAGGAAACCACTATATTCACATTAAATCTATATTCCGGTCCCCTATTAGCTTGTCTACAAATGCTTGAATTGTTCTTGTTGGTTTTCTATGGTCTGTATATGGTTTTAATTAAGAGTAGTAGTGGTAGTGGTAATGCTGACTCAGTTGATGTGATGTGAGAAATGGACCAGTTCTCAGTGGCTTTATGTTAAAAAGTGGTTTAGATTTTTTGGATTTTGCGATGTGCTCTGTAATGCGTCACATCCTGCATGCAGCAGTCTTTAGGATTAGAGCTAAGATTAGAACCAGAATTAGGTTTAGGAATAGGTTTATATTTCAGATTCAGGTTAGAGGGTTGATGCGCATTCGGTTTATACCTAAGCTAAAATTACTCCGGAATTTTGTCCATTCAGAGGTTATGCTTTCCAACTGGCCAATGTAATAACTGTCCTTCACAAAACAGACTAACCCCCACAAAATACAAAATGCACAGCACAAGAACACAAACAGGTGAGTACATTTCACCTAATTCAACAACAATCAATAAAACTTCATTTATTATGTACATTTCTGCTTTACTCTGCTAATTCCATACTGTAAACAGGTTTAGAATGTGCCAGAGTGTAAGAAAATTGCTGAGTGGAATCTTTTAGGTAGTTTTACGCCAAACAGAAAATAAAATTTTACCCCAAATACTTATTTGTCATAAAACATATTCCATGAGAGTTTCTCATTAGAATGACAGAGGCAGGCCCAGAGTGGCTAATCTGGAGATTCGGGAGGATTCCCGATGTCAATCTTGAGTTTGGGCCAGTTGGAAGGGAAAAATTATTTTGGCACTTACCTGTAACTTATCTAATCATCTTCTTGCATTCATTCTCTGTTCAACTATGCATTCATTCTCTATTCATCCTGCACCACAGCCCCTACATCGCAGTAGATTAAGTGGGTTCTACCATCTGGGGGAATTTTTAAGGTGGTTGCGCCCATAAGTCGTCTTTTCTGGAGCAGTAAAATTAAATATAGCAACAAAATAGCGTGAAGCGTCAGTCGGTGGTGATGGAGGGCAGAAGGAGGCCAGGTGGAGCCAAAAAGGACAGGTTAAAAAAAGAAAGAACAGGTTGCCTAATGTGCGAAATTAACAGACCTGTTTTCTGGAGGACAGACCCCAGCTGGAGCGGGTAAACAGAGATATGGAAACAAGTGTAAGGCTATTGCACAACGTGTGCAATGACAGCTTAGCGTAGTTTATTTTGTAGAGCCCAATACACACTATTAATCACAAATATCCTGTTTCAAGCTAAAAATAATAAACATAATTTAAAAGTGTAGTATATTAATAGCCAAACTCATTAATGGAATGTGTTTGTAGCGTCGGAGCAGTAAACCCCTTCCGACGCTACTGATGATCCCGAGGAGGCCATGTTTACTGAAGGGACAAGTAGAGGATAGTCTAACAGAATTATTTGAACTCTGTGTAATAACTAAGATATATATTTGTAAAGTAAAATATGACATAGACGTGATATATGTTAAAGTGTGTTAATGTTAATGTACACAGAGAAGGAAATCCTCATGTCTATAGACACCGTTATTAATAAAGTTGAGAAACCAGTGCTGCTTAGGAGGCTTGTGAGGCTGTAGGTATCTGCTAAACATGCATGTAGTGAAGCCACTTAAGAGTTTAGTGTAAATCTAACAATAGAGCACCTCTCTGTTGGGAAGAAAAATGTCATTTTAATTTCAAATTATTTTAATTTAATTTATTATTGCTTATGTACAAATGTAAATACGTTTTCATCTTTATCACATTTTCACCTTTAAAATCTGTATCTAATTGAATTGAATTGAATTAAAATGTTTAAGTGAAGTGCTTTCTGTTAACTTACCAACATATACCTAAATTAAACATTATAATTGTTTTAAAAGCCTTAACATATATACCACCCTGACAGCCTGGTGGGAATTTTCAAAGATAACTAAGTCTTCACTAATACCATGTAAAATGACACCCATTTGGAACAATCCAGATATATGTCAAAAAATGCCAATGTCAAAAATGTTATTCATGATGGGACCTTTATTTCATTTGAAGATCTTATTTCAAAATATGAAATTAGCAGTAGCAAATTTCTTGAACATCAGCAGTTGAGGTCCATCATTCAGGCAAGATTTAAGCTAAATAATCTAAAATTAGAAATTCCTGTATTGATAACAGATTTTCTAAATCTCTATACCCCTAAGTTGTTATAAAAAATATATAAGTTATTATTAAAAATAAATGATTCAATATGCCTCCCAATTACAAAATAGGAACGAGACCTCTCAATCAACCCAGATGAAAACTGGCTTGTGCGACTGGCTTGTGCGACTGGCATGTGCGACTGGCATGTGCGACTGGGATGTGTGAGCGTGAGTGTGTGGGTGCGCCTGTGCGTGGACAGCTGGGCCTGGGTCTATGGCTTGCTGAGCCCGACACGTGTGGGCTTTGTTGCAGTGGCAGGAGTTGTCCCTCACCACCGCTCCCCGCTAGGCGTCACATTGAGCTGTTCTTGTAAAAGCAAATATGTTTGGTACATCAGTGCATTCGGATTACCATTCCGATTGCGAAAATTGCTAGACATGACAGGTAAAAAAAAAAAAAAAAAAAAAGAATGCTGTTCCAGAGCTGGGCTGGCGTCTTTAGATGTTTTTGGTCTAAGTCTAATCTGGCCTTTCTGTGTTTAAGGGTTAAGTCATGGTTTGCACCTTGTGGTAAACCCTCTGTATTTTCTCTCATGAAGTCTTCTCTTTATGGTAGACTTAGATACTGATACACCTACTTCCTGGAGAGTGTTCTTCACTTAGGTGCATGTTGTAAGGGAATTTTTCACCCTGGAAAGGATTCTGCAAGAATGTCTTCCGAAGAGGCCTTTTTCAGTTCCTGAGTGCACTCTTTTTCCCCAGAATTTACCAAGTGATTAATTTGGCCATTCCTTACATTGCCGCTTTCTCACTGATGGATTACTTCTGTTTTTTAGCCTAATGGTGGCCTGTTTCACCTTCATTAAGAGCTCCTTTTACCACATGTTGTGGGTTCACAGCAACAGCTTCCAAATGCAAATGCCACACCTGGAATCAACTCTAGACCTTTTACCTGCTTATGATGATAATTGATAATTGATGATGAATTAATAAGAGGAAAGCCCATGACATACCTTTTGAGACACTTGTTCAATTTCTTTTGGTCCCTTGAAAAAGAGTCAGCTTCATATTTTTCCACTGTTACTATGGTGGGCCTCTGACTGTAGTTATCACTTATATTTGTGCACTTGTAATACTTCTGTCATCACTTATCTTTTGTTAACCCAAATACTTTTGTCTAATGACACACTCATTCCACCTTTTTCACTGTTTCAGTTTGAGCTGTTGTTTTGCTGTTGTTTTGCTGTATGTAGCTGTTCCCCATCCTGATGCTGCACATTTCACAGTTTCTCCTGTTTCCGTCATACCTGATGCAACTAAAGTCTTAGTTAACCAACTCGTCCTGAGTTTGTTAAAGCATGAAGGACCTTATAACATGCAGGACATGCTTTTTGTATGCTTTTTTCATTTCTGCATCTGTATGTAGATGAAGAACAACCCTGTCCGGGATAAGAGCCCTGTGCCAGGTGATGATTTCATAGTGCTGCCTGACCCGTGCACAGCCATCAACATCTGCTCCAAAGACACCATGAACATCACAATATCAAAGTGCTGTCTGAATGTCTTCTACAACCTCGCCCAGGTGCACACACACTCTCATTAGAACGTTTAACAGTCATTTACCTGACGATAGTGTCTTAATGTATTCAAGTTTTAATGTATACTTTTTTAAACCACTTTTTTAATGTGTTAGTTTTTTAATGTATTGTTTTAGTTTTCTATAAAATAAAATTGATACTATCAGATTCTAGAACAAAAGAGCTCATCAGATTGAATTGATTGGCTTCGTTACTGTAATTCAATGTACTAATAAGTTGGTAATTGTACTTAATTATGCACTTTTGGTTGACAGACATTCTCAGAGAGCACCACCTCTACTTTTGATCACTCTCTGAAGGAGAAAGCTCCATTCACTATCCGGAATGCTCTGGGCATCCCACTAATCGTCCAGCACAGCGCTAACCTACGTAGTGCTGACTCAGCCTCCAGAGGCAAAGTGCATGAAGTGGGAGTGGAGGAAAGCATGGATTTGGAATATTCCATCTTTGAGTCTTCAGCACGAGGAAAGCTGTCTGCCTTGCAGAGACAGGAGAGCTGCCTTTTTAACCTGAGCATAGGTCTGTGCTAAACAAACTCCACATGGAACCAATAGAACTGCTCTTGGCTTCAAAGCGTAATAGTATTAAAGTGGGAGGAGCAGTTTAATTATAGGGCTGTAAACAACTGAATAATGTGGTTTATTTACAGTTCTTTATTAAATATATCACAAAAGCTTAAATATCACCATTGCTTTTAGGGACCATGATTATTTTAGTATAATTCATTTAAAAAATGCTTTAAATATACAAAGGTGTGAAATTTGTAGAGTATAGAAAACTTTTTTTTATGTGCGTACTTTATCAAACACATCAACTGTAATATATTCTAATGATCAAACATTAGTGCAGTTGAATTGCCAGTTTCAGATTAATGCGGCACAGTGCACTGTCACGTTTTTACACCCCATGTTAGGCAGTATTTTTCTAAAAGTTTACATTCTCTGCTTTAAGTTTGTTTTGTAACCACATCAATCCCACCAAGACATTTTGCTGACCTCGTTGGAATGCACTAGCCAAATTAGTTTTCAAAGTTAACTTATACACACTTCATTCATCAACAAAACTTTTGCATGGAATATTAATAATTGTGAAGTTATGAGAATATGGAGTTTATATGATTGTGCGCCGTCTTTGCAGTGCCCAACGGCTACAGTGAAATATCCAACATCCCCATGGATAAGCCCGGCCGCAGGCTTTACAATGTGCGAAAACCAATGCAAGAAGAGGCTGTCTCTGTGCTGCTGCAGATCAACGCCTCTGAGGGCAACAAAGTCATCACTGTGCGATCCCCATTACAGGTGTCTATTCATTTCATCTGTTTTTTAAGTATTGTAGATGTAGCACAAATAATTAAGTGACTGACAGTACATGAGATGGAGTTTGCAAAATACCTAAAGGCTTCTGCAGCATTTCAGTTGGTTTAAACAAATAAAGCATTATTTAATTCATACGTATTTAGGTACTTGCATTATTATGTGTATTATTATTAGACGGTCTTGGTATTAAAATTGTTTTCATCCATCTTTTCTAGATTAAAAATTATTTCTCAGTGCCTTTTGCCATCCTGAAGTATTCCTCTAAACTAGGAGGGCTGGTGAATATTGGTGTTGCTGAGCCAGAAAAAGAGTCTCATGTCACACTGGACTCCTACAGGTGTGGACACAGTGACATTTTGAGATTTTGAGTTTGTCTGGATAAATTAAAATGCATATCAGCCACAATCAAATCAGCTCAGTGTTGTCCAGTCTAAGACGTGCACTAAGACGCGTCAGGTGTTCGTAACTTGTACTACATGTATAATTAGATTATGTTTTCTGCTACAGATGTCAGTTGTTCTTGCTACCCATTGGACCATTGGAGGGTCAGTATAAGGAGTCAACCACATGCATTGCATGGAAGGAGCAGGTTCATGTGAGTTCCGAGGTACGTTCCGTGGTCCGATGCCCAGCCCGAGAGAGCAGCTTCTTGCCACTGGTGGTCAGTACGCTGGCCGTGCCAGATGACCTGTGCCACATCGCCAGCCAGGGTGAGGAGGACTGGGACCCTGCTTACGTTATTCACCTGCACCCGACTGTTACTATCCGAAACTTGCTGCCCTACTCCATGCGATACTTACTGGAGGTACTTTCTTCTAACAATAAGTTGCATTAACACTTGATGCACAACCTGGTCAAACATAGGAAATTTTACCAGCATTGAGATAGGATGGTACTGTTTCAGTTCACTCCCGCTTTTTATAAAGTCTCAGTCAGAGACTGCTTCTATCAATGCAGTTTGCAAAAGCTTTTAAAATTCAGACACAAAAGAGATCCTCTTAACGTTTATTTGGAATTTGGCTTATTAAACTGTAAGTACTGTTTGATCAGAGGAGGTTGGGTCTCCCCTTTAAAAGGTCTTAGTTACTCCCAAGGTTTCTTCCTCCAGTCTTGAGGGAGTTTTCTCTTGCCACCATCGCCTCTGGCTTGCTCACTGGGAGATACATGTTGTAACTGCATGTTCTCAAAGCTGCATGTTCTTCCTCTGTAAAGCTGCTTTGAAAAAACGATGTACAAATAAACTTGAAGTGAATTTAACTTCATTTATTGAAATGAATACAGGTCAAGTGTAACCCATGTTGTGCATTAGAAGGGGTTTGCTTAGCTTGTGCATCAAAGGATTAATGTCTAATACTAACCTGATGCCTCATCTTGTATTAAGACATGTTGCAGGTATAATAGGAAAGTCATTTATACCAAATTAAATTACTATACAACAATAAGTGTGAGCCTGGTACTTCTGTGCACTACTTTTCTGTATTCTGCATTACAATTTTTGCTTTACTTACTGCATTTATTCTCAGACAGCAGAGGCAGATCACTTTAACACTGTTTAACGTACATGTTGAGCTACCTGTACCTGTACATACTCTCACTGACCATGTGCCAGGTCTACTTTGTAGCTATACAGTTACCAACTGTAAACCATTTTTGCTATGCAGAATTTGCCCACAATCACAGGACCACCTCTGATCAGATATTATTTGGGCAGTGGGTCATTCTTAGCCCAACCTTGATTATATAACTTACGCATGGAAAAAGAGCCGTGAGCTGTATCGTCTCTAACTGCACACACCAGCAAAGTAGACCAATACAGTAATTGTGTAATAGCCAGAATGTGTGTAAGTAAGTAACCACAAGTAAGTATACACAGTGTTAAAAGCTCCAGCAACACTGCTGTACCTCATGAATTTGTTCAACAATAGTGCAACAATCACCAATATGACGTTACATGTCAGTGTCACTGCTGTCCTGAGAATGGTCCACAAACCATGTAAGGTACTGTTAGGGTAGTGAGTGACAATATGTATTGTGTATTGTGTAATACCTTTACTTCCTGTGTTTTTCTCTCAGGGTTCAGCCGAAATACAGGAGTTACAGGAAGGCAGCACAGCAGACATTTTAAATGCGTCCATCAGCGGCGAGATCGTAGAACTGGTGCTGGTGAAGTACCAGGGTCGCAACTGGACCAGCCACGTGAAGATCAGTCCGGACATGCCAGAATTCTTCCCTGTCTGCTTCACCAGTGACACTCCTGAGAAGCTCACAGTGGATGTGTGTGTGCACGTATCCCGTGTGGCTGGCAGGCTGCTCCTCTCCATTTTCAGCCCTTATTGGATCATAAATAAGACGTCTCGTGTCCTGCAGTACCGGGCAGAAGACACCTATGTCAAGCACCCGTCAGACTTTCGAGATGTAATCTTGTTCTCCTTCAAGAAAAAGAACATCTTCAGCAAGAACAAAGTGGGTGAAAACTATGAAGATTTAATTTTTGACTGGTGTCATGAGTAGTAGACATACATCATTTAGAAGCAGTGCATCAATTTTAAAGGGGCAGTTCAGTCAAAAACAAATACCAATCAGTCAGAGTTTTGCAAAGTGGTTTGCAGCAAATGTTTGAGTGCCCTAAGTCAAATCAGGTTTTGATTCAGTTCCATTCAATTTAATTCAATTGTCATTATACCAATATAATATAACTCCTCTATGTGTCTAATCCACAGTCATACTGTCCCTCACTTCTCTTTGTGTCTAATCCACAGTCATACTGTTCCTCACTCCTCTTTGTGTCTAAATCACAGTCATACTGACCCTCACTCCTCTATGTGTCTAATCCACAGTCATACTGACCCTCACTCCTCTATGTGTCTAATCCACAGTCATACTGACCCTCACTGCTCTACGTGTCTATTCCACAGTTATACTGACCCTCACCCCTCAATGTGTCATTTATTTATCTCTCACTTTTCCCATAGGCTTAATTTTTTTTTAACCTTGCCAACCCCCTAACAACCACTCAGTTAAAATAAATATACCTATACCATGGCAACAGCCTAGCAACATCTTGGTAACCATCTGGTAATCACATGGCAATCACCTAGACCTACTTGGCAACCCATACCATCCATCTAGGAATCCGTAGCAACTATAAATTGCTTAAGCTGCACAATCATTCTGCATTTTCTTCAATAAGTGCACTTTTCTGCTAAAACATAGCCCATGTTAATGTAGTTCTTTATCCTATGACATCTAAAATGTGTAGAAGTGTGTTCTCTCTAGACAATGTGTTAATCAACACAACTATGTATTTTACCCACAACCTGTATGAATGTAACATTGAAATATAGAAAAATGACCTAAGGAATACAATGATATAAGTATTTTTTTATATTTCTTTTAGATGTACATCCACAATATGAAATGTGATTTAATAACAAATATCTTCTTCTTATACAGCTGCAGCTTTGTGTGTCCACCAGCTCCTGGTCAGAAGGCTTCTCCCTAGACACCGTGGGCAGTTATGGATGTGTCCGCTGCCCAGACAAGACCATGGACTATCTGGTGTGAATCTTGGCCACAACAACAGAATTATTAAAGGATGAGTATGTGTAAATTTAAAGGTGGGTTCTAAACACTGTCTGGTTGTTTAGGTCGGGGTCAGCATCCAAATGAGCAGCTTTAACCTGACCCGTATCGTGACTATGAGTCCTTTCTATACTCTGGTGAATAAGTCTTCCTTTGAACTAGAGGTGGGAGAGGTGCAAAATGGCATCGGGAACGGAAATGTCAATGGCAAATGGCACTATATCTCATCCACAGAGGTACAGCCAATAAACTGTCATATCGCTTCAATTTCCTTTTAGTGGTGTTTCCATATTTATAGCCTTCAGATTCTCATGTTCTGTCAGATTTGTCTTTATGTATATATGTGTTTTTGTGTGTTTGTGTGTTTGTTGCAGTGTTTGCCTCTTTGGCCAGAGTCTAGCACAGGGAAGTTGTGTGTGCGAGTGGTGGGCACTGAATCTGCTTCCAAATCCTTCTTCTTAAACAAGCAAGATAATGGAACTCTGCTCAGCATGGAACAAGTAAGCGTCTTGTGTTCAAAATGTAGAATGTTGGAGCATAGGATTATTCTGATACAGCCCACCTGAGAGAATTAAATGCCACTAATCTGCCAAAAACCCTATGCAGTACATATTTATTCATATAGATATATATTTTTAAAAGGTGGCATTAAAAATACCAATATGGCAAAAATGTGTATAAATGATTATATGCAAATGTGCATACTGCCTATTTTAAAATTGAATGACAGATTTTTAAAATCAGGTTTATTAGATTTATTGTGATAACCACAACATTTTTCTTTGACAGTAGCATGCAAAGGTGGACATAACCACAAAAATGAAATGTAGAGGTGTACTCATTGAGCATTTTTGTAATCACTTGATACAAAATCCCATAGCCTCTTAACCTCAGCAACCAAGACTGTTTGTTTATTTTTTTTCTCAGTTTGGGGGCATCATAGTGGATGTAAACATTTCAGACCACTCCACTGTCATCAGCTTCACTGATTATTATGATGGAGCAGCTCCTGCTTTGCTGGTGAATCACACACCCTGGGTTACTGTCACAGTCAGACAGAGGTCAGCACCATACACTGTGTCTGTGGCAGCAAAATGTGGAATAAATACTCGATGTACACAGATACCTAATAAAGTCCTAATCTTTGCGTTGCTAGTGTTTTAAGGGAATCTTTTCTCTCAGCTCTCTCTTCATTTGTTTTGGTTGTGTGGGTGTTAATGTGTTTTGCCACAGTGGCTGTGAACCCACCCGAGAGTTGAAGCCTGGAGAGGCTCAGCATTTTGCATGGGATGACCCTGCAGGGGTGCGGAAGCTGTGCTGGACGTGTCACGGTCACAGCGGGGAACTGGATCTGATCAAGGCAAGGGAACGCTGCTTAGTGCTATACATTTCTTGGCTTATTATTAGCCTTTGTGCTCTGTTGTATATGCCTTCAACCCTTAGAAGCATTCATGTGCATAATTATGTCTATACATATTTAATTGTATTGTGAATGAAGCAATTCATTAAGTCTTAACACAGTAAACATTAAATTAGATAAAACTACTAATTATTTTTATAGCCTAAATTAATCCTAATCAAATATACTGCCAGTGTTATGAGGCTCAAGTCAGCTTCTTCAGATTTTCCTGTTCCACCTTAAACTGTGCAGCAGCGATATTACAATATTTTTTTCACATTTCTGAAGTCAGGCTTCCTTTTTTCATTCACAGGATGAGTGTGGGCAGTTTGCATATGATGGCCTAGCTCAAGTCCACTGGGTGTCCTTCCTGGATGGCCGGCAGCGTGTGCTGCTCTTCACTGAAGATGTAGCTGTAGTGACCAAAGCTCGGCAGGCTGAGGATCTGGAGCAGTTCCAACAGGAAGTCAACATTTCGCTTCAGAACCTGGGCCTTTCCCTCATCAACAATGACAACAGACACGAGATAGCATACGTGGGCATCACCAGGTAAAGTAATGCACTTCAAAATCACAGACATTCAAAATCTGTTATGGACTAATTATGGACACCGTATCCTACATTGACCACATCCTTACATACAGCAGACTAACATGAACAGGAAAAGACTTAACTTTAATGAGTGGTGGGGATAACTGAATGAACTTAATACATTTTCTGTTTAGTTCTGGTGTGGTTTGGGAGATGAGACCAAAGAACCGTTGGAGATCATTTAACCACAAGAATATCGGTCTTTTGGAGAAAGCCTATCAGAACCACCTCAGTGGCAAGACTGAGCCAGGCTGGGTTAAACTGGAAACAGGGCTGGAGGTAAAGAAATCAGATCTCTCACTGAGCCTTTAAAGCCCTCTAAATATTTGTGTGTATGCAGTCATATTTGTATATATCAGGTATTTAGGAGTAGTTTTAAAAAGGGCTTTTATGTGTTTATGTCGATCAGGTGAATTTTGCAAAGCTGCCCATGCTAATGAGACATCCCTACTCTTGCACCATTCGCCGGAACTTCCTGCCTGGGATACACGTGGAGCTGAAACAGTCACCACATCAGAGAAGCCTACGAGCACAGCTCCACTGGCTGCAGGTAACACTCAGTATGGTGGGAGGAAGAGAGAGGAATGGCTTTGCATTTAACCCCACCGTGCAGTGAAACACCCGCATACACACATACTAGGGTGCAGTGAAACATCCACATATACACACACTACTGAACATGCACACTAGGAGGCAGTGAAACATTCACAGATACACACACTACTGAACATGCACACTAGGGGCAGTGAAACATCCACATATAGACACACTAGGGGGCAGTGAGCTCACTTGTCCGGATGGTGGGCAGCGCTCATTACAGCACCTGTGAGCAGTTGGGGTTAGGTGTCTAGGCACTACAGTCGTGTCCTGTATGTTGCAGGTGGATAACCAGCTACCAGGAGCCATCTTCCCCATTGTCTTTCACCCTGTTCTTCCTCCCAAATCAATTGCTTTGGACTCAGGTATGACCTAGCGAGGTTTTGGATTGTATTGTGTTCTGTATGTTGTGATAAGTGCTTAAGATACAGCAGCGAGACTAACTACAAGCATGTGTACTTTTTTTTTTATTCATTCAGAGCCAAAACCTTTTATTGATGTGAGCATCATCACAAGATTCAATGAACACAGCCAAGTCATGCAGTTTAAGTAAGATGTATTATTTTTGTGGTTTTGTTTGTATATTCAGCCTGTTTTTACATGCTGTTCAACCCAATAATACAACATAACTGTCCCTTTTATATTCTACCTTTTCAGTTATAGTCACAGCTGCTTGTAGCCAGGTCTGAAGTGTATGTATACATATGTGTGTCTGCATGTAGATACTTCATGGTACTAGTGCAGGAGATGGCCCTAAAGGTTGATCAGGGGTTTTTGGAGGCAATTCTTGCTCTGTTCACTCCATCCACTGACTCCAAGGCTGACAAACAGAAGGTAACTATGAGAAATAAAGGACATTTTTAAATTATCATACTTCTGTTAAATTTTATACAATTACTGGTATGAAAGTATGCATCAGTAATATGTGTGAAAGGCTATGTGAAGTTTCTTTGCAGACTCAGTGGTTCTTTTTCACTCTGTCTTTGGTAATTATGAGAATCACTGCCCCCTACTGTACAAATATAGAAGAATGTTAAGGATAAAAGAATCATTCTTACAGTACCTAAATTCTTGCTATCTCCTTGTTTTCCCTCCGATTTACTTCCAGTCTATACCGTTCATATATGGATGTTAAGCAGCAAAACCAGGCTATTTAGAATGTATTGTTTTTGTGATGTCATGAAAACTAATATATTTAAATGTATCAATTTATTCAATGTACAGCAGAGCAGGGCATATTATATCGCACAGCAACACAAACCTGTTTAATATATAATATATAAAGGCAATTGTGACAGCAGTGATGACGTTTTTAGTTATACTGAGTGCACAGACAGCTAAGCACTATGCACCATGCAGGGCCTGAATTTATTTATTTAATTTGACAACTGACATCTTACAATGCCATAATTTAACTTTACTGCCAAATTTCACGCAGACACTGGCAGATTCACATGAATCAATCAGAGAGGGTTCGTTCAGTATTTGATTTAACTTAGTCACAAGCGTCATCTCACTCAGTTTTGGCGGAGTCCACTAGCTGAATACAGCTTTTTTAGCAAACCCCTGCTTGCCCGATTGGCAAACTAATGACATTATTACTGCACTGTACAATGTCAACCCTCATCAAATCCATATTATATCACACAGATCTCATAGTAACTCTGAATCGGCAACTTGGCCAGTACTATTAGCCCTGTGATCAGTGTGGTATCACTGCATGCCTTACCTGCTGAGATTTGCTTCTTTCTGTCCAGCTTCTTTTTCCAACTTTCTTCTTCTCCAAGAACCGTCTGCCTTAATATTCCAATATACACTGGAGTACACAATATTTTTGGTGACTAAATTTTCCAAACCATATCTCATAAAAAACATAGTTGGATGAAAGAACCTCAGAAGTACCAAACTTGCAGATAGATAGATTCATAGCAGGATAAGGTTTATTTATTTATATGCCCCTTTTACAACAGATGTCACAAGACAGCTTTACAGAAAATTCCTGGTCCAAACCCCCAGTGTGTGTCACCAGGGGCAACAGTGGCAAGAAAACCTTCCTCAGATTAAGAGTAAGAACCCTCGAGAGGAACCAGACTTGAAATGGGGAACTCCTTCTCCTCTGGTCCACACTGGATAGTAAAACAAGTACAAAAATAATAAGAATAAGATTTACTACTTTATGCAAAAAAAAATTTAGAGGCAGAAAGGAGGAGAAGAAAGGACTGATGAGAGCAGGAGAAGAAAACATCATTGAGTAAATAATCCACACGGGAAAGGTAGTTGTTGAGCTAACTGGAGAGCTAACCAGCTTACTAAGATGCACACTAGGTTAACTTTAGCTCACTGGGTGACTGTTACTTAATAACACGGCAGAGACTTGTTAGCCTTGTAATTGGTCAGGGTTGTGCTGATGGTAGCCTGACCACTTTTAGGACCAACCATTTTAAATTGACAGGGGAGCAGTACTGGATGTACATGTATATAGGGGACCAAGTTGAACAAGATTAACTTAATTAAAAGGAAACATTTGATGTGTTCAGGGAGACCGTAAACTATGGACAAGCCTAGACTGACAGACCTGCCAAATTGCGGTTCACCCATTTACCACCATGTTATGACATCACAATTCCAAGTTCCATAACATTCAAGTGAATGTAAATCTTGAGAGAGGTACAAAATGAGAGAACAACCACAACTACAACATGTATGCATGTATGTATGTATGTATCTCCTAGCAAGTCAGCAGTGTATATATCAGACAATATCTCTTTCTCTGTGCAGACTAAACTGATAGAGAGAGATTTGGAGTCACTGCAGGCTCAGCTGATGGAGAGTTCCATTACAGACACCTCAGGCCTCAGCTTCTTTGAGCACTTCCACATCTCCCCCATCAAAGTAAGAGGAGAGCAGCTTCTCCAGGCTTGAGACATTATAAGCATTAAACAACAAATAATAAAACTTTAAGATCATTAAAATTCTAAATTGTTCTTTGTGTGCATGTGTGCAGCTGCATTTGAGTTTGTCTCTTGGCTCTAGTGGAAATGAATCTGAGGAGGGCGACATGGTTGCCATCGAATCACTCAATCTGCTTCTTAAAAGCATTGGAGCAACACTTACTGACGTGGACGATCTTATCTTTAAGTATGTATCACAAACAACTGATGAATGAAACTTGATGATGACAGAAGTGGCAGAGGTGATTACTGTGCTTTGATTATTGTGCTTTCTCTCCAGACTTGCCTATTTTGAAGTAAAGTACCAGTTCTACCGCAGAGAGAAGCTGATGTGGGCTGTGATTAAGCATTACACGGAACAGGTCAGCAAGTATTTTAGGCTTTTTTTAAAGGTTGAACAGGTATAAAAACACACAACAAAACCTTTGTGAAATTAAATATTTTCCTGTTTTAACCTCCCTTGTCACGTTAACCACAATTCACATTCATTTTTGCCGTCACTGAAAAAGTCTATAGGCCTGTAAAGAATTTGCTGTCTCATTGATGGAACCTCATCTTTTTACCAATGTGTGACAGACTGCATTGCATTACTCTCTGCATTACCTTTGCAGTTCCTGAAGCAGATGTATGTGCTAGTGTTGGGCCTGGATGTTTTAGGCAATCCATTTGGACTGATTCGAGGCCTCTCAGAAGGAGTGGAGGCCTTCTTCTATGAGCCCTTTCAGGTCTGAGACACATTTATTCATATTGTAATTTCCTCCATCATATCACATTTTCTGTGTCTTGCTAGGCCAGAAAAGGTAAAACTGTGTATATATATATATATATATATATATATATATATATATATTGTCCATATTTGCCCAGATTTGGATGATGCTTTTTGATTGTTGAGAACAATGAATGCCAGATCCCCCTGTAGATCTCATCATTTGATACAATGAACAGCACAATTAGTGTATTGCACTGCCAAACTGGCACACATGCTAGATGCAGTTAAAAGGGGGAGAAGGAGGGAGCTAGAAAGTAATGCATTAAAGCAGCAGAAAGCGCCTGCAGCGGGAGGGTTGAGGAAGAAGAGCAAGAGAGGAAGCAGCCTTCTGATGTGCACTGCTAGATCAAAGCTTTCCATTAATTCCATTTATCTGCACGTCCACTGAGAAATTGGGATTATCCGGTTTCTGTTTCCTCTCGAAGATTGCTATCTGCTCATAAGTCTGATTTAAGATCCTACTGATGCGTGCCATGAGACTTTAGATAATATCTTTTTTTTATTTTATTAGGGGGCTGTTCAAGGGCCAGAAGAGTTTGCAGAGGGCTTTGTCATTGGTGTGCGTAGTTTGCTGGGTCATACAGTAGGTAAGGATGCATTTCCCTAGGTAAAAAAATGTTGCCACCATTTTACTGCCAGTACAACACAACACACAAAACCAACACTGCGTCTGTACATACAGATGAAATACTTTATCACTAGCATACTCACTCATTGTGACGTTGATCTGACGCTTTGTCAGACAGCACTCCTTAGATGTATGTCTAAGCAATACATAGTAGCCAGTTTTGGTCCTGCAATATCTGAGATGTGTGCTTAATATACAAAAACATAACCACTGCATAACCTAGTTCCAAATACAGCACTTTTTATCAAGCCTGTTATATTTACCAATTATCTCCGCTGAATCATCGCTATGCATATATACACTAATGAGCCAAAATAATATGACCACTTGTCTAATAAACTGTTGGTCCGCTATGTCCTGCCAAAACAACTCTGACCTGCTGGGGAATGAGCTCCACACGACCCCTGAAGGTGCCCTGTGGTAATTGGCACTAAGACATTAGCAGGAGGTCCTTTAAAGGGCAAACTGTGAGTGGTGGTTCAGATTGATTTAATGTGAAATATGCAAAATTGTGGAAAAGTGTTTAAAATTGTAAATTTGCGGCAGCAACCATCATAGCACAGGACAAGGGAACTGATAAACAATTGGTAAATGGTTAATGCATAATGAGCAGATTTGCATATTATGTCCTACACAGTGATCAGATTTTAGTCAGACTAACCACATTGACTACTATTTGCTAAAATCAGGGAATATCATTGTCATGAATTGATGTACCTGGTTTGAACAATGTTTAGGAAGGTGTTGCAAATTGATGTTCACATGCCTGTCCATTGTACAGTAGTCCATTTTCAATGGTGGACAGTGGTTAGCAGGCGGTAGTTTGGTCTGTCACGACAGCCCAATTCCAAGCAGGGTGTGCTGCACTGTGCGTTTGGGCACTTTCAGTTCAATTCAAGTTTATTTGTATAGCACTTTTTACAACAATGTTGTCACAAAGCAGCTTTACAGAAGTTTGAAAACGAACAGTTACACAAAATATATCCCCCAGTGAGCAAGCCAGAGGCGACAGTTGCAAGTAAAAACTCAGAAAGAGCAAAGACAGAAAATTAGTTCAGCCCAGGCATATGACTGTAGAAAATATAAAAGAAATAGTTTCAGAGTGTGGCTGGTTACTCCGGCAGATCTTACTATAACTAAAAAGAGTGAACCAGAAGGTGACATGAGAGCACTGGGAATCCCCACTCCATAGTCAACAAACCTGTGTGATTGTGTGAAGTGGGACAATAGCACCAACATTGAGTTTACCATAAGCTTCTGTGTCCATGAATCCCTGGATTTCCTGCTTTTATCTAAAGGGGAAGTTTAATCACCAAAAGCTAAACTAATTGAGTATGTTTTCAGTCTAGACTTAAAGGTTGAGACTGTATCAGAGTACCGAACATTAACTGGGAGATTATTACACAATTTTGGGGCTTTATAGGAAAAAGTTCTTCCCCCAATGAGGTCTTTTGAATTTTAAGAACCAAGAGCAATCCAGCATCCTGTGATCTATGGAATTGCAGGGGTTCATAATAGGAAATAAGATCTCCGGTGCAAGACTTTATACGTCAATAAAAGAATTTTATAGTCAATACAGAATTTAACAGGAAGCCAGTGTAGCGCTGATAAAACTGGGCTGATGTGATCAGATTTCCTAGTTTAGTTAGTACTCTAGCTGCAGCATTCTGAGATAACTGAAGAATAATCGGCTTCCTGCTGGAGCATGCCGACAACAGTGCATTACAGTAGTCTAGCCTTGAGGTTATAAATACATGTACCAACTTTTTTTTATCTGTTTATCAGTTTGAGTTTAACCACTCGGGTCACTGATGCTATACCAAAGAAATTCTCCCAGATCCATTAGCTGAAATCAAACAGGGATCTTGGTTATTATTTTGTGTCTTGTTTAGTGTTTAACAGCAGCTGGTGCTGCAGGAACGATATGAGATTCTGTAAAGAGTAAGACGATAAAACAGGCAGATTCTGCTGACAGTGCGGTGCTGATGTGCTGCTTGAAGAAGAATAGAGATCTACTTATAAATCTTCTTGTATGATCATAGAATGTGTTCGGGCTTGCCTCCAGTCATTGAGATATTTTTTCTGCCATTCTTTCCTACAGGGGGTGCTGCAGGAATGGTTTCCCGTATAACCGGCTCAGTAGGTA
The DNA here is from genome assembly GCA_021613375.1 of Megaleporinus macrocephalus. NCBI lineage: Eukaryota > Metazoa > Chordata > Actinopteri > Characiformes > Anostomidae > Megaleporinus > Megaleporinus macrocephalus. The sequence goes on along the minus strand of CM038721.1, from coordinate 19,730,583 downwards.
AAGGCCTGGCAGCTATCACCATGGATAAAGAGTACCAGCAGAAACGCAGGGAGGAGATGAACAGACCTCCCAAAGACTTTGGAGAGAGTCTTGCCAAGGGTGGCAAAGGCCTTCTGAAGGTTCCAGTACTCACAGATCTATTATCTTGAGTTATTTTTCATGTTTTTATTGGCTTTTAGCAGTGGTAGTATTTTTGGCATGTCTTCAGTCTCCCTTGGTTGATGAAGTGTACATTCTTAATGCAACTACTGTGTGAATGTGAGCTAAAATGACTCCTTGGATTCGTCCCACAGGGTGTGGTTGGAGGGGTGACCGGGATTGTTACCAAACCTGTGGAGGGTATGGCTAATTTCCATCTCATCATCTAAGCTTCTGTAATCTGTTTGTTCAGCACAATGTACATATACAGTTATTTAAAAAGCCTTATTAAGAAAACGCGTATACATAACATAGTTTTGGAAACATATTTATCCTCCTGAACAGCCGCCTCTCAAAAGAGTCAAATGCTCAAATCTTTTACAATCTCAAATCTTTTCCTTTTTATTACCCTGCCATATAAACAAAATACTTACCTCCTTACCTGGTGTTTACAACAGACCTATCAGAGCAGAGAAAAACTACATAATCCTTAAACAAGAACCCTACTGAGATAAGATGAGCAGGTTTCTCTTACACTTGAAGCACTGAGACAAGCACTGCTTTTTACAGACTGTGTCCACTTATTGGCCCTCTTGTAGGTGTAAAAATCTTTTTCCATTCTAAATTTGGTTTGTCATCAGTGGTCAATTGATATGTTTGATTGGCAGACTATTCTTAATCCAGTGCTTACAATGTTTCTAACCAGCTAACAAATACCTAAAAAACTGCAGAGAAATGTATAGGAATCCCACAGCAGGTATCATTGCTGCTTTGTTTAAGTTAATTGCTATATTTTACATTGTAAAAGGACAGAAACGTTTCACTGGCAGCAGTTCAGAAAACATTGGCACCTTGAGTGTGTTTACTGATCTAGTATCACTGTTATTAAATGTACATTTTCATTTCTTCCTTATTAATTAATTAACATTATTTACCAAGCTTCTTGCAATTGTTCTCATTTCTTTTTTCCTGGCAGAAATGTATCCAAAATGTAGTTTTATTCCATATTTACTGTTTATTTTTTTTCATTTAGTATACAAAAATAGACATGTATGTCAGTGGTGGAACCTGGCTTTACTGATGCTGCAGTCAGCAGTGCTGATACCTAATATGCCATGACCATGTTGTTGTTAAAGCTTCGTTTAGAATAGTCCACCACACAAGTAGTATCTGGTCAGCGGATTAAGGTGTGGTATACTCCTAATTAACCTTTCGAACCCCCCAAATGTCTCGTAAACACAAATCTGGGGGTCTCTGATAATAAGCTCATTAGGGCGTAATGCTGCTAAATGGTCATATACATATTCAGGAAAAGGTCCAGTTGTTTAGATGTCTCAGGCACTAGCAAGCTTCTGCTTTGTATATTAAATAAATAAAGATGCAGGACGTTCGGCTTCGGTGTGTGAAAGTTTCATGAGGAATGGACCAATACAAATGCTCCAAAAGAGCTTAGAGCTGGATTGACTTAGATTAATAGTGAAAAAGGTTTTTGTCCTGTCCTGTAAAGTTGCAATTTTAGGGATACAGCACCCTCCACAATTATTGGCACCCCTTGTTAAGATGTGTTCCTAGGCTTCTAATTAATTTTTTTTAATAATATGGGAAAAAATGGAGAATCCAATCTTTAATTCAAGTGCATTTATTCCACATTAAGAAATAATTATTTTACATGAAATCATCTGTGCCACAATTATTGGCACCCCTGATATTACTTTTACATCCCCCTTTTGCCAACAAGATAGCACTTAATCTTCTCCTATAACATTTTACAAGATGGGAGAATACAGAGAGAGGGATTTTTGACCCCTCCTCTTTGCACAATCTCTCTAAGTAGTCCAGAGTCCAGGGTCCTCTCCTATGCACACTCCTCTTCAGCTCACCCCATGGGTTTTCAGTTGAGTTGAGGTCTGGGGGCTGAGATCGCCATGGGAGGAGCTTGATTTTGTGTCGGGTGAACCATTTTTGTGTAGATTTGGTCACATGTTTAGGGTCATTATCTTGCTGAAACCCAGTGACGATCCATTTTCAGCTTTAGGCAGAGGCCACTAGAGTTAGATGTCATGGTATTTCAAAGAATTCATGATGCCATGCACCCTAACAAGGTTCCTGGGGCCTTTGGAAAAGAAACAGGCCCACAGTATCACCGATCCTCCCTTATACTTCACCGTGGGCATGAGGTGCTTTTCCACATACTCATCTTTTGTGTTACGCCAGACCCACTTAGAGTGTTTGTTGCCAAAAAACTTTCTCTCTTGGTCTCATCTGACCAAAGCACATGGTCCCAGATAAAGTCCCAGTACCGCTTAGCGAATTTCATATGTTTATGCTTTTAAGTGAGAGTGAGAGTGAGAGTTTTTTCTGTGCATGCCTCCCAAACTGCTTGTTGCAATGTAGATAGCACCGGATGGTTGTTATGAAGACTTTGTGATGCCAAGATGCTATTCTTTAATGCAATTCTCTAATAGTGAGCTTTGGAGAACTTTTTACTTCTCTTATTATCCTCCTCACTGTGCGTGGTGGCAAGTCCTTGTTTTAAACTTCTTGATGACTCCTCTGACTGTAGATATGGGCAGGTGTAGGCGAGTGGCTATTTTCGTGCCATTGCCTGACTAATGAAGGTCGACACACACTGCCTTACTTGAATAGTGTGTCCTCTTGTCTTTCCCATATTAAAGAGTGAATAAGAAAAATAAGCCTGTGCGTCACGTCATATTTATACCTCATGGAAACAGGAAGTGATGAATTACTAATTAAACGTTCCTAGATATTCTGATCAACTTTATACACTACATTAGAAATTACAGAAATGCTTCACTTACATTTATTTTCTAGGAAATGATTTTCTGAAAAATAATGATTTCTTAGCTTAATTTTTAAATAAAAATTGTATTTATATTAAGGCTTTTAACACATCTTATTGAGGGGTGCCAATAATTGTCGAGGGCGCTGTACGTGTTTTTGTTTGCACAGCGATGATATGTAGGATCTTAATTAATGTGTGGAAGACCTACCAAAGTAGATATGCATTCCCAAAAGAAGAACTGTGGAACCAAACACTTGACTATTGTTGAAGCCAGCGTCAGCATCAACTGTGAATTAGCATCAGCCAACATGTTACCCCTACCCCTCCCCCACAATCCTCCCCCACAATCCTACCGCACAATCCTCACCCACAATTCCCCCCAAATTTCCTGGGGGTATTTCACACATAGCAGCTAAAGGACTATTAAAGTAAGATGTAAGAGGGGGGCTGATTAACTTCGCAGCAGCAGAATTGCTACACTAATCATATACCTGCAGAGCAGAGGTATTGTTTACTGTATGGTGCTTCTGACAAAATGGCAATGCAGTGAATTTTATTATTTTATAACTAACATTGATATGATTTACTGCTCTCAGGTGCAAAGAAAGAGGGGGCTGCAGGCTTTTTTAAGGGCATTGGGAAGGGCCTGGTGGGAGTGGTCGCTAGACCTACAGGGGGCATCGTGGATATGGCAAGCAGCACCTTTCAGGGCATTCAGAGGTGAGACACACACAGCCACACGTTATGACGTGTCTGGCTCTTGATATATTTATCTCACAAGCATTCTGAGCGGTAAGACAAACACATTCAGAGACACATGCAGATAGTTATAACTGCTTTCTTTCACTATGAGTAGATATTCTGTTACGTAACTGAACTCTGTGTCTTATTTGTGTCACTTTTTCTTTAGCTTTGTCCTGTCATTATTTTCTGTGTAGTATGTGGTTTGTTTTGTCTTTCCTGTGTGTTTACTAATTTTGTGACTCTTTCTTTCTCATGAGTTAATGCCTGGATGTGTTTTGTTTTTTTAGTTCAGTGAGTATTGGTCTGTGTATGTTTGTGAGTATGTGGGTGTATTTGAATTAAGGGGATCAAATTGGTGATAAGAACATAGTGAATGGTCTTCTACATTCACTTGGTCAGGGTGGGTTTTTCCATCAGACTGCTGAATTAAAAAAAGAAAGTTTGCTGGCATGATCGTTTTCCTTGCAATGAAGTGAATGGTAACAAGGTGAACATTGCATCGTGGATAACAGAGATGGTACAGTGCATTGTTCTGCCTTAATCTATTGTACAATAACCCCCTGATTCGAAAAGACTGGATAAATCTGAACTTGTGCCTCCTTCCCAGCCCCAGCCCACATTTTAACATGGCTACTGACCTCCCTTTTCCTCAATGGCCAATAGCAGGTCTGATGAGCAGATCAACATGGAGAGAAAAGCGAAAGAACATTTCACACATTTCAGGCTTAATTTTTTTGTTTGAATTGGTTAAAAGTAGATACCCACTTGAGATGTGTTTTTGGAAGAAGCATGATTAATGTAGTATATTTTAGAAAAGAATGCATGACGTATTGGTTTCTGATAAATTATTTACAGATGGGAAACCTGTATTGAAATTACTTACAAAATGTACTGATAACTTGGTGTCCCATGTTTGCTTGTGTTTGCACTGAAACATGTAAGCATAGTAGTTTCCATTATTCAGAGATTGTTTTGGAAACTAAATGCTGATTGAAATTGATAGCACGATAGATAACAATCAGACCAATGCATATAAAACTGGAGGTCCTTGTCCAAACTAGAATTCAACAATAGTCCAGACTCCTAACATTACATTGATGTGCCATCCAAATTGTTCCGAATTGCATGTGTACATTTACAGAAGCTGTCATGTGTCATTTAGCCATGTAAATTGGAGTCACAGGTGTTTACCTGCCGTGTGCTCACTGTGTGCTTCATACATACAGTGAGGTCCAAAGATCTGAGACCACAAAGGATAATTCTTTTACATACTATTCGCTTTAATTTAATACAAACATTAGTACAAGTTACATTATCTGCATTATATTAAATGCATGTAATGTGATAGACATACAGTTGAGATTTTTTAAATTGTTTTGCATGAACTCAGCATGGACTCAAGTTTGCATGGACTTTTTGATGAATAGATCAAATCCACCAGAGAGTTGCTTCGGTGGAAAGAATTTTTTAATGTTGTTTATTTTGTCCACATATACTGGAGTAAAGCACTGCATTTAAATGGGAAGCATGTTTCCTTAATGTGAAATTGAGGGAATATATGTGATTAACTACATTGTATTTATGTTTAGGTTTTTTTACTTAGTTTGACAACCCTAGTATATATATATATATATATATATATATATATATATATATATATATATATATATATATATATATATAAGATAATTAAAGAATCAGAGGCGTTGGTCTCTCTCTCTCTCTCTCTCTCTGCCTGCTCTGCTCTTCAGACATGGTGCACTGCACGAGCTAACTGCACTGCTGTTATTCTGAACTGTGTGATACAGCACTGCAAGGTCTTTGCCAGGACTAACCAGGGTCCGGCCACTCCAGCCAATGGCAAAGGAGCATCCTCATCTCCATGACAGCTCAGTGACAAAGTCAACCAAAAACACTGGCTGCTTTTTCCATCCCCTCTGTCCCCGAACAAGAGCAGATAATAAGATCATGTGGCTCTCTGTATTTGCCCCCTGGCTTTTTCATGTGTTGCTGTCACCAGACACACATTAGTTCCCCTCCTTGTTGATTTTGTAAAAAGCACAACCATCTATTCATCTCTCTGCACCTTACACATCTGTGCAGTTTCACACTCCTCTGCTGTTTAAACGTATGTCCTTGTTATTCCATGCCTACAATATAGAGGTAACATAAGGTGAGAGAACACACAGGGCTCAGACATCACATGCAATGAGATTATAAATGCTAAGTCACTGCAGAACAATTACATCATTTAGAAATATAACAAGCTAAACAGTGAGTGCCACCGTGCAGTAAGATAATTATGAAAGAATAATGCAGAAGATATAACTTTTAACATGACTTTTAACACACACCCCTTTAACCATATCATTCAGAATTTACCTTTTACTTACCAATTAGTCTTAATAATAAATCCGCCTCCTGGAGCTGATAAAATGGAAAGATGTTGAAGAAATAAGGATGTGCTTTAATGTTATGGGAGATTGGTTTACTTGAATAAATGCAAATAATGTTTAGCTGAATATATTACTTACAACCGCAGTAACTGTGGGTGCTCTCAGTTAAATATGCTGAGATATACCGATATATAATATCAATAAAGGCATATATATCAAATAAAGGCATAGGGGGAAATAAACCTGCTGTTATGGGGTTTGTTTATGTTGTCATGGTTGTCTGTCACACCCACACAGTCCTGATCAGGCAAATTTGCGCTTTTCTAGTGTTTAACTTTGAGTCACAGTTTATGATTACTTATTTATTTATTTACAAATATACAGTGAAGTTAACAGCCAACTTTCTTAACAGTAAAACTGTACACTGACCCTAACAACAGAAACAGATTGTTGATGGTTGTAAGTAATTACAGATTTTGATTGACAGAGTGGCAGAGTCAACAGAGGAGGTGACGAAGCTACGACCTGTCCGACTCATCCAAGAAGATGGCATCATTCGGCCTTACGACCAGCAAGAGTCGCAGGGCTATGACCTGTTTCAGGTAAGATTGTCCATATACCAACACTGACTTTCTACTAGTGTTTCCTTATGTGGATAAAAATAATGATTATCTGATTGTTTTGACAATACACTCATAATTCAATTCAGTTCATCATACTGGGTTTATGATTTGCTATTAAACTAACTACACTACAGCTGTGAGGCCGGAGCACTGATTTGAGGGATTGGGGGAGATAATATTATTATTAATAAAATTCTATTCCATTCTATTTCAACGCGTTGTCACAATTAAATGTTACACACTATTAAATAAACATTTATATCTAAAAGCTGGTTTTGAATGTACAGTTTCATCCTAATAAATTACTCCTTTTTTCTGAAGTCTTGCTCTAATCTCTTGTTCTGTTCTTTATCTTCCCTTTTCTTTCCTTTCTTTCATTTCCTTCATGCAGCCTGAGGAGGAGTAATGGGTGTGGGAATACTCTTGGGGCTACAAAACTATTTCCCAAGTTAAATAAAGTACTGTTGATAATCGCACATGTATTGGCGAAGGTGTTGATTCAATATTTTGTCCAAACTCTGGTTAAATGCTCATGTGTGTGTAATATTGTTCCATCCTTAACCTGCATTTTTCTTGCTATTTCTCTGTTTTTTGGCTGTGATCTTGGTTTGTTTTACAGTTGTTGTTTTTTTTGCGAGATTTACAAAATTTGCCAAAACCAATCATTTTAATACTGCACTCATTTTTTACCTGTGGAAATATTTGGTTCCACATTTTAGAATATGTTGATGCCAAATACTTCTTATTCCTTTGTATTTGTCTCACTTTCCATGTTTTTATTTTTTCCGAACATAAATTAAATATTTCAAAACTAGAAATATTATTTTTAAGAAGATACAAACACTTCCAGTTAATACATGATCACAAGCAATTAGATGTTAATTAGTAACTGAAGGATTGAATATTTTTAATATAATTTCACTAATTAGAAAAAAATTTTTTTTAAATTATTTTTCTACACTTTTCTTTAGTGTGTTAGACACTGTCTGTAAATTCATGTCTTCAAGCACCGATAGTCTATTGATGACATATTGATTCATAAATTTCTGTAGACAAAAAAGGATGGACATTATATTTATGCATAAACAGTGTGAGCAAGTGAATTTATTTAAATATATGCAAATGTAGTTTCTCATTTATAAAGCTGGAATATTTCCATCTGTAACAAAGCATGACTGATTTAATGTCTAATATATTTTCCTATATAAGCTTAATTTGTAATACCTCATATAACACACAGTGCTTCATATTCTTAACTATGATGCAACAATGTTTGATTGCCTTACTACAGGTTTGTGTATTTTGTTTTGAAGTAAGGTGTAATTTATTTGATTGGTTCAAAGTCTTGCTTGATTTCAGTGATTTCTCAGTGACTGATAAACATGAAACCTGAAATAAATCTTAAAGATATGATCATGTTTACAACGTTTTATTTGAAAGGTCATTTTGGTGGATAATGCTGCTCTGGGTAAAAAATGTTTTTAGGGTAATTTAATATTGGGAATCCTTGTGTATGAGCTTGTGTTGCACTTAGTGTGTGTATTTTTCAGAGGTCAGAGATTAAACAACTTGAAGGAGAGCTCTTCAGGGGGCACTACGAGTATCCTGGACATAAAAAAACCAACATCATTGTCACCAACAGGTACTCAAACATTACACTTACAGAACACCCCACCTTTGCCCTCATAGTCTTATATCTGTGCAAAGAATGCAGAATGTGTTAAGGAATTCCAAATTCTGAACATTTTACAAGTAGGGTTGATTAGTAAACTTGAATAAACAGCAAAGTGGACAGTTCTTTAATGAAGTTACGTCATATGACCAATACTGAGGAAGTATTTTACAACTGACATATTATTGCAGGCATAACAAAAACCATGTGTTTGTGAAATTGTTATTTTATAGAAAAAACCTTGTACATTACTTAGCCAAAAGTATGCGAACATCTTTCCTTATTAGTGGATTTTGTGATTTCAGCTGCAACCATAAAAACAAGGATGCCCTTCAACAAATATTGGTAGTAGAGTGAAGATGTAACATGCTTAATAATGTCCTGTTTATGTAAAGCAGAAATGCAGAAGGAGCAACAACATCTGAGCCAGGATCCCAGAGTAGACTCAGTAGACTCAGAGTTGCCTTTAGAAGCAATATCAGCACAAAAACTTGAATAATACGGTGACTGAGAAGCCACGGGCAAGCCAATCACCATTAAGCACAATACTATGGGTCTGCTGGAGTGAACCAAACCACTATATAGCACTGGAAATGTGCTCAGTGGAGTGATGAATCATGCTGAATGTCTGATAGCTAAATATAAGTTTGATAGAAGCCAGGAGAATATTACCTGCCTAAATGTTCTACACAGCTTTACATGGTCTGAGCCCCTCAGTTTTAGCAGCATACAGAATAGTTTGCTTTTCTAAACTTTTCCTGTTTTAACATAACAGTGCCCACATGCAGAACGCGAGAATCCTAAAGAAATGGTCGGCCAAGTTTGATGTGTATGAGCTTCAATGTCCTCCACAGAGCACACACTTTGGCCTTGAGTGCCTGCTGTACTTTTGTGGCGGAATGGAAGCAAATTTCTGCAGCCATATTCCAAAATCCAGCGAAAAGCCTTCCTAGAGAAGAGCAGGCTGGTGTAGCAGGTCACTGGTTTACATAACTGTGAAAAGATTTTGATTTGGGCATTAATCATGGTGCATTTATCAGGTGGCATTTTAACAGATTTTGTGGTTTATTATAAAATATTAGCGAAATTTTACATTGCTGTAATATTCTATGCCTGTGTGTATGTATGTGTTTCAAATGCAGGAGGGTGATGTGTGTTAAAGAGATTGACATGATTGGCCATTTTAACAAAGAATGGGAGTGCCAGTTTGAACACTTCCTGCAGCCTCCTTGTGTCGATGGTGGAGATTTGAAGATTTACTACAAGGTGCAAAACCAGCAAATACATCAGGCTACATGCTAGTATATGTGTCAGCTTTAACCTGAAGACATTAATGTGTAATATTGTTCATAGATTATAAAGGAAAGTGGGCTAACATTGCGTTTGCTGTTTGCATGTTTAGGAGCAGAATAAACTGAAGATCCTAAAGGACGGTCAGGGTCCAGTAAGGCTTTTGCAGCTGAAACAAGCTGATGTGGCAGAGGTAAAACTCATTATGGGAGTTGTGTGTTTTTATCAAAGGGAAATACTTTTGTTTAATAGCTAATAAATTACATAATTATCCATTGTAGTTGCAAATCAGACAGTGAACTTTATTTCAACTTCGAATACAGTAATTTATTCTTATAATTTTGGATGATAAGACATGTACACAGTCCCTAAATAGAAACCCTGACAGGTAATGTAGAGTTAAACATGCACTGTCTTTTATTTTACAGAAACTGCGAGATGCCATAATGGAGGCCCAGCAAGCACGGCAGCAGCATCAGATGGTCAGACAGAAATCCCAGCGCTTCATCAGAACACAGCAAATGGGCAACACATAGGCTAAGCTGACCCACTGACCACAGCCCTGTGCTGCCTGTCACTACTAATGCATAATCACAGTGGTTGCCTATATATATAATTTTTTTTGCTTGTTTTTGCTTTGGTTCTGATCGTTGCACTTCAATCTGAAATTATACATTTTTGCATTTGTGGAGTCATATTAAGTGTGTTTTCTAGTTACTTTACTGTGACTATATGTAGTTTTGAATGAAGTCACCACCAAGAGGTCTGTTAGGCTTGTACTGCTGTCATCTGTAGTTTGATCAATGTAGATCAGACTAAGCCATGTCCTTCTGTTTATTGGCCATGAAAAACTAACTGGGCATTGTGTTTTGGTCTTTGTCATCCAGTTTTATGTGTGCTCTGTGTTATTAATTTCCACCTTTTTTCCATTGGTGTGCTATATGTGGTGGGTTTTCAGTCAAAACACTATGTAGAGTCTGGTATTACATGTTTCCTCCTTTACAGAAATGATTCTTCACTGACCTACTGTATGTGTTCTGCCTCGCTCTGTTTGCTGACAGTTTTTTCTTTCTTCCTAAGTACCATGCAGTTAACTTGATGTGTATGTTTTTGACTGTTAATTACATCACATTAATTACATCTAAATGATGTTATGATCAACAAAACTTCTGTCAGCTAGTGATTGTTTGTTGGTACTTAGTATATCAGTGTGTTAGATCAGTGTATCAAAACATGAACCCATTCAGAATTGGATATTATTTTTTTACATGGCTGTATTATGAATATTGCCACTTTCAGTGATGAAAGTACTGTTCTTAAAAGAAAAATTATGTTTGTGTTATATATCTGTTGAAGCGATGCACTTTATTTTTTTCTCACGAAGAACAAAAACAATTGTAAGTTTGTTTCAAAAATCTAAAAATAATGTTTGTTGAAGTCATTTTAAGGCTTTACTGTGCAAACAAGAGACTCTAGCACACCAAAGGTAAAAATGCAATAAATGTCTTTCATGCCCAGAAATAATCACTGCATTTTAAGGCTTTTCTTGTTGTTACACAACGTCCTGTGTGAAGTTAGTAAACACTTTTCATTTATTTTATTTCCAGTCACAATAACCATTAAACTATTCAATTTTCAGTATCGGAAAACAAAAAAACATTTTATTAGACAAAATATTACTTACAAATGTTCAATGTTGACTTCTGCTGGAGTATTTTTCCACATCTCCAGTTCAGTCTTAACAGTTGGATACAGTCTTTCAAGATCCAAGTAATTTAAGACACATTCAGAAATGCGGAGATCTGACCAATCCATTGAACAACAGGAGCTTCTTTAAATGATCTGCAACTTTTCTCAGAGTATTCTCACAGACAGAAACAGCTGTCAATTATTTGTGTAAGATCTGAAACAAGACTGGGGGTTCTCCCCCAACGACAAACACTTTAATAACTCTTTAACTGATGGTAACAATCTGTACTACACGTACCACTCTCACATAGTCCGGTTTCACAATCTTAAGACACAGTAATGTGTTAAACAGGCTCCACTGTCACTCAGCTATAAAACTGCATAATGTTTGTCACTGAATGAGTTCCAGGTTATGTCTAGCTGCAAGGTAGAAAACATTAACATTACTTGTGATGCCTAAATACTAAATACACTGTGCTAAATGTATTCGGTAATATATTCAGAATACTTTTAGAGTATACATACGGGAAAAACCCTTGTACTGCTTCTGATAATGTATTTCACAGGAAATTCAATTATGCATTTGAGTACAAAATTCTCTGTGTTATTTTGTCTCTTATTTTCGGTTACAGACACGTATGTAACTTGGTGAGGAATACAACTACGAATAATGCTAATATTAATGCTCAGTCTGCAAGTACATATTCTGAATACTGTCTTTACAAAAGGGATAAAATCTAGATTCTTCATTTTTGTATTCTTACATTCCATTTACATCCCAACACCCTGGCAACCACAAGTAATAAATTCCCACCTTAACCTCATGCTTGAGTGAAATAACCAGTTGTGCTAAAATGGGCAGGACAGCATGGTTTGGTGATCCTGTGCCCTGCAGTGGAGATTCCCTTGCACATTCAGCCCCATTGTTATTGGGGTTATAAGCACAAAAGTGTATAATTTGCTCACTTTCCTTTCCTACTTTATCACCTCATGAAATGTGTCCAGAGCAATTTCTTCCATAATTGTGTCGCACAGTTTGAACAGTTACAACCATGTGGCCTTGGACAGAAAACTAGTCAAGGATCAGTTTAATGGCTAAAGATAACTTAGACTTCACACGTCAACTGCAGACACTCCAGCTGAGGGCAGCCAGTAGAGCATGCTAAATGTGATAAAGCACAAACGAAACTGTTCTCTAACCACAGAGCAAATTTGAAGGTGTAAACCTGTATTTTGAAACTTGGTGTGAATATAAACACATAAATAGCTTGCTTACTAGAGACCCATGGAGACCATAACATAAACATATGTTGAGTTGAAGTGTTTTTAACAGTAGAAGACTTTTATTACTGACTCCCAATCTGTGATGGGCTCTCCTGGCAAGAGATACGGCATGTCAAGTACGATGCTGTAAAATTTGGGCCCAGAGCCTGTAAAATTACAGGAGGGAGAGAGAGAGGTTTATGTCACACTGCACATTGTAAGGACCAAAACCTGATCATATACCCCCATTAATTGGGGGGCTTTGTCCTTGTGGGGACCCCTGTCTGATCCCTATTATGTAAGTCATTACATTTTAAGGCCAGGGTAAGGTTAAGACTGGTGTTGGAGTAGTTCTGGGTGAGTCTTAGTGAAATTAATGGAAGTGTGTGTAATGGCCCTGCAATTTACAGAAATAAATGTGTTTGTGTGTGTGTGTGTGTGTGTGTGTGTGTGTGTGTGTGTGTAGGAGGATGGTGGTAGAACTGAAGGCTCTGTGCTTGCTTACCTGATAAAAGTGTTTGGCCGCTTGAGCTATTCAAACAGGAAGGAAGTTGATCAGTTGGGTAAAAGCTATATAACTACCCAGACAAGTACAAAGGTTAAATCAAACATTCTGCATAATTCAGTCATTCAAAAGAATCAGCTGTGCAATTACACTTTTGTAGATAAATTATGATTTCTGCACAAGGGTGGTGATAGAAACCAGGGCTCCCAATGAGTACAGCACAAATATAGACATTTTATTTGTTATCCAGAACAATCAGTGTGTACATTTGAATGCATTCTTTTAAATATGTTCTCATCACAGAACTGTCATGAAACAATGTCAATAGCATGTTCAGTTCAAGTAAAAGCTTCCTGTGAGGGACAATTTAGGGACATGAAATGCATTAGATGTCTGACCTATTAATTGCGAATAATTTAAACATCTCTGAATGACTTTCATCTCAAGCATTTTATTATGCAGAAATTAAGAAAAATTGGTAGGGTTCCCCATTAAAAATATTTTAGCGATTACCACAGTTTCACCAACACAAACCACACAAGTAATGTTAACGGTTGTAATGGGCAGACCATTCTGAAGGTCCTCAGTTTAACATCGGCGCAGAATAGAAATTAAGGTATCGAGGTGTAGCAGTCTACCTCTCGTGCCGCTTCCTAAATTCAGCCATGCATGGTGCCTCGTGCAACGTCTTAGGGGCTGTGTTTTGCGGAAGTACGTCAGCAGCATAGTCACTCATCACATGCCAAAGCACGCTGTGTGTGTGTGTGTGTGTTCGTTCTTTTACATGATCGCTCTTCCATTTTCTCTCATCTGCTCAAACTGGAACAGTAACACAGACACACTGACACGAAAAAAAATTAACGTTACACCCAAAATTCTTAACCAGTTTCAAAATCTTATTTTATCCTATTAATATCTAGCGGCTGCAAGAAGAATCATTCCCTGAGATCGTTGTACGATTTCTGGTAAATATCTCACACTGTAGCCGGTGTGGCAGCTCCACAGCGCCGTGTGTGGACAGACCAACCCCGCCCGCTCCGCTCCGCAGCGCTAACACGGCCAGTCTCCAGCGCTGCCTTTACGGAGAAGCGGCATAAGACGGAATCCGCCGAGAACCGGCTCCTACTGCGGGAATCATTTGCAGTAACGGGGGAATATGGACGAAGGGCCGGAGCCCGGGACGGATCCGGCCGACAGCGTTTCGACGGCGCCCGCTGTGGACCAGAGCAGTCTAGTAAATCTGGACACCAAGGCTGAGACCGAACCGCAAGCACCGGCTAGAAGACAGAGCTGCTCCAGCACCAACCGGGGTAAGATTCCGTAACACCAGTCACATCAGCTTCTGGCCGTGTAGAACGTTTGAACTCATGTATGGAGCTTCTGGTTCTTCACAGCAGCCGCTTATGGTTCCTTTTGAGCAGCTGCTGGTCCAGCTTTACATTTTTCTGTAACTACAAGGACTCTATTATTACTCTGTATTTCTGCCACATGTCATTAAAGTGCTATGTATGCTGTAATTCTGGTGATACGCGCGTCATAACAGCTTATGTGTGAGCTGTGAAGACGTTCGCGATACTTTGACTAAGTTATTGTGATTTTGTGACTCATCTTGGCCGCGCGGCTCGTTAGCACGCACGGGCAAACACTCGGCAAGTTTGCAACTAACGATTTGTTTGTGATACGTATCGATTAATCGCGAGCTGATATTATTGGTGTTTAAAACCCTCGCGGTGTTTTAGCCCGTCTGATTTGTGTACTTTGCACTAAAGAAACTGCCACACCCGATATTTGCCCCCTACATTCAGGACAGCGCTTAAACGAGTCCGGCTAACATGACGTTTACAGGTTTATTATCAGGACTGCAGTTTTTTCAGGGCAGATTTCAAGTCCGATTAGAGCACAGACATGTGCCCCCTCCCCTCCCCCTCCTGCCTGCGTGCAGCGTTATGTAACAGGCATAAGCAGACACACACACACACACACACACACACACACACACACACACACACACACACACACACACGTAGGCCTTTTTCCCCGTTTCTTCACCGAACTGCTCGTTTTTGCGGTCTGGTTCTTGATGCCCAGTTTTTTTTCAGACAGGTTGGATCCTCGTTGTGTACTTCTGAGTTTGGACATCTTGATTTACCCGTTTTTCCCTACTGACACGTTCTCGTCCTCTGTGGTTACATAAGGAGGAGGAGGAGGAGGGAGGAAGCAGAGGAGCAGCAGAGCACTGGGGCTCCGGCCAGGAGGAGCTCACACTCCTAACCCGCTAACCTATATTTTCCTGATCTCCCAGCCGCTTTGAGGACCTACCCAACTTTTCCCTCCCAGCATTAGATAACACTTCCATTGTGCTTATTAGGAGACAGTGGTAGATTATGAATGGGATTGGTTTCAATGGGCTTCTCTCAGCAATATTTGTGATAAATAAATGATTATAGAATTGTCTCCTGTTTTTGAGGGATCTACACATGATCAGATTTGAACTCTGGTGAAACTCACTTGATTGTGAACATGTAATTGTGTTGTTCCAGATTTCTCCTGGACGCCCCAGACATTGTATGAATTTATTCAGTTCCTTCAGCAGCAATCTTGATTTAGCTTAATGAAGTACTGATTAGTCAAAGCAGGTATTAGGTAAGAACTTTAAATAATGCTGGCTTGTTTCCACAAGGAAAAACTTGGAAAGCTTTAAATAAACTGATACTTGATATATTTATGATATTTGAATATTTAAATATGTTGCATATTTTCAAGAAAAAAAAAAAATAATAATAGATAGTAAGTTCAAGCGATAATGTGACCATAAAAAATCGAGGCCAATGTCACCTTACTTCTCGACTCTTGAGGTCCCCTCTGAGGACAGGATGATGGACGCTTTATGTGCAGACCCCGGGTTTACACCAAGTCACCAGAGATATTGGCTTCTGACAGCAGCTAATGGGAGACGATAACTGATGCTGAATTATGTGGACTTCTTATAACATGTAGGCTTCTTTGGTTGTAACCATGTAAACCATTATTTTATATATTTTGCTTTAATTATGTGCACTACAGTGCTGAGTGCAATCCTTCTGTGAGATACACATAAACAGACACACCACAGTCAGCTCGCAGGAGATTTTCCACAGATATGCTCATATGGAGGCCCATCTGGTGGAGTATTTGATTACCTCATTACTGTATTTCATCTCATCTTACTGCCATCTCATCTTTAACCTGTGGTGCTCATGTGGTCAGCTGGTGATGTTTCCATTAAGTGCTTTTTTTGATAGATTTGAATTTTATAGCTTCGAGGTAATCAGAATTCCTGTCACGTTGACATATTTGGGGTGTTTTCGCAATAACAGCTGATAGTTTGTGTTGTCTCGCAACATCATTTTGACTGTGTAATTTAATTTTTAAACATTTGTGGACAGTTGGCAGGTCCAGACTTCTATTCCTCAATCCAATAGCTTTAGAATAACACATTTTGCATCAGTTTGATTTTTCAGTTTTTTTCTTCTTATTTTAAATGTAATATTTGTACTTTTTTGTATTTTAATGCAAAATATGTTATTCGAAAGCTGTTGGAGTGAGGAATGGACTCTGGACTTCACTCCAATAGCTTAGGAATAACATATATTTGCTTTAGCTTGATAGTTGTTTTCTTCATATGAACATTCGTATTTTAATGCAAAATACATTATTCTAAAGCTATTGCAATGAAGTCCAGACTTCCTCACACCAAAAGCTTTAGAGTAACATATTTAGCATTACAATACAAAAGCGTAAAAATATTACATTTAAAATAAGGATATTAATATAAAGAAAACTAAAAATACCTCTATCCAGCTTGCTACAGGCAGGAATGATTTAGTGTATACTTTGAAATTTTCCACTGTTATCACAAAGACACATGATTGCTGAGCTGAGCTGGGAGTGGCAGCCTGAGGGCAATGCACACACTTCTCTCATTACTCTGTGCTGGCAGTGATATAATCTGTATCATTAACATTCTGATCAAAGCCCTGTCTCGTTCAGGCCAAGTTTCAGTTCTTTTTTTATCTCATTTAAAAAGAAAATTAAACATTACTATATTGTATATATCTGCAACAGCTCAGGTGTGCTTAACAGATTTTATAATCACTATTCCACTGCTCCTGGATTTAAAGTGCACTCCCAGTGGGTGAGTTTAGTCAAGCAGGGTTCACTTGCTTTTGTTTTGCTGGACCTGTTACATCTCTGACTAGAATTTACAGCTATTCTGTTTGTCGGGCTCATAACAGCCTTTGCATATTGGCCCTACAGGTTCAGGGAGTGGTTTAATAATTTGGTTTTATGTGTGCTGTGCAATGTACACCTTCAGTAACATTTCCAGTTTATTAAGTACACCTGCCCATTATCTACACGTACAGGTGAACTTTGTAGGTTTGCAGGTTACTAACTGTAGCTTGTTTGCTGCTGCTCAATGTATCAGCCCACTTCTGTCTTATCCATTGGAAAAAGACCACCACAGAACCACCAGCGATCAGATAACATCTGGGTGGTTAACCCTTCTTATCTGTGCAGCGACATCAACATGGCAGTGCGTGCTGTGCTGGTATGATTGCGTCACTTTTTCTACACTGTTTCTACACTGTCCAAAAAGGTACACATATATCTTAAAATTTCACAGTATATGAAAAGTATCACGATATTTAATTTTTGAGGTACGTTGGTCGACGTTAAAATATCACATTACAACAGTGATAAATATCAACAGATTGCCTCTAGGCTGCATTGTCCTTGATCCAGTAAATGTTGAAGAGTTATTAGGAATGTTAGTATGTAGATTTGAATGCTGACACTGTTCTTGTAAAGCCCAACACACCGGTCTGTAAAACAAAACTTTAGATGGCTGTTTTTTATCACCTGACAAAGCGTCATATCCAGACTCTGGGACAAAACATCTTCCGCTCTAGCTCTGCAGCTGGGGGAACACACACAAACACACAGACACACACACACAGCTGGATGGAGGCGTGCTTTGTGGCACTGGCTGAACAGTGCACTTTTGAGGAGTGATGTCAGACCAGATGGCAGACAAACTTCAACTGTAGAAAACTAGAACACTAATGAAACACGTAGAACTGCACAAAGTAAACAGTCAGAAATTATTGAATTTTCTTTTGAGCACAGCTTTAAGTTGATTCGGGTAATGCGCTTTTTGTCTTCTATTTGGCTACTGCAGAACTCTTAGAAATCATCGTTTTGCATTGTTTGTCATGCTTAGCTGGGTCTCTTTATTGTTCAGCACACTGGGACTGTTTTTCCTTAACAAGCCTCAGCCAAAATTTTATGCCTTGCAAATAAGGAAGACGTGTACCCAATCAGCACATTTTCTCAGATTCTGAGTGTGTGTTTGAGTTGGTAATCCACTTCATTGACAGAAACAAATCTTGTTGTTGCCAACATTGTTGGCAGCGATTTGTCCAGTTAACGTAAAAGCCTGATGTGAAGTGAGGCACTGTAAGAGCATGAGTCATGAGAAGTTTGGTGTGATTTGCAGGATCTGTGTCAGATTTAAAAGCAGTAAAAGCCTCCTGCTACCTCTTTAAGAGCAGATGCGAAAGGAAAAACATACTGTTCCTGTCATTTATTGACAGGCTTACCACAAAAAAAGTAAAAGGTAGTGAGAACATCTCTCTGTTTTTCTCAAGGCCATTCCAGGATAGACAAAAAGACCAACAGAGCACTCAACCAAGCAATACTTAAAGTGCACAGATGTGTGTAAAAATATAGAATGACCACATACTAAATGAACAGAGATAATAAAAAACGAGGAGACTTTTGAACATGCACAATGGCAATAGGTGGCACACAGTTGGTGTGTGTGTGCGTGTGTGTGTGTACTCGCCAGGCTTTTGGAGTATAAGCTGTTTGCCAGGCAGGTTGGCAGACCTGCTACATTATGAGGGTTAACTGCATTGAACCAACATATGGCAGTCAGAATAAGCTCATTTGCACACCATCTGACATGAACTGAAGACCACAGTAACGAAATTGTCACTTTAACAGAATTAGTTAAGAGGACCTTGAACCTGCTAAGACATTGCCAGAGTGTTAGAAGCCTAGTAAGTGCTTCCTGTGATCTGTGAGGAGCGCAAGCAACAGCCATTTAAAATGTCCACAGGTCAAACGTCACTCTAATACTAACCAGCTTGTAAAAAACCTTAAATGTGATAGTTATTCACATTTGTCACACAAGACAAAGACATATAACACTACTAATCTGATACAGCATTTAAGAGTACCCCACGCGGCTGAATACAATGAGTACCAGCAAACACCAGAGCTAGCACGCGCAGGTAGCACAAAACAGAAAACCATGCAGACCAGATCTGACCGGTATGAACAGTAGAGCAGCAACAGTTCAAGATTTACATTTAATGATTTCAGTTTTTTGTTTAAAATAATCCAAAGTCTGCATTTAATGACTGCAGTTCCAGGGTCTAAATTGAATGATTGCAGTATTGGTAATATTTGTTTGATTTACTTTGTTTATTTACTGCTAATTTTGTTACAAATATTATGCTGTTTCACATGAGCTCGTTAAAAATGGTAATAAACCAGTTTCAACCATGTTTCATGACTTGCTTGCGCTAATAACTGCATGTAGCCCTGCCGTGGCATATAGCCTCGACCTCAATCGGTATCGGCTATTGGCTGATCACACTGAAAGGCAATCGGCGATCGGAATCGGCCTCAAATACGGTGAACTGGAACAACACTGGATCCAAATGAAGGCATCCATCCAACATCTTTGGTTGATTTCTTCAAGATGTTAGTTCGTCAAACAAATAAAGTAGTTCACATGACCTAGCACAACATAATTTTCTACTATAAACACTGTCTATGCATTCCTGTGCTCTGTTTACATGCCAAGCATGTTAAGGCACCTACATTTTGTTACAGATTATAACCAGGAACTTTATAAACAAGATCACTGGTTGAAATATGAAAGGGAAAGCTCATAACCCTCAACCTGGCATCCCCCCGGCATGCTGGCATGTAATTTGTCTAACACAAATTCTAAGATGACACTCTGGTTGACACAGGATGGCGTTCTGCAGCTGAATCTGAATCACACGCTTCTCATGGGTCAGTATTAACCCTTATGTGTTTACTATGGAATTTGATAGGAGCTGTTGACATTTGTAAACATTTTGTTCAAGAAGTAAATAAATAAGAATTAAAATAATGATTTATTATGGATCAAGTTTACCATGTGCATTAGAAAGAGTTTGTTCAGCTTGAGCGTCAAAGGTTTAAAAGACTATAAATATATGAATGGCATGATTATAAGGTTTGTGCTTTCACAGTTGTATTGACCATTGCACCAAGTTTGCATGTTCTAATAATGAAATCGTTGTGTGTTATTTGTACAGCTGATAGTAAGATTGGCCGATACAGCAAAAATATGATCTTACAATATGCAGTATGTCACGATATTTGGAGCAGACTCTGTGCGCCAGTAAAAAAGATGGACGCTGTAGTCTATTTCAAAGCACACTCTGGAAGCATATATTTGTAGTGACATTAGGCTGTGGTGTAAAAGTCTTGCTAATGAACCACTGTGTATTTGTTTAATCTATTAATAAACCCCTAATTATTGTATTTTTAGCCAAAATTCTGCTTGATCTTAAAAACATACACACACATAGTTGAAGTAGAACTAGTATTTCCTTTAATGGAAGGTTAACATGTACAGTAGTGTTTCTTGTTAAGGTTAATAAGCATTTATCCTTATATTCTATTAGTCTTTATCCTATATGGAAGTGTTGGACTGTTATTTATGGTCTCTGCCTGTAACTGTAAACATCTCATTCGTTATGTGACTGTAGTGGCCAGGCCATTCATCTCCTACATGTCAGGTGCTTCTTGTTTAGTTAACTTTCAGCACAGCTTGCCTTCAGGGATTGGCATTACTGTATGTGACTCGATAGAAGCTTATTAAAAGCTTTCGGCGGGGAAAGCTGTGTACCTTTGGGGCGAAAGAACAATAGCACTTATCTTTGCCTTAACAATTGAGCTTTTCAAGAATTGTGATGAATTGTGTTGTTTTATCCATAATTGTTTTTCATTAACCAAACAAAATCTTTATATTATGCTATAAGTGTGGTGATCTAAGTATGTAACATTGGAGATTCTGATCACTTGTATTTTACATCTCATTCTAGTCTAACTGGATGCCAAGTCACCCGTGAATTCTTAGACTGAAACTTTCACCTCCTTCTGTGTTTTTGATTTATGGTGCTTCTGCTGGTTGAGGTCTGTGTGAATGGTAATTTTTATTACTGGTATTTGTGTTGAATGCAAAACTGACAATTATCTAACACAAATTCTATAAAGGATGACACAGGATGACATTCTGCAGCTGAATCTTGGCATCTCATGCTTATTATCATCTTATCTGATGCATTAATGTGTGCCCCTTGTGCCCTTTGCTGCAGCACTAAGAATGTAGCTTGCACTTAGTTTGCCTTATGAATTGTGTCACGGTATATTTTTGGAGAATAGCGTCGATGAAGTACTGAATAAATCACAGAAACAAATACATTGGGAATGAAGAATGTCATTTTAATCTGCAGAGTTTCTCGCCAGCGGGAGAACTCCAAACATCAGATCAGGTCACTGTCATTTAATCAATGACAGTTTTCTTTTACATAGGACCTCCAATCTGTGCAATCCGTGACCTGGTTTATCAGAAGCACATTTTGACAGTGCACTCATCATGCGGTACTCTCGTGATCTTCTGGGACCCCTGCACTGTGTGGGGTTGTGGGAACACTACAGTTTAGATCACAAAATATTTTCACAATTCAAAAACCTCCCAAAATTCATATAATACCATATACAGTCAATATAATGTAAAGTTATGTTATCCAAAACAACTGCAATAAAAAAAAAACATTCATACATAAAAATTTCACTACACTGCTTATAATATAATAACAAGCCCAGGTAAACTGTTTGTTTTCATTAACTCTTTCAGTGTTTGTTTTGACCCTGAATGCATAACCCTAGTGAAACTGTTGGCATAAATCAAATATCAAGTGCATTGTGCTTGAGTGCAGCAGTACATTAACTAGACTACAGTTGCAGCACTTCTGTTACTAAAATGTTTTACACTTTGAAAAATAATACATTGAAGGCCAAAATATATTTTAATCATGTAAAAACTATGTAAAAATCAAGTAAATTAAATGTATGTATTACATTAAAGTGTGTTTGCAGTGTGTATATGAGAATGGATTTATAGCAAATGATGAAAGACAACATTTACCAGATTAACACGATGGGGTTCAACTCTATAATACTTGTGATGATGTATTTTACTTTATGAGGGCAAATACTTTATTATTCATATCCCATCATGTATAATGTTACTCAAACTTCTTAATCCATTAGTGAGCTGTGTCTTACTGCTACAACTAAAATCAAGAGATGGCTTTCAGGCCTGTAAGTGGCCCAAGGCTGTCTCAGAGATTAATGCTTTAAATAAAACGTCTTCCAGCAAATCTAATCTAATGCAGATTGTGATAAAAGAAAGCAGGCAGTAACCTGTGAGTATGATCCCATTTGCATTACACTAAATGATACATTTCATTCTCTATTACCAATGTAAAAGTTTAGTTAGTACACACTAGGGCTGAAATGATTCCTCAAAGAACTCGAGTAATTCGATTACAAAAAATCAGATTCGTTTAGTCCATACAATAATATACAGTGCGCTGTTTTAAACGGATGACTTTCACTGTTGCACAGCGCGATTTACGGTGTTGCCAGGTGACACGAAGAAGGCGTGATTTGATGGAGCGGATTGCAAAATAGAAAAAGAGAGAGAAAACAGAAGAGACGGGCCAGAGAAAACCATACACAGTGTAAAACCGAACTAGCCAAGGGAGCCGTTACTAAGCTCCAACCTGAAGAAAGACGTGGCTGAAGTTAGCTTATTATGTGAATTCCGCCGATCCACCCTAAATGACGCAGCAGTTACAGGCGGCAGAATGTAACTTCTATACCATTTAAGGTGGAATGGGGAATTAGAATAAGAAGCCAACTGCACAAAGCAAGCAACTGAGCTTTCCCAGCAAACTTGTGGGGAAAGCTCAGTTGTGAGTTTTACGGTGACCCCTAGCCGAGCACCACATCGGTGTCTCAGCACTTGAGAAACAGCCAGTCTAGATCCAGTCCACAGAGCGGAGCGACACCCAGTAACGATAACGTTTAGCGTAAATTAATGTAATGGCGAGTTGAGATGAAGGCGTGTATTAAAGCGTGTATGTTAGTTATGGTTACATGTAATGGCTAGTTAAGAAAATGAGTTATGTCCGAAAATGAGCTTTATCGTTCACATTATCGTTTGATCATAGTTACTGACACACACTCACAACAACATACACCCCTCACACACCCTCTTCCCTCACAGTGATGCATAAAATACACAGCAAACTATATATCAGGTGGTGTTTGTAGCGATTTGGAGCCTAAAATGCACCAAATCTAATACAGCGAGAATATTCAGTTTAGTTAGTTTGTAGTAAGTGGGTTAACAAGTGTAGGACAAGCTTCAGCGTAGTATCTGAGTGTACAGTAGCCAGTCTTGTAAACTTATAGTATGAGATATAGGTCTAGTAATACATTTCAATAATAGTAATTATTCAAATGTTTTTTAAAACTGTATAATATGCAATTTAAGCAATAAAATATTAAGAAACCTGTTTTATTTTATCTTTTATATTTACTTTTGCTCTTTAATTAAAAAAAATATATATTTTATCCGATTACTCGATTAATCAATGGAATAATCGATAGACTACTCAATTACTAAAATAACCAATAGCTGCAGCCCTAGTGCACACTGCTACAAGTGTTCCAGCACAATGCCTTTGATGGCCACTCATTTATTGTTAATGCTAATCTTTATGAGGAATTTTAACACTGACCACAGTGACCAAAGAGAAGTACTTGTTTACTTTGTAGCTAATGTTTGTCACGTTCTGTTCTGAACTGATGCAGATAGTAAATATGCAGTATGTTTTTTGGTTTATTTAATATAAACTTAACTTAGGTATGAATTTTACATCAGTGTTACTCCTTTTATATTTATCCATCCATTTTTCCATTTTTCTGGTTCTGATTTACTCAAAAAAACATAATAATACAAAATAATATTGAATGCAATATGGAGACAAAACAGATGCAAGTGTCACCATCCTTAAATGTTTAAATGAGAGGGGAGAGCCAGATGATCTGCTGTACCGACCTGTATTAAATTTTCTACAGTTTGCTACAAAGCTTATTTTTACTTTCCTTGTTTTCAAAAATGTGTGTAATTTGTAAGAGGAACCCTGACAACTATATAAACTAAAAAAACGCACCAGCGTTTATTGGGAGTGTTGTTAACCTTCTGTCTTCTCTATCTCTTTTTCTCTTCTGCTTTTCTTTCCTTTTTTTTAGTTCCCTTTTTCTTCATGTTATCTGTCCATAGCTCAGCTTAAGGAAAAGGAAATGAGAGTTGCATTTGAACATAATGTCACGTCTATGAGCTTACATGTGCGTGTGTGTGTGTGCAAGCATGTTTATGTGATTCCTCATGTGTTGTGTTTGTTTTCTGCTTTATGTAAGGGTGAGAAAAGTTTTTCACTGTGTCTGTCTGGCCCAAATCTAAACAATTCAAACCAGTTACCATGACATCATTTAAACAGCGCCTTGTGTTTGTGTGATGTATTAACTCTTTCCAGTAATAGTGGCAGATGAACCTTTTAGTACTTTGCACACAAACTTGTTGCGTTATCCAGTATATATGTTCTATAGGGAGTACAGGGAGGACAATGAGAGTTGCTGTTATTTAGAAAAATCAGCTGTCAGGATAAGGAAAAATTACTTTTCCGTTCAACTCCATCTCTCCATCACTCCAACTCCATTAAAAGTGGGATTGTATGTGAGATTCATGTATGCGCTCACAAGTGTGTGTGTGTAACCCCGCACCCACTTACATTTCAGACTCACTATTTTCTCATTCTCATTCTACATTTGCTGGAAATATCTCCAAACAGAGAAATGAATCATATCTCAGATGCGTGCTCCTTCCTGTGATCTATTCTGAAGATGCTAAGCACTGAATCATTGCTAAAACTATGAAGGACAATGAATGTTTTTTGTATTTGGCACACATGTAAAATCCATAAACATGACTGGAGCTGAAAGTTTTTTTCCTCCCAAGTGTCTTGATATTTAATTAAGGATTGGGAGGCATGTAGGCAGTTCAGCAAGTGTCTTATTCTACAGAGAAGTTTAAACACTGTAACAAATGTAGACATCAAGAACAGACTGAACAACTGTGTATCAGTAACAGCTAAATACAGTCAAAGAGGAGATGGTAACTGGATTGTTGGCGGTGGAAAGCTGGCAGCAGTTGAAATGAGCAATCTGACAGATGCAGCATCTGGATGGGAGGGAGCGGTGAGTGTGGCTTTATGTAAGATGAAGTTAATCCTTAGTGATTGGGATTATATAAACACTACGGTCAGACTGTATTATGTTGCCCTTCCCTCCCCGTCTATCGCACTCCCTCTATCTCTCTCACATAGTCTCTCTCACCCGCTTTAACTCCATATTTCTTGAATGCATAT
The DNA here is from genome assembly GCA_021613375.1 of Megaleporinus macrocephalus. Lineage (NCBI taxonomy): Eukaryota > Metazoa > Chordata > Actinopteri > Characiformes > Anostomidae > Megaleporinus > Megaleporinus macrocephalus. The sequence goes on along the minus strand of CM038721.1, from coordinate 19,704,795 downwards.
GCATCCCTTTGGCCTTAATTCACAAAGAGCTTTACAAAGCTTTAATTTTTTTGTATTACACTGTGTGCATTCATGACGTAAAGGAAGTTATATTTTTAAATGGCCATATTTATAAATATACACAAATATAAACTGTATAAAATGCAAAATAAGTAACAGTACCATTTTACCAGCTGTTATATATTCTTGTATTAGAATAGTATTATGATGAGTATTATATACACTTTAATGAAGGTTAATGCAGTTGATCATGTGGTTGGAGGGAGAGGGTACTAGTTTTACCAGTGACTGCCAGCAGAGGGCAGATCACTACATAATAAGCAGTTTTCTAATAGCAAATTAATTAGCTATACTTCTTGTTATTAGAAGAAGAATGTATTTAGAATTTATTGATTATACATTAATTATTAAACACAGAGAGTGACGGGGATCCACACAGTAACTCCACGGTGTTTCGCAGAACATGGAGCTTCTTTAAGACTATAGAAGGAGTTGCTGTCTTTCAACTCCTGGGCTTAATTGCTTTCACAGTGGGGGGTAAAATATAGCTTTCAGAAAATGAGTTTAATCTGTGTTCTTTCCGGATGTTTCCTGTAGTACCATCACCCCATCCCACCTCTGGCTTCATGTATCCCAGAGTGCTGCTGGAAGAGATTTTATTAATCCCTGTGGAGGTTTAAGCCCTGTTATTCTAACTCTCTCTCTCTCTTTGTCTTTCTTTCTCTCTCTATGTCTTTCTCTCTCTCTTTTTCTCTCTTTTTCTTTCTCTCTCTATGTCTCTATGTCTTCTCCCCCCTTCTGTCTCTCTCTCTCTGTCACCTCCCCTCTCTCCCTCTCTTTCTCCCTCTGTCTTCCTCTCTTTCTCTGCCCAAAACCTCTCCACCATTGTTTTCCTCTCTCAGCAGGATTTTTGCAGCCCCTTCATTAAGCCTGCAGGGAGGTATTAACATGCATTTGTAATTGCTGATTAACGAGCGTCGACTGGTTTGTTACTGGTAAACTCTCACTCTGTTCTCCGCTCTCCTGCTGTCCGCTCATCGTCTTGTCTGTTGTTCTGTATTCCTCAGCATTGACCTACTGACCTAGTTTGGCCTAATCTGTGTGCTGCACTGTAATGAGTGGTGGGAGTATATGTGTATGTGTTTGCATGTGTTAATGTGTTACGTAAACACAGTCATCATTGGCCCAAAGCTTGTCAGCTGCTGCCTTAAATGGCTTGATGGGAAAATACAAAGACTGAGGAGAGAAAGGAAGAGTCTGTCTTACACACTTACACACACACACATCAGTTTTATATTCAGTAACAGAACGCCAATGTCACTGATTACAGAGGGATTCATCCCACACTGATAAACTGTGGATGATCAATATGACAATATTATGTTATATTTATAACTGATATAAATATATAATTTTATCACAATATATATATTCCTGAGTGTACTGTTGATATATTTCAGTGCTTAAAGAACACATATTATTATCTTTATAGTATTTTTTATGTGGCATTACAAGTTTTATTTTGTAAGTTCCATTTTTTCTCATTGAATCTAAAAAACACAGATTATGTATCGTGAAAATGTCTTAATGTATAATGATAATAATTTTGCCATGTGGTCCCTCCGTCACACCACCAGTCAGTACCTTCAGTATAGTCATATGCCCACCTTCATCTTTAACCCTGAGTGCATGAGGGACAAATGTAAACATTTAAAAAAAAATGACATTAGTGACTCATTAAAATGTTTTTTTTATCAGGATGTGAATTATGAACCGGAATGGCTCATATTTGATTGAAAATATTTTAATTAATAATAATAGCTTGTTCTATAAAATCAGATGTCTGTCATTGATGTTTGGAATTGACATCTTTAAAATCTTTTTTTGATTTATTTCACCATCTACTTGATATATAAGTCCGGTGGAACCACTGGATAATATCTGTAGGACACACTGATCAGACTGTAAAAAACAGTTTCCTGATATTCTTGAGCCACTTACTGATTTAAATAAAAATTCTGAACTGAAACTAAGGTTGGGACAGTCAGAGATTCAGAGATGTTCAAAAAAAGCTCTATCGCAGTGACTGTATAGACAGGGTAGTGAATAGTACTTTGACACTGCTTACCTCTAAATTAATTAGAAAAAGACATAAAATTTATTGTCCATGAATTTGAGCAATTTTAATTGTTTATGGATATTGCCTAAAATGTTACCAATGCAATTTTGCTTTCTTCTCATCGTATGAGATCTACAGGCTTAGGTCACTGGATAGGTTTTGACTCTTCAAACAATAAAGAGATGAAGTTTTAGTTGAAATTGGTATAGATAAAGTTCACAGAAAGATGAAAGAAGTAGAATAACTGATATCGCTGATATTTAGCCTTTCAGTTGCGATATATTCTTTACCATGCTTTGACTAAAACTTTTCAACTTTATATGCTTTTTATTGTTTGTTGTGTCAAAGCCTTTTACCTTTTCAGACGCCAAGGTGGGTTAAAATTACAAGCATCTAACTTCCATGTCTATCTTTAGTTGTTTTTGGTTGTTTTTCTTTTTAAAGCTGAAGCATTGTTGTGAAAATGTTGCTCATTGTTTGATGGAAATCTTGCTGATGTCTTCTTCTACCAGTAATGCTCTGTTTATATATGTGGGGGCTTTAACCACTGTTTCACCACTTTCAAAGTTCTTTTGTTGTTACATTTAATATCATCATTTATTTGTAATGTTGAATGGAAACGTGTTAACCAATGACCTTAAAACACTGGATCTGACCTGAACTGAATGTCTGATCACCACAGATACAGTTTGGCCTCAAACATCTGTCTCTCAAGTATTAGTGTTCTGACATTTTAAGCTTGATGAGTCAATAAAGATCAATTGTCAGTCAAAGACACAATAACATTCTAGAATGTCACCAATAAAGAGGAGATACAAGCTCTGAGTACATGCACAAACATCAGTTTCTAACTAATTCACTAAGGCAGCATTTTAGGGCCTATTCCACTGTGACTGACTTGCTTAAGGCACAGAAGACTCTGATTTGCAATCTATAACCTCTGGAAAGCCTTCTTTGTTTGTCATTTCTTTTGTTTGCTGGTAAAAAGCCACAAAATGTAATTCTTTGCTGTCGTCTACTCAACACTCTGACTTAGTACATGCTTGTTTTACTTGTTTTCTCTAATTCAAAAGCTTCTCCTGATATTAACAAATTTGTTGTGTGACAGTTATTATAACAGAATAAACAGTTTTTAAGTTGATATTTAGTTTATATAATCTTCTTTGTCTTCCTGCTTTTCCATTTGCATTATAATTATTCCACTTATGAACTCTAAGTATTTTACATATTTTAGATATCCACTTTTGGAATTAGTGCATTTAATGAGTAAGACTAGTTTATTTTCAGAGAGCATCTGAGAAGTCACTCCTACAGTCCAATGTGGCCTGAGATTAGTGGTATGCTGCATCACTTACACAGACGAGATACTCTTTGGAACAACTGTTAAAGTTATATTGTCATTCTGTTCCTTTGTGAACTTTCTCTCTTATTCTAAGAAAGTGGGGTAAAATACAGGCTAACCTTTTAATACATTTGTGCTATATTTACTTACTCACTGAAGAAACCTCAACTGCTAAATTAAGAATTCCAGTGTTTAATAAGAAAGCAGTCAGTCGTCTCAGGCCTCTTATGTTCGAGTCAGTGCAGCAGAGTCAGTCTCTGAAAAAAATTGTTTTGACGGCTTGGCTAAATGGGATGTGTAAATTCCTCAGTGAAGGACTGAACTTGGTTGACCTTCTGCAGACCTGCTCAAGCCGGCACAGGAGCACATGAGACACAATGCATGTCATGGCCAGTTTGGCTGAAACTAAGTTAATTAAGCAATCAAAGCCTCAGGGGTCGACTTTGTGAGCAGGAGAACCATCTGTCTATTATATTACTCCAAATGTCACTGAGACAGAACACAGAACACATGATTGCTCACAGAATAAAGTACAGAAAATAGGAGGAAAGATTACTCTAAACCATAAACTGCTGAATTAATCGAGAACTCGTTTGTGTAGTGTACTTTCACCTGTAACAAGAAAGCTTGACATTAACTTGGATTATAAGACAATATTGTCTACTATACACATCACTTTTAATTTATATAGTCTGTTTCATCACAGTGCATCATCAAACTAATAGCGCCGCATTTTACCTTTAAATGAAAAAGAAAACGTTGCTTACACTCTTGTTTAACCTAAAATTAATTGCATTACTTTCCATGTAGTTACTAATTAATAATATTGTACAATGCCTGGGTTTTGTAAAGGGTTAATAGCCTATAAAAACCTGAATCCAGTTATATATGTTTGATACACTGTTTAGGAGTATTTAAACAGAAACACAATTACACTAAAATATTCTATACAGTAGATACACTTACTTTGGTTGTTGTTTACAGACTCTCTATAATTGATCTAAAGATTTTTATAATACATGAAGTTGTTCTGTTTTAGTATTAGTATTATTCTAGAACCCAGTAAAAGTACTGATGAAAATACAGAAAATATTCTGATCAAATAATGCACATATTGCACATGCATATCAAGCTATAATGCTAAACCTAATCCTCTAAGCAGACTGCTAATGCACATGTTGTCCCTATAACCATCTTTAAAAATGCAACTGACATGTTTTAGGACTGCAGTATAGTATATTTGCAATTTGATTGGAATCTGAAATTCGAATGCATTCTCTTCCCATGCAGTGAGGAAAACACATTATAAGGAAGGGTCTCTGGCCTAGGAGCAGTTGATACATGATGTCATTGTTTTTCCTTGTATTTTCCAAGTGTATTTTCTTTATTCTCATTGGGTTCTAAAGGTGAAAATGGTTTGGGCCTTTAAACTAAACAAATCTAAACCTCAAACTACGCCTAAACCCATTTGATATTTAGATTCAACCCCAAAGGGCACATATTCTGCATATTTCCTTTTTACTTTAAGTGAGATTAAAAGGTATCAAAATGTATTTTTTTTCTTAAATTGTTTTTTATTTTCAGACAAATGTATTATAGAACATTACACAACTGTAATAACCACACACACACACACACACACACACACACACACACACACACACACACACACACACACACACACACACATATGTATGTATGTGTGTGTGTGTGTGTGTGTGTGTGTGTGTGTGTGTGTGTGTGTGTCTAATACAGTTGTGTAATGTTGTGTATATGGGGCAGTTTTAGTATGAACAGTATTCACACACAGTGTTAAGCAGGCTATTGCTGGCCCTTTAAGGGCTGAGGAAAGGACTCGTAGCGGTAAGTCGACTTTCTATCGGCTCAAATGGTGAGTTCGTTTAGCGATTCTGTTCGGTAGAAAAAAAGTTTCCCTGCTCGGGTATACTCATACAGTATACATATTTATGTTTATCGATTACGAAATTACGTCGATTAGCATAACGTGCGTCGATGCGTCGCAACGGTGGCCGTGCCCACTGAAAGCATGGATTTATCCGGAGCGCAAGCTGCAGCTCCAAACAATCGCTCACCTACATCTAAAGTTGTGGGAGTGTTTCACACAGAAACCCAACAGTGTGGTGCTCTGTCAGCTCTGCACAACTGCTACACACCAGCACTAGTTGTTCTTATTTTAGCAGATTATTTTAAGATTACTGACACATGTAACATGTTTCTTTCAGTAGTAGTTAACGTTTTCTGTCATTGTTTTTTTCTTATTTCGTTCTCTCTGCTCGATTATTTAAACTAGCACAGTACAGGGTTTCTTGCCTCTATCTTGTCCTTTCTGTTTTTCAGTTACTGCCTCTGTATTTCATCACATGGCTGACCTATTCAATAAACATTAACTACAAATGTGTATTATTTTAGTTCCCACAAGTAATTATGCCTTTTCTGAAAGCCTAGAAGGCCCTGAGTGTTCCTCTCTTCACAGACAGACACAGACTTTGATTAGGCAAAGTGAGTAAACACAATATTTGATACTTAATCTGTTCTTTGTGTCTTTCAGATGTACCTGTAACAAAGAAGACTCACACATGTAAGTCTATGCCTTATACTAAGATACATAAGAAGCCACAGTAGATGTTTTAACAGCTGCATTTATAGTGTGAACTAAATTCAAGTGCAATCCTTTTATAACAATAATATGTAATTTCATTTGAATAGAATTACAAAATGAAAGTAACTCTTGATTGTTATTGATCAGCCTTGGTTACACATGAATCCAAAGCTTGAGTTGAATCTCATGTGAAAGTGCCGTATTTCTCTGAAACTGACAGATACTGACAGATACAGAGCTACTGACAGATACAGAGCTTTGATCCAAACTGATGTGCTGATTAGTATCAGAGGAAAAGTGACTGTGTACCGAAAGGATGTTATCTTCCTCATCCAGCAGCTGAATTTAAGGGGAACTTGGTCTCTTCTGTTTTGTCTCTTCTTTTGTTTCTTCTCTCAATTAATGTATTGATAAGCAGACGTTGAGAGACAGTAAAAACCACACAGTTGTTACTTCGTTATTGAACACAAGCACAAAGCCTTAATTGCAGCTCAAAGCAACAGCGAACTTGTACTTTATTATAATGGAGGATCACAGTATAGATATTTGATATTTGATTCAAATTGCTTTTAGTAGTAATTCATTTTTAACTTACTGTGAAATTGCATATTTATAGCTTAACCACAAAGGGTTAATCTCTAAAATAGAGACATAGAATGTTCTGTTTTTAGTCAATCAGGTGTTTTACAGAAGAAAAAAAAACATTTTAAACTAAAAATCTTTATTATTTATTATAATCTTTATTATTTAAAACTTTAAAACTTGTTCTAAACTAGACTTGCCTACAGTGTAGTCCGCCAATCAAGCTTTTCACTAGATAATGTTTGATTATGTGGGCCAGAGGGTTACCCTACCCTACAGTGTAGTTCTAAACCAAGTTAAAAATACCAATTTAGAGAACAATTATATTATATACGATTCATAAGTAAAAAAAAAAATTCAATTTATGGACCAAATAGACCAAAATAAATTCTTCAAGTAATTATATCCTAAAATACCATTACGTTAATTAACATAAAGCATATTCTTCTTTTCCTCATTTACATTTAAATATGTAAAATAAAGTTACTGTTTTGTTATGAAATTGATTATAAGCATTATTTATTCTTCATATACATATTAAAAGTCATAGCAGGAGTTTCCCCGTCTCTGTATGCGGGTGTGTGTACAGTATGTTTTGCTGTTTGTGTTGGAGACACTGGACAAATAACAGCAGCTGTGAGTGTGTAAGGCATGTCGGGTCTGGTCAAGCCAAACCCTGCCCAGTGAGAGAGCTCATGTTCAGGCCCAAACCTGAAGGCCGTACTCCCCCCTAACCAGCCCGGCTCCCCCAATCAGCATTCATATATTGTGATCTGGAATCAGACTCTGTCCCTCATGTTTTTGGAATGTGTGTGGAGCAGCAGTAGCCCACTCTGATCTTAAATCAGACACTGTCTTTCTACAGCAGGCTCTGAAACATGAGGCCCTACAGAAACTGCTCTGGCATTTCTGCAACTATTTAACCCTCGCTGTGACACACAGAGTGAGAGTGCTCTATTAAAACACTTAAAAAGTTTCAGTTGTGCAGCTCAGCATCACTGTTATAACAAAATCTCCAAATGTTGGTAATAATAAAATGTTAGAATATATACAAATAATTTTGTTATTGCAGTTGAAAATTTTGTTATGCTGGTAAGAAAAATAGTTTGGTTGTTGTCATCTTGCAGTCATTGTGTAGATTAAAAAATACCATCAACAGCACTCCTGATTTCATTAATGAACAGCTGATTAGAAGGGATGCACAGGCAGTGTCAGACAAGAGTTTTGCTGTAACTGGCAAACGTATTATTCTTGTTTTGCCCAATCTTCTCCTAAGTACATGCATTTGTGTTGTTTTTCAACATTGGTGTAATATTTTATTTTGTTTATTTTATAGACAAGGCAATTCATTTTAAAATATAAAATTCCAGTTTAAAACATTAAATAGCAAATAATGTTGCTAATATTGTGCTGGATACATGCTAATGTACTTAATGTGTTGATTCAGTCCACACAATAAAAATTGGCCACTTAACTCAAAAGAACTGGAAGCGATCATAAAAATCATTGTATATTTGATTCATCCCTAATGATTAGCCAAAGTGGATACTGGATGGCAACTGAAAATACTGGACTTCCTCAAGGAAAATGTTATCATTAACACACTGATGGATGTTGAATTACAGCGTTTCATTTATGTATTATTTACATTTAATCCTGTGTTAATGTTCTCAATTTTCTCAGATCACAGTGCTGGAATCATAACTGATAATTGTTTAAAAATGACAGTAATCATATTCATAATATTTTATGAGAAAACATGTGCAGTGTGATGCTGTTGTCCATATTGCATGTGTAGCCTTCAGTGAAGGTTTTAGAGTGTGTGGTATGGCAGGTTTTAGATTTAGCTGGGTTCTGGCCAAATCATTAGCATTCAGATGGCTCTGTCTCCTCTGGTGTCTTTGCCCAGCATTCACATAACCAGGCCTCTCAAACACATGGGCTGAATGAGAACCATGCCAGTAGTCCCGTAGGCAAAAATATGCAATTTTAAATCACTGCTGTTCACCTGATGGCCTGCTTTACCCCAGACTACATTATTCAGCAACTGAACTATAGGGCTTATACATTCATCTTTATACTTGTGGTCCTCACAAATATACCTCTACAAGAAGACTCACACACACTCTCTCTCACACACACACACACACACTTAACCTACTTAACCCACAACTTTCAATGAATAATGTGTTTAAGTAACCTGTTATGGATTAACCATGGTAGATGTTACTCATAGCACTTATTGCTCTTCTTGGATAGTATTAGCCAACTGATATGAAATGTTTGTGATACTGATTTCAAAGAGCTAAAAACTCTGATGTCTGATTAGCTAACATTATTTTATACATAGACTCCAATATTTTAAATAAATAACATTTTATGGACTAGCCAATTGGGTGTATAATGCCAGCTAAATGAAATATGAGTCAGATCTTAATTTCTGAAACGCGAATAAACAGCAGACACTCAATGTCTTTATAAAAGCGTTTTTCTTTTACAGCATTTAAAGTGATATGCCCAGTGTGCAGGAGTTCTGCTGATGCCAATAAATCTGTGTGCAGAACTTTAATATCAGCCAATTTTGTCAGCCATTCAATATATTATTTACATTTACATTTAGCAGACAAAGTGCTTTGTGTTCGGTCAGAGTATGTATCTTAACTAGTACAAACAACATTTAGGTCCAAACGTCTATGCATGTATATTCACTTCGTATGTATTAGGTATTACTCACTGCTATTAGCTTTGGTTGTGAATGACATTTTTGATACTTAGTACAGTTGAAGCAATTCTGTTAATATTAACCAGCCCTAGTCATATAGCTCTAATAGAAATAATTATCTCCATGTACACTAGCAAGTCTAATAAGCTATAAGCCAAGCCAGAGAAAGAGACAGATGCTGAGAGAAATTAAAAAGATGTGTGCTGATATTGCATAAGTACATCACAACAGCTACACTTATTTTCCTGTAGTTCAGATGTAAAGTGTTCTAGAACAAAAAATCCTCTAGTAAATCCTCCCACACACTCGTCCACACACTTGCTGGGCTCCTAATGGCTGCTTTTGGTGTCTATCAGGACTGAGACCTGGATGTGGGTGGGGTTTATTGCTGATGTGTCACATGGATTCTCATGCGGTGGAGCAGAGGATAGCAGTAGGCTCCAGTCAGCAGCAGCAGACACACACACGCATGCACAGACACACACACACACACACACACACACACACACACACACACACACACTCTCTACAGCAGGGCAGCTTGCACTGAGCCTCATCTATATGGGCACACAGCCTCAGGATGTACTTTATGATCACAGCCATGAAGGGTAAGCAAGAAAGTGATGTTTTGCTGCAGAGACGATTTTTGTGTTGGAGTAATCTATGCTGGGTTGTGTGTGTGAGTAGTGGGTATGTTTGTGTGTGCCAGCACCAGCGTAATTGTAAGATGAAGGCATTATGCTGCTGTCTGTGAGCTTTTGATTTGAAAGATGTTTATTCATATTTAATTTTATTTCAGCTACTGCATTCCTTTACTTTACAGGCTGAATGGTTATATATTGTTATTGTACCCTTAATTCCTGGGCTTTATTTAGAGGGAGAGAGAGTAAGAGAGAGAATAAGCAAAGACAGAAATAGAAAGAATGAAGAGAGAATACCACATAGATAAGAGCGACAGAAAGGATAAATGAAGAGAGAGAGATGAGGAGAGAGAGGAAGAGAGAGGAGCGGGTGGAATGTGGGGGAATGTATTCCATCATAGAATAAGGTGGCAGAAGGAGATTTTTGGTCATTTCTGACGAGGGTGTTAAAAGAAGAGGTACACGCTGGCATGGCAGTATTCGTGTGTGGTAGTAGACCCATCCTCCTCGACCTGAGGAGGATGGGTCTCCCCTTGTGAGTCTGGTTCCTCCCAAGGTTTCTTCCTCCAGTTGAGGGAGTTTTTCCTTGCCACTGTTGCCTCTGGCTTGCTCACAGGGGGATAAACAGCTGTGATTTCATGTTTTTCATGTTTTTAAAATTCCTGTAAAGCTGCTTTGTGACAACATCGTTGTAAAAAGCGCTATACAAATAAACTTGACTTGACTAGTAGGTCATTTAAGTGAGATTTTATGAACAGTGGGACGTAGTGGGCTAAAACAGGCAGCCATATTGGATGTTTGGAATGATTTGGGAATGTTGCCATGTTGGATGATTTCAGAATGTTGTTCCAGTGACCTGTTTATGACTCTAGCAATAGAAGTCAGCTATAGGAACGCTTGCCTGTTTATCCGAATAGCGACTGTAGTTTACTTAATCCCCCCCACACCCCCGCTCTGAATCACCACAAACATACACACATGCACACACACGCACACAGAGCAAAAGCTAAGTCCTGCTGGCAGCTGTCATTATGTATTAGTGAAGAAGTGAATGGCGGTGGAAACGCATGACATGAATCCTTTAGCTTTCAGTTTAAAGGAGAAGACCTAATGTTGTTTCACTCTTACTTATTTATTTTTATTCCTGAGAACAATTGTTTTAAGGCATCGTCATTTTTTCATTAGTTATTAGGTAAATGAGTCCTCCATTTGCCCATTTGCTTGAATGTAGCTTATCTCTGTGGGGATGTTCCCCTAAATTAAGTCACTGGCAACCTGTTCTTGTCAAGGCATTTTAATGTGCTCTAGGTCATATAGGTCATAAAGTCATTTCAATTGAACAAATTGCTGTAATTAAGAAATCATCGGTGAAGTGGAGCTGGGAGAAATATTTCAACAATCTATTGCAGTTTCACAGCTAATGAATGTGTTTTATTGTGTCTAATGAACGTGTCTTGAGAGAGTGTGTTGCCACAGGGCTACCGCAATCCTAACTGAGAGTGAGAGTGTGCATCTGTGTGTGCGTGTGTGCGAGGGAGAGAAGCACTGTGGTGGCGTACTGTCTTATACTTCCTATAAAGATAGCACTTCAGCACTTTCAGACCACACTGGCTCAGATAGAGGAAGTGTGTATGAGACCATGAGTGTGTGTGCTCGCATGCGGGTATGTTTGTGTGTGCGTTTGCATGCCTACATCCTGGTGACTGTGTCTGTAAGCCATGATCAACATCCATCATCAACAGCACCTCTATTTATTTTCATAATTACGCTCTCACATGGTAGTGGCCCTTCAGAGAGACGAATAATGACTCAGGTGTTGTGTGTCTGCTGTTCTGCCGTGCATGTTTATATAAGCCAGTTTTGTCACCTCAGAAATGACCTTTCCTTTTTATTACAAACCATTTTCTGTATTTGAACCAGTGCTTACATTGACCTGTCCTCATATATTGGACAAAACATCACTCAATGAGCTTAATGAGAAACTAGCCCACTTTGTAGACTTTAGTAAACTTTGTGTTAATGCTATATACCGTTCCGTTGGAATATGTTTGTAAGTTTAGGATTTTGCCTTAAGCCTACAAACTGTTTTGCTTCCAAACCACATCTGATCTATCCAAACATACAAGAACGGATATAATTAGAAATGAATCATGCACGTTAAACTGTGTGATAAAATAATAGCTGTTTGCTACAATTTCAAATAAGGTTCAGTTCAAGTTTTGCTAATGTTATGTAAAGCTTGTAAATCCCACAATGGTTGTGGGCGGAGAATGGATCAGTTCAGTCTATGTCCATATCAGCCACTTCATGCTGATAGAAGAACTGCAGTTTCTGCAGTAAACTGCTCCTAAGAATATGTTTTGTGGTTTACTGTAATATCTGGAGCATTGTTTTGTGGGTATTTGGGCCACTATTCAAATTAGTAATTTTTAATTATGTTAAATCAAGAGTTCTTTGGGTTTTTTAGGCATTTAGCCATTGCAGTATATGACCATGTACAATATAATGTTCTGTCCATATAACGCAACTCTAATTCAAACATCTTTGAGAGGGTCCAGGCCGTACTTTATACCGGTCTGAAACAATGTGAATTGCAAACAAGATATAATGTAGCGCTGGAGTGGCGAATGCGGGCTGTATGACTGAGGCAGCAGCTTTGCGAGTCTGTGCTCTTTGATGTATTAATCCATAATTCAGAGTAGATTATGGTCTCCGGGCTCAGAGTGACTAATTACTGCGGATTGGTTTTACATATCTAATGAGAGAAGAGGGAGTGAGAACGAGAGAGAGAGAGAACATGAGAAAAAGAGGTAGAAGAGAGAGAGTGAGAAAAAAGGCAGATGCAGAGAGAGCAAGAAAGAGAGAGAGTAAAAAAGAGGGTAGGGAGAAAGGCAAAGCTAAGGGGAAAAGGAAGAAAAGTGTGACAGAAAGAAAGGGAGAGAGAAAGAAAGGGTCTGCCTTCTCTGTCTGAATCCCTGAGAGAGAGAGAGAGAGAGAGAGAGAGAGAGAGATGCTTTTAGCGAGAACAGAATTCAGAACCAGGGAGAGGATTAACGGGTGCTGTAACGATGAGGAAAATATTCATTCTCAAGATGTGAGGCGCTCTGAAATGTATGCAAGCAGCGAAGCCTGCTGAAAATTGGTTTGCGTGTGTGTGTGCATGTGAGAAAGGGGTGGGGGAGAGGGAGGAGAGAGAGAGAGGTAGAGAGAGAGAGAGAGAGAGAGAGAGAGGAGACAGCAATGAGAGGCATTTTACTTTTTCATCCTTTAATGAATATGCCTGGGGGTTGCTGGAACGCCTGGATCTTTTTCTTCTAAATGGATTTCTCCTCTTCTGCTTTCTCTTCATCCTGATCCTTCCTACTATTCTCTCTATCTCTATCTCTCTCTCTCTCTCTGTCTGCCTCAGCATCGGGCAGCCTGAGGCCAGAGAGGAACAGGGGAGTAGCGAGTGTATATGCAGGCCTGTGAGAGGTTAGCATTTACCTGTACTGTAGGGCCAATTGTGTGACCAGGCGCTTTCCTTGTTTGTGGATATTGCACATCTATGCACATACACAAACTAAGGCAGTTCATGCCTTGAAAAGGGGGTCGAGGCTGATGAATCATTGATGATAGCACTTAGAGATGATGTCACACTTGTGGGTTGTTTCATCAGGGCAATTTTTTTCTGCTTGAATAAACGTCTTCCTCTTTGACCTAGAGAGAAAAAAGGCAGACTAACATTAATCTCTATGTCCTTACAGAGACACTTCTTGCAACAATGCTAACATTCTATACAAACATGCTGTCTATTTCAACACATTGTACTTTAAGCTGTTAGAAATATCTTTTAAAAGTAATACAAAATCATCTTGTGCTTATTATAAATTAATTTAGCATTGAATTCAAGCACAATGCAGATGATTTATGCTAGCAGGTCATCACTTGCGTTCATGAACTGAAGGCATTTTGGAATTTATCAGCAGGAAAAATCAGACAGTCTTAAGGCTAAAACACACTAAAAACCATAATACGCATCTATCTTCTCTCCTTTGAAAGATTTCAGTGACTAGTTGTGACTCGTTGTGCAAATGATTCATGCTAGTTAGGGTTGCCACCCTAGGTTGCCAATCCCGTCTGGGATCTTCCTAGATTCTACTGAATAGTCCTGTATAGTCCTGTTGTCTAATCAGGAAAAAAAAAATCTGGAATGATTTCTGTACATAAATTTTTTTTGGGGGGTTTAATAATGTTTGATTTGTTCTGATTACATCTAAAATACAATAGTGAGAAATGATTTCTTAAAGGTCCACTGTTGAGGCAGAAGATAAGGCTCTATAGCTGATCTCTCTACCTTAGACGGCATTGTAAGCATATATACCAATCTAAAGAATTTCGTGAAAAAAAATTGCATGTCCAGAAATGTTATGGGGCTGAGGTGGCTAGCTGATCCCTAACAGGCTTTGATGAGCCATGTTAGCACTTAGAGGTGTAACATTCCTTCATACGCTATGTGCGCTTTCATCCTAAGAACAGTGACCATGGAATTGGCCTTAATACGATTAGAGCAGCTATGTGACACTCTTGGGAAAAAAATCTAGCAGGGGCTTCCAAAGGTCTAGAACCCGAGAACACTGCAATAATATGAAGATACAGTGTTTATGAACCAAACCTCTTGGACCAAAACCATAATTAAAGACCCCGCTACTTCAGCAGGCAGTGATGAATGTGTTCAGGATGCAGGACGCAAGATACTCTTAATTAATTAATTATTCTTAATTACAGTTTTTTATAGCTTACAAAATAGTAGTCATAGTCTATGGGTTAATTAATATGGGTTAATACCTTAAATGTCTGTTTCTGTGTGTGTGTGGTTCTTTCTTCAGCTCAAATTGAGAGTATTCCCTGTAAGATCTGCGGTGATAAATCGTCAGGGATCCACTATGGCGTTATCACATGTGAGGGATGTAAGGTAGGAAAAAACACACATACTGTCATAACTACAACACAACTTACTATTTCATCAGTCAGGAATGCATCGTCATGGCAATATGTATTGGCTACATCTGTGCAGGACCAACTTGTTCAGCATTATTTCTTTAAGATGCTCTAATCAATGGAAAAGTTACTTTCCAATTGATGGCATGAATTAATTTGTGTAAAGGCAGTTTGTGTTTTTTAAATCATTTCAAGCCACTTTAATGGATTGCACTGCTTACAGGCACCTAACCTAAGAGGTAATGAACTGTTCATTTAAGCCTCTCTCTCTCGTTCTTTCTCTCTCTCAGGGTTTTTTCCGCCGGAGTCAGCAGGGTGCCGTGTCCTACTCCTGCCCTCGTCAGAAGAGCTGTCTGATTGACCGCACCAGCCGAAACCGTTGTCAGCACTGTCGCCTGCAGAAGTGCCTGGCAGTGGGCATGTCACGAGACGGTGGGTGCTCTCCTCATCACCGCTGTAGTTAAGAGTGGCCAGTATGACATTGTTGTCATTATAGTGACAGGTTGCGTTATGACTCGTTTTTCTGAGTGCACTAGTAGTTTTGTCAATTCTTCAAGAACTTGAAGAATAACTGTATCATAAAAAAGACCCATTCTGGATTATGTAAACCACAACATTAATTACTGGATAGAAACAAGTAGCTGAGTATCATAAAATTCTGGTAAATTATGTAAACAACAAAATTAAAGTGGGTATAAAAAAGTAGCTAAATATTATATTTTATTGATTTTTGTTGTTTGATGTTGAACCTTGTTCTTCTCATTAATACTTTAGATTAGAGCATTTTTTCCTGTTTAGCTTACCAAAGACACATATTAAAATGGGTCATCAGCTACAGTAATGTCAGGCTTGTTTCTAGCTATATACAGTACAAGCATGGGGTGTCTAAGCCTCTAAGGGGTTCCTAAGTGTGAATTTTAATGTGAAAGTCTTACTTAAAAGTCTTTACTTGCTCTATTCTTGCATACTAAAGACTGAGGTGGGAGAGGTGTGGGGCGTGCAAGTAGGCTAAGGCCCTCTAAATTTTTGGAACTGGTCCTGTATAATGTTATATTCCTGCCATATCCTCCACCCATGGCTGTTGGCACATACAAAAGTGTCTTTTTCTTATGTGGGTGAAGATAGTTGTCTTCTTTTTACTTTCAGTATCAGTTCCAGTATAACTTTCTGCTTTCAGTATCACTAGTTCTGCACAGCAACTGCTGGGTAACCTTTAATAAAGAGCTATTGCATGGACTACTTACATAATGTCTTCTCATTTTAACAAAAAAGAGAACTAGAAGCATTTTAGGTGATGAAAGGTGTGTGTGCTCCTTCACAGCGGTGAAGTTTGGCCGTATGTCAAAGAAACAGAGAGACAGCTTATTTGCAGAGGTTCAGAGGCACCGGCAGCAGCAAGAGAAACCAGTAGAGGATCCACAGGAGGAGAGGGACCCGCCACCCGGAGAGGCAGAACCGCTGACACCATCTTATGCCCTCTCCGCCAGTGGACTCACAGAACTACCTGATGACCTCAGCGGTTATGTGAATGGCCACACCACAGATGAAGTGAAGGCGGACACTGCTATTGGTGGATTCTACCTGGACATTCAGCCCTCTCCGGACCAGTCAGGTCTAGATATGGATGGAATTAAGCTTGAGCCAGTATGTGATCTAAGCCCTGAATCTGCCCTAGACCCTTACTGTTGTTATAGCAGTGGAGACACAACACCCACTGATGCCATGAGTGAATTGGGTGAGATACTCACATACACACACACACACACACACACCTGCACCTATCAGAATCTTTCACTCTGTAGCATCACCTTTCCCAGCTACAGCAATGAATCAGTAATAAAGCTATACATCACTATGGGCACTGTTACCTAATGCTGTATCAACTGATCCATCCTAGTATAGTTCACAGCAGCAATCTGCATTTTCTCCTAAAAGTTCATGTTACCTGCTGCATTTGAGAAATCATCAAACGTGAAGTCTCAGCCATTTTTGGGATTCAGTAGCCTGTTGGGATTCTTTTCCTAATTCTGCGCCACAGCAGTGGCTCACCTTCCTCTAAAATAACCACACGCACCAACTCCTTCTGCCCATGTTCTCTGTCTGACTCCGGTCCAAACATGTATGGCCACATATCGAACTCATGCGCTGTGGCCTAGCCACTTATTGTATGTATTATATATTACATTTAAAGTGGCTGTAAAAAGCGAGAAGGCCTCAATAAACAAGGTTAAATGGACCTAAAGAAAATTAAACATGTTTCTATTCTTTATTCTTGGTAGAAGCATGTTTTATATTAAATACTGAAAGAAATCCCCTACATGTGTCTTTGCATTTTCCTACAGTGGTGAAATATTCTATTAATCTATGTTCCTCTGAGGACTTTTAAGTTTCTCTGTACTGCACTCAGAATTTTCAATTCCTATATTAAATTAAAGCCCTACTGAAACTACAGGAGGCCACTGCAAATTCCATGTTGCTTTAAATGTCCACAGAAAAGGTATACAGACAAAACTGTTACTAGCCTAGTCCTGTTTTCATCTCAATATCTTTTTGTTTGTGAAGAGGTAAAATCTCGGCCACTTGATGCACTACGGTCTCACAATGCTGTGGTTCAACACCATCCTCACACATGTTCTGCCCAAGCTAACAACTTAAATAAAGAATCAGCATGTCCAACTCCTTCTTTACAGATGAGATCATTCCAGGTTAAAACTTTGAAAAAGCTCAGTTATAGATTTCTCACACTCTCAACTTAATAGCTGACTCTTGGATGCCTGAATGCATATACTATGTGTTTAGAACACCAGAGGACATTTTACCCTGATTAATATCTCACAACACACTCGATATGCAGTTGTACATTTACAGCTTGGACTATATGTAATTCAGCCCCATCTTAGCGCATTCATATTTTTCCTCGGATCTTTTGGTACGGCTATTGTTCTTGTGTCCACAAAAGTCCAAAATAATCCAGTAGCTAGTCACATATTGCCAGCGCATAAAATTAAATGGATTCTAAATTTATCAGGTATCTGTGAAGACTAGAGAAGGAATTTAAGAAATATGAGGACCAGGGATAGGTAAACATATTTGACTATTCAAAAAATTGTTTTACCTAAAAACTGACAGTCGTATCACTTTTAACTAATGAGTGAAGTCTGTGTCATTTTTAACCATGATAAAATGATTTTGCTCAATTTGTTTTTGTCTTTTAGTATGTTTTGGACATAAATGTACTGTATGCCTCCTGCCCTATATATACATGTACATATATAAAATACATATACACACTTAAATGTTCCTTTGGTTAGCTTCATAGAATAAAATACTCTTGTTTCTTGTTTGTGCCAAACTGAGACAACCTTGTTTGTGCAAAAGCAAGCCATAATATTTACTCACTGGTCTGAATCCGATTTGGTAACTGCTAACAAGCTCCTTCTCTGAGGGAGTGATTGACAGCTCAGAGGTTTGTAATAGCAGGGGGCAGTGAACTCAGTTCTACGCCTCATTTAAATGTGTCACCAGTAATTAGTGCCCCATTACCACAGGCCAATCAGCTATCAGCGGGGGTGCTCAGCGGGGGAAATCAACCAGTCAAATCCTTTCTGACTAAAACACACGCTCATTAGGAACCACAATAACCTTCATATTTTCTTCCCATTAAAAGAGTTCAGGTAGCAAACAGCAACAACACAAGCATGAACATACATTTTAATTTTTTCTAAAATAATTTAAATATCATGTGTGTCAGTTTCATATTCACAGTAGATTTTGTACTGCAGCCATTCATTTAAATGTGAAACAAGCTGACATCTCTCTGAACCATGCTGATTAATACTTAATGTAATTTTCTTGAAAGATAATCAACATAAGAGTATGTGTAGTTGGGCAGAATGTATTCAGTCCCACTGTGTGACTGTGTGTGTAATGTGTTTAAAACAGATCATCTGTCCATAAACATCTGTAAGTCGCACATGGAGACATGCCAGTATCTGCAAGAGGAGCTGGAGCCCAGCAAATGGCAAACTGTGTTGCATACTGACATGGAAATATACCACAAGAAGGTGTGTATGTGTTTATAAAAAGTTCTCCTTTTCTACAGTAATATCAGTCCACATTCTGAAGCCAAAGACACAGCCATCTTTGATTTAGAAAGTGGTTAAAGATGCTATAGAATGCATTTATTTAGCATTTGAAGCTTGTGACTCTGATTGGGGTGAAATATGCCCAGATGCAGCTATATACTTCTTGAACAAAAATATTTTTTGTAAATATGTTCCTGATGGCAAATGTTTAAAAATGTCAATAGTTCCTATCAAATTCCTTACTGAACACATAAGGGTTAATTCTGACCCATGTTGTGTGTTAGAAGGGCAGAGAAACAAAAATCTTTATTAAAAAAGTAAAAAATAAAACTGAAATCAGGATTTGTGATACTCAAAAACAAGTAAATTGAGGATTTCATGGAAGCTTGAATGATGAAACCAATTTATGGCAAAGATACAGAAAAAAAAACTTAAACCCTGTTTCTTTGTTAGCAAAGAACTTTTACACAAAATATAATGTGTGTGTGCATTTGATAAAGTGTCTTTGTTAACCTCTCCCTTTGTTTCTCTCAGTCTCAGGAGGAGATGTGGCAGGTATGTGCAGTTAAAGTGACTGAGGCTGTACAGTATGTGGTGGAATTTGCTAAGCGCATTGATGGGTTCATGGAGCTGTGTCAAAACGATCAGATCGTACTGCTCAAAGCAGGTATAATAGACACACATACACACACACTTTTTTCTGTCTTTGTACCAATATTCATTATTTTTCAACAGAAATTGTAATTCTTTATGAGAAAAGGTTGAAATCTTTAAATTTGAGAATGTTCTGTTTTTTTTGTCCCTTAGGTTCTTTAGAGGTCGTGTTTGTGAGGATGTGCCGAGCCTACGACTCTCAGAACAACACTGTCTACTTTGATAGCAAATATGCAAGTCCAGAGGTCTTCAAGTCCCTCGGTAAGTCCTGTAATGAGCCTTAAATGTATATTTCACTAGAGACTCCCAACCTTATTTTTACACGTCACATATAGCCCTCCATCCATTCTTTTAGCTAAACAATTTTTGTATATATATATATATATATATATATATATATATATATATATATATATATAATATATTATCATCATATATATATATATATATATGACCCAAGATATATAAAAACGCTCATCCATTTAAAGCTTACAAATGTACTCTTACACCTTGCTTGCAGGTAAATGTAGATATGCCCCAAGAAGACTGTGAGTTACCATGTTCCATGGAAAGAAACAAAAAAAAAATATTTACAGAATATGCATGAAGTTTCCTTAAACACCTTGGCTCAGCTATCAACAAGCCACTACCTCTCCTTTAAATGGAATGAACTCCTAAATACCCTCCACTGGTTTACCTAAAGCAGCAGGATCTGTAGAGATTATGTTCCAAGCAAATGTTAATATTTCAAAAAATAGTACAGCAACATTAGCTGTTAAAAGAGGTAAGAAAAGTGTATGCACTGCCATAAACTGGAGCAGGAACAGGGAAGTGAAAAAGGGGAATATGAAAATTAATAGATTTACATTGCTCTGTCACATGTACTAAATGTATATTATGATTTAGTTTGAACTAAGTTAGTATTTTTTTCATATACATGTGTTTTTCTAGGCTGTGATGACCTGATCAGCTCTGTGTTTGAATTCGCTAAAAGCATGAGCACTCTTCAGCTGACCGAAGACGAGATTGGTCTGTTCTCCGCATTTGTGCTCATGTCTTCAGGTGAGACAGAGAGCTTAAGCATAGTTTCCTCCAGGGTTAATATGAGGTTGAGAAACTGCTTAATATGATTTGATATAAATATGATGTGATTACTCATCCAACCCAGCTATCCCATAATCTACACTATGTGTTGATTAAGAAACACTTTTGGTTCTTTAAGCACCAAAAGTGGGATCCTGACCAATAAAGAACAAGGTAACAAAGTATACAGAGAAACAGATTAACTACAGTCTGTAAGTGTAGGTCCTATATTATAAATAGAGCAGATAAAATGAACAATGTGTGTAGGAGGTGTTTTTTATGTTATGGCTGATCAGTATATGTATATGTTGGCTCTGCCAAAACATGATTTTGAACAACGTAGTACTGTGGAGAGCATTTTCATATTTTTTTTTGCCTAAACACACATTACAGCCATAATTAGCAGGATTCTGCCACTGGCACTGTAACATTTTAAAAACCTTGCAGTGACAAAGTGAAGGAGAGATGAATTGATTTTTTGGTAAAGAGTCCTGTTGATGGAGAGATGAGGAGTTATACAATCGTTTGGCTGTTTTGGCATATTCTACTTAAAGTAGCCTTTTAACAAACCCTGGCAACATGGATTGTTAGCAAACTAATGACACTATTTTTATGCTGTATATAAACCTCTGCAAAATGCACATTAGATCATACAAATCTAACATTTACACTCAAATCTAGAAAAATTTGGTAGCTCAGCTAATGCTACTAGCCCTGTCGCAGCTTAAACTATTCCACTTTTGGACCTTGTACACTTCTAAGTCTTTAGAATGTTCTTTAGTCTCACAAATCTTTTTGTCAGAGACAGGTATTTAGAAATAGATTCATATAGGGGAATGACCTGTTTGTCTGTATTTTTGTATATGTGTGTTTACATATGCACATGTGAATGGTGTGTGGATGTAGACCGATCCTGGCTTCAGGAGAAAAGCAAAGTGGAGAAACTTCAGCAGAGGATTCAGATGGCCTTGCAGAACCTACTTCAAAAGAACCAGAGAGAAGAGGGAGTCCTTGCAAAGGTACAAACACACACACACACACACACACACACACACACACACACAGTATACTTAAGTATACACAGATTACCAGTTTATAGGTATAGCATATACATACATTGTCTTTTCACTGTTTGGCCATTTTAGTAGCGTTCATCATCCTGCTCTACCTCATCCATCAATTGAAAGGGACCACCACTGGCCAGTAGGGCTAATTGACTAACATTTTTTCTAATAATCAAATAATTATCCAAATCGCAATTTCACAAAAGTGCAATTTGTCAAAAGTGCAATTTGTCCAACATCAAGACCTGCAATGGTTATTTTAATTGTTTTATTTGCTCCCCAGTGTATATATAGCACATATAGCATGTGTGGTGGACCACTGTCAGCAAGTCTAACCCATCTCTGTATTTGTATATTTTTTGCTCTGCACAGCTAATCTGTAAGGTGTCCACGGTTCGAGCTCTGTGCAGCAGGCATATGGAGAAACTGAGCGCCTTCCGAGCCCTCCACCCTGACACAGTACACACACGCTTCCCTCCACTTTACAAGGAGCTTTTCGGCTCAGACTTTGAGCAGGCCCTGCCCCAGGAGGCCTGATAGCACCCAGGCGCTACAGACTAAAGAAACGTCCACAAAAAAGTCACTGACAAGGTGTATCCTTCGTTCAATTACAGTTCTTACAGCGTCACAGCACCTCTACGAGTTTGACAGCACTACGGACTTCCCACTTAACTGAAGACATAGTGGTCAGCTGTGGAAAGAAGATTGGAATCTGCTCAGCTCAAGTGGATTCCTCTAGCCAGCACCAGCCTGCTCTGCCATGTCTGTCTTTCCCCAGTCCCACTGCCTACACAGATAAAATCTCACACAGGAGAAGCAAGGAGGCATGGAGCCGTTTTAGCTTAGCCAGAAGCGCCATCTGCTGATTAGAAATAGTGGTACACTCATCACAATTTTTTAGGGGCAATTCTGACACGTTTAACGCCAAATAGGTCGCTCATTTTTCCTTGGATGAATTTTTTCCCGCTGCGTACATTACAGGTTGCCGTCTTTAACCCCTATTCAAAGATTTTTTTTTACATTTTCAGCTGACGTTTTTGCCAAGGTACATATGCCATAAAATCCTTACACAGATTGGCCAAAATAAAAATGAATCAGGTACTGACTGATTTCAGTCATTCACCGCCTGGTGAGAAAGTGCAATTGTCCACTCTCAAACTCCGAAGCCGTTAATACACAGTGTTGGTGCTAATGCCCCTTTGTGACCCACAATCTTCTGGCTGAGCAAGCACAGTGCAAACAGAAATATTCTAGCCATTATAGTAGAAAAACCCTATAGAGTCCTATAACGTTCTGACGCCTTCAGTAAAGCATGTGCAATGCGAAGGACCCAAAAACAGTAGCACTTTGTGTTTTCCCAGCAATAACGAATATGAAATCCATATGTTGTGATTTAAGATCCGTGAAGGCTCGATTTTGTTTAATGACAGTCTATAAAAGCCAGCTCTTTTTGTTTATATCGTGTTGTGCCATAGTGAAATTGTCAGTAGGTCTGTGTATAGCTGAGGTGGGAATCAGGGTTCTTCAAATAGACGTGAGTCATGTCGACATTCCAGGGAGCGGGGTCTACGATGAGATTCAGTTTTGAAAGAAGATGATTGGTGCCCTCCACAGGGTGGCGTGATTTCGTTCAGGACTTTGCCATCCTGTGCTACAAATACAACTCCTCAGGGAAGAGGAGAGCAGAGGTAAGCAGTTCTACAGTTTCAGCTGTTCATTTGCTACACCGGTGTTTCCACAGTCGCCCCATATTTGGATGATTTTCACTGTGTGTCGTGTTAACCCTTGTTAACCCACGTCTGCACTTATTATCACATTGCGGAAGCCAGATTGAACCCGTTCGACTTAAAAATGTTAAAGCAATAGGCCTATTTAAGTGAAACATGCCAATTTGTACCCAGTGTGTTTTGTAAGGGCTGTCTCTGCAATATGTGTACTGTTGTTATCAGCATCAGTTTTTGTGAAAGACAATCCATTAAACATTTGACCTCATAAATGGGTATTTCGGGAAATGCTCAGGGATTCTTATGTGCTATCACAGAAAGAGAAAAAGAAACCAAATGGGTAACAGTAATACAGTAACTACTGTAATCAAACAGCACCTACGGAAGAGCAGTGCGATGCTGTGAAATTGGAAAAGACCAGGGTGAACAGTGATTTAGTAAACACAAAAAGTTAGCCAAACCAAGAATGAAAAGCAATAATGGTAACAAGGTATTACTTTTGCGAATGAAAACTGCATGCAATTGCTTTAAACATAGAACTTGAGTGGTTCTCTTTCTTTTTTCGTTTTTGATTGCTCAACCTCTCCTCGATGTTTATCCATCCTGTCCTGCATTCTTTAGAGACGTAAGACAGTCTGTGTGCTATATCACTTTTTTATTCAACGTAACACATACTTTTAACTTTTGGTAGAAATTCTCTTTGTCCGCTACAACATCGCAGCAGATTATTGGTTAGTGAATGAAACAAAGCTCATGTGTTTTAATTATGCTCATTGTTATGGACAGTCAGTATGGATAATAAGTCCTTTTTATTAATTATGCTGAACTGTAACGTGTATGGCTATGTTTGCGTTGGTCCGAAGGACTGGAATATTCTCTTTTCCATGTGCTGGTTGATTTTCGTTTTCCTTTGTTCGAGTAGTTGTTCTTTACTCCAAGCAGTATTGTAATTCTCTTTGACTGGTTTTGGGCATGAGCACTTAATCTTTCTGTATGCGTACGTTTTTCCATATCACAGTAATACAGTCTTTGTAAAGTTCTCATTTTTCACAGATAAAAGACCAAAACTTTTGTATAACATGCACGTCATGATATGCTGATTTGTGAGTAATATGATAATTATTTGATTACATCACAGTTTGTATCAGAGAATAACTCACCGTAGAAGAATAGGGTTTAACCTCTGGTCTTTTTTTTGAACAGTTGATCAGTTATAGATAGTTTTTTTTATTCCCTAAGCACTCTTGATCTTGTCTCGACTAGCCATCTAGCAATAGTCTGTTTCTTCCCTATAAATGTAAGTATTTTGTTGGTTTTGTATATATACCTGTAAAAAATACACCTGAAATGTAATGTTTTCTTTGAGATACGGTTTAATCTAAACTGAATGTTGTGAAGTTGTATTTAGAAAGGTTACCTCCTAAATGGCCTGTATGAAAGGCGCATGTCACACATTGT
Organism: Megaleporinus macrocephalus; assembly: GCA_021613375.1. Classification (NCBI taxonomy): domain Eukaryota; kingdom Metazoa; phylum Chordata; class Actinopteri; order Characiformes; family Anostomidae; genus Megaleporinus; species Megaleporinus macrocephalus. The sequence goes on along the minus strand of CM038721.1, from coordinate 19,679,721 downwards.
CAAATAGTGTGTTGAATATGCTGATAGTAATAAAAATCCCACAACTTGTGATGGAAATGTACAACATGTTTACTGGTCTACTTGTCTTTTTTTGTTAGTTTCATTTTTAAAACAAAATAAACACTCAACAGAATTTCTATAACATTTTAAATACATATTAATGATGTAGCTCTTTCATTTTCACGTTATTTAGAGGGTCCAAGTTCATGTCTGTAGATGTTTACACTGAAAGTCATATAACAGGTATAATATAAACCATCTCAACATCTTCAACAAGCTGCTATAGACATACTGACACCATTCTGTAACTGGTGTTTACCTGGATTAGGTTGTGGTTAAGGTTAAAGACAGGATTAGGGCCTACTAACTGTTCAATAGAGTGTTTGGTAATTAGCGTGTCCATTAGCTAAGATGTGCAGATCTGGGATCAGTGACAGAGAGTATTATGGTTAACTGAGAATATTGGTGCTGTCGTCCCACTGCTCTCACTCAGGTTTGATGACGGTGGAGCGGAGAGGGACTGACATCTCTGGGAGCCTCATGTCGTTGTACCCTTCTGGTTTAGCTACGCACCTGTCATGAAGATATCCCCCACCTTTCTCTCTCAGGATACCACCCAAGTGCTAGTTTAGTCTCTTGTAATTTGAAGACTTGACTACTTCCTCCTCCTGTCTTCTTCTTCCTAAGTTTACTCATGTCACCGTTCCCTTCCTTGATTTCCTGTAACTGCCCAAACCACATTTAAAACTCATGCTTGGCTTTGCCTACAAAGCCAAGAATGGACCATCCCCTCCCTACCCTATGACAATGGCACAAGACTCGATCTGCACCTTGAGCCCTTACAACTTGTTTCTAGCAGTTTTGAGGTTAAGGAGAGTATGACTTGTTTGTGCTAGCTAGGGATTTATTCTCTGACTGAACACAAAGCAGTAATTGGGTCTTACAGAGTAGTTATTATCAAATCATGTACCAAGTGCAGCCAGTTTTTGTATCCAATTGTAGGCACAACTAACATCATGAACTGTATGTGCACACAAAGTTTACAAGTTTCATCTACATTCTGTGCCCTAAACAAACTTGTATCTGCACAACAGTCACTAAAATACTGCTGCTGTTGTGCACTGCTGAGAATAAACCACACAAATACTTCATTGATATATGCAGTATAGGGAGGTTGAACAATTGTGTCAGAACAGATGGTCTACTGTCAGTACTGTCAAGTGCCCAGTGAGTATAAATATTTTTGTGTGGTTTCTATTTTTTCTACACCCACTGTGTTTGTGTGGGAGGTTGTGTAAGAGGGGATTTTCTCTTTAATCTGGTTCACTGAAGAAAACTATTACGTCATTGGTTCAAAATAGCAAGTGTTCAAAAACTCAAAATTGTCTGCTCTCTCTGAGAACACAGCACATATTGTCTGGCCTCAAAAACTACCTTATGAGTTAAAGAACTTGTGAAACACAACAGTGTGTGACACTACGCTATATACGCTGCTGTATACTTTAAAAGTCATTAAATTATTTAATTCAAATGTATATAATTTCCACATGACTACAATATATTACATTATCACAGGTGTTTTTCCATTTATTAACTGTGTTTAATATACATGATTTAACCAGTAATGTGACTCTCTAAGGAGAGTTGTAATGTACACAGTAATGTAAAGTCAGTAAATCACTTTTTATGTAAAAGCGATTCTGTCTGCAATGCGCTGTGCACTTATACTGCTATGCATCTAAATCAAAATGTAAAATATGATATAATAAAGCACCAGTCAAGACTCCCCCGTTGTCTGAGTGGGTGTGTGTTAGTGTCTGTATGTGAGTGGTGACGTATTGCGCTGTGGTATGTGATTATACTGCGTTTGTTTCGTACGTTGCCAAGGATACCAGGATGCAGCAGTAATGGGAAGTATGCAGTCTCTATAGTCTGAGAATGAACTGTAAATGGAAACAGACAATGCAGTTAAATCCTCCCCTTACAGACTCTGTATGTATCTGTATTTTCTGTATGCGTTTGTGTTGTAGTTTGTAGTGGTGTCAGTTTGTGACCTGGTTTTACTGTAGAGCTGATCCAGGATGTAAAGGGTGTATCACTTAGCATAAAAATAATTTTATGTGGTTTCCCTGAATTGAATTTTTTTTTCCAGATGCTCACTTATAATGAAAACTATTAGTAACCACTGTAGAACTTAGAGAAGTGTTCCTTTAAACTTTGCCCCACAAACAACTCGTCACTCAGAAAAATAAAGTAGCTCCATTGTAGAGTCTGAATAACTGAGGCTAAGAGTACATCACTACATTAATTACTGAATAATACACCTGCAGTCTAAAGGTCGGGTAGAGGAACTCAGTCGAGTAATCTCTGCAAGTGTTCCTCCCAGGTCGTAAAACAGATCCCTGTAATTTAGCGAGCTGTTTGTGGAACTTATGGGCACGCAAACGCATTGACACATAGAAGGCGTGTCATTTTGAGGTTCACAGTCAAAAGGAAAGGTGTGGCGTAGGATGAGATACTTTAATATGTGTGCACAATTATCTCTTTATCAGCATGTAATACTAAACTCGCTGCCTTTTCCAAGACAAATGACAAATACACACTTCATGCAATGGCAAAGTGATACTGAAAGATAGATACATTATTATATAAAGCAAATTTAAAGCAGATAAAACAGACACACCCTAAAACTGTTTTTATAATGAGAGAGACATTAAGTAAAACTGATGGTGTTTTATGGACTTTTCAACGGCTTGAAAAGTCATTGTCATTCCTCTTATAAAAGAATTATTAACCGTGCCAAAGACACATCAGATTAAGGAAAACACTCAGGTCAGGCAAAGGTGGGCAGCTCTCGGGCTCCCATGAATAAACGGCCCCATGAAAATGCAAATTAGATATACTTTATATCACAGAAAAACAAATATACTTAAAAAATAGCTAATCATATGCAATGATTTACATGAAGTTTTAATGCAGTCCCAGCCCCAAGTCATGGATACAGTGGGCTGTTCCATTTTGTCATGTGATGTCACGCCAACATAAAACAGACTGGTATGAACAAGGTTTTCTTTTTCACCAAATTATCTTACTATATTGACTAATACTTTGTCAATATAGTGAGATAATTTGGCATTATTTTTCAAACAAGCAAAATAATCCGACTTAGCAGGGAAGGGTGGGGTTGTAGGAGCAGACTAGAGCTGAAAGTAAGCAAGCAGAATACACATTTACACATCACAGCACCTGGTAAGGTAAGACTTTAAAGGCTTTCAAGTTTTGGGTCTTTCTCTGACCCCTGTGACCTCTCTCTCTCTCTCACACACACACACACACACACACACACTCTTTTTCTCTCTCTCTGTCTCTCTTTTTCTTTCTCTCTGTCTCTATCTCTCACACTCTCTTCTGTATCCCTCTCTCTCTCTCTCACACACACGCACACACACATTTTCACACTCTCTCTCTCTCTTTTTCTCTCACACTCTATCTGTATCTCTCTCACTCTTGCACACAGTCTTTCTCTCACACTTTCTCTGTATCTCTCCCTCTCTCAGGTTCAAGTTCAATTTGCTTTTGTCAAAGCATTCATATTTTAAATAAATAATGAAAATATGTGCAAAAATATACATTACAGTTTTTCTTGATTGTTTGCACACATTTTCTGAAAGCATGCCTCCACACATAAAATCAAAAAACACACACACAATGGGCAGAACCGCTCAATTCTCCTGCAAAATGAAACTTTACATTCAAAACAATGTTGTCTCTTGTCAAAATGTCAAAATTGTCTTGTCAAAATTTTGTTTTCAGATGACTTACTAAAACCATCATATGAACAGACATTTAAAAGAACCAGTAGAACACTGATGTGCTCAATGTAAAACACTGTAATGAATAGAAAACACATCTTCTCCATTCACCATAATGCCTTTTTTTGTTCAGTGTTACACTCACTACAGACATACATACATACAGTAATTGTGTTGCAAACTTTTGCAAATTTTAGAATATTATTTTTTACTCTGAACACACAAGTACATGGTACATGGTAACAAATATATTGTATTTTTCCCACAAAACAATGTACACAGTGTACATCCAAAGTCCTATATCTTTTTGTGAGGTTGAATCCGTCCTCATCAATGAAGATGAACTGGTGCGCCACTGCAGCCACTTCTAGTTCAAGGACTCAACACATATGACAATATCAGAAACAGACATGGAGTGGTCGCTATTGTGAAGCACAATCATAATGATTACCATACAGAACTATGTAAATGGATTTAGGAACAATTTATACAATGTTGAGAGTAGGCATAAATTGTGGGATTGTATAGGACGTACATAGTTATATCACAATTCTTTGACACTATTCTTTGACTCTATGAATTGCATTCCAATGGCATCCTGTAGACCTGCTACATCCTCAGATTATTTCTGCGCAAGACATGGTCCAGCATTGATAAGCTTAACCTACCAATATTTAGAAATATCTCATTGTTTTCTATTATTTTTGTTTGTATTTGCTGTAATGTTATGGTGTTATTTTCTAGGACCATGTTCATGATTCAGTTTCCTGTTCAGGGGACAGAAGACGTTCCTGTCCACCTTGCTAATCTTTCAGTTCTGCAATACAAAGAGTAAAATACTGTAAATACTGTGCAGGAATACAAAGTATGAATTCATTTCCCAAATACTTGAAACATACTTTATTTTTACAGTCCTACAGAACAGTCCACAAGCAGTATTGTACTACTGTACTCATTGAGTTCTGTATTGATATGCAGTACTGCAGTTTTCTAGTGAGAGTAGATTTCTTACCTTTTCTCATTTTGGAAAGTACTGCTGATGGATTCTACAGTGTACCTGCTCAAATTTGGCTGTACTCTTTGGCCAGCCTCCCTCATTGTTAGACCGTGGCAAAGTGGCTCGGATCTCATCAGAGATTACGGTCATTGGCCTTCCTCGTCCATCCCATCCTCCTCCTCTTACTCTCACTCCTATGGCTCTGCTTCCAATGTTGACATCCATTGCTCCAAAACAGAAGAGCTTAAAGTTCTGATTGCTAATTGTAAACCTATGTGACAGGTGTTTGCTCATGTGATGAGTCAGTGTGCATAGTAGGGCAATTAACTTTAGGGTTTTGAATAATAGTGTGTTCCTTGTGAGAGATTTTCTTCATGAAAGTTGTGTGTAGTGTTTTGAAAATAGTGTGTTTTAGAACTGCAATTTAAGTGTAAAGCAGGAATTGTGCTTGTTGTTGAGCAGAATTGGTTTAGGGGGTTGGTGAATGAGTTACATGTTGTTGTCACTGTGTCTCAAGTATCAGTATTTGTGCGTAAACAATCAAGAAAAACTAATTAATTTAAGGTTAATGGGTAAATGTATACACATGCATATACAAAACAAAAATACATCAAAGAAAATATGCATATAGAAGTTTTAATTAATAAAATAAATATTTTTTAGTATACATACAGTGTCAAACTAACAAAAAAAGAAGTGGAAAGAATATACATACAGATAATATATACAAAGAGTGGGGGTTTTAGTGTATGTGTGTGGATGTGTGTTTTAGTATGTGTGTGTGTGGGGGGGGTGGGGGGGTGGGGGGGTGGGGGGGGTTGACACTCGTGTACATATCTGGCTGCTGTGGTGGCTGATGGACCCTCTGGCTGTCGGCCAGCATTCTGAAGCTGCTATATTTCTTCAAACTGACTAAAATATTTATTTCTGATTTGTTTGTATTTTCTGCAGTTTAGAAGAAAGTGACCCTCTGTATTCATGTTTTAATGTCAGAAAGTAGTTCAGTCTGGTTTGGGAGTTTGGCTACTCCAATGTTCTGATTAGTGTTTTTGTGGTGTTTAATAATTTGGGTTATTCTTATTGCTGTTTGAGAAGCAATGCTGGTCAGAGAGTTGGGGTTAATAGGGGTCAGTGTGTTGGTCAGTCTCTGGACCAGCTGACACAGATAACTCTTTTCAGGGTTCAGCTCTTGGGATTGGAGTGCCTGTAGGACTGTAGGACTTGATTTTTTGAGCATTCTGAATTTAAGCTCTTTTTTTTATATTAATGATGAATGGGAATCGGCCTAATTCAGCACTGCACACATTATTAGGGGTTTTTCTTTAGACACGTAAAATTAATCTGCAGAATTCTGCATGCCGAGCTCGAGTGGGATGCTTGTCCCATCTAGTGTGGTCATGATGACTGAGTGGACCCCATATTTCACTACAGATTCCTCCAGTTACACCGCTAGATCATTGATATAGATATTAAAGAGAGTAGGAGACAAGCTGCAGCCCTGCTGGACACCACGCCCCTGTGTGACAACCTTTGTCGTTTTATTGTCAATTTTTACATACATTAATTTAATGATGTCATAGACTTCCATTCTGGAGAACTTTATAATATAATTCTTCTTACCAAACTGAATCAAATGTTTTTTTTAAATCTATAAAACAGGTGAAGACCTTAGTGTTATGTTGTTGGTGTAGATGTTCATGGATTACGGTGTGTAGAGTGTAAATATGGTCAGTAGTGCGATGGTTTGGTAAAAAGCCAGTTTGTCCTTTACTCGGTAAGAAAGGCCTGTATCCGGGCATTAATGATACAGCAGGACACTTTTCCCAGGTTACTGCTCACACAGATGCCTCCATAGTTGGTGAGGTCAAATTTGTCTCCGCTCTTGTAGATTGGGGAAATAAGCCCCCTGCACCAGATCTCAGGAAAGCAGCCGGATTAGAAGACAATGTTGAACAGTCTAAGCAGAGCCTGCTGCAGCTGAGGACCGCTGCACTTCAGCATCTCTGTCCTGGTGCTGTCGGGTGGGCAGGCTTTCCTGGATTTAAGGTTTTTAATTTAGGTATTTAATTATTCCTTTGTTCCTTTAATTTGGCAGTCAATGGGGTTCTAATTTTGATTGTAGATCTTTTTGGTTTTGGTGTTTATAAATTCTCTCTCTCTCTCTCTCTCTCTCTCTTTCTCTCTCTCTCTCTCTCTCTCTCACACACACACACACACACACACACACATGCACAAACACACTTTCTCTCTGTCTCTCTTGTTCTTTCTCTCTCTCATTCTATCTCTCTCTCTCTCAAACACACTCCCTCTGTTTCTCTCTCTCACACTCTCTCACATACACACTCTCTATCTCTCAATTTCTTTCTCTTTTTCTCTGTTTTTCTTTTTTACACACATGCACTCTCTCTCTATTTCTCTATTTCTTTTTCTCTCTTTCTCTCACTCTCTCCCTCATTCACTCTCTCTCTCTCTCTCTTTCTCTCTCTCTTTTTCTCTCTCTGTCTTACACACACATCTCGTTGCTGTCCAATGAAAAACATGTCCATTTTTGTTGATTTTGAGTTTTCTACATCATTTAAACAATGATCTTTACATTATATATATAATAGTGAAAGTATAAAATAATAAGTGTGCTTGTATGGTTTAAATGATGGGACAGTGGCAGTCACTGTCCCTCAGACTGTGGCAGGGGTGAATATACTGCATATACCAGTGTGCAGCACTCTTTATGTTCCCCTGGAACATACGGCAGCATTTGAGTGTTGGGAAGATAATTAAATCCTGGAATGATGTTGGTGAATTTATTAAAGAAGTCTGTTCTAATTAGAGTGAATTTAATATTTTCAGTTAAAAAGTGCAGCTCTGTCTTGATCTCTCCTGCTTGGCTGTTCTGACACAGTCTCTGCTCTTTGGGGAGCCAAGACTTTCTGTGTCTGCCAGTCTCAATGGCCAGGCGGTGTTGACTGAGTCTGTACTTTGTCAAGGCGGATCTCAGTGTTGAGTCAGTCAGCGTGTTCAGGTAATCTGCTACGCTGTACTGACAGTTTAGGGCCTGATAACACTGCAGTTTACTCTGTGAGCCGGACTCCCAGTAGCTTATGTAATTTTGCTGGTTTGTAATTTGGTTTATTTTAATTATGTTATGGTCCTGAGACTGGAGGGTGTTAATGAGTGTTAGTGGGGTGTTAGGTAATGTTATTTGGGTGTTAGTGTGTGTAGAACTGTGTTTCAGGACCAGCTGAGTGAGGGGACTGGGGACTTTGCTCAACTCCTTGGACTGCAGGGCTATATAATGGTATGAGTGAGGGTCGCTGTTTTTTAGATGTTTCCAGAATTTGATTGCGCTTTTTTGTATTTTTATAATTAATGGGTATCTCTCTCTTTCTCTCTCTCTTTGTATTACTATTATTTGATTATTTGTACCTTTTCTAATGTTCTGCCAAAATGCACTAGACAAACAGTTCATCTGTTTGGCACATTTGTTAGCACTAACTCTGCCAAGTTTGTTCTGCTTTATTGCATTGATTGCTTTCCTTTGACTCTGTGAATGCACAAACGTATAAAGCTTTATCAAAATAGTGAAACATAGTTTAGTGAAAATCTCACTCAGGTGTTTTTGTGCTGATATGTTGCTGGAGTGCGTAGAGTGTTTAGGAACATTTTATCAGCAAGGAATTTCAGATTGGTGTGGTTCCAGGGAGTGTCTGAGCAAAGTTTACTGAACACCTCCAGTCTGTCAGTCTATATGTTTACAACCCACTGCATAATTACTGCAGGAAAGTATAAAAGATTACAAGTAGAAACAGGATTGTTGTGAGTGAATCATAATCAAATATCCTGTTGGGTTGTGACTAATTAAAACATCAATATGCACTTATTAAATTATTGCCAGCAGTAAATAAACTGAGACACAAAATTGCATCATATGCAATGTTTTTATTTATAAGCAATGTACATTTAAGTAAATTATTGAACTGCTGTTCAACTTCTGGAGAAGTCTGGCAATAAGATGCAGGTAGGTTTGACACTAATGTATAGGTATCTGTAGACCATATGACACCAGGTTTCTTATCAGAGTCTCATCTGTGAGAGCCATCTGCTCGACCTTTGAAATCAAGGGTGGGGTTGTTAATCATGTACTAGCTAACTGTGATCTGGGTAAGTTAAATCATGTTCCTACTGGAGCACTATTGGATTCATTGTAAAGTTGTATCACCAGGAAGGTAGGAATGGCGTTAGTTTCCCAGTTTTTGGGTCAGCTATCACTGGGTCACGGAGGGGTGAGTATCAACATTATGTTCTACCAAGAATCATCATACAACTGAAGATTTCACGTAGAATTAAGTAAGATTAGATAAGACCATTATGACTGTTTGAATTTCAAAAGCTTTATTCTCTTTTGGAAACATTAGCTAAGAGAACCACGGTTCCCTACAGTGTTCCCAGCTCCAGATTTTGATCCAGAGAGGGATGCGTCGTGGATTGACACAGCCATCAAAACCAAAGGTACAAGATTTATGAACCATGGTCTTTCTTGATGTGCTGACTACTTTAATACATACTGATCCAGTGCTTAGGCTTTAGGTTATTTGTATATGTCAAAACTATAGAATATACTGCTGGTTACCTGTGTAACCTGAGTCTGTGTTTGTCATTTTCAGCTTTACTCCATGTAAAAGAAAAAACTCCAAACCTCCTATATATGTCTGAACAGTGTGTCACTACTTGCAGAGCTTTTATTACTTTCTTATGTATAGTATATATCAGTATGTGGTTTTGGATATATGCAATACACATATGATCTTGTAGTATATGTCTTTAATTGTGCATTCTTTCTTTGAACTTTTTCCTTCTCATGATGCAAACTCGTATGTCACTTAACACTCACAAAACCCAACAGTATCATTCTTTAGTCTTATTATCTTTATCGTAGTAGGATCTGCTGTTAATAAGCACTTATATCAGACAGTACCACAAAATCATGCTTCAGGGAAATTAGCAACCTCTTTAACCACATAAAAGTTGAGAGGTTAAAGGAGAGGCAACATGGAGAAACTGCAGCAGCAGAAATGGGGTGCAGAGAAGTTACGTGCGAAGAGATTGAACAGTGTCACTGTAGATGCTGAAAAATGTGCTAAGATCACAGACATGTTCGCTGCTGTAACCTCCATGTCCTCTGTGACAGCAGTGCTCCAGCAGCAGCAGGTTGTAGGTGAAGACAGCAGAAGCGGGCAGAGAGAGGGACAGCCAGAGATACAGACTTTTGACAGAGAACCCGAGGGACAGACTGAGTGGGAAAGTGTAGTACGTAGGTAGTAACGTTAGGATAACACCGGGACTTTGAGGTGATCGAGGTAACGTTAGCTCTATTACATAAGTAAAAGCTTTGCAATTTAAGCTTTACTAAAGTAAGTGTAAAAAAGTATTATTAGCAAACAGTATGCCCAAAGTAAGACAGTGTCAAATGCTGATGTGTTGCATGAGTTCACAAAGCAGCCCTGTTTTTAGCCTGATCCAAATGCATGTTATAGATTTTTAAAGGAAGGAGTACCTTTTAACCTGAAGAATTAGAATTGAGCTGCTATATCAGGGAAATTCAGAAAATACATATGAGTAGATTGAATTTACTTATTTACTTTTCACAATGTTTAATGATAGGCTTCTAAAGTAATGATTCACTGTAAATTTATATAAAAAAATGTTAATATGATGCTGTTATTATTTGATAATTATTATATGATAATAGTAAAATACATTCCTTAGCAGAAGACATATATAAATTACTGTTCCGCTGTGCTCCGTTAATTATGACGGGCTGGTCTTATGCCAGGGTTATGCCAGGGCCGATTTTTGTCCCAGTCCAGCCCTGATCAGACCACTAGTGTTTCCCCCTCCTACCTCCTTATTTGTTGATTCTTCCAGCTGCATTGAAGAAACTGTTACTTAATTAGAGATAGCAGATTTTGGAGTTTTAAAAAAATCCACCGCTATATCAGTGGATATCACCCTTATATTCTCTGAGAAATGTGATAAATATAGATGCTGTTTCTTGGTACTGCACTCTAGTATATGGCAGAAACATTTTACTGTTGTTAAGTTGCTTTGCTGGGGGAGTAAAGCATAGTAGAAATGACAGGAGATATCAGAGATTTTAGATTTATAATGACAATACTTCTGATTGTATTTCCCAAACACAGAGGCGTATGTGTTGGTGGATTTGGCATTGGTTTAGGCCGTTGAACAGACAAAGATTCAACTATTGATAGCTTTATCAGTAATGACCTGTTTTGCATAAAACAAGCCATTCACTTGTACTTTCCTAATTTTAGGTGTGGATGAGCATGTAATCATTGACATTCTGACAAAACGCACATATAAACAGAGGAGAGAGATCGCGTTCGAATATGAGAAGAAAGAAAAAAAGGTATCAATAATCTATAATCACATTCTCAGATAAATACATTCTAGGACACAAGTTCCATGTATTTTACTCTTTACCTAAAATCCAAATACATATTTTATATGGATTTATGCATAAATAATGAAACATGCTGTTTGTGCATTTAAGACTGATCTACGTATGTAAGATTTATGTACTGATTGGCTAGCATGTATTTTTGGGTGTTGTAGGACATGGTCACTGCCCTGAAGGGGGCACTGTCAGGCTCTGTAGAGAATGTGATTTTGGGTTTAATGAAGAGCACAGCTCAGTTTGACGCCTTTGAGCTCAGGGCATCAATGAAGGTCAGTTTCTTCCACTTTGTGAATGCTTCAATCATCCTTCAAAGTTATTAATTTCTAATGTTTCAGTAAAGCCTCTGGATGATCTTACAGTCTGTATGTCAGCCCATTTTCTCTGTTACAGTTGGAGGTTTATGATAGTTTGTATAAAAGAATGTGTTCCTTGCAGGGTCTGGGCACTGATGAGGAGAGTTTGATTGAGATGGTCTGCTCTCGAAGCAATGAGGAGCTGGGAGAGATCAAAAAGGTCTATAAAGAATGTGAGTTATACCCTCCTTGAACTAAAACGCATGCTTGAGTGTTACCAAAATTTACAGAATGTAGTTCATGTGTTTCTCTGTATATTTTGTTAGCCTGTAACCACAACAGAGCAGGTTTGGATGGTTATTTGGATGGTGAATCATTCTCAGCACTGCAGTGACACTGACGTGGTGGTGGTGTGTTAGTATGTGTTGTCCTGGTATGCGTGGATCAGACACAGTTGTGCTGCTGTAGTATTACTGCTGGACTGAGAATAGTCCACCAATTAGCAACATATAGCCAACAGTGTCCTGTGGGCAGCATCCTGTGACCACTAATGAAAGACTAGAGCATGACCAACGCAAACTGTGCAGCGACATATGAGTTATCCTCTCTGACTTTACATCTACAAGGCAGACCACCAAAGTAGGAGTGTCAAATAGAGTGGACAGTGAGTGGACACAAGGTTTAAAAACTCAAGCAGCACTGCTGTGTCTGATCCACTATATATGTGGTGGTAATCTGGGGGTCCTGATCCTTGAAGAACAGGGTAAAAAAGTATACAGAGAAACAGATGAGCTACAGTCTGTAGGTGAAGAACTACAAAGACCTCCTATATGGTCAGTGAAGCTGAAACAATGGACAAGATACAAGGGATGGTTTTAATGTTATGGCTGATCGGTGTATATACAGCCATTCTTTTGTGTCGCATTTGCAGAACGTAGATGTTCATAAAACATACTCATGTTCAACAAAGATACTCATACAAGTAAAAATTCCATTCTTTGGAGTGATAGTTTGGAAAACAAAACATTTTTAGTTCCATAAGCAACTATTACTATCCACTCTATTGCTATTTTCAAGATGCACTGAATAAGATGTGTATGTTTAAAGAATCTTTGTAGACTTAAAAGAACCTTCACATATTGTAAATGGTGTGTGCAAACCAGGGATCATTTAGCAAACAATTTTTAAGCATGTTAATCAGGAAATGGCACATCTGATCAGCATATTTGTATGTAAGTGGAGAAAAAAAGAAGACCTTGCCCAAATAGGGACTGACTTTTTCTATGTCTCCACAGCTTTCAAGAAGGACCTGGAGAAAGATGTGGCTGGAGACACTTCTGGTGACTTTGCTAAGCTGTTGCTGGCTCTGGTTCAGGTAGACAAGCATCTTTTTCCTCAGAACCATATTTTAATATTTTAATAGCAAACTGTTAAGAACCATTTCATTTGACATGTATATGCATGTGTTTGCAAATGTTCCGTTTTATAGGCTAGGCGAGAGGAACCCAGCAACATTGTGGACTATGAGAAAATTGACAATGATGCACGAGTAAGTGCCATTCAGGATAAAGAGTTTAACAACTAAGATGATTCTGGATAAAAACACTTGCACTGTAATATACAGTGGGATGCAAATTTTGGGCACCCCTGATTAAAATGACTGTGAACTGTTAAGCAAGTTGAAGATGAAATGATCTCCAGAAGGCAAAATGTTACAGATTAAACAGTCCCTTTGTATCTTAAGCAAAAACAAATTTTATTTTTATCATTTACATTTTCAGAATGATAAAATAGTAAAAGGGCCTAAAGCAAAAGTTTGGGCACCCAGTACCTAGTATTACTGTCTTTGGCACAGCTTGTAAAAGCTTTTTGTAGCCGTTTTGTAGAGTCTTTCAATTCCTGTTTGAGGAATTTTCATCCAGTGTTCCTTGCAAAAGTCTTTCAGTCTTTGAGATTCTGGGTCGTCTTGCATGTTCTGCTCTTTGAGGTCTATCCACATTTTCAGCGATGTTCAGATCAGGGGACTGTGAGGGACACGGTAAAACCTTCAGCTTGCGCCTTTTTGGATTTTTTAAGTGTGTTTAGATTCATTATCCATTTGTATAAGCCATCCTCTTTACAAATGCAACTTTATGTTTTCGTCCAGAATTTGCTGAAATTTCTGTGAATCCATTCTTCCCAATACCCATGAAATGTTCCCTGTGCCATTGGCTGCAACACAACCCCAAAGCATGATGGACCCCATGCTTAATGGTTGTAGATGTTCTTTTCATGAAATTCTGAGCCCGTTTTGCAAAGAGTTCTATTTTAACCTCATCGGTCCACAGGCTGGTTTTCTTTTGCAAACTTCTGATGGTGAATTTTGTGCTGAGGACGCAGGAGAGGTTTTCTTCTGATGACTCTTCCATGAAGGCCATATTTCCGCAGGTGTTGCTGAAAAGTAGGACAATGTACCACAACTCCAGAGTCTGCTGAATCTTCCTGAAGGTATTTTGCAGTCAAGTGGAGGCTCTGATTTGCTTTTCTAGTTATCCTACGAGCAGCTGTCTCTGAAATGTTTATTGGTCTTCCAGACCTGATTCTGACCTTCACTGTTCCTGTTAACTAACATTTCTTAATTACATTTCGAACTGAGGAACTGGCAACCTGAATATGCTCTGCTATCTTCTTATAGCTTCTCCTGCTTTGTGTGCCTCAACCATGTTTATTGTCAGAATGCTGGGCAGCTGCTTAGATGAACCCATAGCTGCTGTTTGTTTTGTCTAGGTTAGAGGAGCCTGAGTATTTATAAATCTGTGAAATTTTGCATCACCTGGTTTTTCTTAAGCTGTAACCCTAACAGGTTCATTAAGGTCTGAGACCTTGTTCAATGCATGCTGATTTTCTAGGCTTCCCAGACTTTTACAAGCTACTGCTTTTTTTCTTATTTTACACTGATACACTGATACACTGATATTTTTTAAAATGTTTTTCATCTTTAACTTTATGCCTTTTGGAGATTTGGAGAGTTCATTTTTTATTTGATTTGATTAACTGTTCACAGTAACAGTATGTTTGACTGGGGTTCCCAAACTTTTGCATGCTGCTGTATATGAGGTATTACTAATACTTATGGTGGTATATGGTTGTTGTTGTTTTTGTGTTTAGGCCCTTTATGAGGCAGGGGTGAAGAGGAAGGGAACTGATGTGGTCACCTGGATAGCTATATTCTCAGAGAGGAGTGTGCCGCACCTCTGTAAAGGTAGAACACAAATAAATTAAACTCCTTTATAATGGATGCAGCAGAGACCTGTTATATGTGATGAATATAGCTTCATCAGCATTATCAGGTATAATGATGAAGCTGACAGATGTGATGCTGGGTGATAGAGAAAAGTAAGATGTGTAATCAGTGAGATTTTAAGATTTTAAGATTTTATTTAGAGGGACCATACGTCCTCTTTTTCCTAGACATGTACTCTGTTTGAGACATAAAAACATGTCTGGCGTAACCCTACCTAACATAAAGTCACAATTCATCACCCCCCATTCTTTCTCTCCTCTTTCACTGTTATTCTTCCTGTCTCTGTCTGTCTCTTAGTGTTTGAGAGATATAACAGCTACAGCCCATATGACATAAAGGAGAGTATCCGAAAGGAGGTGAAGGGTGATCTGGAGAAATCCTTCCTTACATTAGGTATCATTAGACACACACACACACACACACACACATGCTTTACACACCCCCCCCCCCCCCACCCCCCCACCCCCCCCCCCCCCCCCCCCCCCCCGTTAAGCAAACTTAGAATGTCTGTCTCATATATTATTAAACACTGTCACAAGCCGTCTGCTGAGAGATGTTGTTTGATTTTGTGGGAAGCCCTGCAGTCAAAGAGATGATAGGCATGGAGCCAAGAGATTGAGACCGCTCAACAAGAACAAACCCCAAGCCACTGATAATGTAATCTTTCACTCTGTTTCTCTCTCTGTCTCTCTATCACTCTCTCTGTCTATTATTTCTCTCTCTCTCTGTCTCTCTCTCTATATCTCTCGCTCTTTCTCTCTGTCTCTCTCTCTGCCTCTCTGCAGTGGAGTGCTTTGAAAACAAACAGCTTTACTTTGCAAACAAACTCAATGAAGTCATGAAGGTAAGTTTCTCCAGAGTCATGTAGCCATGAAATCTGGAGGACCTTTTTGTTTTAGTTCTTCTCCTACTAATGCTCAAAGCTAAATACAATTAATGTTAAATTGTACTAAAGACGTTATTTAAAGGGTCAATATAATACATTTTTCTTGTACTACACTTTTCCCTTGAGATCCACATTTAACATTTAATAAAATAGAATGTTTTTATTACTATGACTTGAAGATCAATTTTTGTCAAATGAGCTCTGATTGGCTATCCGGTATGGTGCCGTCGGGGCTGAAACAGTGCTTTAAACTTCAGTATTAAATGTGATGATGTTAAACTGCTGTAGGATAAATAGTTGGATACGTGTAAATGATTTGATTCTTGTGTCCCCAGAAACAGTGATGTCAAAATGGGCTGATTTCACAGCATGGTTTCCCTATATGAACCCTTTAATAACTCTTCATAGTGATGTAAATATGATACAAAGCCAGTGTTGTTACATTGATGAAGAGAAGATGAATGAAAGTGAAGGGATTTGTTTTCTTGATGATCTTACGGCTTGTGATCAACTTTGTGTCTGTAGGGTAAATCAGTGAAGGAGAAGAGCCTGACCCGGATCATGATTTCCCGCTGTGAGGTTGATCTCTTGAAAATACGTACAGAGTTCAAGAGGCAGTTCAGAAAGTCACTCTATCAGACAATCGCGGTCAGTACACACATATACTAATTTTAAACACTGTATGTGAACATTGAATTGTGTACTGGTAGGAGAGAAATTAAAGAAAAAACTTTTCGTTTTGTGTCATCAAGACCTGCTCTCTCTGTAGTCTCTGGGACTGTACTGAAGGGGTATAGTTTGGTGTCTGGGGAATTAGGTGAACTAGAGTGCTGTCCAACACACTGGTCCAAAAACTCCATCTGATGACTGCAAAGACTATAGCTTATAAATTACATCATTTTATGCTCACCATTTAGTGGTCCCTCAAGCTCATTGTCATCCTGGAGGAGCCCACTGCCTTTAGAATAGAAGTATTTTATCATAGAATAATGACAAATGAAACCAAACTGCCTTACCTCCTCACTGTTGTAGGGATCAAGCTTTAGGCCACACAGTGAAGGATAAGTTATCTGACCATATTATTTATTGCTAAATACCTACAGGCCAGACTTTTCGAACCACTAAATTCTCAAATGTACATTCACCTTTGTGAATTTGGTTTATATTGATACACTGTTTTTTTGCTGATACAGGTTAATCACATTTACATTTATAGCATTTACAGCAGATGCTCTTATCCAGAACGACTAACGGAAGGGATTTGTTGTTCAGTCAGAGTTTGTATCTCTAGTACTAAAAAGTCCAAACTACCCTTTAGCTCAAACACTGCCAGAAACAAGGACAGGTGCTGATACCTGCAATATGCTTCATTTCTGTAATTAAGTAGATTGTCAAAGGAATGTGCACTTTTGATTAAAACCTTGTTTACTATTTCCACAGATCTTAATGTTCTACCTAGATAGATAGATAGATAGATAGATAGATAGATACTTTATTGATCCCGAAGGAAATTTAGCAGCCAGTAGCAGTTACACAGTACAAAACACGGTACAAAAAACAATAAGGTATATAAAGAAGAATAAAGAACTCAAATAGTAAAAAAGAATATATACAAGAACATGTGAATACAAACTATACACCCTGACTGTAGGTAAAAAGGTAGTGCAGTAATAAATTAAGTAATGTGCAAGAGAAAAACAGGTATCAGCAGATATATTACAGTACAGGGATATTTATTAAAAAATAAATAAATGTGCAAAGATTGTATTTAAGTAAATGTTAAATAGTGTTAAATACTGTCCAGGAGTGCAAATGTACAGGATGTACAGCAAAGTGTCAAATAGTGTCCAGGAGTGCAAATGTACAGGATGTCCAGTAAAGTGTCAATAGTGTCCGGGAGTGCAGATGTACAGTAATGTGATTACAGTACAAATAAAAATAAACTGTAATTTGAACTAAAGGACATCTGTCCTCCTCCCTCTTCGGCTCCACTGGGAGGAATTGAAGAGTCTGATGGCTCTCGGGACAAAGATATGTAGTCTTTGGGACTGAAACTCCTAAAATCCATACTACACTACTAATCTATCTAACAAATCTTTTCCTCCTGATGTTGTGATCAGAACCAGGGTCAACTGCCTGTGCAGTGATTACAATAATTGTATTATGCAGTCCACATGCCTGCAAACTTCAAACAAGTCCACTTGTTTAGTTTTTCCTCAAATTTCTCATTTATCCGTACATGTATCATATGCACTGTCTATGTGTAACAAAAATGATAACTGTAACTTTAGCAACCACTGACAGAATGAAACCTGCTTTTTAAAGCTTTGTTCCTGCTTTTATACACACACACACACACACACACACACACAAACTCACTCTCTTTACTTACTCTGTGTTCTCAGGAGCAAACCAAAGGTGACTACCAGAGAGCCTTGCTGAATCTCTGTGGAGGAGATGATTAAACACAGCATCGCTACATTTGACTTAATTCCTAACTAATGTACCCAGCATGCCATTAGAGATACAACAACATTTTAGATTATTTTAAATTTTGGATATTGTGATATTTTGTATACTGAAATATCTGAATGCAGGATATATTTTTTTAAACATATCTATTAAATATGTTCTATTATTAAACTGTTTGTGCAAATAGTCTCCATTGTTAATGTCTTACTAGTATGGTAACTTGGTTAATCGTTGTCAATCTTTTTCTACATTATTTTTCTATAGAAAAATATATTTAAAAAAAAAAAAATATATATATATATATATATATATATATATATATATATATATATATAAAAAATATATATATACACACACACATATGTGTCTGTGTGTGTGTGTGTGTGTGTAACGGTTTAGGAGACAGGAGAGGCGGATGCATACGCAGGTAAGGTTTAAGGGTTTTAATACCATGATGACGAAAACAAGACTGCGATAAACTAAATCACTGCAACACGACAACAAACATTAACAACAAAATGTCAGACAACCATAAGGGGATAACAGAGAGTATAAAAAGACGCAGGAAACACTGAACAGCTGGAGAACATAACGCGACACAGGTGGAGGACATCAGGTTTCCTGCCATTGCATTAGTGCCTTGGCTTTGTTTTTTCTTTGATGGCAAGCATTCACCTTATTCATCATAACGTTTTTCTTTATGAACTTTATCAATATCAATATCTGTAAATTACCAAGTTGTTTTTTAGGCTGATAAGAAGAATCATTATCCAAAGATGTTTTTATGTTATGGCCTATAAAGGATAAAATACAGCACATAGGGAGTAGTCTAGGCTTAAAAAGCAGAGTGAGTTATGTTTCCTCTCAGTGACAGATTAATCTCTGGTTCATAAAGCTTAGTTTTCTCTACATTCTCCCTGCAGTCTTTACTCTATGTCTAGTCTGCCCTTTGGCTCTGATCTAGGAGCAGCTTCTCTTACTGAAGTCCAGATCAGAAACGATGCTGAAGAAAATACAAAATGGTATTAGAACAGACTCATATGTATTATACTGTAGTGTGTACAGAAAAGTGCATTTACAAAGTTTTTATGTATCAGTTGTAAAATTGCTCTAGTAATATGTATGACAACTTCAACAATATTTATGTACAGAATACACAACTAAAGAAAACAGGTCTACATTTTTTGGAACACAAATGCAGCCCAAATGACAAAATAGTAGCAATGAAAACTTTATACATTTAAACTGCTTACATACAAAACATCTGTGAAGAGAATTGACTGCTGTGCAGGTGTCTGCATTTTGTGTACCACTAAGAAATGTCTATAGTGATACTAGATGAATTTCTACAGGATTCCTATAAAAATCCCATCCATCCATCCATTATCTGCTTAATCCTGCTAGTCGGGGTCACGGTGGGCTGGAGCCAATCCCAGCGTCATCGGGCGAAGGCACAGTTCGTCCTACGCATGGCTAACACTCACTTACGCACTCACACCTACGGCCAATTTAGAGTAACCAATCAACCTATCATGCATGTCTTTGGACATGTGGGAGGAAACCAGTGTACCCAGAGGAAACCCACTCAAGCACAGGGAGAACATGCAAACTCCACACAAAACAGCCTGGACCAGGAATCGAACCCAGATCGCCTCACATTAATAAAATGAGAAATTATAACAGTTTACTAAATGTTACTACTCTAGTAGTATACATTAAACAGGTAATGTTATACAGAAACACAATTCATTATTTTTTAAAAATCTTTTAGTTTCTTCTAGTTATTACTACTGATTTTTTGGGCTCAAAAAACATCTAGTGCCATACACTTCTTATATAGGTGAACAGGTTGAATATATAAAAAGACACTGTTCACAGATCAAAGACGTGTCATCTGTGGGTTTATTCACAACAGTTATATAAGCCTTACTGTTGAATAATCAGCCTTGAACACAATGCACCTGTCCCACATCACACACACCTGTTCCCTATCAACAGCACCTTTCATAAACCCCTCACTCCATCATTTCTGTGGGCTTTGACCCACTGCTCTGCCCCTGACTTTGCTCTTTGTATCTGCCCTGTTTGTTTAATAAAAACCTGCATATGGATCTTACCTCTGTTTCTGAGTCCCCTTTGTTACAGAGTACCTCACTGAACACCGATCCAGCAGGTTTCAGTCATCTCCAGGAGGTAGTGGCAGCGCAGTGCCGTATGCTGGGCTCTTATGAACAGCACCAACTGAACCACACTATGGAGGAGCTCCTCCATTCCATCTGGGCACTATAGTTACTTCCGGCCATTCTGGAGAAATACGATGGGGCTCCAGGGGTTTTTGATGCAATGCTTTTTGTATTTCAGTCGGGTGCCAGCAGTGTTTCCAATGGAAAGCGCCAAAGTTGC
This sequence comes from Megaleporinus macrocephalus, assembly GCA_021613375.1. Lineage (NCBI taxonomy): Eukaryota > Metazoa > Chordata > Actinopteri > Characiformes > Anostomidae > Megaleporinus > Megaleporinus macrocephalus. Next base: position 19,659,100 of record CM038721.1, on the reverse strand, counting down.
ATTCATCTTGTCAATGCTCACAGGTAGAGCTCTGAGATGGGCTATGTTGTTATGGAGCTCCTGGTCAGCAGACGTGCAGCCATCTCCACTCTTCAAACAACCACTTAGCCACCAGGAAGAACCCCAGCGAACAGCTACTCCACCTAAAGCAACGTAAGGATATGGCTTTGGACTACTCCCTTGCTTTTCATACTGTGGCAGCTGAAAGGAGATGGAGCAACCTGGCACTGAAAACAGTGTACCGTAACAGTCTAAACGCCACGCTGAAGTCGGAGTTCCCTTACTCCCTGCAAGTCCACCTACAAGCATGGAAAATATGGAACTGGGTCGAGACAAGTTATCTTTGAAAACAACGCTTCCGGGAAGGTCTATGTAGGTACTGTGGAAAAAGGGGCATTTCTGGGAGAACTGTGCCTCCCTGAAGAAGAGTTCTGTGTTGTGGTTGAGTACCACCATCTCCAAGCGACAGTGAATCACAAGATATCCACCCCAGTTAAGTTGTCCTGGAATAATGACTTTTGTTCCGTTTCAGCCTTGATTGATTCTTGAGCTGCTGGAAATTTTGCCTTTGAACAACTCCACCAAGCCACCATGTTCACCAAGCTCGACTTCCATAGCGCCTAAAATCTTGTCCGGATCCTCTTCTTTGGCAACAACCCCTAATCAAATGGGCAGGTCGAAAAGCTTAACTAGGAAATTAGCGGGTTCTTCATGTCGTACTGTGCCAACTCCCAACAGAACTGGAGCTGCTACATTCCCTGGGCAGGGTATGCCCAAAACTCCCTCACCCACACCTCCACCCATCTCACCCCCTTTCAATGTGTTCTAAGCTACAAACCTCCCCTGTTTCCCTGGTCGGAAGAGCCTTCCGATTTCCCTGCCGTGGATGATTGGCTGAAGAGGAGTGAGCAGACCTGGGAGGAGGCAAAGGGCAGTGAGATGACAAAAACTCCAAGTCGATCACCATCATCGAGATGCCCCTACATACACAGTAGGACAGAGGGTCTGGCTCTCAACCAGAGACCTCAAGCTTAAACTTCCGTGTAAAAAGCTCAGTCAAAAGTATATTGATCTGTCGCGAAAGTTATCACTGGACATTGATGAGTCATTCGCCTACCTAGTCCAGAGCCTTCTGGACTCAAAGTGTCAGGGCGTTATCATCAAGTCCCTGGTGCATTTGAAGGGTTACTTTTATAAAAAGTAAATAATACATTAAATTTTAAATAATAAAAAGTTCCTTACCTCTGTTTCTGAGTCCGCTTTGTTACAACTGTTCAGTATGGACTATACACACATGGACAAAATTGTTGAAACCCTTTTGTTAAAGCCGACAATGGTCACTGAAATAACTTGAAACTGATAAAAGTAAAGAAATAAATACAATATTACTGAAAATCAACAGATGAAAATCAGACATTGCCCTTTGAATTGTGGTTCAACAGAATTTTTTAAAAAGCACACTTTACTTTACAATGTGAGTCAATGGAACCAGATTTTTTTCCAAGCTATTTTTAAACATTTCTATTGGTCCATTCATCACAAACCTTTCACAAAATGTAAACAGCAGCTGTTGTGTTCAAATGAGGCAGAAAAAAAATGACAAAAATAGAGATACATGTTTTTTTGATATACTAATATAGAGAGTTTATGGTTTTTAGCATTTTAAGTATATTTCTAAAAACAGCATGTCGCATGTAATGCCTTGCTTTTAAAACTCATGCAGACTTTGTGTTTTATGACATTTTTAAAAATGTTTTGTTTAACAAAAGGAGAAGGTGAAATCACTTGTTTTGATAGGATGTAAAAAACATTTATTTATTTATTTTTCTAGATTGTTTTATATTTTAAGGCCAAATTTGTTCTATAGATATTTAATGGGTAGTTGGTTGTAGGCTACTTTACAGGTTAAGTTGGTTTGCTGAAAGAAGAAAGAACTTTTTGCTTCTTTAAAAATTATAATTAGAAAGAAAAAGCAGATAAACTGTAAACACACAGGCTTCTCAACACAAATAGCAATTTCTGAGCAAATAGAGCAAACTGTGTCTGCATTACCAGGCAAGGCCACTGGGAGGCAATGGCAGGAGAGAAATGAGAGACTATTTAAGGTAAGTAGCCAACAATCTGATGCACAGTCTTTCACTTCTTAAAAATTATTTTCAAATAATAATAAAAAAATATTACACTAACAATTCGACTGCTGAATGACAAACAAGCATAGAAGTCAAGAAAAGTGGTGCCGTTTAGTAGCGGCTCGATTGGTTTGAACTATTAAAAGATATATGTAGGGTCTGTGTTGGGATTAACAGCAGACCACATGTCTGAGAGTAGGTGACAGGTGTTTATTGGAGGTGAATGTATTGAATGGTAATGTTCACTGACATTCCCTGGATGCACTTCATCACTGACATGTCCAGAGGGCACATGTATGTATGAGCCTTTGATTTGTTTTGACAGTCTCTCATCTCAGTTTTGTTTGTCTTCCAGGCATGAGTCTTTAGGCTTAGCATAAATATTTTATTTCTCTGGTGGATACAAGGAGACCAGCGGAATCTCCTGAACCTGTGGGACTTAAACAGGTACCAAGGCACAGAGATGATGTGCTCTGATGCAATACAGATTTATTCAAGTGTGCAGTTTGGCATGGCAGACATTTGTTTTCAAATGTTTTATCTTATTTTCATATTTTTTATCATATAAACATAATTTTAAACAGTTATTCAGTGTTGACAGTGAATAAAAATATGGACATAACAATAAATCAAAATTCAATTCAATTCAAGTGTATTTATATAGCGCTTTTTACAACAATGTTGTCACAAAGCAGCTTTACAAAAGTTTTGAAAACAGACAGTTACAACATATATCCCCCAGTGAGCAAGCCAGAGGCAACAGTGGTAGGGAAAACTCCCTCAGACTAGAGGAAGAAACCCTTGGAGAACCCGAGACTCACAAAAGGAGACGCATCCTCCTCTGGTCAAACAGTATTTACAGTTTATTAAACTAAATACCAAAGAAAATAGTCTCTTTTTGAAATCTGGATGGCGAAGCTTTGGATGTCTTAGCTGCACATATAGAGGCAGTCTATGACTGAGTCTTTATCTAAAGTAGGCATGGACATAAGCTGAAACAGTCCCATCCTATCTGTAGCAGTTGACACAAATGGACAGGAAAGCTGGCTGGTAATGGGTGGGGAGGAGGCCCTTTTCCAACAGCGTTCAACAGACAGGAGGACAGTCATTATCTCAGGAAGTGTAAAGAAGGAAAATTAGTTCAGCTCAGGAGTATGACTGTAGAAAATATGAAAGTAAACAGATTAAAAATGTGGAGTGGTGGCTGGTGACTCCAGCAGATCTAACTATAAAAACCTAAACTAATAGGAGAGAACCAGAAGGTAACTTAGACATGAGAGCACCCTGAGACACTGGGATTCCCCCACTCCACTGTCAACAAATCTGTGTGATCGCGTGAAGTGGTGAGACTACAGCTCCAACATCTCAGTTTACCATAAACCTTTGTGTCCATGAACCCCCAGATCTCCTGCCTTTACCTAAACATTAATCACCAAAAGCTAAACTAAACAAATATGCTTTCAGTGTAGACTTAAAGGTTGAGACTGTGTCAGACTCCCAAACATTGACGGGCAGATTATTCCACAGTTTGGGGACCTTGTAGGAAAAAAAAAACAGATTGGATTTTTGAATGCATTTCAAATGGCAACTTTCTGGCGTTAAGAAACACTATAAGTAATCAAGGGAAAAAATTTTGGCAGTCAGTAACGGTTAATTATTTAGACTAAGCGGAGGGAAAAAATTATGGAATCACTCAATTCTGAGGAAAAAAATATGGAATCATGAAAAACAAAAACAAAAGAACACTCCAAGACATCACTTATATTTTGTTGCACCACCTCTGGCTTTTATAACAGCTTGCAGTCTCTGAGGCATTGACTTAATGAGTGACAAACAGTACTCAGTACTCATCAATCTGGCTCTAACATTCTCTGATTGCTTTTGCCAGATCAGCTTTGCAGGTTGGAGCCTTGTCATTGACCATTTTCTTTAAGTTCCACCAAAGATTTTCAATTGGATTGAGATCCGGACTATTTGCAGGCCATGACATTGACCTTATGTGTCTTTTTTCAAGGAATGTTTTCAGTTTTTGCTCTATGGCAAGATGCATTATAATCTTGAAAAATGATTTCCTCATCCCCAAACATCCAAACAGAAGTTCTAGCATCATCACCTTGCCCAATGCAGATTCGCGATTAATCACTGAATATGACTTTCATCCAGCCATCCACAGTCCACGATTGCTTTTCCTTAGCCCATTGTAGCCTTGTTTTTTCTGTTTAGGTGTTAATGATGACTTTTGTTTAGCTTTTCTGTATGCAAATCCCATTTCTTTAAGGCGGTTTCTTACAGTTTGGTCACAGACGTGGACTCCAGTTTCCTCCCATTCGTTCCTCATTTGTTTTGTTGTGCATTTTGTTTTTGAGACATATTGCTTTAAGTTTTCTGTTTTGACGCTTTGATGTCTTCCTTGGTCTACCAGTATGTTTGCCTTTAACAACCTTCCCATGTTGTTTGTATTTGGTCCAGATTTTAGACACAGCTGACTGTGAAAAACCAACATCTTTTGCAATATTGCGTGATGATTTACCCTCTTTTAAGAGTTTGATAATCCTCTCCTTTGTTTCAATTGATATCTCTCATGTTAAAGCCATGATTCATGTCAGTATACTTGCAACAGGTGCAACAGCTCTCCAAGGTGTGATCACTCTTTTTTAGATGCAGACTAATAAGCAGATCTAATTTGATGCAGGTGTTAAGTTTTGGGGATGAAAATTTACAGGATGATTCCATAATTTTTTCCTCAGAATTGAGTGATTCCATAATTTTTTCCCTCTGCTTGGTCAAAATAATTAACCGTTACTGACTGCCACATTTCTTTCCTTGATTTTTTTATGGTGTTTCTTAAAATTAGAAAGTTGCCATTTGAAATGCATTTGGTTTTGTGTCATGTCTGTGATCTGCTTTTTTTTCTACAAAATTAAACAACTGAATTAACATCTTCCGAGGCTGGTGATTCCATAATTTTTGCCAGGGGTTGTATATGTTGTTCTTATGTAGATAGGAACAGAGTTGTTGGGCTACAGCTTTTTTTTAGAAATAAAAGTAAAAATAGGTCTACAACTGGACAGTTCTCTGGGGTCAAGATTTGGTTTTTATCAAAGGTTTAATAACTGCTAGCTTGAATGATTTTAATACATGTCCTAGGCTAAGAGAATAATGAATTATTGTTAAAATGGGTTTAATTATAGCTGGTGATACTTATTTCAATAGGTTTGTTGTAATCAAATGTGCATGTAACGGCTGTAACTTTCTGTAACTGCTAAGGCTGTCCTTCCAAGCAGAGTGAAATACTTCCAGCTTGGTCACTCGCCATTTGCATTCTAATTTCCGTACTGCCTGTCTTAAAAGGGAACCCTTGTAACACTTGTAAGCCTCAACATGGTTTAATAGCTCTAAGTTGTTGACATGTTGTAAAAAAAAAAATTCACAAAAACAACAGATTTATTTATAAATCAACGCTTTTATTCTAAATATTTGACATATGGACACTTTCTGAAGCGGAATGCCTGCTGGGTAGATGACGTCAAATGGTTGCAGCGCGCTAAACTTGACTGCGGTTAAAAGGAGTGAATGTTAGTTAACCTATTTTAAAGAATACCATGCCATATTGTGTTGCCGTTGGATGTTATTTCCAGTGGAAAGGCAGTGGGAAGACTGATATTAGTTTAAACAGCTTTTCCAAAGATTTAAAAGGAGAATAGTTTGTGATGCAGCGTGTGGACGAACACAGCTACCCACGGCTCTGCTCTCGTCACTTCAGTCTCGATCATTCAGTAGACCACAACTGGTGAAAGAATTTTAAGCGTTGGGTAAAACACAATGCAGTGGTCCCAGTTTTCCCACACAGGAAGTCCAAAACTCCCAGATAATGGAACGAGAACCGCGCGAGGAAACGTGAAAGGGAACATGCACTGGATTCTCTCCTTGCGTCCTGCCAACAACTTTTACCGTTAGTGGCAGCTGCTTCTCCCTCGTTTGCAGATCCTGAATGTGAAACTACAGCCTTAGTAGTCAACATTCTACTACACTAACTTTAGAAGCTAAGAAAAACTCCCGTTCAGTTTATCTAGCTGTATACTGACCGTGAATGTTTCCTGCAACAGATATTCCTTCTCCATCAACACTGATGCACAGCTTCCACAACACCACCAGCACTGTGTCCCACTCTCGCCTCCACGGCTCTCTGTTCAACATCATTTTGACTCACTTGGTGTGTGTTGTCGCCGCAGATGTCAGAAATGTTGCGTTCTGGCTCAAACTGCAGGTAGCCATGTCTAGCTAGCTAGCTATGCTCAAGCGCGATGGCCGGTTAATGCAACCATTTGACGTCACCACCCGCTGTGCATGTCAGATGTTACAACAATGGCGACCTACGTACAGCGGGATTTTGCAGAAAATCAACATGTCTTACGCCGCATTTACACTGCTTCGTCGCTTTAACGGACGTGAACGCACTCCCCCTATTCAGCTGGCCGCATGTGGGCGTAACAAGGGTGTTTCTTTGCGTCGTCCAATGGAATCAGGTATGTGCATTTTCAAGGGTAAAGGGGCAGCGGTGATTAATGCTCGTGTTCAACATCGGCTTGTTCATACCATATTTACATACTTTTATATTTTTGAATCAGATGTAAATATAAAAGAGGGTGTTTTAAATTTAGTCCTGAATATGGAACGAACATTTCATACGTTGAGGACGCTCATCGCGTGACCACCCGCCCTCCTCTCATTGGATAAACGCAATGCGTTGGCCGGATTCATTTGCATAAAGGTAATCTCGGCTGAACTTTTCGTCGCATCGCACTCATGATGTACGGCGCGGCTGCGTCTAACGCAACTAACGCTTCCCATTGAAAATGAATGGGATACATCGCAGCGCCTCGACGCGACGGAGCAGTGTAAATGCTGCATTAACCCTTGTGCAATCTTAACATTCTGTTTACTTCCCTTGTCCTACGGGTCAAAAATTACCCGCCCTTCCAAAGCCCCAAAATAAAGCAGCTTAATTGAATTGTAAATCCAACATTTGTATTTGCATGATGAAACAACCTGTTATTTATAAATTCAACTCAATATAATTCATTTATTATCATGTATTTTTGTTACACAATACAAAAAGACAATTAGCAATGAACAGTATTACACTTTTTTTTTACCACAAACCAAGTTTTCATTTATTCAGTAAAGGTTTATTATGCTATTATAAATGTAAAGTAACTACATCTGAATTAATTATATTGAAGGGAAAAAACAGTCAACAGTTTATTCTTTTATATTTTTAGGAAGTGAAATTTGTTTGGAAGCTTGTGTTGTGTGATTGGGTTAGCTGCAGGCCATTAGTGCAGGTGCAGGTCAAATGCAAGTTCCAATTTCTTTGATGTGTGTGTGTGTGTGTGTGTGTGTGTGTGTGTGTGTGTTAGAGAGTTTGCGTGTGGCCTTTGAACTTTTTTCTGGTGTTTAAATGCTTTTATAATTCACGGGTCAAAAATGACCCATAAGACAATCTTTGTACCCTAGTGGTTTACAGCTCACATGGAATTATAAACAAAAACAAAGTATCACTTTTTTTAATGATGGGGTCCCTTTAGGAAAAGTCAGTTTTGATGATGGAAAAAGATAGTTTAAGGTATTTTTTCTACAGCTGAACATGGTAGCGGGTCTCTTTTGACCCGCAAGACAACACAAGGGTTAATATATTTGTATTGTACCAAAATACATTCATGTTTAATTGGCATATATGCAGCTGAAACAGAAAGCCTAGCACATGCCAAATTTGTCAACATTAACATTTTAATATAACATTATAGTCATTATGACTTTCAGAAGAATGATTTTTTTGGGGAGGTCGGCTAGTGCACTATAGACCCCTGTGGTGCGGCCTAAGCTCTTGTCCTTAATGGCATTCATTTTTTCTTATATTAATTTTACTTTATTACTTTTGCTCGGCGTTCGCTTGCTACGTGCTCGCGCACTCTGTGTTTGTTCGGTGCTTGTTCGCTTAGTGATCGCTTGTTGGGTGCTCGATCGCTCGGTGTTCGTTGCTTGCTCGCTCCTTGTTTGTTCCGCGATCGCTCGCTCGGTGCTAGCTCGGCGTTCGCTCACTCATTGTTCGCCCGACGTTCGCTTGCTCGGTGCTCGCTCGCGCCGTGATTGTTCCGCATTCGCTCACTCGGTGTTGGTTCCGCGTTCGCTCGCTCGTTGTTTGTATATAGGTGCTCGCCCCTTGTTTGTTCCACGATCGCTCGCTCGGTGCTAGCTCGGCGTTCGCTCACTCATTGTTCGCTCGGCGTTCGCTTGCTCGGTGCTCGCTCGCTCCGTGAACGTTCCGCGTTCGCTCCGTGTTCGTATATAGGTGCTCGTTCCCCGTTCGCTCGCTCGGTGTTCCTTCCACGTTCGCTCGCTCGGTGCTCGTTTGCTCCGTGTTCGGGCCGCTTTCGCTCGCTCGGTGTTCCTTCCACGTTCGCTCGCTCGGTGCTCGCTCGCTCAGTGTTCGCCCGCTCCATGTTCGTTCCGCGTTCGCTAGTTACTCCTATTTCATTTCGACCTGTTTTCATTCACGTACGTTTACATTCCAATAAAGGTTATTGATAACATGCCTGTAAAATTTGACTGCACTGCACCATGACAATACTTATAGGCAACTAGTCATCATATCTTCCGCTACGTGAAACACGTCAAGGCTCAGTAGTACGCATATATGGTTCTTTAATATATTTCTATTGCACTTATATATATTTCTATTCGCTATTTGTATTGTACTAAAATACATTCATGTTTAATTGGCATATATGCAGCTGAAACAGAAAGCCTAGCACATGCCAAATTTGTCAACATTAACATTTTTATATATAACATTATAGTCATTATGACTTTCAGAATAATTATTTTTTTGGGGAGGTGGGCTGTGCACTATAGGCCCCTGTGGTGCGGCCTAAGCTTTTGTCCTTAATGGCATTCATTTTTTCTTATATTATTTTATTTTACTTTTGCTCGGCGTTTGCTTGCTCCGTGTTTGTTCAGTGCTTGTTCGCTCGGTGCTCGATCGCTCCGTGTTCGTTCGTTGCTGGCTCGCTCCTTGTTTGTTCCGCGATCGCTCGCTCGGTGTTCCTTCCTCGTTCGTTCGCTCGCTCTGTGTTCGTTCCGCGTTCGCTAGTTACTCCTATTTCTTTTCGACCTGTTTTCGTTCATGTACGTTTACATTCCAACAAAGGTTATTGATAACATGCCTGTACAATTTGACTGCACTGCACCATGACAATACTTATAGGCAACTAGTCATCATATCCTCCGCTCCATGAAACACGTCAAGGCTCAGTAGTACGCATATATGGTTCTTTAGTATATTTCTATTGTACTAAAATACATTCATGTTTAATTGGTATATATGCGGGTGTAACAAGAAGCCTAGCCCATCCCACATCAACAATAACAATTTAATATAACATTATAGTCATATTATGACTTTTAGAAGAATGATTTTTTGGGGAGGTCGGCTAGTGCACTATAGCCCCCTGTGATGCGGTCTAAGCTTTTGTCCTTAATGGCATTCATTTTTTCTTATATTATTTTATTTTACTTTTGCTCGGCGTTTGCTTGCTCCGTGTTTGTTCAGTGCTTGTTCGCTCGGTGCTCGATCGCTCCGTGTTCGTTCGTTGCTGGCTCGCTCCTTGTTTGTTCCGCGATCGCTCGCTCGGTGTTCCTTCCTCGTTCGTTCGCTCGCTCTGTGTTCGTTCCGCGTTCGCTAGTTACTCCTATTTCTTTTCGACCTGTTTTCGTTCATGTACGTTTACATTCCAACAAAGGTTATTGATAACATGCCTGTACAATTTGACTGCACTGCACCATGACAATACTTATAGGCAACTAGTCATCATATCCTCCGCTCCATGAAACACGTCAAGGCTCAGTAGTACGCATATATGGTTCTTTAGTATATTTCTATTGTACTAAAATACATTCATGTTTAATTGGTATATATGCGGGTGTAACAAGAAGCCTAGCCCATCCCACATCAACAATAACAATTTAATATAACATTATAGTCATATTATGACTTTTAGAAGAATGATTTTTTGGGGAGGTCGGCTAGTGCACTATAGCCCCCTGTGATGCGGTCTAAGCTTTTGTCCTTAATAGCATGAATTTTTCTCTATATTAATTTTACTTTATTAATTTTACTCAGCGTTCGCCTACTCGGAGCTCGTTCGCTCCGTGCTCGTTCGTGGCTCGCTCACTGCTTGTTTGTTCCGCGAACTCTCGCTCGGCACTCGTTCCGCGATCGCTCGCTGCCTGTTCGCCCGACGTTCGCTTGCTCGGTGCTCGCTCGGTGCTCGCTCGCTTCGTGTTAGTTCACTGAGAAAAAATTGGAGTAGGATTTACTTAAAAAAACTTAGGAAAAACACGTAAAAACAGCAAGTAAATTTAACAGAGCATATATTCAAGTAATATTTACTGATAATTTTCAGTGTATTTAACTACAAAATCTTAGTAAATGTTACTTTGCAACACATTTATTCAATTAGATTTTACTAAAAAAATGTAGTGCTAGAATCTGCCATGGCTTTTAATATTTACTTAGTAGTAGCTGTAATTTTTAAATTCTTTTGTAATGCTTACCTGCCAAATAATTTATTTATTAATTACTGTAGGTGTTAAATGGTATAAAATTTACAAATGGCATAGAATTACACTGATATGAAGTAACACACTAACAACTTTTTATAACAACTTGAAAATGTTTTATTGTTTTGCCTCAATATAGAAATGCATCTTCATTCACCAGTCAAAATGATATCATGGTACAATTAACAGAACAATTAAGATAACAGAGCAAGGACAAAAACAAAAGAGATCCATCTTTTGTGAGATCTATCTTTTAACCAAATAGTCTTACTTGCTGCACGAAAAACAAAAACAAACAAAAAAACACCCAAATATATACATTCTAAATATCAACGTATTACACTGCGCGAACGAGAGATAGAGAGACAAAGAAGGTACTTTCAGAGAAGAAATTAGAACATTCAGCAGTTTTCTTTGCAAAGGGTTTGCAAATTTAAAGAAATGTTTAGAAAATTCACAGACTATAAGTGAGACTACTACATATGACTAAAAAAGTAATGCCCATCTTTAAACCAACATTGTTTAAAGTCTCACTTGCTGCACAAAATACAAATTACAAGTGAATTGGAAATAGTTCAAGTGCCACAGTGCCAAGAACAAAACACATTTTTGTACATTTTCAAAGGAATTGCCAAACTTTGTCTAAAGTTTTTCTTGCTGCACTAAAATACAAAAATATATAAATAAAAATATATAAATTAAAATTGCTGAAAGCAACAAGTTCAGGTATTGTCACATTGTAAGGTGAAAATAATTATGTTCCAATTGCAAAGGCTCACTTGCTGTACAAAAGCAAGTATAAAGTGCAAGTACCGTCAACGTGCACAGTTTTCCTTCTTACATCAGTAGTTTTCTCTGCAAAGAGTAAACTTTTGGAGACATTTTCAGAATATCCAGCTCTAATAAAATCTTTTGAAAAACTTAAAATGTGTGTCTCAGTTTTGGAAGGTAACAGAGATTCAGGGAATAGATTAATCCCATGAGCAGAAGGCATGCATGAGATTTTTACATCCATCAAGTACCTCAGTTCCATCAATAATAATGATCACATTCTCTAGTGTGGAACCTTCCTCTGCTGCAGCTCTGCCCAGCACAATGATCATCATCGCAAGTTCTGGAAAGCTGTCTTTGATCATGTCCTTGTTGACATCCTATCAAATATACAAAAAGATGCAAATTGATGAAACAACAGGTCCTTACAGACATGCCAACACAGTTCACAAATACCATTTCAAGTCACAGAGGAGAACAATTTACCCGGTAGTCTGTAATGAGATCCTCACAGGACTCGCCGAGAAAATTGATGAGGCAACGGATCACACCATCTCGTCTACCTTCTGGTTGCTATGAAAAACATAAATAGAAAGAGATACACAGTGCTTAAAACTATATGGAAAAAAAGACATGGTTGCCTGGTTGCTAAGCTTTTGCCAAATGAGTGAGCAAATGAAGAAGGGGAATTTTCTTTGTGGCAAAGCTTTTAGGTGTATTTTGTGTGTGAATGTGTATGGAAACTTTTGGGAGAAATAATTATGAGGAGTGTGTGAGACGGGCTGTCTGTGTTTTGTTTTTAGAAAAGACTGTTAAATATATTTATTTAGTTTTCAATCTGAGTGTTGAATGTTGTGACATTTGTAATAATGACTCTAAACTATGAACTTTTTAAAAAAAGAACATGGACAATCTGCATAAAGGCAAGGGATTAACTGACTCCGGCCATCATTTCCATGCTTAAGTCTCAAGTGTTTCAATAGTTCAATTCTTCTGTTTGAGCCAAAGCTGCATATTTTACACAACCATCTCATGCTGAGACATCTAGGGTAGAAAAAAATAAATAAATGTGTCAGTCTGTAGTGTATTGTACAGTAACTGAAAGTATATCATGTTTTATAGTGACTGTGTTTAACATACCTTATAACACACCGGTAAAAACACACCGGTTAAGATGTCTTCATCAATGGAGCATCGATTGTGGATTGTAAAGTGCTGTCCAGCTATTCCAGCAACAACAAAGCAAAGAATCTAAATCAAAATTAAACAAATATGCCCACAACTTTATATTATATGTATGTGTATGTACAATTGAAAACACATATACATATATACACATACAAAACATGCTAAACATATGTTAAATGCATTAAAATCAATGTAATAAAATACATATTCTTTAAATATTCTTACACAATGTACAGAAAAAAATGAGTTCAATTGGACATTTGCAGCTAACTAAGAAGTTAACACGACGAAGCTTTTCCAAAAACATACTAGAATCTAATGTAAATTCAAATTATTAAATCTACACTGTTACTGCTTTAATGGTTTTCGAACCTAAATAAATCTAAAATAAATCGCTAATCCCAGTTAGCGTACTTCGCTAATACTCCTGCCTAGCATGTCAATAACCTGACTTGGAAATAAATTAACATTGTCCCAGTTAAACAAACCGGTTAACTCGTTAACATGGTAGCCTCATCTCACATTTAGATATAATGTTTATTTTAAAAGTTAGCCGTATACGTTAATCGGAACGGCGCTGTTATGCTCCCGTTGGCATAACTAGCTTAGCTACCATAGCTAACTGTTACTTGCATTCCAAGCTAGCGACCACTAACATGACAGCAAAAGTGCAAGAGGGATTTCGATATTAATAGTTAGCACGATAGTTATTTCTCAGTTTGTGACCACATACCATATCACAGTCCTCTTCACCCGGACCACCGCTGTGGTGAAAATCTCCGCTGGCCGGTGCATTCAGTCCGAAAAAAAGTTTGAATTGCGGCAAACTCTGACGTCGCTGCGCATGCGTGGATCCTATAAGGACCTTTTACTTGCAGTTTTAAGTTTTGCTTCTCATCAAAAGAAAAAAATACAAAAATGTCGTAAATTTTACTTTGGCATTTAGACTCAAATTTACAAATGTATTTCACGATAGACAATTACAAAGAAACAACAAGTAGTGCACAGAATTTTATGTGAAATTCTTAAGTAACTAGACTGTACTAGATTACGCTTGTAGAAAGTACTTTAATAATCTTCATTCTATTTACAAAGTCAAAAAATCATTTTTTACAGTGTTCCGCGTTCGCTAGTTACTCCTATTTCATTTCGACTTGTTTTCATTAATGTACATTTACATTCCAATAAAGGTTATTGATAACATGCCTATAAAGTTTGACTGCACCATGACAATACTTATAGGCGACTAGTCATTATATCTTTCGCTCCATGAAACACATGTCAGGGCTCAGTAGAACACATATATGGTTCTTTAATAATTTAGTCATTACTCAATGTTAAGGCTTACATGTGTTACCAACTAGGGTTCCCTTTAAGGTGCGTATTTCATTTTTGTTTCAACGGGCGAGCTTTTTCTGTTGCATCATTTTAAATATTATAGGTGCAACATTGTCATCGGAACGTATTTTCCACGCAGTCTGTTATTCTGTCTAGTTCTATTGTGTCTGATGAGGGAAAAGTTATGGTTAATAAATCCAGAAAGATTTCAATAAAGTGATGTATTTGGCATTATTGAACGCTTAATTCAATAACGGGGTGATACACATACATTTTGAGTAAGACCTAAGTAAGCCTGAGTAAGTCTGAAAATGCCTTTTTAAAAGAATCTGTCCCCAAAGTGAATATTAAAATCTCTTGTAATTATTACATGCTCAGTGCTAGGTCTGCAACGAAGTTACTGTATTTTTTTAAGAATATAGAATAAGGTCCTGGTGGTCTATAAATACTGATTAGGGTGAGTACACTTTTTTATGAGAAGAATTTTTTAAAGAATTGAAAGTGAGACTGTGTTTCTGATTCATGTCCATTTAACCCTTTGATGCATAAGCTAATGCACAACATGGGTTAAACTTTATTCATTTCCTATGTTATTAGTAGTAAATATCATACACTACCTCGCAAATTTTGATTTATGACCCTTGATTTATGGTATGTTTTCTGAGTTTGACTGACTGGTTGGTACGGTTGACAGGCTAGTATGATTGACAGGTCAGTTTACCTGGTTAGGTTTTGTTTTGATTGACAGTCAGAACATAACTAGCTTATGACGATTGTGGAGTGGGACAAACAGAACCACCGCCTCCCCGCAACGTCTGTTAAAAGGGTGCCCCACCGTGCATGCGACAAGACTGCTTTCGCCACTCGGGTCAACATGTTTGAGGATTTTCTTCCTGCAGGCCACCCCGGCGCTAAAGGCCTTGTGTGGTATAGACAGACCGACGACGGATTTGTTGAAAATTATCGGGTGCCAGACTTCGATTGCTCTGACTTCGTCGACCCACGCACCCGTGTTGCAAACTACAGCCATGATGAACCAGCGAATGTCAACACGCCCCCCTCTGAAGATGTGGATGGGAAGGTGTGTGACTTGGGTTTGAAACTAATGAAGTCAGCAGTTGTTGTAATCCTACAACACATCGTAAACAACAAACTGAAGGAGACGTGTCTAGGGTGTGAAGTAAACCACCCCAGCCAGCTACGACATTCGTGTCTGTTTGAGCCGGATATGTTTTTTTTTTTTTTAAATACTATGACGACATAACAAAGACATTGTTTACGCCGGGGTTAGAAACCGCCTTAACAGGGATTCCACGAAGCGAGCTTATGAAAGCGGCGCTTGTTTGAGTGAGCCTCGCTTGAACCAAACAGTTCACTTCCGTCTAGTTCTGTTCCACTAACGAAATCCAGATTCAACAAGTTCCCACTAATTCAAGCCAGGTTTGTGTAATCGCCGATCATGCGCGTGCACACAGTATTTACACAGCCTCGCTAATCGATATACGAAAAGTCGAGGAAAATGTTGAAAGATCTGAAGGAACGGGCAGCTTTTTTTACTTATACGTCTTTACGATGAAAGACATAATTACGATGAAAGGTGACACGTCCTGTATTAATAAAACCAGAGAAGCTGCCTGGCAGAATATTGCAAACAGATTAAATGTGTGCGCATATAATTTAATCCATTCATTGACATTTTAAAAGTGTTATGGTAAATTATTAATATGAATAATTAATCATTTTCTGATTTAGAAGCAACATGAACGGAGTTAAAAGAACGTGGCAGCAGGTCAAGGTTAAATATAAAAATATACTCCAGAATGGTAAGTGCAGTTTCAAATGATTAGTCTAACATGCAGGAAAATGTAAAACGCCATATTTGTGTGTATTATGAGATTAAATAACTGTATAAAATATTTCAGCACCAGAAAGAAAACTGATACTGCTGCTACTGGTGGTGGACCTCCTGAGCAGCCCTCACTCCTGCAGAAGACCCCGCATTACAGCAAAACAGCAGACCCCCTTCATTGTAAGAATAAAGGGAGGAACTGATCCTGTCTGTCTCTGTGAAACACAGCCTTATGTTAAAGAGGTAGGTTCAGTTGTTTCTCAGATGTTACATTTTTGTTCTTATAGGCTACATCGTAGAATTATTGTATACTTGATGGCTTAAAATATTACAGTGGTGGGGGATGTGCTGACTCTTTTGGACCCTCCTGTATTTGACAGTGATGTGAGTACCATAAATCAGCCTATTTCTTATGACTGTACAGAGGACCTTTGACATTCAGGGGTCTAATCTGTTGTTTGCAAGGGGAGATTGCAGGACCATCCAGGATTAGTTATGCAGTTCAACATAAATGAAAACTTCTGTCTTAAAGGATTCTGATATTTGTGAGCTCTACAAGAGGCACCTGCTTCAAGAAATAGAATGTAGTACATTGATCTTCACTACAAAAAACTAAAAATACGAAAGCTGGAGCCTGAAATAAAGAAAATGGAGAAAGATGTGAGTAGTGGCAAAAGGTCTCACTGTGATATGTTTGTTTTTGTTTTCACCTATGTGTAGAATATTCACACAAAAATAAGTACAGATTTTCATTTTTCTGTTCGGCAAAGCATCGTCACGCTCTTTAGCACCTTTCTTGGCTCTTCATTACTCTATTGTTCTTTTTCTTTATTCTGATTATTGTATCTTCTTGTATCTTTTCTATTAGTGTGATATTGTTCTTGTTACTTGTTGTACATGTGTGCCTCACCAAGTTAAAATTCTTTGTATGTGTGACATACTTGGTGAAATAAACAATTCTGATTCTGATTCTAATAAGTAAATCAAAGTTTCTTCTGTCCAAAGTCACAGCAAGACAATCACTAAAAATTTTTTTCCAAAAAAGGTGTCTTGTTCTGTGTTCATTTCAATGCATCCCTTGTCTTGGAATATGCATGATTGAACCTCCTCTCTTTATCTGCTGGAGGGTCTGCATATGGTGTAAGGAGAAAAGCTGGGCAGGGGTAACCCCTATCCCCAAACAGTAAGCCAGGAAAAGCATCTACACTTATAAAGAGTAGAGATAAATACTGAGGCCAAATCTGCACCATTTTGTGTGGTTGGCGTATTCTTACTTTGGGCAAACCTCTGTGCCAGTGAGGAGGCATGAAATATTCTTGAATTGAATGGAAAAGAGATATTCCGTAGTGCAAATAATCTAGAACAATGGCAAAAGTGACAAAGGTTGAAAGTTGTTTAAACCCATGGACTGACTGATTCATATGCTTATGACTTTAATCTGTTGGGTAGGCAAAACTTACATGTACCTTTACATGGAGCCTTTATCCAGATGTAAGTGCAGTCTATAGCACCGATGACATTTGGGAATCCTGGAGAACTGAATGCAATTTTAGTATGAAATAGTTTACCAAGATGAAAATAAAGCACTTTTGCGAGTGCTCTGTATAAGAGCGTCTGTTGAATAATGTAAATGTAAATTTAACTCAAAGTTACTGATCAAACCAACACTACTTCTCATGAACACATACCAGCTGTCCTGAAAAAGGCTTCTTTTATGGGAAGGATGCCTCTGTGAATGCAATGAATATATTAAGTAAGCGCTTAAGTGCAAGGCAAACCTTTCTAATTTCATGGCAGACCGTTGCCTTACTAAGATGTTCTGTAACCCTGACACTGTAAAGAAATGCGCCACTGGAAAGAAGCACTGTTTGGGTTTTGGTAAGCGCTGTACTATGTCCAGTTGTCTTTTCAATATATGGCCCCAATAATTTACAGAGATACAATACTGTGTCTTCGGAATCTGTAGTGCTCAAATAAGTAGTCATCTGGAAAACCCAGTGGATCTGTCCTGTCCTGGAATGACCTTGGAGCTGGTAGTGTGAATGCTTTGCATACTATGCGTGCGCCTTCATCTACTGGATTGGCTACAAATGGGTATGCATTGTCAATCATAGCCAACAGCCTTCACTGTTAGCTGCCCTTTTTTTAATAGCCTACATTTTGGATTATTTGTATCACCTGTATGCAGGTCTTGGTATGGTAGTTGTCTGTATCCATTTACTAATGCACCATTAAGTTGACCGAACATTTGCATTATTTATATTGAACAAATCTGAACATATGTAATTGTGGAGTGATATGATTTGTATAAACTCATGTATGAATTTGAACACAAAAGAGGAAGTATGGGGATAAAAATATACCTAAAAGTAACTTCACCTAAAGTACTCAGTTGTTATTAATACACAGGGACAAAGAATTGTATTTTTTGTGATCTAGAGTTTATGCCAATATATCTTTGTGGACCATAACTTCGATTAGACACTGTATTCCATTTCACACTGACCTGAATTTGTTATGATTTAACCAATAAACTGAAATGTGCAGAAACCTCACTGATTAACAATGAAAATGTAATCTGAAGATTGTAATATAAATTGCTTTTGGAAATATAATTATTAAATTTTAATAATAGTAATCTGCAATCCTTTCAAACTAATACTTAAATACAGTACTCAATTAAATGTAAGAAGATAGGATACGATATGATATATGATATTATATAACGTGCTATGATATGATATGGTACGTCCACAGCCATTTAATAGATCTGCGTCGGAACCTTGTGCCTCAATTTGTTTCCCGGCCGGCGAAACTATGATATTACACGGCTCAGCCAATAGTAGCGATCGAGCTAAGCTAAGCGTCAACTCTAGCCTGGTACCGAGCAGGTTTGTCCAAACGTATATGTTGCTGTGGTAACTGAGCGAGGCTTAAGTCTAGCCTCTTTCGTGGAACCGAATTTGAGCAAAGTGAGCCAGGCTTGTCTTAAAAAGCCTGGCTTACTGAGTTAGCTCGCTTCGTGGAATAGCCCCCAGGTCTTCTGAAGTGTTTTGGAATACAACTGCCTTTGCGAAAAATTAAAGAGTGTGCTGAAACAGTTGCCTTGGATTTTCATCACGAGCCATTTATCGTGGAAAAGCTGCTTTTGATAAGGGAATATCTGATCGACCAAACATCTGAGCCATTTGTTGCTGACGCCTTTGATTGTTGAAAAACAGGATCAAAGACTATCAGTGCTGTTTAGAACAAATGGGAAATCTTTGTGGAGTAATGGATCTGCCAGAGCACGTATTGAAACATCGCGTGAACTATGAATTAACAAAAGTGTTGTATAAATATATCAATGATTGTTTAGATGATTTTAGACACTTTTATAATGTGCATGATGTTGATACTAAACGTTTGCAAAATTTCAAGAAACAAATGGAAAATGTTAAATCAGTATCGAGTGAATGGAAACACTTGACGCCGATATGTGTAGATTCTAATGAATCCACCTATTTGACTGTCAGTAAGATTTTGTCTCTTATGCCTAAAAGTAAAAATGCTGTAAAAGTCAGTCATGTGCTTTGTTTGTGTGCGTACATATTAGACGTATGTGTGGTTAAACTTTCGACAAAGAAGGCGATTAATGTTTGTAAAGTGATTGAAACATTTGTTGAATATTTGGTTGAGAGAAATGTAGATGTGTGTGTGAATTTTCTAGATTTCATTGATGCATTGTGAGTGAGAATAAAACAATTAATCAACCAGAATGTTTTGTCATTATTTTCAGTGTCATCTATCAACATGGCAAATCTTATGAAGTCTGTTTATTACACACCTTTTAGTTCTGGTTCATTAGGTGGTAAAAACCGTTTGAAACAGGCTGTTTGAGAGAACACTGAAGTACGTTTGTCCGATCAGCAAGTTTACGGCATAATTACAAAAGAAAGAGTTATAGTATACGGTATTGATTCTCAATTCCAAGCCGATCTTTGGAAGTCGCTAACGCATTTGCATCCATACTATCCGAAGGTAGAGTCCCACAAAAGCTGCAGACTGACAGGGGTAAAGAGTTTTCAAGATCTTCAAACATCTTCAAACATTTTCAAAACCTAATGTCAAAAAACAAAATAATAGATTTTGCTACAGGTAGTGAGTTAAAGGCTAGCGTTATAAAACGGTTTAATAGAACTCTAAAAACACGTGTGTGAAGATATCTAACAGCTATAAATTCCAAAAGGTACATGGATGTTTTACAAGACATTATGTGTGGGTATAACAACAGTTATCATAGGAGTATAAAAATGAAACCTGTGGACATGACTAAAGAAAATGAACCTGTTGTGTTTAAAACACTGTATGGTCCGAAAAACAAACAGACAAGAAAACCGTGTTTAAGTATAAGATTGGAGATGTTGTGCGGATTTCTAAAGTCAGGGGCCCGCTTACAAAGGGTTATGAGGAGAACTATACGCATGAATTTTTCACCATATCAGAACGTATCCATCGACAACCGCCTGTTTATAGATTAAACGGTTATGATGGCGATATCATCCAAGGTAGTTTTTATGAACAAGAGTTGCAAAAAATAAATGTATCTACACTGAAAAAAAGGTCTATTGAATTGACATGAAAAAAATATGTACATCGGTTGCACATAAAGTTATGTTTACTCAAAATGATAAATTCATATTCTACATACTAAATTTTTTTTGTTACACCAACATGACATTTTTACATTAATTTAAAGCATTTATTTAATGTAAAGCATATTCATTCATATGTTGAATGAACATGATATTTTTTACATTAATTTAAAGCATTTGTTTAATGTAAAGCATATTCATCTATATGTTGAATGAACATTACTTTTTTACATTAATTTAAAGCATTTGTTTAATGTAAATTATATTTTGTATGTCACATTAGCATGAACATTT
Source organism: Megaleporinus macrocephalus (assembly GCA_021613375.1). Taxonomy (NCBI): domain Eukaryota; kingdom Metazoa; phylum Chordata; class Actinopteri; order Characiformes; family Anostomidae; genus Megaleporinus; species Megaleporinus macrocephalus. The sequence continues at coordinate 19,638,275 of CM038721.1, read as the reverse complement.
TATATTTAATGTAAAGTATATTCACATAATGTGTTAAACCAACATGACTATTATATGAAAGTATAGTTAGTTAAAATGACCCAACCTCAAGTTAGTCTGGCACTTGTATACAATTTTTTACTTTTGACGTTTTCAAATGATCTTTGTGCTGATTTATGTTATTTAAGTCATTTGAATTTTATATATCCCTCTTCTTAATCCTGTTGAATATTTTATCTACAACATTAGAAGGCAGATGTGACAATAAACAAACACCTTTTCCACACATCACAAAACATCTGTATTTGGCTTTTCCTATATTAAACAAACCTTTACTGAAAAAAAGAAATCAGCAAATAACCTGTGTGAGTGCATAAAACATCACATTATTTTTGTATATGAATAAAGTGCATAGTATACATCCTTAACTGCTGGAATGTCTGGACCAAAGTATGTCCTTGTAACATGACAAAAATCTGTAAAGAGCATGGTTAAATCAAGAATTATGCAGAGCAAACTGTGGTTACTTATCACACTACTGGATGGTGCCTTTTATAAATGGCTCTTACAAAGCAGTGGGTAAAAACATTACCAAACAAAGCAGTGAAACCTGCCACATTAACACTAGAACAAAACCAGGACAGCTACAACCTGAAAAGAACATTGCACACTGAAGTTTTCCTAGCTAGATGCACGTTGGAAAATTTAAATAATGAATGCCTTGTAAGTATGGGTTCTGAAGCAATTACAATGGTTTGCTTCCCATTGTTACAGTATTCACAATAAAGAAAGCATAAATAAATTCACCCTTAAACACTGCAATGGAGAAATGGGTGCAAGGCTTACACGTGTCCACAAAATCATAAACAAACAGACCAAAAAATGGAAGAGTTGGAAGGGGTAGTGCCTTAGTGATTCCTTCCAAAAGAACAGTTCACTGATAAAGTCTGTTTTTAAGGACTTGGGCTTTCTTGGAGAGTGTGCTGCCTTCCAGCTCCATGACAACCTTCTGAAGCACTTCAAAAGTGTACTTCAGTTCAGGAGGGTAGTTTAGGTTCAAAACATACATTAGGCCAAACAACATGGCAGCAGCTAATGCAACATTATCCAGCTCCTCCAACACCACCTGACCCTCGAGGACAATCCCAATGTTGTCTGGTTCATCAGTGGCATCGCTTTGTTTGAAAATGTATATTCCAATTGTGGTCTCCTCAATGGATGTCTGAATAAGGGCTTCATCTGCTGCCTACAGAATGCACATTCAGAAAACAGAACAAAATAAGTCAGAATATTGTACTAAATGTCTTCATTCAGCACTTCACCGTACACATTTGCAAGAAGAAAGGTAATAAAAATCCACTAATTATTGAAGTATGCACTATATCCTGAAGCAAACCAACACAATTTCATGGGTGACCACACAGAGCCACATTCAAAAAGACACACACAACTGATCTTCCCATAAAAATCATCTTCTTATAGTCAGGGTGTAGCCATTAACCAAGTATTTTATTGGTAATATTATCGGTCCAGTTATCAATGCTCTGAAAAGAGAAATTCTCAGCTTAATCCCTTGTCGAGAGGGAATGCCAATCAATGCCAAATAAAGAGCTATGGTTCAGGACAGCTGGTGAGCTGGTGTTATTTAAAGCTGGTAATTAAAACTCTCACTAAGGAAACTAAAAGACTCTCCTGCTTTACACTGACATCCAGTGAGAAACACAGATTTACTCAACCGACCAAGCATTGTTCATGTTTCACCAACTCGCCTTTTAAAGAGGATCATATCATTACACAACTATCAACTTCCATTACAATTTAATCTCATGATTTTTTTTTTCCCAATTGACAGTTTTACCCAAGACATTTTTATATGACCAACAGTCTAAAACTCAAATTCCTCCTTGGGTATTAACATTTAATCAACAAATCAAATAATAGAAAGCGAAAAGGTTCAGGAAAGGTCTGCACTACACCTGCATTTAGCATTTTTTAATTTATTAAAGCCAATCAATCAGAAATATATTGTTATATATTTTCTCGCTGTTCTCAGGATTTGGTAACACATTAAAAACCACAATAAAAACAAATGCCACCCCTAGAAACAAGCATTACACCATGTCAAAATGTTCATCGCTGACATGGACTGCCATCACTAAAAGTAAATAGAAATTAGTTAATCACACACTGATCCATTTTGAGACAACCATGTTTATATTAAAATCACTACCCTATTAATATCCGACTCGTTGGCTGACTGTTACATGTAATTTCAGTAAGTAGATGTTTTAAAGTGTACAAAACAAGAAAGAGAAGCTGGACAAAAACATACTCACCACATACTCTCTTAAAAGGTTTTTTGGGTCTTCACTGAGGTACACACAGTGCCTTAATGTGCCTTAATGACACATTCTCGCTCCAAATCCACATCATCCTATACAAAAGGGATCAGTGGAGCAAATTTTTTAATCAAATGTTATATGAACAAAGCAATATTTTCTCCAGAAAGTATATTTACATGGGCCATGGGTGCCAAGATACTCTCGAGGCGCTTGCCCATTTGTCTTCAGAGTGCAGATCTAACTGAGAAAGGAATCTGGACTGCAGAGGCATGGTGGTGATGCGCTTAAATTCAGCATTTATCTAAAAACAACAGTGATTATAAACATAAACATTCTGTATAACAGCAATCTGGAAAGACATTTAGCAAAGGTTTAACACCAACCTCCTTAACATTATACATAAAATATAATTTATACTCTGGGGCTTTGCAGTTGCAACTTGCTGCTTTTCGATCAGACACTGAGTACATTTGCATGCATTCAATAATCTGATAACTGCAGAAAAACATATTTTGTCAATAATGCGTTCACCACATTTACATGCACTTGAATATCCCAGGAATCTGAGAAATCACTAGAAAAACTTTCTATGAAGCCAGCAATACTGTCCCAAGTTATCAGCCACAATACTCAACACTGTACCTTTAAGAGATTTGCCCAAGAAAGGCAAATACACACCATGGTCCTCAAGAGTTTTAAGATCCTGAATAAGAGGTTCCAAGACTTTGGCATAACCATATATTTTTACATCACCACTTTTACAAAGTACTGCAAGATAAATGTATGACAAAGATGAGTGGCAGCCTGGGGGCAGGTTACTTAGAATCTAATAAACACCACAAAGCTTATGCTTGTTACGAGAGGTGCCAAGCGGGTTGCAGGTCTCAAAATCATCTACATACAGACGCAGTGATATTCGTAACTCCTCTGCATTCAGAAAGCTGTTTTCCTTAAAATGCCAACCATCTTCAGGGGACCTGAATTCATAAGATTGGTCAGGTTCAGTGTTTTGCTGTCCTCTATGATTCTGAAGAACCTTATTAAGTATAACTTTGCTATTTAAAATTTGCTGCAAAGATTTTAACACTGGGACATACTGAAAAGTGTGTTTCTTTTTACGATCAAGTAAGTAAGTAATTGGTTCTACAACACAGAATTTTTCCTTGTAAAACTGTTTACGTTTATATGAGATGCTAAGAGAGCCAGCTTTTGCAATTGCCCTGGGAACAGGGGTAGATGAGCAAATTGCTGTAGTGAGTCATCAATAAGTAGGTTGTGATGCTGAAGGATTTCACTTACTAAACCTCTTGACAGTGGGACTTATGCAGAGTTTATCAAGTAGTAAAGCTGTTGTCAAAATTCATCAACAGCTGTACCTGGCACATGGACTAAATATTCCAACTTCAGTAAGGCTGCTGCAAGTTGCTGCTCAATTACACAGGAAAGTGTCTCCAACTGACTGTTCCAATCTAGAGACCCATTAGAAACTTCTTCCTCACACGCCTCGTCCTGACTCTCAGCAAAAAAAACATCTACGGAGGTGACAGAGGACAGAGGTGCTGCTGTAGTTGTTCTCACAATACCGGGTAAGAAATCAGTTAATGTGTGAGGTGTGTGTCGGTGACTCTTATGAGCTTTAAAAGTTCCATAAATACTGGTTTGAAAACTACAGCCAACAAAATACAACAGACATTTTCATTTCTTTTTAGATGTGTGTTAACACAAACAAAAAACTCTTTCATTAGCTAAATTCTTGCATGTACATAAGTGACAGCTGAAAGTGGATAACTGATTTTGTTTTTGAGTGTCTTGTGTGGAATGCTCTCTACTTTGATGTACAATTAAAGCATTCCATGTCTCAAATGTGCAAGGACATGTAGAATATGTACATGGATAGCGGATGGTGTGTCCAAAATGTGGGTGTTTGAGTTTGTAATGGTTAAGTAGTTTACACCTACTTGCAACAGCTACTGAACACCCTTTACACTGCCACATTCACTGGAAAGAGAGAGACAAACAAATGACAGCTCACCTACACACATACTCAGAGATAGGTCTTTCCATACATAATAAAACACTGCCTCCCTCTACTTTTACCATTATTTACATAAACTTAGTTGCCAATGTATTATGTGCCCTTAAAAAAAATAACGTAGGGCAATTCAACAGTCCTACAATAAGCCCTACAATTACTGTTTAAACACTTGCAGAGAAGTGCAGCTTAAAATTGATGTAGGCCATTCATAGTTTGTGGTACTGTTTCTTTGTTCAGTTATATACCAATGTGATATACCAAATGATAGAAACACAAACAACAAAAACTGAACATTAGAGCTTTAAAGAAAGTAGGACATACTGCAGGCCTGTTGAATAAAACTGCATACATGTAAATCTAATAATTTAAAAATGTATAATTCTTGTGATTCTTTTAGCAGACAACAATTTTAAATGAATATGATCATGCTGAGGAATTCATGAGGTTCTTGTGTAAAAATGTTAGGTACATCAACAAAAGCATATGAAAAACTCACCACAACTACAGAGCCTTTGAAACACCACTCAGAGTAAAGAGTTGTCCTATACTGTAGGTTACCTACACAGTAAAAAAAAAATCACTTCATCCAAGTGTCAATTAAACCTAGAATTTAGAATGATGAATAAAATGATTAAAAAACATTTGCACAGTATGCACAATTACACAGCATCTGCTTTTTAACAGAATTTGATGTTTTAATTTTAGGATTTTACTAGTTGCTATAACTTAGTATCTTAGAAGAAATACATTTATACATCCCAGGCAACAAAAATAAAAGTTTATTAAATCACAATATTTTTAAAAAAGTAAATACAATTATACTCACCACAATTGCAGCGCCTTTGGAACAGCACTCAAAGTAGAACAGAGGTCACTCAATGCCTCTGGTTTTGTAACCTATATGGTTACAAAATGAAATGAAAATGAAATTAACTTTAAAAATAAAATGATAACATATGAAATAACCTTGTGAGGCCACACTGTCTTTTTTTATAAGAAAAATGACTGAAGACATAATTGAGAGCAATTAGTATAACACTATGACAGTGTCATTTAAGCGATTACTGAGATCCATTATTTTAGGACGAATCTGTTCGTAGTTCTGTTAAGTAATAATTCCGGTCAGAATCACCTCCTACAATTCGACAAATTCCGAGCTCTCCAGTCTTAACTGTCGTGTTCAAAGGGACCAATTAGTAATGTAATAAAAGCGGTTCAAAGTCGGCCTCCTATTCAAGTTTTACCATTCCACCTTAAACAGTGCGGCAGTCACATTCTGACGGCAGACCCCTGGTGCACCAGAATAGAACTGCCGCACCATTCGAGGTGGAATGGTAAATGCTGGGGAATGAGAAACTGACTTCAGCTTCGACTGCACCTCTCTCTCTTTATTTTTTGTGACTGGACGATAAAGCTAACAGCTACGTGGAGCTGTTGACCCAATTCCTCAATCATGAAGTTTATGACAATACTACTGAAATCTACCACACTGTTTGGTGAAGAAGAAGGAAAATGACCTTCAAAATACCTCTCAGAAGGGAGCACGTTTTCTGTCTTGGAATGATAAACGAAGCAACTTCATTGTGTGAATGCTGTGTGTAGACTATTTAGCCGCAGAACGTGCTGTTATCGCTTGGAAACGAGGCGCCACCTGTCGCATTACGCCCTCGCGATGACGTTTCGATCCGGGCACGAATCGGCCAGTTAAATCAGCACAGACTATATTACCGGGCCACCTTTGACAAAACAAGCTCGAATAAACCTTAGACGAGTTTCCCATCAAGTTGTTGCTACAGATAGGGTAGTCAGTAAAACCGCATAATCCCAGCACCGCGGTCATGTGATGCAACCCCTTGTAAGCGCAGGGTTGGGCTACCCAGATCAGCAAAAAATATCCCCTTTTTCATTTCATTTTTTATTTAATTATTTATTTTTGTATCGGTTTTAATGGTAAACAGAACCACTTTGCATGATTTATTTTATGGCGGTAGTATGTGGCTTGGGACGCGCTGTCTTCACTGTTTGGAGAGGTCATGATCTAGCTAGCAAAGTTTGGTAATTTCCAAACTCCACATAAGTAAAACATAGAGTGGCCGCCGAGTGAAGAGACTTAATTTTCTTCACGCACTTTGGTTATAATGCCCAACCCTAGCCACATATTTCAACAATGCAAAAGTGAAGTCAGGATAGTTTTAACTTAGCCCTTACCCAAGACTTGTTGGCTCGTTTGATACCAGGTTTAAAGCCACTACTTTTCAATGTGGACTTGGAAAGAGAGTAGACCTATGATATATGTTCTATAATTTTTCAAACTGCAAAACATGTTCCATGCACATAGTATGTTAAAATAGAAAAAATAAGATATTTAAGGACTGTACACATTAGCATTACTAGCACAGCTCTCATTAACACTATCATTAAAATTTACTGTAAAATCCAAATAAAAAAATTAATCCACAACTAGATAAAACAGTACATGTAAACAACCATCAACTCTGAAACTGTACAAGTTTTAATTACCTTCATCTTGTAGAGTGCTGTCCAAATTCACAGCAACTCAAAATTAAAACGATTTTACAAGATTGAAACATGTTCAGAACAGAAATATAAATCAATTATGTAGTTCATATAAACCCCATATTTACAGATTTAACAACCCTGCTTCTTCCATATTTTCAGTGTAGAGATAAAACATTCAAAGTTGAAAAAATTTTAGACAAAAAAAACAGGGTAAAAAATCATTGGTTTTAGTAAAATGGTTGGGATGGTCGACCAAATTTAACAGTTGGGTTCCTGAAAATGATGTGATGGACCTGCAAAAAGCTTAAAAGATGTATCACATTGTGAACATACTCATTACAACAAATGACAATCATGGATGACAACGGATTTTGTATAACACTGCCATGCAATTCGTCTAGTTCTGTGTACCCCGATAATCAAATTTCTAATTATAGAACAAGATTGGCAAAAGCGATTGATTTGAAAGGTGACTGGGAAGTTAGTTTGGTAGAGATTCAGTACCCACGAGCTTGGAAAACTTTTGATGAGGTTGATGCTACATTTACAGTAATTGTTAAAAATTGGGAAAAACTACAAAAATTACAATTCCCACAGGTTATTATAATATTATACCCATGTTGATTAATGAGATTAATTTCCATCTAACATCGTATTCAGTAATCCTTGGTTATGACCAAATAAGGTATATGGTTTATATTAAGACCAGGCCTGGTATAGGTCTAATATGTGATGGAAAACTAGCCATTATTTTAGGTCTAAAACCAGGAGAGATGCTAGAGTCGACTGTTAAAACTGATGATCAGGAAGCTTTTCAGAAACAGTATGCACCACATCCCGCAGACATCTATGGGGGTTTCTACACGTTGTACATTTACACAGACATCATCGATTACCAAATAGTCGGGGACACCTTTGTGCCCCTGTTACGATGTGTACATATATCAGGGAACAACAATGATGTTACCACTACTAGATACATCAAGCCACACTACGTGTCAGTAACCAATGCACACATCACGGATATTGCCATTGAAGTGAAAACTGATCAGATCCAGCACATCAATTTTACCTACGGGAAAGTGCTTGTGAAACTGTATTTTAGACCTGTAAAACATTCTATCAGATTTTAAATGGAGTCTTTCAATATGCGCGCAATGGACCCTGAACGATATATCTCTTACTACTGAAATCAAGCAGGTGGTGTAATGCTTGGCTACAATGGATCCCCTGCAATGTATGGAGCTGGTATCAGTGGGATTTTCAGAAATTTGTTTAGAATGGCAATACCGTTGTTCAGACAGGGTTTTAGTTTAGCCAAACATGGCGAAGATTATACAGATCTGAATAATACGCTATTGTACCTGCGTGTTAAAATCACAAAATCTGATGGGAGTGATATAGATGATGGAGCCGGCGTCAAGTTCATAAACTACCCTGGAGCTACATTATTTTCACAGGTCGACGTGTCCCTGGGCGACCGTCTGATATCACAGAGTTCGAGCACATAACCATATCGCAGTATCATAGAATGTCTCACCAACTATGGTCGGGACACCCTGGAAACTGTTTTCTCTGCTGGGCTCTTTTATCAGGACAGAGCGGGGCATATGGATGGAACAGATCCTGCACGGAACAATCAAGGCTTGACAAAGAGAGCGGTATTTACAAATGCCAGTAATGTGGGTGGAACTGTTGACTCCAATTCATAGTGACATGTTTTTCCAGGAGAAACTGATGCTTAATGGTGTCGATATAAAAATTCGCATGACACGTAGTAAGGATGAATTCTGCCTAATGCGAAATTATGCATTAGCTTACAAAGTAAACATTCTCTCAGCATCTTATATTCAGTATCACCCACTGTAAGGCTCGGACATGCTCAGGCGTTGCTGTCAACGACTGCCATGTACCCGATTGATAGAGTGTGTGTGAAACATTTTTCGATACCAGTTGGAACACGGGTTTCCAACCAGGCAATTTTGTTCTTGGGTACTCTACCAAAGTCTATGATAATAGCGATGGTTGACAATGATGCTTTCACGGTGGCATACAACAAAAATACATTTGCTTTCAAACATTATGATTTGGAGTTTCTTGCTGTGTATGTAGACGGGCAACAATATCCTGCTAAACCACATCAACCCGAATTTCATTCCGGATCTGCTGTACGTGAATTGTATCAATTAGCTCTTGCATCTGGAAGACATCTAAAAATCCAGGCATTGTCTATTGATAGACAGGATTTCATGCAGGGGTATACTCTCTATGCCTTTAATCTCACGCCAGATGAAGAGTGGTCAACATGTATCATTGGTGAAATCAGGTAATATAAGACTGGAGGCCCGTTTCAGAAAAACTTCCACAAACCATAAATTTGATTGTGTACGCAGTTTTTGACAGTATCATTGAAGTGTGTAACTGAAGACAAGTTTTAGTGGATTTCTACTAATGAATACTTCAGAGCTGACTGCAGTCATGGACAAAGTATCTGGTAACACACATTTTCTAGGTGTGTTGGCTTGTGACCTATTACCAACAAATGTCATAAGGAAAATACCGACAATGGTTATTATTAATACACACACATCTGACCTCCCTGGAGAACATTGGCTTGCTTTCTACATAAATGAAGATCGTGTTGGGTGTTTTTTTGACAGTTTTGGAAATGGACCAGATTATGACTTGTTTCCAAAAACGATTAGCAACTTTCTAAAAACATCTTGCTCATTGCATCGATACTCGACCTTACAAGTACAAGATTTTACATCAAACACTTGTGGTCAACACTGTGTATTTTTTCTACACCATATGTCTAAAGGTTCAAGTTATGAAAATGTAATGTCTAAATAGATGTATCACATTGTGAACATACTCATTACAACAAATGACAATCATGGATGACAACGGATTTTGTATAACACTGCCATGCAATTCGTCTAGTTCTGTGTACCCCGATAATCAAATTTCTAATTATAGAACAAGCTTGGCAAAAGCGATTGATTTGAAAGGTGACTGGGAAGTTAGTTTGGTAGAGATTCAGTACCCACGAGCTTGGAAAACTTTTGATGAGGTTGATGCTACATTTACAGTAATTGATAAAAATTGGGAAAAACTACAAAAATTACAATTCCCACAGGTTATTATAATATTATACCCATTTTGATTAATGAGATTAATTTCCATCTAACATCGTATTCAGTAATCCTTGGTTATGACCAAATAAGGTATATGGTTTATATTAAGACCAGGCCTGGTATAGGTCTAATATGTGATGGAAAACTAGCCATTATTTTAGGTCTAAAACCAGGAGAGATACCGACAATGGTTATTATTAATACACACACATCTGACCTCCCTGGAGAACAGTGGCTTGCTTTCTACATAAATGAAGATCGTGTTGGGTGTTTTTTTGACAGTTTTGGAAATGGACCAGATTATGACTTGTTTCCAAAAACGATTAGCAACTTTCTAAAAACATCTTGCTCATTGCATCGATACTCGACCTTACAAGTACAAGATTTTACATCAAACACTTGTGGTCAACACTGTGTATTTTTTCTACACCATATGTCTAAAGGTTCAAGTTATGAAAATGTAATGTCTAAATATAGTTTTGATTTAATAAAAAATGACAATATGGTTTCAACCTTTGTGAAAAAATTGTATCCGTGTATTTGCAAGAACAGGTTGTTTAAATGTGTGCAACATGTTCAAACTGGACAGATGTTTATTGTGTAATTGTGTCTCTGTGTAATGTGTTCCCATCCAGCAAATTTATGTGCGCCCCATGTGGGTTTATGAAGGGCTTAATGATGGGCCCCAACAAGGTTGCCCATTTTGGACCCAACACATTTTGTCCTCAGTCTCCACGCGGGCCCCTATGGGTTTAGGATGGGTACAGTGTGGGACCCTAATGGGTAGTATATGTTGGGTTCATCCATTAAGCAAACCCTAGTCCACGGAACAATCGTATACCGTTAAGTTCTACGTAATATAGCAAATAATATTATTTTATGTTTCGAAATATAAACACAGAAAACATAACAATTACCTGTCAAATGTTCGTTCTGAGGGAGACTGTCTGTCAGTTGAAGAAAGAAAAAAGCACGGGAGGGAATCTCTCTCTCTCTCTCTCTCATTCACTCACTCCCTCCCTCTCACTCAAATTTAATTAAATTACTTACTTAATTTAACTTAATAACTGTACAGTCGTGTAAAAATGCTAAAATGTTTTTCTGATAGATTAAATGTAATATTTTACAAAGCACAAAAAACATTTCAGGCTGTTTAAAATCCAGCTATACCAACGGATAGCCCACGCAGTGCCCAAACACAGCCCATGCAATTGCCCACTAAAGACCCAACTGGGCATGCCTAATTCCCATGTGGGACCCAGCCAAAACCCATCAGATGGTCCACAATAAACCCACCAGGAAAGCCCATGTGAAACCCAGTTAGTTATAAACTAGTTTCATGGGTTGCTCAAGCAGTGCTCCAACATAGCCCATGCAATTGCCCACTAAAAACCCAACTGGGCTTGCCTAATTCCCATGTGGGACCCAACTAAAACCCCTCAGATGGCCTAATATAAACCCACCTGGGAAAGCCCATGTGAAACCCAGTTAGTTAAAAGCTAGATTCATGGGCTGCCCAAGCAGTGCCCAAACATAGCCCACGCAATTGCCCACTGGAGACCCAAGTGGGCTGTCCCACATGAAACTATGCACTTTGAATGGGAAGCCTAAGTGGTGCCCAGTCACAGCCCATATATTTGCCCACTTTGAGCCCAAGCCCAGTTTGAGCCCGATAAACCCTGAACATGCTGGCTGGGTTGGTTAATAAATAAAAACAATCAAAGCAAACAACTTCATCTCAGTGCCATTTATTTACATCCATGTAACACATCAGCAAAACATCAAACTGACAGCTTTTCAAACATTGTTAGACACATATTTACATAGTCATGATAAAAGAACTATATACATGTAAACACAACACAACAAACAAAAACCAACATTAGAAGTCTAACCATTTGCTTCTGTCTATAACAGGCGAGATAAACCCAGGCGTTTCAACACTCTTAACTGGTGTTTGTAAAATGTCTTTGGTCGGCGTAACGAAATCAACCAACTTTCTGTTTTTTAACAAATTAATTTTCTCTAACATGCTTGTTTGGTATGGCAAAAGCATCTAGAAACTCATTCCACCCCTGAGGTCTACGATCATCGCTAACCCTCTGTGGAGCAGTGACACTCTTTACCAAGTCCAGGATATGTGATCCATGGATACATCTGCCATTTAAGACAAATTCTCCAGATTCATTCTAAGAAGACACATCATTTGATTTAGACATTTTACCTAAAATGTAGGAAACATTTCTCTTCCACCGTGAGGGAACATTTCTGAGAACGTCACTGATTAAATCATTTTCATCAGTCCGAACATTTGTATCCTTATTAACATTATCTGTAACTAGTAAGGATAATGTCAAAGTGTTGGTCTCCATATCACCCTGTTTAGCAATGTTTAAATATCTTTGCAAAACCGAAATTTAAAGTTTGGCTTTCTCATGGTTGTCAAGATCATTCCGACCGAGTTTTTTGAATGGACGCATCCAGGTCGTTTTCTACAACTTGTCTGATATATGCTCGTGAATTATCACTCTAACTTATCCAACTGGTGTTGTGGGACCAAAAACATTTTTTCAGCGTACTCAATGCCTTTCTATTTATTTAGCTATTATCAAACGTGTTATAAACGGTAATATGATGCTCAACAATGGTAGAAGAAACTAGCATGGGCTTCTGAGTGTCTATAAATACCCGTGCTAGATTGGGTTCAGGTGTCGTCAATGCTCTGGGGATGCAGACCCATAGGTTGGAGAAGGACACGTGACCGTGACGTCCTCCAGTGGGGGATTCTGGGAATTGGAGTCCCTTGGTGAATCCGGTTGTGGTAACGTGACAAGCTTTAAATAAAAGTTTAAGAAGTGAGAGGTTTCTATAAAGTCTGTCAGACATATTTACCTATCTTTGTTTTTTCTGAATGTAAACAACTGGTCTGTCTGAAAGCAAATCTGTTCTGAGACGAAAGTCTTCAGGAGTCTTTGCTTTATAGTTGATCATGAGGTAACCAAATGGTTTTCTTACAGCATTTTGAAAACACTCCATGAAAAACTTTGTTTTACCCGGGTACATCTGTCTATCTAATACGCTGACCTGACTTGTCTCTAGGATTTTTAAACAATATCAGATAGTTTGTATTCAGACTAATAGTCCTACTAGACTTTCCTTGAAAAAACAAATTTTGCATTAAGTAAATGACACTTAAATTTCGATGATGTACATACTGTGTAAACATCTTTTCTACCCCAGCATTGTTGCTAGCGTCTTTCATAACATCATCAATAATTAACAAATTATTTCTGTTAAGCGGTAGTAGTGTGTCATCATTTAGTGTTGCCGGTATCCCTTGGACAAAATGAATATGTCTTATTTTTAACATTTCATTTTAAAGGGGTTGCCAACAGTCATAAATGTATACTATGTTTTCAATTTGCATAGAAACCAACTCATCAGCACGTTCAATTAACTGTTTTACAAAAAATGTTTTTCCAGAATTTGATGGCCCGCTTATTGCACAAGAAAAAGGATGTTGTAATCTAAAATCTAATCCCTCAACCTCACGCACCCCACGATAGACATGGACGTCTTTAGTAGCCATAAGGAAGTGTTGAAAAAACAGACAACAGAACCCGTTTGTTGTATACAACTTTAAAACGTTTCACCACTGACTTGTTTTTCAGTGTGAGGTTCTTTTTTATTTCTCACGATACCGTCAGCACGAGCCAGTATGTGTTGACTGCTGTCGCGACACAACACATAATGATCAACAAGATCAATCAATGTATCGAGTCTTATAACTTTTGAATTGTCTGCATTTAATGTGATGCCTTTTGCTTTTATACATGTTTTACCGGCTGCTCTGCGATAACCGTATGGCCCTCCTGAGCAGAACTCCGCAATGTAATCACCGCCACCAATCTCATCTGTCAAATCACCTAAGTAGGGTCCCAGAGGGGGTTCCCAGTCACCTTCGCGAGAAACAAATATAACACTGTCGGTGTCACTGTATACAATAGTCTATCACCTAATCTGTCCATCAAATTGTACAGTTCTAAACGCGTATGAGCTGTTGTGAATGCTCCAAGAAATACATTAATGTCACGTGTCAGACAATGGTCACCTTCCGAATAACACCATTGAACCAATGCTGTAGTATCAGAAACAAATGAAAAGTGTTTAATATCATAGCCCTCGCCAAAGATGTGTTGTGAAAACTGTTCAGAATCAGTCAATAACACTGGCAAGTTTTCCCTCATTGAAAAACGACCCCACAAACTGTTTAACAACAATTTGTTGATAGACCTGCGTGCTTGGTCAAGACATATCTTGTCAGGATTCAGTTGGATATTTTCCTTTTCAAAGTAATCCCTGATGTATTCCTCCTTCTCTTTTTCTGATACAGCATGTGCCGGATAACCACTTGCTTCCTGCTTGTACTGTAAAAATATCTTTACATAGCCACAGAACAATGTTTCTGAACTGTCTGGGAAATGCCAAACCTCGTGGATTTTAGCCACCACATACCCTTTCTCAACAGCCTTCAATAATTCAATACTGACCCACGTCCCTGTGATGGATCTGTCATCATCATAATGATCACACTGTTGTTGGTTTTGCAGCTCTGCACATGTACGACAGAGGGGAAACATTAATTTACCATTACAGCGATAAGGTAAAACAGGGTGTAGGAGCTTTCTAGGCGGATGTACGGATGCTTTGACAAGTCCATAGTATTCCTCGAGGGGTCTGAAATTTTTGAAAACTATTTAAGGGTTTCCTACTGGGTATTTCTTCTTTGCCTGACAGAACGGGTACAAACTAGTCCAAATATCTGATTTTCTCATCATCCTTTGCTTTATAGTACAGTTTATATGCATTAGTTCTACCACCAAAGAGGGCATCTCTTGGTTTTAACCTATTCGGAGCTCTGTATGATGACATAAACGCAGCAACATCTGAATCATTCTTCTTAGAATCAGCCCACTGACATTCCCACATTACTTCAACATCCAGACCATATTCGCGAACAAGTATCTCCAACTTGATGTCAAACTGTTTCCGCAATTCACCATACAACACCTTAGACATGGGGTGGACCTGGTTTGGATTGTAACGACATTCATGACCGTGATGCATGCAACCATTAAATTCTAAGGCTTTTCGTACACCATCCTTAGCATAAAACCCGTCTACGTAATAGACTCCAAACTTCATCTTACCATGAGTTAGGGCGTGGTGAACATCAACATCTTAACATACTCAAGCCATTCAATGGATACATTTGAAAATGTCTTGTGCTGACTAACGTATGCGTTGTTATGTGTCAGTGCTAGTGTGTCTTTAGGGAGAAAATGTGTCTTGTACACTGCCATGCAGCATGATGCCAGTGTTGTATAATTGAATGGGTCTAGCTTTGTACACTGAATGAACTCAGCACGATACTTAATGCAAGCCTCTCGTAGTAAAACAACATCGTTCCTGCCGTAAACATACAATTCCTTTCTGAAGTCAAACACACCCCCCGAGACTGTGTTGTACCATTTATTAAACTGGATATTGTCTTTGTCCTTCATTGTATCATAGCCGTAATAATTTTAATCTGAGTATGGACCTACATAGTTTTCATTTTGTTTCAAATTAAATTTGTGTGGGAAATGACCTTTCTCTGAACACAACAGATTTAATGCAGATGATGTTTTGGCTAAACGCATTGGGATAAATGAGTATGAGTCTAGGTAGTGTTGTCTGAAGGTTTTGTCAAACATTGCGATCAGTCATCCCCATCATTGCAATTTTGACTGCGATACTCGCTTTGGAGATATATTCCAACAACAAGAAATTGTCAAAACCAGCCGCATTGTGTGTTAACCATGTGTACCCCTGATATTTTGGTCGTCTAAACTCTTTGACGAGTTGTTCTACGCAGCAAGAACCTTCTGCTGTGAACTCACTACCATCAAGTGTGATTGCGCAGACACAGTTGGCCTCATGCTTACCATTTACAATTCTTGTCTCAAAATCGAAAAAAATATAAGCCCTGCTTGGTTCTTTTAACCTTATAGGTTGTATGTAGCATTCATGTATGGTATCTGATATTAGTTCTTCACCACACTGCTTGCAGCGCCCTGATAGACACTTGTGCGGTTTGGGTTTGGTTAAACTAACGTGATAACGACGCCCACATTTTTTACAATACTTGGTTAGGTCACATGAGGATCCCATCACCCCTGTGGTAGGCTGTCGTTTCTGTTTCTTATGCTGGTCATAACAGTAGTCAGATTTGCAGTAGCGTGAACAGTCGTCACAATATTTACCACATCGGGGTTTCACGTCCTGACACACATCACAACAGTGTTTACAGCTATAATCTCTGGCGCTAGTGTAACCCTTGTAACAAAACTCACAAACATATGGCACACCCATGAACGCTTTCAAATTTTTCACCAAATAATATGGACCATAATGGAGGTACAGAAACATGGTCTTGGTATGTGGCTCGTCTTTTGTTTGATACTTTTCTAATTTACCCGAAACGCTCTTGTGGAACACAACTATTTTAACACCAAACTTGTTTTCAAAACATCCAATGTCATTATAACCCACTTTATGATCACGTGTGTAGCCAGCATTTATCTGTATCTGTTCAGCTATAGGTTCTAACCTATTGTGTGCGACGTGCGGGTTCAGAAAATGCGCGAGACAGATTGCAAAACACAGGTTATTTGAAATATTTGTTGGGCAAAAAAGATTCAATCTGTTCTTATCAATAACCTGATTGTGTGCTAGGTCATGCACCTTACGCCGAGCACCGCCATTTTTACTTATAGCTATTGATACAGTCAATGTTAAACTATCGTCAGTTTTAATGTACTTGTTACTCTGCATAACCCTTTCAATAGCATCCAAAAATCTGTCAACGCTGTAACCATCTCTTGCGGACAACACAACATTCACATCAGATGTTAAACTACCGACTCTTAGAGTAATGTTGATAACACCACCACCACCAGCCAACATTCTGGAGAACGATACAATGTCTGACAGCGTATTGTGTACATAGGCTATACATGACGCCATGTCTGTGGACGCTGCGGCGCGTAAATCCAAACCTTTGTGTAATACAACGCTATTAAACCTACTTCTCGGCACCACTGTATAACCATCTACAACACCACCATTTCTCACCAACTTTGCTATGTCACTGTCGGATAAACCAAAGTTATTCGCTGTTGAATCAAGAGTCGGGTGTCTGTGTGATTGTATACCGGAACCGGTCTGTGCATTGTTTGTGTTAGACGCTATACTTTGTGCATTGCTTTCTAAGAAAGTTAGAGCCAACTCACATTCATAATTTATGCATTGCAGTTTTCATTTATAGTTGACACACTCCAAGCATCGGCTATGACATCATTGTACATTAAATCTACCATATGGTTGTAATCATCACATCTATGTCGAGTTGCTGGAGGGCTCTGTACTGTGTCTTGTAGTTCGTTAATTGACAAATCATACTCGTTATTTAAATATTGCAATTGATCGCTAACAGACATCTGTACATACGCATCATTTGTGTCAATAACATCCAGTTTGTTGTCTGTCTCTCAACACCTTTTAGACCCCATTTTGTATGTTTGTTATTTTGCTTTTTAACAATATTCATTTAATATAAACTAAATGTACTGCGGAGTTGGTTTCTTTAACATGATGAAATAAGGATATGTGTGTATAAACTACCTTTTAGACGGCCCCGCAACAGGCGATTTTGGCAAAGGTTTTTTTTAACTGTAAAAAACACGGTTGAGTTTAAACATCGCATCTGTTAAAGATCTAAAATGTTTCTCATGTTCTTCACGCATCGCCTGTATCATACGCTCATACCTAGATATTTTTGCAGTTATTTGCAGTCGATTTTGTTTACATACTTTCTGGAAATGTTCACTTACTTTCTGAATATGATCAGTTAGTTTCTGAATGGTTTTTTCATGTCTTCGATCAATGGCTGCTCGTCTATGCAGTTCAATTCTATTTTGTTATCTCTTCAGACTGCTGTTTCAACACTGTTCTTAGTTCGTCTATGTCATTAGAAAGACAACTGCGGCTTACCAGACGTTCATGTTACTGATTTGGTCTTAAATTTTATTTAAGGTTAATACTTCTATGCTGTGGTGTGCTGGGGAGGCAGCATAAAAAAGAGAGACGAGGTGCGTCTGGACAAGCTGGTCAGACGTGCGGGGTCCGTGGTTGGTGTGGAGCTAGAGTCTGTGGCTATGGTAGCAGAGAGGAGGACACTGCCCAAACTGCTCTCCATCATGGATGATGATGGTCACCCACTGCACACGATCATCATGGAACAAAGGAGCAAGTTCAGTGGCAGGTTCGTGTCACAGAGCTGCTCTACAGACAGACTCAGGAGATCCTTTGTCCCGAGAGCCATCAGACTCTTCAATTCCTCCCAGTGGAGCCAGAAGAGGAAGGAGGACAGATGAGGAACAAGTCCCTTAGTTCAAATTACAGTTTATTTTTATTTGTACTGTAATCACATTACTGTACATCTGCACTCCCGGACACTATTGACACTTTACTGGACATCTTATGTCAGCACTCATAGACACTATTGACACTTTGATGTACATCCTGTACATTTGCACTCATAGACACTATTGACACTTTGATGTACATCCTGTACATCTGCACTCCTGGACACTATTTAACACTATTTAACATTTACTTAATACAATCTTTGCATATCTATTTATTTTGTAATAAGTATCCCAGTACTGTTATATATCTACTGATACCCGTTTTTTTTCTCTCTTACACATTATCTAATTTATTACTGCACTACCTTTTTAGCCTTCAGTCAGGTTGTATAGTTTTGTTTAATATACACTTGTATATATTCTTTTTGACTATTGGAATTCTTTATTCTTCTTTATACTTCTTTGTACTGGGTTTTGTACTTTGTTTTGTTCTGTGAAACTGCTACTGGTTGCTAAATTTCCTTCGGGATCAATAAAGTATCTATCTATCTATCTATCTATCTATCTATCTATCTATCTATCTATCTATCTATCTATCTATCTATCTATCTATCCATCCATCCATCCATCCATCCATCCATCCATCCATCCATCCATCTATGTCTCTTAGTTCTCCCAGTATCACGTCTAGGTCAGTATTAGGCAGTCGGGCGTCCAGCGTTTCATCCACCTTTTCCGTAAAGCTGTTCTCATTCCACGTGTTCAGCAACTCGTCAGTCCAGACAACATCACTAACCACCGGCGCTGTCACAGATTGCTTCACGCCATCAAACACAGCACATTGACTGGTATGGGAATCTATAAACAGTTTAAGAAAAAAATTAAAGACAAGAACCATTTGGTAAAACAACATTGTGAACAGATAACGCATGTTTTCTTACGTCAAACTTAAGACGTTTTCCACGAGAAACAGACTTGTCATTAGCACTGGGGCGTTTTCTGGAACGCTTTCCACGTGAAACTGGTTTCTCACCGGCGCTCGGTCTACTTTGACCCGACTGCGGTGATCCACCGGGGCTGCTCGTCAGATGAGGCCTGAATTGCGTTGGTCCGAACACGCTATCGTCTACAACTCCAGGCGTTTCACACACCACATTGGCGCCTGTTGTGCCACCAAAACCCGGTGGTGTTAAGAGCCCGGTGGTTTCGACCATGCGTGACACAATTAGAATTATACAACAGCGACTAGAAAGAAACTATAAACCATAAACTATAAACTACAGGACTCACCAAGAGAATTCTCACACACTGTTGTGTCGGCAGTTTTTGTAACTACAGAAAATGTAGGATTTATTTTTGATAAACATAAACTATTACATTTAACAAAGCAATATTAAATAATAAAAAAATCTGACAAACTTACAAAGTTGGGACAAACCCTGGATACTTCTGATAGCCTGGAGGGTATCAATTTCCGATGCATCTAAAATCAAAATCCTGTTAATTAAACATGTTAAAACAATGTTGAAAACACAGTTGTTTTTTCACTACAGAAAATAATGTAATGCGTGTAAGTCACTTACCAAGAACTTCAGCCATAGCGATACTTGTTGCTTCCACAGGTTAAAAAGCGCAAAAGTGTGCACCCGGACGATCGGGCTTTAACCCTAACCACACAGGACACACCCCTATACTATTACACTGTTGAAATCCATTGCACCCGATTGGCCCTCGAACCTCCAATTGTCACCCAAAGGTGTCAAGGAGTCGGTAAAGGTGGGGGTAGATGGGAATGTTTGTGGGTCGTAAATCCAACTGACCCATTATGTTGGAGTGGTGTGTGTGTGTGTGTGTGTGTGTGTCTGTCAATCAAAACAAAACCTAACCAGGTAAACTGACCTGTCAATCATACTAGCCTGTCAACCGTACCAACCAGTCAGTCAAACTCAGAAAACATACCATAAATCAAGGGTCATAAATCAAAATTTGCGAGGCAGTGTATGATATTTACTACTGTTATTGTATGTATTGCTGAGTATCTCTTTGGTAATTCCATTAAAATCTGTTTATTTAATTACTTTATGTCCTAAATATTCATAAAAAAAAGTCAAAAGTGATTATTATTAAAAATGTAAAATAATAAAACTGGATTTGTGATGATCAAAAACTTTATGGAATTCATGGAAGCTTGAATGATTAAATTAATTAATTTCAAAGATCTAGTAAATAAAATCTTGGGTCACCTTTGACCCGGTTTGTGCATCAAATAGTTAAATTATTGGGTTTACAGCCACTGTAGTTTTATTTCAGTGGATATAAAAAAAAGTGTTTTATTGTCAGTGTATGTTGTGACAAATGTAGCACTGCTGAGAGTATCAATAACAGTAATAATAATATGGCATCTGCTAAGAATATCTTATTAGTGGTTCTCATAAATTGTTTTTTTAAACTCCTCAGTGGTTAATGTATGTCTAGGCTATCTATAAGAGTTGGATTAATTAAAAAACAAGTATTTGAACATGAGTTAATCACTCTAAACTTGCATTAATTACATTCTAAATATCTAAACCTGAATGAATCTTAGCCTGAGTGTTTAAACCGGGATTAGTAACAGACATCTAAAACTGTTTTAAAAGGAAAAATGTTGAACATTGTTATATAGCAAGTTAACCGCATCAGGTTTGAAAGCTCATCTGTGTTGTGCTTTATTAGACAGAACCCAGATTAAACAGCCAAAACAAATTACTTACATTTAACACTACAGTTTTCATCAGTAATAACATAAACTTATTAGCAATGACAAAGTTCAATTTTATAGGTTAAAGTGATATGAGTTCCACAGTTTAGCTTTTTCTCCTCATCTCATTTGTTACTTATTTTGGGGGTTTTTGCTCCAGGGTTTTTCTCTCTCAGTAATAACCCAAAAGATATTAGGGATCCCAGTAACAGCAGGACCCAAATGTATTTTTTACAGAGCCAGCAGTGAAATAGTTCAAATCAGAGTTTGCAGAGAGGTAATGCTTTCCCATCTACAAATAATTTACCAGCCACTGTGTCTAAAACAACTATGTCTCAGGAAACTAAGAGTCACGAAGAGAAACGAAGTAATGCAGCTGTTGGGATGCTGCACTAAAACAAGCACTATTGTGTTTTGTGCTCAGATGTCTTGTTAAAAAGGGCTTTAAAGCCAAAAAATAGGCCAGCAAATTGATAACATTGATCAAATTATCTTGCAGGCTACAGAAGCTTTTGTGGTCGTTTGTGTTGGTATGCGGGTTGCACAAGGTTGGGAACCTTTGCTTCAGGGAAATGCCAAGTAATCTTGTAAACCTGTCCAGCACGCCTACTGAGAACTAAACACATATTTATATTATTTATATTACTTTCCCGCTCTTCTCATTCTCTCTCTCTCACATACACACACACACACACAAAAACACTCCCTATACACATACACACAGCCAGCAGTGCTAATGGACTGGAAGGGAAGAACAAGCTGACCTCTGCTGGCCGCAAACGATAGATGTCTCATTGAATTAGTATCGCAGTGTGAAAGACAAACCGCTGCCTAATGTAAATGAGGCCAGATATGCAATACTGCTGATTGCACTGATATAATTAGAGTAATATCATCGGGAGCCTTATTAACAAGTGGAGGAAATAAATAACCTGGGAGATGAGTTAATAGTGGTCTGCTAAAGTGCCTCTTAAATATGCTAAGGCCAGCTCTTTCTGTTTATCCATGGCCCGATGATAATCTGATTATTGATGTGCGGGTACGATCAGAGGTGAATGCTCCCTTCCATGCAGCTATGGATGCAGTGGCTATTTTAATTTCAATTATTTAACTGAGTAATGAGGGTGAAGACAGCCACATACTCAAACACTGTAGTCAAAGAAACACTGCAGTTCCTAGAAACTTCCTCACCATTTAAAGCCACAAACTAATGTGTGTTTTACAGCTAATAATTAAAACACTTGTGGGTACATTTTGTCAATGTCATATCAAATCCATGTAAATGTTATTTTTTACACCATTTGAAAACAACTGTTATGTGCACATTTCATGACACATGTACCAATATAATGGTGCACATTTAGTCTTATTAATTAAATGTACACTCCAGTTAAACACTCCAGCGGAGAAGTAATAAACAAAACACATCATATGTCTTTACATATCGTCACTGCCCAAAAAAAAAACAAGTATTCGCAAAATGGCAACTTTACAGGAAAGGATAAAAACGGCCTTTACTTTCAATGCAAGTCAATGGAACCAGAAAATTTTCCAAGCTATTTTGGAGCACTTCTATTGGTAAGTTCATCATGACATTTTCACATCATGAAAACAGCAAGTTCAAATGATGTAGAAAAATTAAAAAGTGACAAAAATGGAGATACATGTTTTTCCCTGGACAGCAAAGATATTAACATCACACACACAGGCTAAAGTTCTTGC
Source organism: Megaleporinus macrocephalus (assembly GCA_021613375.1). NCBI lineage: Eukaryota > Metazoa > Chordata > Actinopteri > Characiformes > Anostomidae > Megaleporinus > Megaleporinus macrocephalus. Next base: position 19,615,332 of record CM038721.1, on the reverse strand, counting down.
TTAAATGCATTTAGTCTCAAATGCAGTATCAACATTATACCGATGAAGATATGATGACAATAGTTTACATTCTCCGAAGACACGCAGTTGAACAAGTTTTGAGTGGCAAACGTCAAATTTATCTGCTTAGTAAAAGCCATGTTACAAAATGTTCATCGGCATGTTGTGTGCAGTTACACATTTCGACCAAAGCGCTCTCTAAATCCCTGACTCCAAAGACTTTCCTTCTCCAATAAATCTCCACCATCTTAGAAATACAAGGTTTTGTTACCACTACGACAGTGGTGATTTGTGCCTGGTAAAGTTAGATTTTCATACATGTTTGTAACCTAAAATAAACAAGATAAAGACTCTTCTGTGACAAATTCTGCTAGTGTAGGATTTGAAATAAGACAAAAAAGGCCAGAGCAGACTCTACCTACTGAGGAGACTGAGGTCATTTGCAGTGCAGGGAACACTCCTGAAGGCTTTCTCTGACACTATTGGCATCTGACATCTTTTAATGAGTGGTCTGCTGGGGAAGCAGCAGACAAAAAGAAACTGAACAGACTCATAAAGAAACATTTTATGGACAAATATCACAACCTAACTTTACAGCAACAAAGCAAACTATATACTAACATAATAATATATGTTATAAAATGGCTCTTTAGTCTCAACACAGCTCTTTCTTCTCTTTGTTCTTCTCCTATTTTCTTGGCCATGTGTCCTACTTGACAATGCATGGCATTCACTGTGTAGCCCCTCACTTTTCCCCTGCCCGGTATACTATATTTTGAGAGCCATTGCTGTGTGTGAACATCAGATCTCTTGCAGTACGCACACAGACTGGGCACTGAATTTTACAAAAACTTTATTGGATTAAAATATCTTAATGAGCCCTTTAGTTCAAATCTTTCTCTGTCCCTTTAATTAGAATCCCAATAAAAAGAATGCCTTTAATTTTAATAAATATATGCCATGTTTAGTCTACAAGTGATGGAATAAATTGTTCGATTTTAAAACTTCATTTGTAAAGACCTAAATGGGGCAGGAAGTCCAGAGTTGCGTTTTCATGGCCGCACCTTCTTCATTTTAGTTATACTCACACTGAGAAATATTAACATAACTAGCACTTTAATTTGATGTTATTTGGTTTACTGTTTATATTGTAACAAAATTTGATGATTTAGAAAACTGATGGCCAGTGGTCCCCTCACAATAGCCACCATGCTCCACTGGAGGGCCACAGTTCACAGGTGTAAATCTTCTGTTTAAGTAAACTCTTGATCTTTTCACAATGACTTCAATAGGTATTATTTGTTTGCTGATATTCATTAATTCCAAAATTCAAACGTCTCTCTCTCTCCCTCTCTCTCTCTCTCTCTCTCTCTCTCTCTCTCTCTCTCTGTATATATAGTATCACTGTCTTCCAATCTCTCTCTTTCCTTCTTCTGTTTCTCTTTCCCTCTCTTTTTTCACTGTGAAGTACAATAGCAAAACATCATAAAAGCCAGTAAAAGCCATGTTACAAAATGTTCATCGGCATGTTGTGTGCAGTTACACATTTCGACCAAAGCGCTCTCTAAATCCCTGACTCCAAAGACTTTCCTTCTCCAATAAATCTCCACCATCTTAGAAATACAAGGTTTTGTTACCACTACGACAGTGGTGATTTGTGCCTGGTAAAGTTAGATTTTCATACATGTTTGTAACCTAAAATAAACAAGATAAAGACTCTTCTGTGACAAATTCTGCTAGTGTAGGATTTGAAATAAGACAAAAAAGGCCAGAGCAGACTCTACCTACTGAGGAGACTGAGGTCATTTGCAGTGCAGGGAACACTCCTGAAGGCTTTCTCTGACACTATTGGCATCTGACATCTTTTAATGAGTGGTCTGCTGGGGAAGCAGCAGACAAAAAGAAACTGAACAGACTCATAAAGAAACATTTTATGGACAAATATCACAACCTAACTTTACAGCAACAAAGCAAACTATATACTAACATAATAATATATGTTATAAAATGGCTCTTTAGTCTCAACACAGCTCTTTCTTCTCTTTGTTCTTCTCCTATTTTCTTGGCCATGTGTCCTACTTGACAATGCATGGCATTCACTGTGTAGCCCCTCACTTTTCCCCTGCCCGGTATACTATATTTTGAGAGCCATTGCTGTGTGTGAACATCAGATCTCTTGCAGTACGCACACAGACTGGGCACTGAATTTTACAAAAACTTTATTGGATTAAAATATCTTAATGAGCCCTTTAGTTCAAATCTTTCTCTGTCCCTTTAATTAGAATCCCAATAAAAAGAATGCCTTTAATTTTAATAAATATATGCCATGTTTAGTCTACAAGTGATGGAATAAATTGTTCGATTTTAAAACTTCATTTGTAAAGACCTAAATGGGGCAGGAAGTCCAGAGTTGCGTTTTCATGGCCGCACCTTCTTCATTTTAGTTATACTCACACTGAGAAATATTAACATAACTAGCACTTTAATTTGATGTTATTTGGTTTACTGTTTATATTGTAACAAAATTTGATGATTTAGAAAACTGATGGCCAGTGGTCCCCTCACAATAGCCACCATGCTCCACTGGAGGGCCACAGTTCACAGGTGTAAATCTTCTGTTTAAGTAAACTCTTGATCTTTTCACAATGACTTCAATAGGTATTATTTGTTTGCTGATATTCATTAATTCCAAAATTCAAACGTCTCTCTCTCTCCCTCTCTCTCTCTCTCTCTCTCTCTCTCTCTCTCTCTGTATATATAGTATCACTGTCTTCCAATCTCTCTCTTTCCTTCTTCTGTTTCTCTTTCCCTCTCTTTTTTCACTGTGAAGTACAATAGCAAAACATCATAAAACAATTTTGTATTATCTGTAAGAAGTGAAATGATTCATTAACATTTATCTTTTCACTAATTGATCACTTTTGTAAGTCGCTTTGGATAAGAGTGTTGGCTAAATGCAGCAAATGTAAATGTAATTAATGAAACATACAGTGACATTTGAAAGTTTGTGAACTTTTATCAATTGAATTTCTGCATACACATGTGCTAAATATGATTGGCTTTTTGTTTAACTCAGAACATTATTAAAAAAAATCAACAAATAACACAATTAATTTTTAATTTTCATTCTTTTATTGAAGTCCTCTAACACTAAACATCTTTGTTTGCTAATGTTTGTGAAGCTTTGCTCCTAGGAACTGGTGTGACCCTGTTGAGCATATTAACTTCAACCAAACAGCTCAAACAGCTTAGGTTCTACCCCAACACCTCTAAAGGATTAGGGTGTGGACTTGGACTGAATCACTTCAAAACGCAACATTTCTTCTGCTGTATCAATTTTTTGTAAACTAACTGGTGATTTGGGTAGTTGTCTTTCTGCAGAACCCTCCTTTAGCTCTTTCAGGGATGGGTGCTCCACCTTGTTGGATATTTTTGACACTATCTAGAATACATAACTCCATCAAATGTAGCAGTATGTCCAGTAGCAGATGTACAGTCCCAAAACACTATACTGTCAACACCATATTTTAAATTTAGAAAACTATGTTTTGCCAAACATAGTCTGGTTTGATTTAGATTTGGCGTGCAGTAACAGATATGTGTGGTAAAGAGCAGGGTAGGATCAGCCACCATAATCTTTGTGCTGACTTTGCATTCCCATTTCAAGTCCTTGGAGATTATTGTGCCCAGGAACTTGTAGGAGTCCACAGCCGTTACAGTACTGTTAAGAATGGTGAGTGCTGTAAGGGTCGGTGGGCTTTTTCATCTCCAGTGTTTTGACTGTGTTCAGCTCCAGGTTGTTGTGGTTACCACCTGCTCCACAACCCGTCTGTTGGCAGACTCGTCACTGTCCTGGATGAGACCAATGACTGTCAAATTGTCGGCAAACTTCAGGATTTTGACTGAGGCGTCCGTGGAGGTACACTCATTTGTGTAGAGTGAGAAGAGCAGCGGGGAGAGAACACAGCCTTGTGGAGCTCCTGTGCTGATGGTCCTGGTTTCTGAGGTGATCTTTCCCAGCCTCAACCAACTAATTCAACTTCCTGACCACAATTGTAACCCATACCAAACTGATAATTATAGATGTTAACATACTTTCTCTAACAAAAAGACATATAATGTTGGATCAGTTTGTTCAGAAAATGAATGAAGAAGTATATCATTGTTTTGTTATTTGTTTTATTGGTTCACTTTATCTGTTCTTAAATAAAGATCATATAATATGTCATATGTATGTAGAAATGCACAAAATGACACAGAAACTTTCACTGTATTTCCAAATTAAACATAAGAACAGTGTACAGTATTCAAACTAATCATTTGCTATAAAGAACATTGCCCCTAGCAACTGTCCTCGAGAGTCCTCCTCTGCTCCATGCTGTGAGGCGTGCCACTGTTTTACATATAGATGCTGTGCTGCTCTATACTGATGACACTTAGCCCTCTGCCAGATTGCATGTATAATTTATAGACACACTCCTCATGAGTTCATGGTTTCTTCAAGTGCTGTTCATATCAGCTTGGTCTATAGAAGTGTTTGCTTAATAACAGTTCTTGAGTGTGTCAAACCATTGACTCAGCTCACATTAATGAATATATAATATATAAATTCCTGTTCATTATTTTGCAGTCATTCACTTTATGAATTGAATAAAAGCTACAGCGACTAATCTGCTTAAATTGAGGTTCAATTAATTCTTCATAACTCAAAACTGACGATTAGAATGTAAATAAGGTGATTTGATATTAAAAACTCAAGTCAGTTCAACAGTGGTGAGAGGAATAAAAGTTATTACACAAAATGGTTCTGAGTGTGTTGTCTGAGATATTGTTTTAGTTAGGCTGAAATTTTGACAAAGTTTTTCACAAATATCCATACTAAAATCTTATTGGCTTAAACCTTATTCCATATTGGCTGATTCCAAATAGTTTTGTTATATTACATTAACATAAGAACAATGATCAGATGGCATTTACAATCTAGATAAACAATAACTAGATATATTATAGTTCCTTTTTTTAATAGTCATACTTTTGCACACATTAACATTGTATATCATAGTTAAATGTTTTTTTTTCCTCTTTAAAAAGGCTGTAGGTTTAGTTGGCTATGTAGTTGCTCCATTTAAAAGTAATTTAACAATATAACATTTTATATATATATATATATATATATATATATATATATATATATATATATATATATATATATATATATATATATATACTGTAAACCCGAACAATATTGTTAACTTATATTCTTTATTAGTATAATAATCAAATCCTGTTATTTAGTTAACTTGACAGCCACGGTAGCGATAACAGAATTGAAGGACCGTTAAATTCAACTAGGGAAAGGGGAGAAGGGGACATTGCTTAACTGGCAATAAACAGACTAGCTTGAATCCTGTGTAGTTAATGCACAGCGATAGGAACAACTACAATTTGACTCCAGTTATATTTTAAAATGAATACAATTCTTGTGTATTAAGCAAATTAGCATAATGCAAAACTTTGAACTTTCTTTGTTCTTGGTTCATATGGGTGGAGAATTTCACATCTGTTTGAATAACCAGTTAATTCTTCACAAAAAATTCTGTATTTGTTCTTGTTTGTTCACTTTAATGTGAACATCACTTTAGTTGAGGTTTGTATTTAAATAAAATATCTGCATCAAATTTAGGATCTTGTTTTCACCCACAAAATCTGACTGCTTTTGCCGTTCAGGTGAGTCACACAGCGTTAACAAACACATCATCCTGGGTGCTGACTGTCGACAGTGTAGACACATCACTATTGACACTTGTTTATCATGTGTGGACAAAGCATCCAACTGACCTGTTGTCTTATACATTTCTGAATGCCTGTGTCACATTTTATTAAAATGGTCCCTAAAAAAGGCACCATGCATGGGTATGTCTGTCAGACTTTTGCTGGATTGTTTAAAAAATGTTTCAGGATCCAATATAAAAGTACATACTAATAGTGCTCAATAAACATATTTTCAGGTGAATAATGCATCAAGACTGGTCTAAAAATGAAACGATATATACAAGTCTGGCTGAAGCAACAATGAATATCCCGTTTATGACTTGTCACATTTCTTCTGCAAATCTCCTCATGAGATTGTATGTGTTTTGCAGTATAAAGAAGAGCCGGACATCACAGACACTCCTATCGCCCTTTTCGTTGCTGGAGGAGACTCCTTTAGCACTGACATCTTCCATTCAATTCCAAAGAAGCTCATCTACACGTACATATTTGTCCAGAAAGTACTGATGTGTCTGGAAGATGGAAAACCACTAAAACCATGGGGGCTCAGTAGGAAAAATGACTTGTTGAAAGACTGAACCAAACAACCAAAACCTAAATGCACATGTGCATAAATGGTCTATAAATGTACAATGACAGGGCGTTTTTTGTTCAATTGTTACTGCTTGTTGGTGTCTTTGAAATGGCCTGTTTTTAAATGTTATAATTGCCTTTGAGTTTTATTATTTTAATAAATAACTTGTTGGTGTAATTTCATGTTTTGTGAATTACTCAGTAGTAGTTGATTGAAATAATATTGACTAGGGTTAACTAAGAGTAAGATGAATTTTAATCTTTTGAGTAGATAAGTTGTTAAATATCATATATTTTGTGTTCTGGATAAGATGGGGAAAATTATATTAATTATATAATTCTTACTAAAACTAATGTAGTATGTAGTACTTAAAATATATATATGAACTTATATATTTTATATAGTATTTTTTTTTAGTTAACTTTACTTAAAAATTAAATTACATGAACTTAAAATTTCTTAGGTAATCGGTTACAACAAAACTTGAGTTTAGTCAACTTATTGGGTTTTACAGTGTATAAACATATATATACTAAGTATACTAAGTAACAATAAGTCATTGTATAGCTCAGTATTTTTTAAAAAGGAAGAAAATATATTTCAGTGTCAGCTGATACAATAGGCTCTGGTATGAGTATTTTGATTTTGGAAGAGTATTATCTTGCCATCTCTTTTATCTGTCTGTGTATGTTCCTGTCTATCTGTATGTCTATCTGTCTCTCTACAATCAGCATGCATGTCAGATGCTCACATGTGTTGAGGAGACATCATGTTTGAATGCTGAGTGCTGTTTGGGGACTCACTGGTGGTCCTGAGGCTATGTAGAGACGGGTGCTCACTCTCCCACCCTGCAAACAGAGACGCTCTCATTTCCGTGCCAAGCGCTTCTGCCTTGGGTGAGTTTCCCCACTTGCTCTCTCCCTCTCGCTCTTCAAACACAAGCACTGTGTCTATCCCGCAACACACTTGCTATCAGTAAACAACAGATTTAGGCCTAAAACAATGTGACTCCCTGATGACTGCAATTATTTATGAAATCAAACAGAGTAGGGATGTTTGTTATGTGGGCCAGCTTTGATGAATATAAGATAATGCCCTGCTCCAATAACACTGCACTCTTCAGCACTGAACCACAGAAAACTATACACTGTATACAGTATGCTTATTGTGCAGACCCTTACTGTTATTAAAGAACACTGCAAATATGGCAGGTGCTCAAGACATAATCAGTTAAAAATCTCGAAAGGAATCAGGCTCAAAAAAGGGAACATATCCTCCTATGGTCCACACCGTATAGTAAAACAAGTGCAACCAATTCAAATAAAATTGAGTAGTTTATGTATTAATGAATATAGAAACAAAAAGGAGGAAAACAGTTAAAGTCCTGTCAGATTAGCAGCAGAACCAGCTCAGAGCAAAGTAAGAGAAGAAAATATCTGTGATTAAGTAAGCAAGCAAGCGAAATTCTAGGAGGTGTCAGTGGGTCTTGCAAGGTTTTCATGAGGCACTGGACAGCAGGAGCTCCATGGTGTTAAAACTGGTCCAGAATGCAGGCAAACAGGGGTACCTGGTCATGGCTGACGCGTTCCAGGGTGATCGATGATCAGCTCAATTTAGTCGTCTGCAGTACATAACATCAGTGCAATACATCACTTTCACAAATATATTGTCTAAGCGCTCCCCAACTACTTCAAAATCACAGATTGTATATGTACAGTTCATGTACACATGAACTTGAACAGGCAGCATCAGTTCAGCATCACAACAAACAGGATGAGCAGCCCTTCAGCATCAGATCACAAGGGATGGGCAGTTGTGGAGCTCAACGAAAGAAACACACAGATAGTTATTTCTGCCAAAAAGGCTTAATAAGTAGAGAGATATAAAACAGGGTTTAATCTTCGATAAAGTGTACTATTGGAAGGTTTGATATTGTAGAACATAAAGAAACAGTCTTTTGCTTAGGCCCAGTCCTAGGTCCAGGTCTTTAAACGTGCAGAGCCACGCAAATCTTTCTAAAATGGACAAAGCCACCTTCCAGGACAGCAGGACTGGGACCCAACAGGTGGTAGTGGGGAGAAAGGTGGAGCACAAAGAACATCAGCACCTGAAGGCAGCAGAAAGGGAGTGCAAGTTGAATCCTTTGGTGGGTTGGAGTAATGAATGAAAGAATGACATAGCATTGGAGTCTTCCTGGCAGAACTTTCGCTAAAGATTTAATTTCTGTTTGAAGTGACTGAGAACAGTATATAGTATTACAGTATTATTAAAAAATAGAGAACCAGAAGCAAACAAAGACATGAGGGCATGTACGTGTGTGTGTTTCCATATATTATATATTTGCCCATTTTAAAATCGACATGACAATTTTGGCTCATTTTGAGCACTAACTCAAAAAGTGCTAGCCAGTGACTAATGTCTTTTTTTTAAACACAAAAATATACCAAATTGCAGAAAATATGCTTCAATAATGAAAATTAACATCACACAATGATTTTCAGAGTTTGGGGCACATTTAATTCAAAAGAGTGGGCCCACTATGAGGCTATGAGGAACAGGGATACAGCCTCACTTCCTGCGGTAAACACAGGGATGTGGCTAAAACATGACTTTGAGCTAAAACTTTGTGTTTGTTACATGTAGCATAACATTTTTCATCACAAGATCCTAAAAAATACAAACAAGTAAATGTATTATCTTAAGTTGAAATATGGGGTTAGGGTTTGAGGCAACCACCTTCCAATAGAAAGAACCCTGCAAAAGATAAGTTAAAATAGCTGATATCATGATCTGAATACTGTTTTTATTTATTTTTTTTACTTTGGGGGTCCTCTTTGTGAGCTGATCTAATGTTTTGAGTATAAAGAGCATGAGTAAGTGCTCTGAGTAATTGGAGATGGAGTCCAATGGGCATTTAATGTTGCGTTTTATGGTACTTGAGCTTTTATTACAGAACTTAATTGCATTTCTGTCCTTTGTTTTCTTTGCAAAACAATCTGATCATAATAAATAGAGTAATATCTTAAACAAAGTGGTGCATAAAATAAACTATAAAAGAAAGGATGTAATTTTGCAGTTAAAATATAGACTCTATAAATACATTCTAGCATCTGTATTTAATTGTCACGTTTCTATGAGAGTGATTTACACAAATAATTGGAAAGTCATAGTTGTTAGTTATTTAAGACATCGGGGGCGTATTAAAGGGTAAAGACATGCGGGTGCTAAGTAGAGTAGAACAGGGTAGTAAGTGAGAGTAGTGGACTTTTCATGTCAACCTTATTTAGGATTAATCATGGGATGTAGTCGCACTGCATGGGATAACTGAAAGCTGCATGTGCATATGCATATATGCTGGGGCTCCTAACTGATGTCTGTTTAATAGCCAAGTGTGTCTCATTTTTTATTGACCTGCACATTCTATCAAAAACCCTATCCAACTCACTATAAGTAATACAATCTACATCATTCATTTCATAAAAAATCCATAATCCCACAAGGGTGCAGATCTTTGATATGTGTTTGTTGTTCGTTTTAAGGTATTGTAGTGAAATTGATGATGTGCACTGAAGATCTATCAGTGGGCCTCAGTCATCTTCGCCCATCCTCCCATCTTCTGCATGCTAATCAACGCCCTGAGAGCCGCTGTAGACTAGATTATTATAAATGCTGTTTATGGTCCTGCTACGACAACTGTGAAGGGCATAGCAAAGAATTTATCACGGGACAGTTCCCCTTACGTCGGAATGCGTTATGGGATTGTAAATGACCCTTGATAATAAAAGATCCCCTCGTCTCCCTGCAATATGGAGTGAATAAACAGCAAGCACTACAAAATTTGGTCCATCTTACAGCTTACATTACAGTGTTTAATCAGACATAGCGCAAACTGAGCCTCATCATCAAAATATCTTATTGTAACAGTAATAAAACCAATCACAGTTTGCTGTAACAAGAACAGTATAAAAGTGTTTATAATCCAGTAACGTTGTTTTTAAAGCAGTTAAAAAATAGGCCACAAGAGGCAAATGCTGTGTCCTGCCAAATGCTCAAGACGAATTGTGGCACCCATGTATTTTCCTAAGTATGCAGACATATGGTACTTACAGTTATAGAGGCAGAGCCTGGGGGTGGTCTTTACAGGCATGGCAAGCTGTGTTCTGTGGCTTCACTACAAAGTCCATCGAATGCTAAATTAACAATGTTAGATACATAGCCAAATGTCACTGTAGTCAGTCTTTTGCAAGCTAACCATGAAAGTGAGAGACTAGTGTGTCTTCTGTCTTAACTGAGTCCTTAATATTCCGTAAAATAAACAACCGTGTCTGTAAGCAGTAAACTAAATTGACTGCCTGATAAACTGTGTTCCATGCTCAGCATATTATAATCTGTTATAAAATGAGAACCAAATCATAAGATGCAGGAAACGCTTCCTATTTGCTAAGAGAAATATTCTCCTCGAAGCCTCATCAAAAATCCTAGCTAGACCTCTTCTGCTAAGCAGTTTTGCACAGATCCTCATGTTCATTGTGTTTTATGGCTAGCGGTAAATGGTTTTAGTACAAACGATATTGGGGTCTTATTGAAATGCCAGCTCTATAGGTGTCGTGGATGACATACAGTTATTTTTGGTTGAAACCGAGACATATTTTATCATAATCAGTATGTGGTGAGCCAGGAGGACCTTGCACACATCATTGGCTTTTCTTGCTTAGTTTGATGGTGAAGGTCAGAGTTCTTAGCCTTTATGGTTGTTTAACTTTAAAGAATTATGGCTTGTAGGGAGCCCTCCCCATTTATTTTCCCATCAGCGGCATCTCAGCACAAGAAAAGAGCAGGAGGAGAAATAACAACAGATTTGCTTTTCATTGACAACATGTTATGACTTGCATGTACATCTCTATATTTTTCTCTTGATTTTGGTTTGTTTGTCAGTTACTATTTACAGTCTCTCTTGGCATGTTATAACCCTTTTTATTGTTTTGAGCATATACGTGACACATTGTATTTTGCTCAATACAAACAAAACAACCACTGAATGTGTAAAAACTATTAGATATAATAATGTCTTGGGGTAGAGCTTTTTAACTTTTTTTTCCGTTGCCAAACTTTGTGTTTTATGTTACTTTTCAATAATAAGGCTGATATGTTAATTAAAAGAAAAATTAACATGGAGGAATTATGTTCATCTAAAAACTTCATGGCCTCTATAATAAAGAAACTCTACATAATTTAATAATTATTATTCAAATCAATAATAGTTTGGTTATGACATTTTTGTAAATTGTCATGTGGAAATAAATTTGAACATGCCTGAAAGTCCCTATATGTTGCTCCACAATGTGTTCAGCTTCAATGAAACATTCATTGATATGCAAGTGACCCATATATACATGACAAACACTGGAACTAGGTTTTTAGTCTGGGGAACTTAGGGTCCAGGGTAGTACTTAACACTAAGTGTTGGTCATCTCCTCCAACCAGTGTTGGACATTTCTAGCCATGTGACATGTCGCATTGTCTTGCTGGAAGATCCTGTCTGTCCCAGGGAAGACAATCAGCATGTAAGGTGTACTTGATCTGCAAGAATGAATTCAGACCCAAATCGGTTGATAGTGTCTTCTACATGGATAAATGGGTCCAGAGAATGTCACCAAAACATTCCCCAAACCAGAACCCTGCCACCGATGAGCTCAAGTCAAGTCAAGTCAAGTGGGTTTTATTGTCATTTCAACTACATACAGAGTATACAGTGAAACGAAACAACATTCCTCCAGGACCATGGTGCAACATAGACAGTGCATACAAGACACAAGTGCAACACAAACAAACAAGTGCGGACAGACAACACAACACAGTACAGACAGAGAATAATAAATAATTGCCGGTAGTGTGCAAATTGTGCAATGTGTAATAATTAAAAGTCCAGTGAGGTAGTAAAGTTATTAGTGCAATGCTTTGTGCAAAAATGCTTCCCCTTTTTTTCCGGGGTAAATGGTTGGAGAGAGAGAGAGAGAGAGAGAGAGAGTGAGAGTGTACATGTACCAGAAGATATCAGTTCAGACGTTGAGTTGTGTTGAGAAGTCTGATGGCTTGGGGGAAGAAGCTGTTGCAGAGTCTGGTCGTGTTGGACCGGATGTTGCGGTACCTTCTTTCTGATGGCAGGAGGGAGAACAGTCTGTGTGAAGGGTGGGTGGGGTCATCCACAATGCTGGTTGCTTTGCGGATGCAGCAGGTGGAGTAAATGTCCAAGACGGAGGGGAGAGAGACTCCGATGATCCTCTCAGCTGTCCTCACAATGCGTTGGAGGGGACTTGCGGTCAGAGGCTGTGCAGGTCCCAAACCAGGCAGTGATGCAGCTGCTTAGGATGCTCTCTATGGTTCCCCTATAGAAGAGGGTGAGGATGGGTGGAGGGAGACGGGCCTTTCTCAGTTTCCGGAGGAAGTAGAGACGCTGCTGGGCTTTCTTGGCTGTAGAGCTGGTGTTCAGGGACCAGGTGAGGTTCTCAGCTAGGTGGACACCAAGGAACTTGGTGCTCTTAACGATCTCCACAGAGGAGCCGTTGATGTTAAGCGGAGAGTGGTCCGGTCTTGATTTCCTGAAGTCAACAACCATTTCCTTGGTCTTCTCTACATTCCAGTGAAGGTTGTTGACTGTACACCAGTCTATCAGCTGCTGTACCTCCTCCCTGTATGCTGACTCGTCACCTTTGCTGATGAGACCCAGCAAAGTTGTATCATCTGCGAACTTTATGATGCTGTTAGAACTGTGTTTCGCAACACAGTCATGAGTCAGCAGGGTGAACAACAGAGGACTCAGTACACTGCCCTGGGGTGCCCCAGTGTTCATGGTGATGGTGCTGGAGCTGCTGTCCCCGAACCGGACTAACTGGGGCCTCCCTGTCAGGAAGTCCAGGATCCAGTTGCATAGAGGGGTGTTGAGGCCCAGCAGGCTTAACCTCCTGGTGAGATTCTGTGGGATGATGGTGTTGAATGATGAACTGAAGTCTATGAACAGCATTCTGACGTAGGTGTCCTTCTTCTCCAGGTGGGTAAGGGAGAGATGAAGGGTGGTGGTGATGGCATCGTCCGTGGAGCGGTTGGGCAATATGCGAATTGCAGGGGGTCCAATGAAGAGGGCAGTTGGGTCTTGATGTTCCTCATGACTAGCCTCTCGAAGCACTTCATGATGATGGGCATGAGAGCTACGGGACGGTAGTCATTGAGGCAGGACACCGTGGACTTCTTCGGCACGGGGACGATGGTGGTGGTCTTGAGGCACGTTGGGACAGTGGAGCTGCGCAGGGAGACGTTGAAGATGTCCGTGAGAACATCTGTCAACTGGTGTGCACACTCTCTGAGCACTCTGCCAGGGATGTTGTCTGGTCCTGCAGCTTTCCGTGGGTTGACTCTGCGCAGAGTTTTCCTCACGTCCACTGCAGTCAGGCACAACACCTGCTCGTCTGGCTTAGGTGTGATTTTGCTCACCAACGTGTTGTTCTGTGCCTCAAACCGTGCATAAAAGTTGTTCAGGGCATCGGGGAGGAAGGCATCACTGTCACAGGACGGTGGCATTGTCCTATAGTTTGTGATTTCCTGGATGCCCTGCCACATGCGCCGCGTGTCACCCGTGTCCTTGAAGTGGTTGTGGATTCTCTGGGCGTGTGCGCGCTTTGCCTCTCAGATGGCTCGTGACAATTTGGCTCTTGCTTTCCTTAGGGCCGCCTTGTCACCCACTCTGAAGGCCAAGTCGCAGGCCCTCAGTAGCACACGCACCTCAGGAGTCATCCACAGCATCTGGTTTGGGCGTGTGGTGATGGTCTTGGAGAGAGTGACATCATCAGTACACTTGCTGATGTAGCCAGTGACTAATGCTGTGTACTCCTCCAAGCTAACAGAGTCGCCTTCAGTCGCAGCCTCCCTGAACATAAGCTGGAGTCAGATACACAGACATGTGGTCCGAGAACGCGAGGTGGGGGCGGGGCTCCGCCCGGTACGCGCTGGGTATGTTTGTGTCCACATGCTGATGGAATTTAGGGAGGACTGACTGGAGATTAGCGTGGTTAAAATCTCCGGCGACAATGAACAGTGCGTCTGGATGTCTGGTCTGCAGATCGCTAATGCCCCCGTGTAGTTCCCACAGTGCCTCCCTAGCATTAGCATTAGCATTAGCGCTAGGCGGTATGTACACGGCGGCTATCAGCACGGCGGAGAATTCCCGTACTAAATAAAAAGGTCTGCACTTGACTATGATGAACTCCACCAGCGGAGAGCAGTGCTTGGCGACAGTCACAGCGTTGTTGCACCATTCTGTGTTGATGTAAACACACACGCCTCCACCGCGGGTCTTCCTGGACAGAGCCGCGCTCCTATCCGCTCTGAACGAGGCTAGCCCGTCTAGCTGAATGGCGCTGTCTGGAATACTGTTGCTGAGCCACGATTCCACAAAGACTAGAGCATAGCAGTCTCTGAACTCTCGCTGGGTCGCTCGCTGGAGTCGAATGCAGTCCAATGCAGCTGCTGCCATTGTAAGCAGAAACTTGACTATGAATGGAGCCAAATATTAACTGATATTATGCAGTGGAGAGGGTCAAATAATTAAAATATTTACAATTTCTGGCCTTCTGTACTCAAACATGATCTGTTTAAAATATGTTTTGAACTTCTGATAATGTTTCTAGTCTTACATTGCACCTTTAATTGTCTTATTTAGAATGTGTTGCAGTAAACAATTTTATAATGAGTAAAAATTTGCAAAAAAGCTAATGAGAAAAAAATATATATCCTGTGTTTGTGCTGGGTTTTTTTGGAGGATCTTTTTTATAGCACCCCAGGAAGTGTGTGCGGGGGGGATATGACACTTCTTAGGAGAAGGTCTGGGGTAGAAGTGGAGATAAGGCAGTAGAGAGATTAGAGTGGAAGAGACTGACTTTGTGCTGTACCTGAGGGCTGGCTGACAGAGAATGCGACAGCTTCTTCATGGCTGCTGGAATGTTCAGGTGGGGTGAGAAGGAGGTAAAGATAGATGACAATGTGCATTTTTTAGGCAGTTTTGGTGTCTCCAGAAGCTGATACAGTAGAACATTGGTTTGTCTAATAAATGCAGCTCTGTCAGTTGGGTCTTGTGTGTTAGTGCTGACATGTCTCCATCAATGGGTGTGAAAAAGTGCATTTGGAGAAAATTAGGTTCTCTGTCATGGATTTGTCACTCCTCTCCTTTGTGTGTACTCTCTCTCTCTCTCTCTCTCTCTCTCTCTCACTCTCCCTCTCACCTAACAAAGTCTCTTGTCCCAAAAAACAGGTTAAGGTGTAGTTTGTTTGACCGAACAGATAATCCAAGTAACCTTGAGAATGTTTTGCTTCTCCCAGGAGGTAGAAGACCACTGATAAATGACTGGACGTTGAGGTTAAGCAGCATTTTTATAAGCTCCTTAAGGTCCTATTTTAATTATTTAGGCTCCTCTTTTCTCGTGTCATTCCTGCAGACATGAACAATGATCCATTTTACTGTTGTGATTTCAGCCATTATTGTAGGAAGCTTTTCTGTCAAACTATAATGTTCAGCTTACATCAAACTATAAGTTTCTGTTTTTTATGCCATTACAAAATCATTCCCCAAAACAGGCCTGTCTGCTGTGGCCACAGACTGGGGCCCAGTGACTCTGCTGGGCTGCTCTGAATAGCTGACTTTTCTGGTTCTTCTTGTATTATGTTTTTATGCATTTAGGAATCTCACAAGATCTTGTTGTGGTTTAAATCTGTTCTGCAAATGCAGTGACTGTGATGTCTGAGCAGCTTTGGCATTAGCAATAACTGTACAGACTAGTGTGAGCCTACTGAGTTATAAGTAGAATAGCACTTGAGTTTAACTGCAGTGTAGACTTATTCCTCATTTTGCTCATTTTCACTCATTGTATGCATATTAGCCACTTTGTCCACACGTTCTGCTGGTGTGACTCTATGTGTCCTCCGCCCACTGTCTGCTGCCAACATGCCCACGCCTTGATTCTCCTTGTGCAGTGTAGGAATGCCTTCCTCTTTCCAAAACAGTCAATTTTTGTAGATGTTTGTTCAGCAGTTCTGACAGCATATGTGTCCTGACACGTTGAAGAGGCATTTTACATTTCTTCCTTAGTAGCCAACCGGAACTATTCTAATTTTTGAGTCTGTAGCACTGCTGTGAAAAGTCCAAAATAAGGAACAAAATCAACTTTTGTAGAAAAGACAAATAAAAAATGAGGAATTGAAAGCCAGCAGAGGTCAGTAAAGTTGAGGTTTAAGGTTTATTTATAGGGGCCTTTTACAACAGATGTTGTCACAAAGCAGCTTTACAGAAAATCCAGGTCCAGCCCCCAGTGAGCAAGCCAGGGGTGACAGTGGCAAAGAATGGAAATATTTACAACTATATGCATTACTGAACATAGAGAAAGGGAAAAAAACTGTTAAAGCCCCATCAGAGTAGCAGCAGATAGTAGAAGAAAGGAGTAATACGTTTGTGAAAGCAGAAGAAGAAACGTCTGTGATTAAGTAAGCAAACAGAACCTTTGGAGGTGTCAGGGTCATGCAGGCAAAGCCTTCCACAAAGGCCTGAACAGCAGGAAACAAAGTATTGGGCAAACTGGTCTAGAATCAATAGATATATGATCTATTAGTAGATTTTCTTTTTGACAGTGATGATGTTCTTGATTTCCAGTCCACGAGGACAGTTTTCCAAGCGATGGTTAGGACTGTGAGGGTGGTGGTTTCTTTTGTTTAATGTATACATGGTTTCTCTTGACCAAATCCTTCAAGACTGTGAGATATTACAGCATAGCTGTGCAGGTGACACTTAAATTTACTTGGCCATCTCCCTAAACAACAGTGATGCCTTCAACTCGCTTTGTATGTGCCTTAGGCACATCACTAACTGTATAGGAGAAAACTATCTGCACTTGAATAAAGATTAACTGAGAACATTTTGGCAAGGAATAGCAATGAAAAGCACATATTTTGAATCTGGATTCGACAGCCCTAAAATCTAAAGAACTACCATTTAACTAATTAACTAACTTGGCATTTTTATCACAAGAAAATCAACTAGTTTACAGTTTCTCTGGCTAACCAGACCTGTAGGATTGATCACTGTAATGGTCTCCAAAAAAGACAAATAGTTTCAAGAGTAAAAGAAGAGAACACATTGTCCCTATTCTTAAATCTTTACTCTGAAGGCCTGTCTGTTACAGAATAGACAGCGCTGGGCAGAGCTCTGGGGTATCAACTAAACATGTATGAGTAGCGTGTATCTATTAAGCTGCTCTTGAAACCAGTGGACAGAGAGACACTAGACACTTTTAAATCCTGGCTGAAAACATTTGTATTTGAGCAGCTCAGTTTAAAACACTGTCCTTTTAAAACACTTTAGTCATGTAAACCCCCTTTTATTATATTCATTTTTGAATGTAACTTTTTAATGTAATGTTACATTTCTTCTGTTTCAAATATATTGTTTTAATTATACATCTTTTAAGATTTTAATTTAAGTAATCTTTTCATTTTCTGATTTATAAAGCATGTTTAATGACCGCTGTGTATGAAAGGTGCTATATAAATAAACTTGCCTTGTCTACACACAAATTAATTCTCACACATATATATATATAAATACACTGATCCATGCGTTTATGTTTGCACATTCAAACACTTTGTTTTAAAAACACAAAGTCTTATGGCACTGTCAGCTAAAAATAAAATTAAAATCTTTTTGCAATTAGGATTCATTGGCTCATTTTTCCTGAACACACTGATCACTTCGCCTAAAAAGAGTGAGGTTGTGTTAGAGGCAGATTTGTAACACTTACACAACTGCAGGAATTTTTCCCCTAGAATATTTTTGCATAGGATAATAAAGGAGTGAGCCTAAACAATAAAACATGTATTTGAAAATCAAAAGAATTTTTAATCACATTTCATACATACATGCATATTACATATGCATACATTTACATTGTTTACATTTTTATTGATTATTATACATACATTATTTTGTGCTGAGTTCAAATTGTACTGCACTATGACACATTTTTCCCTGAAATCCCTGATATTTCTGTAGTGAACTTCATACAGCCATAACATTGCTGTTTAACAGCCTGCAAAACAGACTACTAATACTTCAGAATTAGACAGCCACTCAGCAAACATCGGTAAAATGTAGATGCCAGAAGGTCCATTTGTGTGTGTGTGTGTGTGTGACACTTTTTTCTAGTAAAATGGAAGAATAAGGAAGCATGTCAAACATCCACTTTCTTTCTCTCGTTTCTGGTGGTCATACTATTAAAAAGTGACCCCCTGGCTTAGCACCTCTCTTGTACTTCAAAGACGACTGTGAATGAAAGCTGCCCAGTGCTCCTTTCAGACGCAAACTGGGGAAAATTAAAAGTGCTTCACAAGCGCATTAGACCACCAAGCTCTGAATTACCACTCCAATACACAATGTGATGTTGACACCGCCCCCTCTTCAACCCCATGGAGCTTAGGGGTGGGGGTCTTTCTGTTCCTCAAAAAGGGTGAAAGAGGGCCTCCCTCCATCTCACTCTTCCCCATTTGCACCTTAGCTGTTAGAGTATCTCTCTGGGTGTTCTGGTGCGTCAGGCGTGAGGTCCAGATCTTTTGAATGAGGTTTTAGGGCAAGTCACAGGCAAGCCATCATTTATTGTTTACGTTTGGTTTTTAGTTTTAATTAATGATATTTATTTTATCAGCAGCAATAAACAAAAACATTCATTACTTCCTTCATAACAATAAACTACTTCACAATAGCCTGCCAATATCTAGCTGGCCCTGGTGTTGTAGAAGGGCTAGAGGACTGTTTTTATCTCAAAATGACCAGAAAAACAATGTATCAGGAGCGTTAAACACTTCAGATAGCTGGCCCTCTTCATCAGTGCTGTGAAAACTTAGTAAGCTTCTCTAGAACAGAACATTTTTGCATCTCTCTAAATGACTTTGTTTACAGAGATTTAATTATAAAAATACCGGGCAACATCACTGTGTGCTACATCACACATTAAAATAAACATTTGCAGCTTTATAACAATGGATTTTTATTTGAATCTGTGATGCAGTTGGTTTGTTGACAAAAAGTCTACACATGAACAATGAGCTCAGCAACAGGCCAGCAGAACAGCATAGGTCACACTGCCAGCATAGAGCACGAAGAAGCAGAGAGACACTTATTCCAGTTGTGTGACTTGAAACTGGCAATGTACTCCAATCAAAATTGTTCACTCAAAAAAACAATAGAAATTGTTTGAAGAAAAATGTGGCCATGTTCAACATAAAATAAACAAAAGTTAAAGTTCTGTGTTAACACTGTAACTCCAGTGTTAGGAACTCCATAGATCGGCATTGTGGTGAACTTTACCAGCAATCTGTTATCCCAGCACACCAGAGCTTAAATGAATCATATGCATTTCAGCTTGAGTTGATTCTGTCTGGTTTATTTTGGCCTGAATACTACAATGATACATTTTATTCTCCTCTCTTATTCTTATCTCATTTAATTCTTATAACTACTGAGGTTTGTGCATGTTCATATGTGTGAATACATGTTTTTGAATAAAGTGGATCATCTAAAACTAGAAAAAGGTTGGTGGTTGTTCAGTGCAGTAAATATATGCATGTTCATATACATTTTTTTTTTTGTTTTCCTACCTGGAAATTTTGCTGGAAATTTTTTAATATAAAATGTGCCATATCTTTTGTTGAACAATAATTGTGCCGAAGTGTGTTCTGTGTAGAGAGTGTCTACTAGATTATTGTCATTTAATGGGAAACAAACTTTTCCATTTGACTGTAATTAGTTACTGTTAAATGGAAAAGTTTGTTTCCCCCTAAATGACAATAAGACCATTCGGTCATACTATTAATTATTTATTCTAGTTTCAGAAATTTTCAGAAAAATGGGACAGAATGATTTTGCACATTAATTTTACAATTAAAAATGCTTTACATTTTTTATAGAATAAATATCCTGCTGGTCAATGTAAGTAATGAAGGAAGATGTCATTGAAAATCATTTTAAACCATTTCAATTGGTCTGTTTGTGAATTCTGACACAACTGGTATTTTCAAATGACATTAAAAAAGGAGTTACCAAAAATGATAATGTTAAAAGTTTTTAAATAGGTTTTTATACATGTTTTGACATATTTTGATATATTTTATATATTCATTATATTACATTTTAATAATATATCATGTGTTGAATTGATTAAATACATAAAGATGCTTTATCAGTACCTCAAATGAAAGTCTTACTGCAGCTGTGGAATAAAACTTCTCCCCTCTTGGCCATCCTGCTCAGCGCACCCTCCCCCGTCTCACTCTGAACGCTGAAGGAGTTTCCTCCTTCTCACGTATGATAATTAGCTGAAGGCTATATTTACAATGGAGCAGTTCGTCAAATTGGCCCCTCATTAGAAACAGTAGCTTTATGGAGAGTTAAGTAATTTACCCCTCACAGACTAACTTGCTTCCATCCTTATCACCTCTCCCTCGCTTACTGCTTCTGCCTTACCTCTGGAGGCTGTGCACCTGTATGAGGATCTCTGCCCTAGCTTGTAGCATAAAAGTGTTATGCTATAATGAAGATAAGATCAATTTTGGCATGTAGGGATGTAGAAACAGCATGTTGGCTCTGAAATTCTAACTTTAGCTTAATCTGTTTCTCCGCAAATGTTACAACACATTAGGCTAAAATTTACATTGTTATCTATAGGAGTGCAACCTTATTTACACTTAGAAAACCAACAATCACTTGTTGTCTCAGTGTGTTCAAACTTTGACATATGACCGTATGTTTACAGCACAAATAAAGGAAGCTTTCTAAAGAGCTTGTGCAAATACCCATCTTATTGAACTATTTGCTTATAGCTCTTTCATAGGGGTGCAAAATACACTATTCACCACTAATTAGCTTCACATTGACTTTGCAAAAACACTGACAATAGAACAAAGTGAACTTGGACAAAGCACAGAGAAGTTAATCCAAAGAACAAAAGGTCAATTACAGGCTCCTCACACGGGCGAGGACTTATCACAGATCAAAGTAAAGTCCATCTATTGTTTTGAGCAAGCAGAAAGTTCCCTTTTCCTTCCTGTCAGTGAAACTGTGTGGAGATTTTGCAGAGAGCTGTTCAAAACCTGAGGCGGCGTTAATTAACTGTTGAATGTTGTGCAGTGTGTCCTTTGCCTACTTTATTGCTGTTCTTTAGTATGGGATTTCATTTGAACACACCATGTTGGCCAGTGCTGTGTTTAGGTTACTCTGTATAGTAACGTCCAATATTAACTGTTGAACTGTTTCATGTAGAATCATTTCAGTATAAAACTTTGTAGTCCTGGATTTATCCTGACCCTTAATACTGAATCCATTCATTCAGGTGATGACCCCTGTGCTCAATTCTTCCATTCCACTGCCTTTATCTGGTCATCTAGACTTAGAGAAACGATGCCTTCTGTCACTTCAGGTGTGGCTGATCCTTTGAAGTGAAGCTTAGGTGTTATTTTATGAGGAGTTGAGGAGATTCTAGCGTGGCCTAAATCAACCTGTCATTCACGGCTGCAGGCAGAACAACAGGGCTCTAAAACTCACTCAACCTGTGATTACCCCTGACGCATTTCGCATGTCGCAAACAACACCTGAGCCTCTGAAATACCCCAGAGCAGTAGCTAAAAACCACAATTAAAACAAAGCACAGCTGAAGTGAACAAAAAGGCGTCCTGAGGCTTCTAATCGCCGATAGGTGGATGACCTGCTGGTACAATCAGTCCTGTGCCCATTCTTCTCCAATAAAAAAATTGAGGTGGAAGTGGTGGATGATGACTACACACAAGATGTCCAGACAGAGTGCATTTTGGCAGTTACTGTATTAGCGAATTGGGTTTTTCCACCATTGTGAATTTTCATCTAAAGATGCATAAAATAATAAATCTGTTGTGTTTTTAAGTATTATTTTTAAGCTAGGGGAACTTTTTAGTTATTTCTATTATCCAAAGATTTCATCAGCTTTCAGTTTTTCCCTGTCTCTATGTGGATCTTGTCTTGTATGCGTACATTATGACGTTTGACTGGTTAATTAACTGGATGTGTTATTGATGTTATTCTCTGTTGCTAAATGTGATTTTACACTTACTATGCACTACAGTGACCACTTTTAAACCGTTGCTAGTAAGACAAGGTAATTACATCAAAACTAGTAAAACAAGCTCATCAAACTGTAATGTATGAATTCTAATGACTTATTTTAGAGAACCATGCTGGATCAGCAAAATTGTCTTATTTTGAATATATACAATATATATACAAAGTAAAGTATATAACATTTTTATTTGTTTCTTTCTTTATTTTTTGCATCATGTGAATATTATAGCTGCCCCTTACATTGTATTAAATCATGATGAATGGTCCAACATAAATTCTTTTAAATTGTTTAAATTATGTTAAAAGTAAAGAATATTTTCCTCTTTCATGTAAACTTACTGTTTTGAATATTCTTCTATTTTACCAGACAGTGACAATATATAAATTAAATGTTTATACAGGACTGTACCTTATGTCCTTCTTCTCCAACATATTCATCCTTTTGGTGGGATTATTGCCAGTGTGCAATGTAGACTAATGTAGACCCTATACAAAGAATGTGATCAGATTTTCAGGAGTTACTCCTAAAATTGTTTTTATTATTATTATTTTTTTCATTTATTTTGCAGTTACTTGCAACCATGTCACTTTCTGAGTAGCCATACCTCTACAGAGATCACCCTTCTACACGATTTGCTGCACGAATACTGTCCATTTGCTGAACTTAACATATTGGTTGAAAAAAGGAGGATGTTCTAACTTATTTGGAAATTGAGTAAAAATGTCACAGTCGCTGACAATCTTAATTCATGATAGACTATTGTTTTTGTGCGTGCTGCTTCTTGAAAGGCCAGTGTACTCAGTATACTAGTCGATATTTCATGAAACACTTTTTCATTTGAAAATGGCTGTTGCTGAGATGTTTGGAACCCAGAAGATAATGAACAGTGCACGCTTCTCCCATTCTATACGTTCCATAGTGTTGCGGCAGCTTTAAGTTCTGGCCTCAAGGCTTTTAAGAGTTGTCAGTCATCGGTTCTGAAGTGTAGTTACAGGCCCTTCTACCGTCACTGTATTAGATTAGAGCCTTACTTATCCAGCAGCCTTTATAGGGCCTTCTTATTACAAAAAATGCAATGTTTTCACTTTGTCTCTTTTCCCTTACTGCAGATGATGTTTTTTTTTCTTAACATTATATGTTCCATGTTTGTTTATAAGACTTCAAACAATATGGCTTTGAATGACTTTAAATGTTGCATTATATTTTATATAAAGCTTACTACATTTCTTATTTATGTTGCTGAATGTTCCAGCCAAAGCATGTATATTGTTTACTTGATATATGAAAATGAACCATTTGACAGCATTGGACACATTCATATCTTGAAATAGTGATGTTTATTAGTATATACTGTGCCTGTTATGTAAAAAATTAGGCTAAGTTGAACAATATATGAACTAGTCAGCAGTCAAATTACCTCAGAACAATCCTACTTTAACCATGAGTCCTCACAGAATTCTGAAACATCCTGGATCATTTACCTTCCACATAACTTGTTTCTGTCTTCTGCTCTTTGTCAGTGTATCTTTCAAATGCACACAGCAAACATGTTTTACTCTCCTATTGTGTACTGTTATGCATTGCCCCATACACACACACACACACAATCTCAAAAGGGTGATGTATCTCTCACTGGAGGTCTCTTGGGAAGACAAAGCCTGTGCGTTTACCCACGCACACCCAATGCACACAAACACACACACACACACAGCTAAGAGATCAGACCCAGCATCGCTATGTCAACAGAGTTGGTCGCTTGGCAACATGGTGAAAAGCCTGAAGTGCATTGACTGGACACAATAGTCTGGGCTAGTGTTCGCTGGGTGATCTTTTATGGCTGACCAAACAGTCTGTGCTGCTCCTGCATGGCTTGTGTTTTCAGGACTTTCATTCAAGCACTTGTGTGATCATGTGATTATTTCCTTGCTACAATACAAGAACACACTAGTAACGCAACAGTTTATTGCAGTAGGTGATTTTTAAAAATGCTGCAGTCTCAACAGCCATTTGTTGCAGGTATGATCTGTTTATATTTTGCTGGATTAAACCATCTGAGATTAGAAGTAGGAGTAAGAAGAAAGTCTAGTGGGCAGTGACTGACCTTTTCCCCTAGAGGTCCTTTTGAGCAAATATTGCAGTACCACCCACTGGCATAATTTGCTTTTTAGTCTCTGCCTAGCAGCATGAATTAGATGTCTGAAAAAGTGATGTCTTGCACATTTTGCCATTTGACTGGGCTCAGCACGGGTTTTTTGCACCTGCCCCTTCTGTCAACCTCAGCCATGATAATGAACACAGACAGGCTCAAGCTTCATTTTATACAAATACTGTCCAAGCGGGTGGTGGGGTCAGTCAAGGCCTTGTGTCAAGCCAAAAAACCTTTCATAAAATTCCTGGCCACTTTTGGTGCTGCTATGATATTAATAAAATTCAGTAACTCAATTTTACAATAATTCCACAGTACAGCAGTTTCAGATGGCAGTTATGTATTTCCAGTTAACTGGAAAATTATTTTAATAATGCACAAAATAAAAACAATAATTATTATTATAACAATAATAATAATAACACCAGGCAACAAACTTTATCAAGGATATAATACTTTTAATGTATCAAATATATTACTGGAATACCAATAAAAAATGATCAAGTATGCCAATATCAATATGATTGACAGTAATAGTAACAGTAAGGAACTAATTTTGTGTCTTATTGTTATAAAACTTTTATGTAGCTGAATATTCCAGACAAAGCAAATATTGTTTAAAAATTAAAAAATGCAGTGCCGCACTGTTACTGAAGGATATGAACGTTTGTCAGTTTGGCTTATTTTCAAAGTGTGACATGCTGTAAACTAAACTGAACTGAAGGCACGATCCACTACATAACTCCTAAACTGAATGCAAATGAGCTTCAAAACTAACAAAACAGATGCAACAACCATTTAGTACAATCAAATTATAAGAGTTTGTTTCAAAAGTAGTGACAAAATAAACAGTCAAAACAGTTATTAAAAAGAACATTATGTGAGCAGACGTCCTTAAGAATGTTTGGAAATCTGGCTGCACATATGATGGTCTTTCTTTTCATCCCTCCCTCTCCAGACTCCACAGCCAGCTTGATTTACGGCTTTATAAATATCTCTGCTGCTCCCTGCCCATGCATGTTCAGGTATTTCTCATAAATATGCACACCTATGTTAATAATGACACACAGAGAAAAATAAATAAAGCCACTTAGCTTACTGCAGGCAGAAACTCCCTCCTAAGTTCTGGGAGCTGATCTTCAGCCTGGTGGCATTCGTTTTCGTAGAGAGCTGTTATAAATAACAGGTTCCTCTCCAGTTTGTCTTTTGCTGCACCAGGTTAAAGCTGGCTCATCATTCAGGCCACTGCTTGTGTGCATTAAGGAGTGCATAAATTATGCATGCTAATTACCCTGGATGTCCCTTCACTCTAATTAATTCTTTTAATTAAAGCTCAGCCCACAGGACTGGTATAGAGAGGGCAGTATTTTACTGGCTGTCCCGCCTATAACCTTCATCGGTGTCTGAACAGACCAGAGACCTGTTGTGACAAAGATGACAGTCCAGTGTTTTTGTTCATAAAAATTGACAGGTCTAATTCTAATGAGTGTTTTTTGTAAGGCCTGTATACGCCAGTCTGGGCATTCTCAGAGGTTAGTCTTTTTTGTTTTTGGCTCAACTTGTCATTTTCCAATGTAACAATTGCTTTCCATGTACACTAAATAATTTAACCTGTCTAGAAAGGCAACATTTTTGTTTTAGTAGGTAAATGATCATTTTTTTGATGGCACATGTTCTTATGTACATTCCACAGAGAACCAGGTGTTGAATAGTGGAGATATTCAGAAGATCCATAGAAGTATTTTAGTAAACTGTCATGTATATACAAATAGAGTCGGAGCAATTTCAATTATAGTTACAACACAAATTATAAAATGTATATTTGCATTAAAAATATTTTAATCAGTTATTTTTACTCTAACTCTAAAGGTAACAACAAGCAAAGCATCTTCATAAATTGGCTTATCACAATTTTCTTTTTTTTATGTTTTTGCACTGTGGGTGCCAGAGCTGTTAGAAATATAAATGAATGTGTCTGATAATCAAATAAACATTTTTTAATAACCTTTGGCTTGTTTTTTGTTTGCTTACTTAATCACAGATGTGTCTTTTCCTGACTTACAAAACACTGAGCTGGTTCTGCTGCTACTCTGATGGCACTAAAGTAAATTTTATTCTTATTATTTTTGTACTGGTTTTACTCTCGGGTGTGTTCCCTCTCAAGGTTCTTCATGACCTGAAGGAGGTTTTTTTGCCACTGTCGCTCACTGGGGAACCCTGGATTTTTCTGTAAAGCTGCTTTATGACAACATCTGTTGTAAAAAGCGCATATAAATATATAAACTTAATTTAACATTTAACTTTGATGTTGTTTAAAGTACTTTTTAACAAGAGGTCATGTGGTTCTATGCAAAAGTTTACCACCCTAATCAAATGTTTTGTTGATTTTTAATAAAATAAATAAAAACATTTTCTATGAGGAGAACACTACTTTAGTACACATTTTATGTGTATGTGGTTTAGCTTATTTGAGTGTATTGAAAAAATTAGAACATAAATATACATGTTTTCTGTTTTTCCCCCCCGTGGGTTATACTCAGCAAACATACAGTGATTGTTCAGTCAAATGTATAGAATGTATAGAAACCCCGTAACAAGAAAATCAACAAAACGTAAATCGGCGCGTGACGGATGTTTCGGTTTAATTGAATCAGAAATTGATCATCACACAAACATTTTAAATTGTGTACAAGTTTTTAACGTGGATGGAGTGATTGGGGAATGGCTCAAGAGCTGAGGGGGAAAACAGGATATTCTACTATTTTCTATTGTCCTGTTGATAACGTGAAAGAAAGCTGTAAGTACAAACTGCGGTCGCTTCGTTTGACCCAAATGTATATTATAGGATTATTATTTACCCGTATTATGTTTTGTTTTTGCAAAACAAACACTTTCATTTTGTACATAAAATGTGCTTACCGTCTTCACGAAACACAGAAAAGCAACTGTGTAAAACTATTACACATTTAAATTTGTTGGTTTAATCCTTAAAAAATTACTTCATGTGGAAACAAGCAATTAAACTGAACTCAAATTTACTTTAAAATAATCGTTTATTTAAACCAATTATTGAAGTAATTTGTTTAGGTTGAACCAACGAAGCACATTTTTACTACAAATAATAACTATAATAATAAGATTAGTCCGAATTTGTCTGGACGCAAAGCAATATTTTATAATAGACTTGTTTTCAAAATACTTTTAAATGTGTATCAACTGACTATCAAACATTAAACTCCATTACACATCAGATTTATACAGCATGTCACAGGATTTCAACAGAACGTATTTTGTCGACAAAGTCTTTCATTTATTGTGGGTATCGCACACTTAAAAAGCAGCATGCTAGCAGCAAACACAACACACCATGCCAGTCTACCAAAACGTACAAATACAGCATTTATTCCACATGCTCAGAACAGCAGATGACTGGGTGGATCTCATCACGACAAAGTGCATCAGGAAATCTCTTTAGTCCAGAGGCCACATATTGTACTGCTCAGTTTAATTTACTGCTGTTTATCCTCTACGGTGTGATTGCAGGGGATTATTTTACGCGGTCAGTTTCGTTTTGAGCGAGTTTTGTGAATTTAGCGCCGAAAGGATAAAACAATGTCGGAAGTTCGATGTAAATAAAGTGTATTAATTCGTAATCGGGTCAAAGGACAGTGGGCCTCGAATATCTGTATGTTAATTTATGAATAATATAGCCTTCTGTAACACGGTGGCTATACTTTGTTACATAGTCTTACAGAAAAGGTGTTGGTCCCGCTGTTTCAGGATTGTTCGTGTGCTCAGAAAGTTTTGTCTTCCCTCGACTGTTACACCGTCTCAGTGAACAGCGACCGAGCGCAGTGCTGCCGGACTCTGCTGGGACGCTGCGCCCGCGCCTCCTGCCGCTTGTGGCCCAACGGGGCTCAGCGCGCGACCCGGCGCCGACAAAAATGCCGGGAGATGCGGTGGCTTGATGGGCACGGGCACCGCTGGCACCGCCCTGAGCGGCACTGCGCCATAAGCAGAGCACTCCGCTGCAGAAACAGGTTCCATGCCGCCGCCCCCGTACACGTGCGGCCAGGCGTGCAACGGGTATGCCTGAGGTGCGTGCTGTGCGGGCGGAAAGGGCACTCCGCCGTTGCCGGGCGCCTTGTACTCCCTGGCGATGATGTTCTCGATGGCGAACGGGTGCTTAAACGCTGCAGGCGGCGGCGGGGGCGGCGCTGGGGGCGGCGACGTGGTGAAGTGGTATCCGCCGATGGGTGGCAGGTGCGCGGCGGTGGCGGTTGCGGCCAGTGCGCTCAGCCTAAGCTTGGCCTGCTGCTGCAGATAGTGCGCCGCCTCGGCCGCTTTGCTGCGCGCCAGCGGGTCCACGGGGGCAGCCACTTTGAAGCGCTTGCGGCGCCGCAGGAAGCTGCCGTTCTCGAACATGTCCCCGCAGCTCGGGTGCAGCGCCCAGAAGCTGCCTTTGCCCGGCTGGTCTGGTCGTCGCGGGATCTTGATGAAGCAGTCGTTGAAGGAAAGGTTGTGGCGCAGCGAGTTCTGCCAGCGCTGCGTGTTTTCCCGGTAGTACGGGAAGCGGTCCATGATGAACTTGTAGATCTCGCTGAGCGGCAGCATCTTCTCCGGGCAGCTCTGGATTGCCATGGCGGTTAAGGAGATGTAAGAATAGGGCGGCTTCTGCTCGCTGTACGTGTTCCTGCCAGGTCGAGGCATTTCCGAACTTTGCTGTGTTTGGCACTAATTCCGCTGTCCGGGAGGATAGATGTGTTTCCTTAGGGTTTCCCTCTCATGCTCTTTTAAAGTTTTTTCCCCGCCACTCTCGTTAAGTAGAGTTCTTTGAATCAATGTCAAACCAAATTGAACTGAACAGCTTTTCTCTCCACATTGACAGCGTGAGAATTGCTACTTTCAACTAGGTCCATGTGGCTTCAAAACTTTGAAGAGAACCGCCTACCTCGCTCTGCTGCAGCCTCGGAGTAGTTTATGCGCTCTTTCGTCACTCAGCGGAGCTCCGTGGTGAACTGACCGCTGGTATGTCCATGTGTGACCGGGCTGTGTGCTGAAGTTACAGTGACATGAGCAAAATCACGCACCCTCTGCTCCCCTTTACCCCCATAGGCGTCCTTTGCAGACTTCTCTGTGCTCACGTGACAGGCAGTTAAAAAAGAGGCGGTTACGTTTGAAGTGGGCGTTTTTGTTTACGCTGCTTTGAAAGGACCAATGGGGTTTGGGCGGTGCGGGGGTCTAGGTGCGGAGTTTATAAACTGAACGAACCTCTCTGGGGAACCCAGCGAGTGTTTGCCATTCATATAACTAAACCCCTTGAGGATGTTCTAAATGGACCGCCTCGTGTCCTTTTTAAAGCAATCGCTAATAAGTACAAGCTGCAGATTAAAGACCTTCACTGCAGTAACTGTTTTTTTCCTGCTTTGTCAGTATTTTGTGATATCTGAAGATTACTGACAGTTGTTTATTCTTCGTTTGTCCCACACGTTGACTTATTAGACAAAACAATTAAAACAAGTGATAAAAGCTACACATTTTATTAAGCTACGCGTGACATCACAACATATTCGCTTTTATATTTTTTTGTTAATTAAGAATTATAGTAAATAAATGGAGGCTTTGAATGCATTATTTTTCTTTTCTTAATTCCTACAAACTTAATTGAAAGTAGAAACGTAATTCAGTTCATTAGATAAACTCGAATTAAACACTGCGCGTGCTTTGCTCAAAAGTTCACTGTAAAACTGAAATGCTGGTTTAAAGCGAAAAAAGTAAGTAACATGATTGCACAAAGGTTTCATTTTATTGAACTTCAAGAGTTTAAGGAATGCAGCTCACGGGATTATTGTCCTTTTAAAATTTTAGTCTTTAAGTTTTCTTACTTTATACATTAAACTGATTTTTAAGAGTATAAAAATGTAAAAACTAACCGTCGTGCAAAGTGTGTAGAGACTGAACTGAGCAGATATCAGCCTCACATTCCAAACGTGGAGCTCAATATTAAAACAGCGTCTTTGATTAATGTTAAGAAACATCCACTCCTTCAGCATTTTCTCCATTTTCCCCGTTAGTTTCATCCCAGCAGGAGCCTGATTAGTCTTTACGAGTAGAAACGTACCGGAACCGGACGGTGAAGACGATATATTCCCTTCGCGAAATTGTGGCTCTTCTGCGGAATAAGTAAAGAGAGCGTTTTACTCGTGTATCGCTGAAATTAAAGTTAGAAATGTTTTAGGCGAACCTCACTTACAACATATTTCTCGGCGACCTGCTTGGCAGCAGTGCTAATATGGTTGGATATATAGGCAGGTTAAGGTTCAGGTGTTAATGTAATGTAATTAAGGTAGGCGCACGAGATGATGATGAGGCGGCATAAGTTGGTCTTGCATTTTACGGCATGGTTGTACAAATAAGTCTGAAATGGCTCTGTCGCAGGATCAGTTCTGGTTATTCAACAAAGTCAGTTGTATTTGCTGACACAGTTGATAAACTGGAAGATGATTAATTGATGCAATCTTTTATACTTAAAGGGCTCATATTCCACATTTTCTTGCTTTTTTTGTTTTATACAGGTACGTTTGAGGCATGTGCGTGGTTTTATATACCAAAAATATAAGAAGTATATTGTATCGGGCATCATTTAAAAAACACTCAGAGCTATAAAACTCCTTAAAAACTGTACATCAACAGGAACTAAATGAGTTGGTTCTGGGGACATCACTGAAGCAGCACTCTCTATATCTGGACCATATGAACTGAGTGGTCTGTATGTGTGCATGCTTTATATGAAACAGGACCTATTAGATGAAAACCTTTGCAAGAAAACTGCAACAGATGGTGGGATTAGCCATCAATAACCAACTAAATGTATACTGACTTGTATCTGACATTGCAGTTGTTCCATTTCAGGACCATGGACAGTTCATGCACTCAGTTGGTTAAGGTAAACCAGCCTTGCTGTTATTATTCTTCTTCTGACACAAGCAAGTAGGTGCTTTCCTGGACAAAAGCATGACCATGTATCATCCAGCTATCACTGCACCATACAGCCACTCCAAGTGGATAGTATGTGTTTTAGAATGTGTGTGTGTGGATGCTGCTGTTGACCCTTATCTGATGCAGGGCAAGATAAAAGTGAGAACAGGTTGGGCCTGTATACTGTGATGAATTAAGTATTTCCTGATGGAGTGGCCTGGAGGTAGATCATGACGCATCTTTAGTCTGATCGATGGCACTAGCCTGTAAATACCTTGACAATTTTTTTCTTGGTGTCCACTATGACAGCACTGACAACACAAAGATAGAACAGACATCAACATACAGCATGATACAGTCTGCATATCTTGGGCTTTAAGTTGTGCAAAGTTTAAACAGTTAGATATAAAGTTGCTCAGCCTCAGTATCCAGATGATAAGATCTTCTGCTGTTTTTTTCTTAAAACTCAGGGTGCCAAGTAGGACCCATGGAGCAATGTCACAGAGAAATCATTTTTGTTTCTTTAAAACCTTTTAAAAAGAGGTTTTACTTGAGGGGAAAGTGGATGTTCTGATTGTTTCTTCAAAGAAACCTTTTGGTATTTATCATTTTAAGAGTGTAGGAGGAATTTAAAGGCTGAAGGCTTTCCAGGCTGAATACTACACCCATAATATTTAGCCATTTGACTTTAATAAGTTCCTGATCGGCACAGCAGTTATTTGTGGTTGAAAGGTAGAGTCTAAAATGTTCTTTGCATGATGCCATAGAAGACCCACTTCTGTTCACTAAAAAACTTCAAATGAATTGTTCATTTTTGGAAAGGTGACATGCAGGTGTAAAGCACCATTCTTATAAAGGTAAAAACACATATATTAGGTTGATTTGGTGTACCTGTGATTCATTGTTAGAAGCATTAAAATGTTCTTCTTCTTTGTCCTTTCTCTGTTCTTTTTATTAGAATATTGGTGAACGTCCAGTCAGTGTACACTGACTTTAAAAGTTGATTCTGATTAGACCCATTAATTAGACCCATTAGTCTCTTAATTTGCTCCATTCAGAAATAAATGTATCCAAATTCACAAGGGGTTAAAGAAATGTAAATCAACCCTTTTTCTCTTTTGATCATAAAGCCAAAAGCTTTATGTAACACAAAAGTGGACTATTTTGGATCTAGATTGATCCACTTCTGTCTATATACTACACTCAAGACATACACAATACATACCATAAGATGTTTGTTTCTGCTCTTCTATCGATTAAAGCTCAAGTATGTGCGTGTGTAGACTGCGGGTGTGTGTGCGAGCATTATGCTCAGAAGCAGGACCCTAATGGAAGTCTGTATGAGTGGAGCTGAAGAGTGTTGGCTGATGATAAGCGTGTTTCATGCAAAGCTGCGACTCACTTTCCTCTTCAGCTCCTGGTCCGTCTCTGCTGCTTGTATACACATAGCTCCACTAAGACCCTAATTAAGACTCTGTGAATACAAAGCAGCAGCCCAGTTCCACTCAAACATAGCACTAATCCGTGACCAAACACAGAGAGATATGTCATTAAAGGTAGTACATTTTGTTTTGCCACCAATATTTTATCATTGGGGATAACTTTCCACATACCCACACACAATTTGGCTCTCTGAAATATGGTTGATTTGTTTTGTTATGGGGTTTTAGGTAAATGCTTCTTCATTGAGATGTATAAAGTCATTCAGAGTGGCTTGATGTAGTTGGACTACTTAATTGTAAAAAAAATGTTTTCTGTTTTCTTTGCAGTGATGGTGAAAGGAACTAGGGGTCATGCTGTGTAATACAGCCATAAGATATATATGCAAATTATTTTGCTATCCAAAATCTTACAACAAGTATCTCCAAAATGTCAACTTTAGAGGAGAGGCCAAAAACGTACTTTTAATGTAGTTCAATGGAACCAGAATGTTTACCAAATGACTTGGAAGCATTCATCATAAAAACTGCACACAATGTAAAAGGCAGCTATTATCTTTAGACAACGATGATATGTAATTTGTAAACAATTTTGCAATGTGTCGGTCTGTTCATTATTATATTATAACCAATTGGAACGACTTCATTCACATATTAAACAATTAATCATGTTTTTTAAAATGTTTTTACAGCACTCTTTCTCTTTTTTATTTCACACCTATGTCATTCTAGACAAATGTATTTAAAGAACTTTCAGACTATCATTTAGCATTTTAGATATCTGCACTTTTCCTCAGCATGCATATTTACACAACAACCCACCAATCTTCTAAAATGAACCATTTAAATCAATTTAACTGGCAATTAAACAAATGATGGCTAATTATGGCTGCATACTCAGGCATTTGAAGGATAGTGAATTAGGTAATTACTGTGTTAATATGCAGAACATGAAGAGATTTTAAATGATCAGAGAGAAGAGAGCATGTGTTTACTATGTGACTATATTAGACAACAGATGGTGACACTTAAATGCTTCTTACTGCAAGTCTTGCTGATATTTGAAAGGTACGGAATATTGGGGCATACATGCGACAATAATATTCATGGTATGTTATTGAGGCTATACATCTCATTCTCACAATACAGTGTAATTATTCTATTTATTGTGGACAGACCAGAATAAATCAGCATGGTGACTCAATTACACCAGTGAGGCATTCTGTGTACTAGTGCTGTATATTGAACAAAATAAAAATAAAAACAACTGCATCTCAAACAAGTTAAAAAAACAAGAGGAGAAGAGTATCTCTAGAGTACCTTCTTCTGTGAAATATGCACTGCTGAATTAGCCAAAGCACTCCTGAACCAGTCATTAGATGAATATGCTTAACAGCTCTGCTAGTCAGGGATGTTAGTCTCTCTGAAAAAAACAGGTGCCAGACAGGGTTCTTTGGAATGATATCATATTATTCCCTAAAGAACCTTGAAGTGGATGGTTGAAAATTAGATGTGTGAATCTTTTTAAAGTTTAGTAAAGGCTCTCAATTAACAAGCATATCCTCACTGTACCAAAGAAAAATGTGTAAAATATGATTTTTATTTTTCTGCATCATTCGCAAATTTGTTACATTTTGTGAAAATGTCATGACAAATGGACCACTAGAAATACTCCAAAATACTTGGAAATAATTCTGGTTTCCTAGACTTACATTAAAACCAAATATGTGTTTTGGCCTCAGCTGTAAAGTTGGTATTTTGGAGATACTCGTTTTTCTATGGACAAAGACGATATGAGTCTCTGGATTACAAAGACTACAATTTCTGGTACTGCACTGGAATGGCACAGCAGCAGTCAGCAGGCATAAAACGATAACAGAATGTAAGGTGTATGTCAGAAAAACAGAGCATTAACCAAAGCACATACTGTATTATACATATAAATCAATCACTCCTCTCCACTGGGATAATATGAATACGTAATTGATAATTGGCTGGATAATGTTTCCTAAGGAATCATGGCAAGCCTAATTAGTTTGTGAATTTAATGACGAGCAGAGGGTCTGCTGATTTTATTTGGTGCTGTCTGAAACAGTAACAGTATTAAAGATTAAAGGCACTGTTAATTAGGCGGTGAGTCTGACTGAGGTTGGCATAAGGTCTCTCTGTAATATGCTAATGAGAGATTTCGATTAAAAAGAGTCAGTATGGTAAAACCTTTCACTTGCATATTCATTAGTGCACTACACACATTTGATGTGACAGTCAAGTAAACGTAAACTTACTGAGATCGTGAAATGAATCACTTTAATTACAGGGTTGAATGGACTTTTCCACTTTTTAAATGTGCAAAAAAAGTTGGGTAAAAATAGTGTTTTGTATTTTTCTAATACTGCTAAATATTTTTAAAATAACACTTTAAATGAGTAAGATACCACAACATCTTTTCATAGAGACCTATTTGAATTATCCAAATAAGCTATAAAACATAGTAATCAAGATTTGTGGCCAGATAATTGATATGCTAGCTTTTCACCAAGGGTGCACATAAGTTCATTCATCTGGCATAATTAACAATTTACATTATTACCTATATTTTTCCTTGATCTCTAGATGAAATGTGGATGTAATCATTTTAGTGGTCCTGTCTTTGTTGCTCAAGATCAGTCAATTGTAATGTTTAAAAATGTCTGGCATTTGTAGCATTTATATTTGTTGTAATCACACAGTAAATATTAAGTAATAAGTATTTTCTGATGGATGTGAAAGACAAAAATTGTGTTCACAGACAATTCTACAATCTATAAAAAACATTCTTCATATTATATGACCATATTTTAATATTTATATTTCTGGATTTTGTTGCATTCCTTACAAACTTCACAGAATAAGCTCAATCAGCAGATTTTGAAGTTTGGTATAATGTTGATGGCAGTCAGTTTACAATGTTTTTCAGTTTTTACCAGGTCTTATTTAAGGATAAACTAACACAGAACTCAACAAATATCTGCTTGCTGGAAGAGGTCTTTGGATGCTTTAGAAGACAATACACTTAGAACTATAGATGCCCAAATAAACAAGCATTGTTTGAATATTTAAAATACACAAATACTAACACTTGGAAAGAACAATGATTGATTTAAAACACAGAAAGATGTCTGCTTGGTCTATAGATGTATATAGCATAATTATAATCAAATTTATAGCAAGCCAGTTGTTTGCCATACATTCTACCTTATAGCCAAAATATCCATCCATGTTATAATTACCAGTTAAACTAGACATACTGTGGGAGACCGTACACTAAAAACAGCTGAGCTGTATGAAGAAAAGTTTTATGTTATAAAAAGACAGGGGTGAAAAAATATGATGCCTTAAAAGAACTTCATGGTATTGTTCCATGGACTAACCTGACTAATGCTCTAATGCTGTAAGAATGGAAGTGAATCTGAGTGGAAAGCCTTGTCTGCAGAACGGAAGCTGCCAAAGCAGCAAAGTGGAGACGAACTGCATGTTTATGCTTTTGGAATGCAATATTCAACAAGCACATTTGAATGCAATGTTTGGGTGTTTACATACTTTTGTCCTACTGGCGTATATCTTCATCCTTTCACATGTGCACATGCACAAACACACGCATCCTCTAACAGACACGCACTCCTCCTTTTCCCACCCCTATCCTGCCTGCCATATTAGCAAAAAGGATTTATGATGTCGTTAGCTTAAAGTATTAGATATGTTGGGACAGAGCATGACTTTTATTAATTAGATTAATCTAGAGTCTTTTACACAGTGCATGATTTACCCTGGATGTCTTAAAGGAACAACTCTGTGAGCTAAACACAAAAAGCCCTGAAACAAAAATTTACTTCTGATCATGAGTGTAATTTGGTTATGTAAAAAAATAAGGGTGATGAATAAAATACATCACATCAGTTTTCAATTATAGTCATAACCATCACAGAAGTAATAAAAGCTTAATGTGGATCAATACTAGCACCACCTCCTTGTATCTACACTCATTGTCCAGTTTATCAGCTCCACTGACCATATAGGACCACGTTGTAGTTCTAAAATTACAGACTGTAG
Source organism: Megaleporinus macrocephalus (assembly GCA_021613375.1). NCBI lineage: Eukaryota > Metazoa > Chordata > Actinopteri > Characiformes > Anostomidae > Megaleporinus > Megaleporinus macrocephalus. Next base: position 19,578,153 of record CM038721.1, on the reverse strand, counting down.
TTTACTTGTTTCTCTATTTACGTTGTTACCCTGTTCTTCAATGGTCAGGACGACCACAGGACCACCACAAAGCATGAATTATTTGGGTAGTGGGTCATTCTCAGCACTGCAATGACACTGACATGGAAGTGGCATGTTAGTGTGTATTGTGTTGGTAACAAGTGGATCAGACACAGCAGTGCTGCTGGAGTTTTTAAACACTGTGTCCACTCTCTGTCCACTCTATTTCACATTTCTGCATTGTTGTTCCACTTTGGACATCTTGTCGGCCCACCTCCTCTACTGCTGAGCAGTTTGTGATAACCATCCTCTAGTCCTTCATCTAAATAAATTACTTTAGATGGAAATGAAAGGGGGAAGGTGGTGTAAACTGAACAGTACAGCATCACACAGCCAGGAGTGTTTGGGAACCCAAGAACAGAAACAAGACAAATGAGAAGATACAAATGGAAAAAAAAATACTGGACAAAAGAACAATAAAAGGTTCAGCCAATAAAGATTTAACACACAGTCTTTCTCCAAGACTCAACTGATGAGAAAAATAAGCCATCTAAGCAATCCCAAGTTTGAGGTTATTCAAAACCAGGTCCTTCAAAATCTTTATTAAGTTTGTCATGTAGATACTGAAACAATTCCACCAAGTACTCAGAGAAAGGTAATATTGTTTAATAATATAAAACAAAAGTTAGCTTCACTCAACACCACACAGACAGCTTTGATGTCTATGTATCTATTTAAATAATGCATTTCATCCATTTAAACTGTCATTCATAACCTGCAAAAATTATATTTATTAAAACTTTAGAAAGGTAGAAAAGTATATTAATGCTACATGCTGCTACTCACTTAAATAAAAAATACAAAACAACAGCAATGAATGTGGCTGCACATCAGCACATATAAATAAGTAGACCTAGAGAAACTAGAAAAGCACTTTTTCTGATTGCACAGCTGTGTAGTGCAGCCCTGTACACAGCTTTGATATTTGTGTAAACAAGATACATTGTGTTCAATCCTTGAGTTGCAATGCATTGGTAGAATTCTGATTGCACTGGCTTAAGATTTGCATGATTAAAGTCCTCAGTGGTGATCAAAAACACATCAGGGTGTGTAGCCTCTTTCAGTACATCCCTTCCTGTAGCACAAAGTGGAATGTACATTACAACGATTGGCATTCTGGCAAGCTCTCTGGGAGGTTGATTGGCTTTACAGTAATAAACTCCACTAAGCAATGATACTATAACATTTACATCACTGCACCATGTGATATAAATGCCCAAACCACCACTTGGCTCTTCTATGACAGTGCTGTTATCATGTTGATGCTGTTAGCCCTACTAGCTGGATATCCCCATCTGAAATACTGTCACTGAGCCAAGTTTCATCACCAGTAACATCACACTCCCTGATCCCAAAGCCAGGCTGTGTAGCAGCCTGAGGTCATGCATTGCCAGTCCATCATTCATTAGAGCTAAACTCTGATTTCTGATTTCAAGCAGAGTCTGACTGACACACCTCCATTTTTGGAGCTAGATAAAAATGGCCAGTAAGGGTATGTAATACACCTAATTAATACCTAATAGTGCATAATACACTAGTAAGTCAATTCTGACAGCATTAAAAAATACTTAAGAGCTGTAAGTGATTTCAGATTCCTTATGGAATAAGGAGTAGTTATGTACATAATCATATTTTCACTGCCAAAACAGTTCAGTCACCCCAAGCACAAACCCTGTTTGTGTGCTCCCAGCCAAACATACCACACATCTGGAGCCACTTAGCAAATATCTTGCATCGCTTTCAACACACAATGCAAACTTAACATTTGTCAGCAGTGCATTAATGGAACAGTTTGGAGACAAAAGCCAGTATAAGCACATAGTCGTTGCAGGCCGTATTTATCATAGTCATACTGACCGCACAAAATGGCTTGAGCGACAGCTATAGAGGAGGAGTGATGAATCCCATGTGAGAGAGCAGCACAGTGGTGAATAGAGATGTTCGCCAGGAGAAAAGGAGACAGAGGCTGATTAAGTTAGAGTGAAGCTCCACTCCATCTTGCCTTATGTCTTGCGTGTCTTATGATATCTTATCATTAGTTTGTCTGACAGTGATTTAGCGGCTGCTGTGCTCTCTCATTGCCAGGGAGCAGTGTTTAAAAGTAACCTTCTTTTAATAATCACTGCCATTTGTCACCCCTGTACTGTCTGGGTGGAGGGTGGTTTAGGAACTGAGCTCATCAAACTTGTGTGCGTGTGTGTGCGTGTATGCGGTAAGGAAGCCTGGGGATGTCAGAGGCCAAACAAAGGAGCCCTTACAGCTGGACCCTTACCTGCTGGACCCTGGTGTCTAGTCAGTCAGCTGTTAAAGCAGGAGAGCTTAAGATGATTCTAGGACCTATAGTCCTTGGAAGAAACTTTTCAGTAAGAATTGAAGTGGTTGACAAAGGTTTGCCAAAGTGATCCCTTGGCAGTTCTTGATATATGATCTTTGCTCATTAATGCTCCTCAAACACTAAACCATTAGTGGAAGCTGCTTTTGTACTAAATCATGATTACAATCATCTGTTGTTATTACCTGTTTAAAATCACATTATTATTCGTGTTTTTTTTATAAACACTGCATTTTTTTCTATAGACTCTGCTTTTTCTAAATATGAGGTTGCACTTCAGCTTGTCATAAAAACTGACACAAACCTTAATAAACATTTAGATTTAGAATGGCATATTCCAACAGATTTTGTCTGTTTTTATGACATGTTTTAATGTCAAACTTTGATGTCAACATCTTTGTCAGGCTTCCAGACAGGAGTGGGAATCAAACTCGAGAAGATGGGGAATTGCACCACAATTATATTACATTCCACACTTTGTATAGTGTATTAAACGCTTTAAGGACACCAACATCTGAGTAATTTCAGTAGCTAGTGAGAGATGCAATGAACTATGCTTCCACCTCTGTGGAACTGTCAGAGCTGGAAAGAATTTTCTTTTCACTAAACTGAAAAGGTAAACTCTAGTATCCTCAAAAAAAGCAGTGTTACCATAAACAGTTGTTTTGTTTTAATATAAAGTCAGTGTTAAAGTGATTTTTTAATATTGGCACCTGGAATAGCTAACCAGCCTAACAAGGCAAGCTATGCTATATAATCAGCATTATGCCACTGTGAACTACAAAGCCTATGTTATTTCACCCGAGACAGCCTCATGACATGGGTGTTATGGAATTAGTCTTCATAAATGTTTATGAAGGTCTGTGTCAGTTATATGAAGGATATTTGTAGGTCTGGAGTATAGTTTACAGCAGAGGTCACAAATAGGTAGACCGTGGTCCGGGTCCGGACCCAGATGTTGTCCAATGCGAACCCAAACTGATAAACTATAGCAAAGGATTTAATGTTGACGGTGTTGTTTTAAGCGACAAAACTTTTCTTGTCTTAACAGTGTACAGGCTTTGCGGCGCAGTCATGTATCTCATATCCATCCATCCATTATCTTCTGCTTCATCCCGCTAGTCAGGCTCACTGGCGGCTGGAGCCAACCCCAGCATTATCGGGCAAAGGCGGGGTACACCATAGACAGGTTGCCAGTCCATCGCATGGCCAACACGCACTCACTCACAACCAAGGGCAATTTAGCATGACTGATCAACCTAACATGCATGTGTTTGGACTGTGGGAGGAAACCCACTTAAGCACTCCACACAGAATAGCCCAGATATCATATAGGCTTATGAACACTGCCCTACAGTAAAGTGTGAGGTATGTTACTCTTATTTAGAATTATCCATCCATCCATTAATCCATCCATTATCTTAAGCTTTATCCCACTAGTTGGGGTGACAGGTCGTGAGTCCATCGCATGGCCAACACACACGCACACCTACGGCCAATTTAGAGTGACTGATCAACCTAACATGCATGTGTTTCGACTGTTGGAGGAAACCGGAATACCCAGAGGAAACCCGCTCAAGCACAGGGAGAACATGCAAATTTCACTTGCTGTGAGGCAACAGTGCCAACCGTTACACCACCAATCAATATGTTGAATTATATGTAGGGTTTAGGGTTTTTGTCTGCTATCTTGAGTGCAATTTGATAAGGTTAATCATAGGTCTCTGACAGCTCTCTGAAAGCAGTCATTTTTCTATTACACTGAGACTCCTCACAGTCTGTTACCTTCACTGTGTCACTGCTCTCCTCTGAGTATATACGATTTACAGCAATGCTCTGCAGTCTGCCATAATCTCAAGCACTGTGTTTGTTTGTATACGTGTCTTTGTGTGAATGGTTCTGCAGGCCGATGAATGGGAGAGTAATATATCCAGTAGTGTCAGTGTGAAAGTGGTGACAATTGGTCAATGCAGTATCGGCATTTGAGTTTAGCAGAGGAAAAGCCTGTTTATTGAGCAGTGAATTGATTGTCTGCTGTACTGCCCACCATAAATCTGAACAACAACACACATTTTCTCACTCTCAGACACAGTCCCAATTGTATTATGACCTTTCTAGAGATGTTCCTTCATGCAACAGTGCTTAACCACTACTTAACTTGGGTTAAATACTCTCATAATCATTTAATAAAATTAGTACACGCTGCACGCCGCACAATTTACAATGCAGACAAAGTCGCCTTTGCCTTTGTATGGCTTCCAGAAATACGTTTATACCCCATTTATATGATTTATGTGCTATAGATTATACATGTTCGAAGTTTATTCTGATAATATTGTTCACCGGCAGTTCACTATTCAAGCATAAAATGTTCCTTTAGAGTCTCTAGCAAGTAAAATGACTTTTTACTTTATTTAATATGATGTGTAATTATGTAATAATATTGGATTTCATTCATCTATGCACTGCTTAACCCCATAAGCAGTGTAAATTAAAATGTCAGTCACGCTATGAATTGAATGATTAGTTATGCTAAGGTTAAATAACACTAATGAAACATGCTCATTTCATTGTTCAGTTCAGTTCAGTCTGCAGTCTGCTATATGAACAAGTGGACAATTACTTATTTTGTTACCCTGATCTTTAATGTCAGGACCCCCACAGGACCACCACAGAGCAGGTACTATTTGGGTGGTGGATCATTCTTAGCAGAGTGAAGTGGGATAGGTATGTTAGTGCGTGTTTTGTTGTATTATTCTGTTATTTGACTGTTTAATGTAGAATCTGTTCTGGCTTGTTGAATTTCTTTTGGTTCAGTTGTAATACACACAGTCATGTTCTTTCTTATATATATATATATATATGCTCTCTTATACACTACCCCAACTCTCTTATCTCCAGCCGTATTTCTTCTGGAAAGCATTGAAGTTGACTGTTACCTAAATGTTATTGTGCCTCCCAAGTTATGCATTATGATGTTTATGTATCATTGTTGTACGTTTCTGTATGTTTTGCAGATTTGTTTGATGATGTGATATTGTTGTGGATATTTATTACGGAAATGTTGAATGACTGGCTCAAGACTGTGGCATTCATGACCTTGAGTGTGTGTGCATGTGTGTCCGCGCATGTGTGTGTGTACGTGTTGATGGTGATATTGGTCTACGTTGATTATCAGCTCGTATCATTCATTATCTATGAAGTGCTCTCAAGGTCACAGGGCTGGAAATTTAATTATGCCACTGCTTTATTAAGTGGCCCATTTAAAAATGCTGAATCGCTGTAATTAATTTGAGGCCTAGTAGTCCCTGAGGAAATGATCGTTTTTCTTTTCTTCTTACCCCCCCTTAACTCACCGCACCCCTTCCCCGGCGCCCCTCTGAAGTGTGTGTGCATGTTATTATTCTTTAAAAGGACTTACATTACAGTGCATGGTGAAAAATTATGGCATTTATCTTTGGTTATCTTTATCAGTGATTATCTTTTGTGATACTGGTGTTAAGCTTGGGTTCAAAAGTGAGACATTTTGTTATGGTTAAAATTAACCTATTATGCTGATGTTAAAAGTTAAATCTAAAACTCTGTGGTCTTGGGCCTACCCAAACTGATCAGAGGCAGACCCAATTAAACAGGGGAAATATTTTTTAAGATAATTTAATCTAATTTTCTGTGAGCGCTGTCACTGTATTATGGCCAATCAATATCATTACACTCTCTGTCTAACTCCGCCTTATATTCCTTACCCTGCCAATCACTGCTTTGAAGCTGTTGCTATCTGCCATTGCATCAAGCGTTCAGTACGTTGGTCCTTATTAGATTCTAAAAGGTGTTTTGAGATTTATTTGTAAACACAGTGACAAGCCTACATTGGCCATAGACCTCTGTTTAGTGTTTAACTCTATACGAGAAACTACAAGAATTCGTATCTAAGTGATGTGACTTCTTAAGATGTTCAGAAATGTCTCACAGCTAAGTTATATACTAGCATACACCTTAGCATGCTATAAAAGATTTAATGAATTTGAATTTTAGATTTTAGAATTTAGAACTGCTTGCCATCACGTTGAAATTTAACCCTCACATGTAACCTATCTGTGCAGTGAATCACCCACATACACACACACACTAGTGAACACACACACTAGGGGCAGTGAAACACCCACATACACAGACTCTAGGGGGCAGTGAATCAGCCTCATACACACACACACACACACACACACACACACACACACACACACACACACACACACACACACACACACTCACACAATAGTGAACACACACAATAGTTTCACAATAGTTTCCTTTTTTTTTAATTTGGACCATGCTACCTCAGTAGACTTTAGAAGGTTTAGGCCCTTAAGTTTGTTGTTGTTTTGATGACAGCATTCTGCGTACTGAAGGCTGCTTTTGGTTAGTAAAGGGAAGTGTTTATCGGGTTTATGTAAATCCAGCATTCTGCATTAATTTCAGAGTCTTGCTATTGTTTTGTATCAGGGCAAAACCTTTAGACAGGGTTCACTGCACATGTTTTATTCTTAAAAACATGACACATTTTTAAGGTGCCACAGAATGTGTTTAGTCATTTTTAAGTCATTATTTAAATCTTATTTAAATCTCAAGTTAGCTGTGCTGGTTACCTGGACTTTGCTAGTAGCTATTGTTGAAATAAACTAGCAACCCACTTTCAAGCTTAACATTAACACAAAGTAAATTAAAATTGTTATGTACATTTAAGATGATCTGTTTTACCCAGCAAACAGTGATAAACTCACACAACATGGCTGCTACATACAGGTTACTTATAGGGTTGTGATGCTTATGAAGGAGGAATTGCTTGTCTCTTCAATTTTCTCATCGTTTCAGAATGTGTGTGGAGTGAAATGTACAGCGGAAACCAGAATTAAGGATTTTCTTAAAGATGTGGATGCTAAACTTCTTCACAACATTTGTAGTATTGGTCTGTTCAAAGACACAAGAAGCTGGGCTGTCAAAACTAATATAAGGATATATAAGTATATAATTAGTACAATTGCTATAAATCATTTGCTTTTTATATGGTCAATCAGGACTGTTTTGTTACACACACACACACACACGTCTTCAGTCTTTTGATTGTGGCAACCGGATGGCATTTCTTTAGATTAGTTTATATGTATTAACAGTTTGTCATGGTGCAAAAATACATACAGTCTTAAAACCTAAAATCCAATTAAGTTACTCAGTTATAAAAATGTGATTAATGACTGTAATGTGTTGCTAAAACAGCTGCTGAAATTTCACTGAAGCTGAAGTATTTTCCTCTAGCAAAAGTGCTCTCTAAGCGTATTCCACTATTTCTGCAAGTGAATAACTTTATGACCTATTTTTAATGATATCCTCTGCTCTTTGCCATTTTAATATTAGGTAATGGGTCACGTACATTTAATTAAGAAGTAACCAAGCAGCCCTTGAATCAGAATGTGTGGCATCTTCTGTCTGCTCGGAATATAGGGGCAATTTCTAAATATTAGCCACAAATGGCTGGAGGGTAAATGAGCAAACAGTTACTTGATAGTGCAGCTTTTATTAAGCCAGACTAAAAAATCATGAGAGAAAATGAGGACAATCTAAAATCAAATACAGGGGAAAGTATTTTTATACAGATATTTATACATTTCATTTTTATTGGGTTTGCTTTATTGCTGTGCTGATATTCAAGGGGCACTAATAGAGCGTAAGTCTTATCTTATTTGTTTTTTTTTTACAAAGCTACTATAAGAAATGACTCAATATTTTATTTTTTAATTTCTCTGTTAATTTACTATTAAAAGATCAATGAACTTCAGATCATAAATCATCAAAGCTCTTCAATTAAATACTGAATCATTTGTTATAGTGTTGTGTTCTTAGGATTTTATTTATTTCTATTTTTTACATTTTATTTATTTTTGGTGTGCCCTGATATTATTTTAGTTTTAACTGAATTTATTGTGAAACACATAACCTTGGTTTTGTGCTATTTAAAAAAAATGTACTTATGTATTTGCATACATTGTCCTTGAAAGCTATGAAAGCTTGTGCGGATTTGAGCAGTTTGATTTTGAGAGTTTTATATTCATTTTCACATTAATCCACAGATTAAAACTCCACCGAGAAGATCATTCTTGTCAGCTACAGCAGAAGAACCAAAATAGTATAGCAAGAAAACCTGTATTTTTGGGCAACATAAATTAGCATATTTTGCAGTCTATAAATAGCAGACGTTGTATTGATGTTAACTATATCATGACAAAGTCGTGAATTCAGAGAATGGAGCAGTGTTCAGTCACTGCAGGGAAATCACTTTGCAGCCTATGAGCTGAGATATCAGTGAAGCTTTATACACTGTTGTCTCACATTATTATGACCATTTCCTACTTTGGATGGCGGCAGCATGTAGGTGGCAGCATTCTGGTCTGGGAAATGTTTTGGTGACATTCTCTGGACCCATGTACACCATACTGATGCTGATTGTCTTCCCTGGAATGGATGGGATCTTCCAGCAAGATAATGCAACACGTCAGCTAGAAATGTCCCACATTGGTTGGAAAAGCTGACCAAGACTTCCAAGTACTATCCTGGACCCACAATTCCCAGACGTGAACCCAACTGATCATCTGTGGGAACAGCTGGATGGTGGTGTTAGGTCTATGGATACTCCTCCAGCAGCTGTGCGATGCACTGCAGTCAGCATGGCTCCAAATACTAGTGACCATCTACCAGGACCTTATTGAGTCTCTCAGTCTGTCTAGCTGCTGTCTGTGCTGTCACAGCGATTACTCTGAAGATACGTCATAGTAATGTGATTTAACTTAAAAACTCTAGTGTAGTAAATTAGTAGAGCAGTCTAGGGGTGGCTTGATACTACTTTTACCTTGAGTATTCACTGATACTGATATCACATAATACTTAGGCCTCATTTTCTTTTCCTGAGCATACTGAGCATAATATTCTGGACAGTTTGGACTAATTTGGCACAATCTTCGTGACTAAATATTAAAGGGGGGGAAAATACAGTTTGTGCCGAATTGCTGAATGCCATGATAACAGAGTCATTAATTGAGTACAGCTTGGTCTCAATGGCATTGTTGTGCTAATTGTTATTTAATTATTTGTTTGCCAATTACATTTGCATGTGCTGACAATTAAGTACTCCTGTTTTCATACAACCCATTAAGTGGCTTTTGGTTCAGTACAAAGAATCAAATTCAAACTGTTCTGGAATTTGTGAAAAAGCAGACACTGTAATGATCTCAATAAAACCATATTTTTCACATTATTTTAGTAGTTTTTTTACTATCAGCATAAAGCACTCATATTCACTCACTGTTTCACATTAACGAGATAAACCATAACTGCAGAAAGCGGGTTGTATTCTCCTGCACCTGTCATGTTTTGAAAAGAGTCTTGAATGACATGCTAATAGAGGCACAATGAACCCTGTCTTCTGGGGTAGAGGTTGTAGGTCAAGAAGTGAAAGTTCTGTGTGAATCTCAGAGGTCACTGAGGTCGGAGAACAACAGCATTCCACTCCCAGGGAGTCGCTTCTTTAGTTAAGTTGATACAACATGAAGAACTTGCTCTGATGTTCAAACCACTCTCCTTCATTATAGAATATTTAATTCTGCTGTATTTAATGAAGATTCACTCACAAATAATTTGATCCATGTTAATGTTGTTGAGTTTGTTAAGAACTGTTTTAGTAAATGAGACATGAGAGTAGAGAACCTCTAATGAAACTAATGAAAAGCTGAATTTTCACTGATAGGATCAGAAGCTGTTTTGGTTTTTTATCCGCAGCCATATAGGATGTATTTCATAGACTATAACAAATATCTCAAATATGGTGGGAATTAAAATAGAAATGACATACACAATCAAAGGGTTTGGTGTGGAAGAGGTAGTTTTGGGGGCTGATCTTTAAAAATTGTGATTATATCCCCTTGCTCTTCCACAGCTGGACCCCTTTGGCAGATATACATCTATCTTTAATAATTGTTCTCACTCTTGCTTTTTAATTAATTTTTCTTCTATCTCTTCTCCTTAATCCATATGTGTTCTTTTTTATTTCAAACAACCTCTGAATACAGTTGGGAAGTACATTATTTTGTGCTTTGTACATTATCTGGTTCTAAACTAATTAGACATTTTGTACATATTAATATCACCATCAGTCAGGAGCCATTTAGAAACCTTTGTTTTTAATATTGTCTGGCCTTCATTTTAGGCCTTAATAATGTCCCACTGTTGTGTTTTACCCGTCATTAAGTCATTTAACAGTCTCAGTCTTGTGTATTTCAATTAAAAGATCAAAAACCAGCCACTGCAGCTTTTTAAGAAATAACCCTCAATCCTTTCCATTTACCAACAGCTGTATAGCTACAGTCATTAAAGAGAACATTTATGTAGCAATATGTAATTTGTTGATATTAAATTATCCAACAGAAGTGAAGCACTAAATAAATGTTAAGATACTTAAGATGCCAGCCCATAACTAGATAAATACATCAAGCAGAAGAGAAAAGTCTAGCATGTGGACGAAATCTGTACCGCAGTGTTCATGTTTTCTGATTTCCTTAGTAATTCAGTTTGACACAGTAATTAAATGAAGGAAGCAGCTCCCATTTCCGTTCGGCTCTCTGTATCCATCATCGTTTAAAAACCTGTCGCCCTCCACTGCACAAAAACACATGTGCAGGAGGAGATGAATAAGTTAAATGAACGCCATTATTTCGAAGTACGAGAGAACAGCATCATTGATCAATTTTAATAGTTTGCTTTTATGTCAAGTTCTGACTTGGTGCATCCAAATAATTGCTTACCTGTTTTTGTCTCTATTTACAATGTGCCTTATTTGCATTCTGCTTGGGAAAAAATGAAATTGTTGCGCAGAAGTGTCATCACGAATCTCTCTCTAAACACTGCCGTTCGTTAATATACAACATTTTATGAATCCGGAATGTAGTGAGTAGTTTACTAAATTCTTTCTGAGCAACAATTTATCAAAGGTTTTCTTGCATAGGTGCTTATTCAAGCAGCTCCTGGCATCTTCATCTGTCTGGGTAAAATGTTCCTGATGAACAGCTGAGCTTGTCTGTAGGTGTGTGAACTGGCGTGTAAGATTTTGGATAGATACTGCATAGATAGTTATTGATAACTGATCTGAACTATGCTTACTATCTAAATACTATCTATTCATTTTCTATGTTGTTGTATATATTACTGAGCGTGTCTTTGGTAAATCTATTATAATAAGTTTATTTCATTCTTTATTGCTCCAAGTGTTCATCAAAAATCTTGTTTTTACCATAAACCATTATTATAATTCTTATTCGTTTGCTTTATGAACATAAATAGTGATTGTAAATATGTTCCTGACTGCACATGTTTATAAATGTCAATAGTTCCTATCAAATTCCATAGTGAACACATTTAATCCTGACTCATATTGTGTGTTTGAAGGACAGTGATACCAAACTGACTTTTATTAAATAAGTTAAAAAATTAAACTGAAATCAGGATTTGTAATGATCAAAAACAAGTAAACTGAGGGATTCATGGAAGTTTGAATGATGAAATAATTTATTAATTTAAGATGCAGAAAATAAAATCTTAGTTGGGTCACTTTTTACCCAGGTTGAGTTAAGCATCTCTGTTTTGTAACAAATTCAAATTTCACACTGGAAAGTATTTTTTTGCCTGCCTCTTAAAGGAGCTGTTTGTAAAATGCCGTCAAATATACACAGCAAATTCTGTTTTTTGGAATAAATTCCCTTCAGTACAAATCAACTCATTTTGAGTGTATATACATGACCAATGAATGCACTCTATGGCAGAGTTAAAGTAACTCTCTTTTAGGAGTTGATCTTTTAACTTCTGTGGGAGTTAAAACATTTATGCCATCTAGAGTAAAATACAGCTCTCAATAGGAGTTAATTTTAACATGAACTCCACTTATTAAACTAATATTTCAAAACACTGGAACATTCAAGAGAAAACATTATTTAAAAAAAACATTTTTATAACATTTTATACCGAAATACTCATGAACTAATCACACTAACAAACCAACTCAGTGTTCTGTGGATGATGCTGCTGACCAGTGAAAACAGCAAGAATAGATATAGAATAGATTCCATAGATATTCAATTAAAGTAAGCAATGTTGACAAATGAAATAATCCAACTCTCTGACACAAAATAAAAATGTGAATCACACACATATGACATTTGGGCATCAAAGGATTTGAAATGTTGTAATCTATCCCTTTCTAGAATAAATAGCTTTTTTAGGAATTATTTCATTTACTTGGAAAGCATGGAAACAAGTTTCATGCTCAACCAAAACAAAAACGAATGTATCATTATGCAAAATTATAGCAATTACTTTGCTGAACACTGGCATATTTTCATCAGTGCCTGTGCAAACAAAGAGGCCACACCTAAGCTAATTTGTGAGCTTGATAGTGGCCTGTGAATTAATGTGAAGATATGAAAATATTTCTTCTTTACATTCAAGTGTTTCGACTGGACCAGACTTAACACCTTTTGAATTCAAGCATTCCAAATGACAAGCTCCTGCAAACTGGTGTTTCCTTGCAAGTGATACTGTCAAGTTCTTGTAGTTCTTCATATGATCTTTGAAAAATGTGTGTTTGGTTTCGAATCTCTGTTCACAATCTTGTGGGCCATAATTGTGATTGGTTTTTGTTTCTTGTCCTTGGCTTGTTGAGTGTGCCCCATTGTGAAGGGTTGCGGAGAGAAACTCAAGCTGACAAGCTGATTGGTCACCACCAGAGGGAACCAGCTTTTAAAAAGGGACACAAGAACAGTAAGTGATGTGGTGTGCTTGGTTTCCAAACATGGCTCCTGTGTGTTCCTTGTTCCCTGCCACATGGTTGTTCCTTGGTGGTTACTGTGTGTGATAGGACTAAACTGCAGTTTATTAAGCATGCTCTTTCTTTTGATGCCAAATAAAGGGGTCAATGTTGGATCATCAACCAAGTTCGTGTAATGCTGTTCATTCAGAACAGGTGATCTTAAGGTTAAATGATTCCAAATACCCAAGAATGCTGTGCATGCCCAAGTTATCACCAGTAATTTGTGCAAGAGTGCCATGTACAGTGTGCCATGTAAACCTTAGCAAATGGAACAGCAACCCCAATAGTCTCTAATATTTCCCTAACAAAAGGTTGCAGTATTTTATCAATTCCATATTTCTTAGCATCTTGTGAATAGAACAATGATAACAAATGAATAAAGTAAAGACAGACAACTATATGTATAGCTTCTTTTGAACCTAGGGGATTTGCACAATTGGATTTGGAGAACAAATTTATTACTCAAAAACAAAGGACTGTTTTTCAAATAGCTTCCATCACAGAGGTCCTCATATTTGTCAGATTGGGTGCTTGCATCATATCACAAATATTCACTGGAGTGTTTCCAGTAAAGGCATATTTATGAACTTCTCAATAACTGGAATGTGCTCATAGCTTTCAATTCTGCTATTCCATCTGGTTTCATACCTTACTCCAGTGGACCAGTCTTCGCCACCACCACCACCACCAACATCCCAACACAAAGTCCTTCATATTTCACTGCAGATCAGGTCATGGGTCAACTCAGGAAACTTCACCCTAGGAAAGCAGCAGGTCCGGACAAACTGTGTCCCCGACTACTGAAGACCTGCGCTGCTGAACTGGGTGAACCACTTCAAAGCGTCTTCAACCTCAGCTTGCAGCTGGGGAAAGTGCCTACCCTCTGGAAGACGTCATGCATAGTTCCAGTGCCCAAAAAGAACCGGCCCAGCGAGCTGAATGACTTCTGACCAGTTGCACTCACATCACACCTGATGAAGACTCTGGAGCGGCTCTTCCTCGATCTCCTCAGACCACAGGTGCAACATGCACAGGACTACCTGCAGTTTGCATACCGGGCAGGTGTTAGTGTAGAAGATGCCATCCTCTACCTGCTACACCGAGTCCACTCACACCTGGATAAGGGGAAAGGCACTGTGAGGATCCTCTTCTTGGACTTCTCGAGTGCTTTCAACACCATACAGCCCCTCATGCTTCAGAACAAACTGAACAGAATGCAGGTGGACCCCTGCCTGGTCACATGGATTTCCAGCTACCTCACCGACAGGCCGCAGTACGTCAGGCTGAAAGACACCACGTCTGACACTGTGATCAGCAGCATTGAGGCACCTCAGGGCACAGTGTTGGCACCTCTCCTCTTCACCCTGTACACCGCGGACTTCTGCTACAACTCTGAGCTGTGTCACATTCAGAGGTTTGCTGATGACACAGCTATTGTGGGGTGTATCAGGGATGATCGAGAGGAGTACAGGAGCCTGGTGAGGGACTTTGCTGTTTGGTGCCACAGCAACCACCTGCAGCTCAACACCTCAAAGACCAAGCAACTGGTCATTGACTTTGGGAGGTCCAGACCAGGGTCACAACCAGTTCTGATAGAGGGAGCTGAGGTGGAGACTGTGGAGTCCTACAATGCCTCGGGCTGTGGCTGGACAGCAAGCTAGACTGGACTGCTTACACTGAGCACCTGTACAGGAAAGGACAGAGTAGGCTGTACTTTCTGAGGAGGCTGCGGTCCTTTGGCATCTGCAGGAAACTCCTGTGAATGTTTTATCAGTCTATGGTGGCCAGTGTCCTGTTTTACACCGTGGTGTGCTGGGGAGGCAGCACATCCAAGAAGGACACATCCAGGCTGGACAAACTTGACAGGCGGGCTGGCTCAGTGATCGGCCTGAAACTGGACTCTCTGGTGGCGGTGGCAGAGAAGAAGACAATGGACAAACTTCTGGACATTATGAACGATGCCAGTCATCCTCTGCTCACTGTCATCAGCAACCAGAGGAGTCTGTTCAGTGACTGACTGCTCCTACCCAAGTGCAGAACCAACAGACTCAAAAACTCCTTTGTCCTTCATGCCATCAGACTGTACAACTCCTCTCTGCAGGAGGACAGAAGATGGGATGGAGCAGTAGACTGATAATAACACAACAGGACTAAGTGCAATAACACTAGTTAACATTTAACATTAAACAAGTGCAATAACATCGGTAACATTAAACAAGTGCAATAATAGCGTGCAATACCTCCCCAGTTAGATTTTTCTTTTTCTTTTTCTTTATTTTGTACATTGGATTTTTTAAATTTATATTCCTTTCATATGTTTCTTGTGTTTTTATTGTAATTGATTGTGATGTTACTGGAATCTTAATTTCCCTGAGGGAACCCTCCCAAAGGGATCAATAAAGATCTATCTATCTATCTATGTATCTATCTAGACACAGTTCAACTGGCTATACTTTTAAAAAACTCCTACGGCTGATCTGGAGGGATTGTCGTCTTGATCAAATGTCTTCTAAATCCTGAATAACTTGAGAATTGCATCAACATCCTAATTGACCACATTTTAGTCTTAAATATTTCCCAGGATACATTACATGAATTAGTTTAAGGTGCTTGAACAAAAGTAGAGCTGTATTAAAGGATGTGGTACAATGGTGACATCTAAACATTTTTACTGCAGAAACTAATTTCTGCCAAAAAGACTAGATAATAGAAATTTAAAATAGGGTTTAATTGTCAATAAGTGTACAATTGGAAGGTTAGATAATGTAGGACATAAAAAAAAGTTATTGGCATAGGCATGCAGACCGTCTATGGTCAGCAGGGGCAAAGCCACCTCCCAAAATAGAATTTGATAAATAAGGTATACCCACCAGAGCACCATTTACCTGGAAATATTCTGAAATGCAGATAGAATACTACTGAGAAGCAAAATTAGAGTTTGTACAAACTAGGTGCTGCAAGTCTGTAGCAGAAGCTATGTGATGTGGTGTAAGGTGCTGTAAGGTGCTAACGTAAGAGTTAGTTGTGATTAAACATTGTATTAACTTGTGCAGAGTAATCTGGGTTTCGCCCACGTGCATCCTTAGTGTTTGGGTCTTGGTCCACACATGCATCATTAGTATTTGGGTCTCGGCCCACACATGCATCCTTAGTGTTTGGGTCTGGGCACACACATGCATCCATAGTCTTTGGGTCTCAGCCCACACATGCTTCTCTTCGTTTGGTTCTCGGTCCACTCATGCACCTTTTCGTTTGAGTCTTGGCCCACTTGTGCATCTTTTCGTTTGGGTCCATGTTAGGGCCACGGCTCACCATGCACCATGTTAGCATGGGCCACATTCCCACCACGGGCCATGGGTCCACCATGCACCATGTTAGCATGGGTCCCCCATGCACCATGTTAGCTCAGGCCACAGGCCAACCATGCAACGGGTTAGCTTGGGCTACGGGCCCATCATACATCATGTTAACTTGAACCATGCGCCCACTATGCGGCATGTTAGCTTGAGCCATGGAAGGATGGAAGCCAAGGAAGAAGCACAGTAAACTGTTACCTTGCGTGATGACATTTTATTACTGGAAACAACGTCTTTTAGTGTATTTAGCCCAGATTCTCGCGTCTCTGTTCTTCTCGCGTCTCTGTTCTTCATGCAATTGACAATTCTGCAGTTTTAAGATTAATTCCATGTGTAATCTGATGTTTCATCATATTGGATGTAGTACCGATTCTGGAAGCCACTTGAAGCATTTGCTGCACCTACAGCTGCTATTTTCTGACTCTTTCGAAGTAAAGCCACACTTTCGAGCGCTTAGATATGTTTACGTAGTTGTGTGTGCTTTCCGCGTTTATGTGCGTCACAGCGCCCACCATGTTTATTATTTTTTTGTGTTATATGCAAAGTACTGAAAATAGGCACCAATTTTTAAAAAACTTTTTAGCATTTTTACTCGGTACCCAGCCCTACTTTTTACAGCCATTGTTTTTCTTAATACAAACCAGCTCCTCTTCGATAGCTTCTTTCGTGTCTTTATCCGTCTCCATGCTGCTGCCTGCATTTACGTATGAAGCAGTAGGGGAGGGGTGAGTTTGGTTTGTAAGGGAGAGAGGCGGGGCAGTGTGAAGTTAGGAAAAAAGAAAGGCTAACTGCTGGATCTACAAGTATAATTGCAGCGCAACACAGACTATATCAATATAAATCACTAATGCCTTTTTACTTTAAGTGAGAAGTGAAGATATCAAAATTAATTGCTAAATTGTTTTCTATCAGAAGAAATGCACTATATGTACTATAGAACATTACACAACTGTGTTTCAAATAATTTATACACATATATATATATATATACACACACAGCATATATATATATATATATATATATATATATATATATATATATATATATATATATATATATATATATATATATTGTAAGGGCTACTGAACACTCATGAAAACAATTAACACACAGACACAGTGTTAAGCAGGCTGGTGCTGGCCTACAAACAATTGCTCGCATGCATCTAAAGTTGTGGGAGTTTTTTTACACAAAAAACACAACAGTGTGGTGCTCTGTCAGCTCTGCACAGTGGAGATGATCACAACAGTACAACTGCTATGCATGAGCACTTGAAGCGCTAACATCCCGTAGTGCTTTGTCAACACAGCAGCAAGACAGCACCTGTTTACCTGTGTTTCTTATCTTAGCATATTACTTTAAGGTTATTAACACATGTAACATGTTTCTTTTAGTAGTAGACACTTGCTAACTGTTTCTTAATCATCCAGTGTAGATACCTAAGGCTGTTCTCGATAACAGGGTAGCATATCACACATAGCTGGATATCAAATGGCTCTCTTCCACAAACTGTCTGATTTCTTGTACGTGAGGTGTGTAGGCTATGTGTCATTGGTGCCTCTAAATGTCCAGTCGGAGCGTAGACTTTTAGATCATGTGGGTTTAAGGTACCATTTAATACATTAAGTCTAGGATGGCCATGGGCTTTCCTCACGCTTCTGGGCCACCCCCAGAGGTTTGGACTGTTTGGACTTCGGGAATAATGTCATTCAAGTTAACATTTTCTGTCATCATTTTCTCTTATTTTCTTATTATTCTCACTGCAGAGGAGAGCAGAGGAGTGGCTGTAAGAACTACAAACAACAGACACTCTCAAAACATGGATGGGACCTAATTCTATTGACTTTCTATCAACTACGTCTTACAGTTCTGTTATTTTGCGACAATTATCGTTATCATTTTATCGCCCAGCCCTAAGAAAATTACCTGTGGTATTCGTAAAACAGCCTACCTCTTTATCGCTGACTAAGATCAGCCATCATAGCCAGTTATAAGTCTAGTTCCTTCCTATGTTCATGGGTAGATCTGACACAAAAGATCCCTGTACACAACACTACGAACTTCTCAAGGGAGAGATTGAGTCAAGGATCGGCGGTCTTAAGACAGACCAAAACGCTACAGCAAATAACTAGCAAGGATACCAAATTAACATTCTTATCCTGGAGGATGTCAGACCTCAGGCGAGGAGAGACAGTCAATGCAGCAGATGGCAAAACAGGGGCTGAGGGGACGCCACGGAAGAAGATGGGGCCCAAGAGTCCGAAGGAGGATCAGGGGAAAAGCCCAAAATATTAGCGGCAAAATAATGTGCAGGAAGGTGTCCAGACTGAAAAAAGCAGCATCATATTTCACACTGAAAACAAAGTGGGACTCATCAAATGCACCTAAGGATGTAGAAGCTTTCTATCCATGACAATGTAGAAGCTGGAAACCTGTACATTTGGAATCCCTGTTGCCAGAAGATATGGCTGGGGGTTTCCTTTAGTGCACGTGTCATGCCTCGCACCAATGCTGCTGCCTTGGAGTCTCTTTCAGCTCCCAGGGACTCCAACTCCCAGCAAACGCCATCAGGCTCACCTGAGTGGATAATTACAGACTATATAAGCTCTTGGTTTGGACTCACACATTGCAAAGTATTGAGCCAGTTCAATGACCATTATCGAGCTTTTCTTGTTGTTTGCCTTTCATGTATGACCTGTTCTCATTTGTCGGATCCGCCTTTTGCCTTGCCCCTGTATCTTGTCTGCTGTGCTTTCTCAGTAATGTACCTTTTCGCCTGTCTCCTCGTTTATCCGATTAGCCTACTCCTTGTGTTTCGTCTGTCACACCCCTACCTTGAATAAATCCACTTATCATATCTGCACGTGTCTGTCCGGTTCCAAAATGCTACAACATGAGGTGATCCTCCAGGCTGTGGCAAGACTAAAACACAAAGAAAATATGAGTGGAGAAATTAAATCATCTTAAAACCTTTTGGAATTTTACCAGATGATCTATTGCCTCTCCAACGCTGATCTTCATGGGCCGCTATCTTCCACCTGGTTGTGGTGTGAAAAGATGCAGCAAGACAACAAGAAAAAGCCAAGTCGCTGTCCCACTCATACCACAAAACATTGTAAATAACACAATTTATTCAAGAATATTTATCTGAATGTGTCTATTGTGTGGTAAACAATATAATTTCTTAAACCTTAAATCTTGTGCAGATTACGTAGACCATTTCTTCTTTATAGAAGAGCAAAGCATCACAGTTCCGGTAAGGGGGTGGACCCAAGCGCAGGGAGGAATTGCGTTTGCATTATCTGCAGCGGTTTTGGTTGCCTGCAAACAGGTTCTATTAATTTATTTACTTTTTAAATGCAGCACGCACGTCAGAAGACGTGCGAGTAAGTGTGTGGCAGAACGCGATGAGTCATGTGGCAAGGCATTGGACATCAAGACAGACTCACAAAAAATATTTATTCAAATTTTAAATGTTGTAAATTTTTTTGTATTTCATTATGAACATTTGCAACCCTGCTTAACACATGGTGTGGGTGTGACATATTCTGTCAGGGTGGAGTTGGCAGCTGAGTCTTTTGATGATTCTACAGGTAGGATGTCTGTAGAGTTAAAATCCTAATTTGTATTTTGTTGTATACATTTGTTTATTTTTATGGATTGATTCAATCATTACTTAATCTATTTATTGTATCTGATATATTTTTTGTTCTTCTGCCATTTACTTTTATCAGCATTGTGGCCACCAATAATAAAAGCAACATGTGACTCATTGTGATGTCTTTAGTTTCTCAGAAATAAACTCTTTAGTAAAGTAGTTTTGACATTGAAAGTTTGTGCCCTTGGTCATATATAATCATATAATATCACATAATATCAATGATACACACAATGCTCGTTTTCCTGTAATCTTCCTTCAAATTGAGTTTTTCTTGCTTTTAAAGTTTTTTCATTACATCATTATGCACCAGTAGACAGGGAAAAATTATAATAATCAATAATATTCATATCTTTAAAAGCTACTTCTCCACACAGAAAGCTATTATTTGCTCAGCAAAACACTTTAGTATTTAAATATTCAAACAGTATTAATAGCAAGTAGAGCTTTTACATACATCAGTGTGTTTATTTAACCCTTTCCAAGCTTTTCCTTACGGAAACAACCCAGTATTATTAATAGTTCTCATCCAATACCAGCTTTGACTACTCAGTACTTCTTTAAGTTAAATCAAGATTGCTGCTGAGAGCACTTTATAATGTCTGGAATGTCCAGGAGAAATCTGAAAATAAACTATGTTCTTCAAACTGGAGCTCAAGATATTATCTACTTCCTTCAGAATAAGATATTCATGTTACTTTCTATTGTATTTATGATTATTTATATCTGTTCTATTGATATCTGGTGTTATTACTGGTGAAAATACACTTATTGATCAGATAAATTGATTTTAAACAATCAGCTTAGATGCCTCAGACATTTGCAAAGTAGTGAATATGCATTATAAAATGGTTCTTCAACAGTTCTTTAGTAATGAAAATGGTTATATATAGAAGCATGAACACGTAAAGAACTTCAGATTGATAGAGAGTGTACTGTGTATGGTTCTGCTATAGTTATAATGTCAAGCTTTAAAAAATAGAAAAACCATTTTGGTGCTATATAGAACCATTTTCAAAAAAGTTCTGCATAGAACCATATACAGCATATTCTTTATCAATCTGAAGAACCCTTTTAAGTTATAAGGAACCCTTTAGTCCTCTGTTATAAATTATATATTGATTTAAAAATAATTACATTGTAATTACTTTGTTGGACTCAGATTAATAGCACAGATCTGGTTTTTAATTACACAGTACAATATTCTCTTATATAAAGGTTTCTAGTTTAGGCTTAAACATATGGTCCTAAAAAAACCTAAAAAACTTTCATTGGGCTTTTCCCTCTCAATAACAGGAGCTAGTAATTTTTTGTTGCAACACTTCCCATTTAAAGTGGCTTTGTATAATTCCACATATCTGGGCATTCAAATGACAGATATTTGAGCATTCATATTGGTATAACTTTTACCTAGTGTTGACCCTACTAAGAGAAAACTTATTCCCTCTATCCTGTGCAGCACAGATAAAGATGAACTTGGTAAAGATGAATTCTCTTACCAAATATTCTTATCTTTTAATGTGTGAATAATTTCCTACCCTAATTCTTTATCTGCATATTTGAGAGAATGATAGCTCTATTTATTTGGAATTAGAAGATCCCTAGATTGAGTGAAGCCTAAATACAAAGACCCAAATCTCATCACAGTTTGGCTTTACCCGATTTTAGCATTTTATTATTGGGCTGTCAAACTGGTACAAAAGTGGTACAAAACTGGGTCCAAATAGTATTGTTCTGTGTAGACAACTTCCTCCTCTAAACCTGCGTCAATGACATGCTTTTCCATGCTTCCTTAGGGTCCTTGTCTTAACTTAGTTTGTAAAATATTATTGTCAAGTCAACACTTAGAATATTGACTCAATATTTGGTTATCATCTGATCATCTTATATTTTGGCTAATCCAACTTCTCACCTCTCTTAAAGACCTTTATATTAATAATACATTTACATGTGGTCTCAGATAGGTACTCTCTTCCCAGAGAGGATTTTTTCAGATACCTTAAAATTCTATTTTTCCTATGCTCCCCAATGCTACATCTATGGATACTCCCTTATCTACAGCCAGGGGGTGTATCTGCATTATATCATTTAATACACTCCTTTTGTCCCACCTCACTACATACAATTAAAACTAGGAGGGGGAAATAGGTAATGAGACCCCAGCTGAGACATAGAATACTACCTTGCGCTGTGTTCAGTGTTCTGTCTAGAATTTACACATGTTTTGGCCATGTTCATCCTTGTATAACTCTTGGTTAGTAATTTTTTTATATAATTTCAGGTAGTATCTTGAACCAAATGCAATTACTGACATCTTTGGTGTGCCCCTTTAAATGTCTCACTACCATAAAGCAGACTTTATAGCATTTCCTCCGGCTAGGCACTTGATTTCGGTAAGATGGAAATCTTTTGCCAACACAAACTGTGTAGTAACAGATAAGCTATTGTTTCTGACTTTACATCTTTAAGGTGGACTAACAAGACAGGAGTGTCACACACTGCTGTGTCTGATCCACTCGTACCAGCACAACACACACTAACACACCACCACCTTGTCACTGCAGTGCTGAGAATGACCCACCTCCCGCCACATTTCAACATTTCTGCATAATTAAATTGTTAAATTGTCAACAAAGCCTTTCAGGATGGTTTGATGTGTAAAGCTCCCTTCTCTCTTCTAGAGAAACGTACCCACTCAGAATTAATCACAGTGGTTGTCAGACCCACAGCAGAACTTGTTTTTAGATGAAGAGTCACGCGATGTAGAAAAGCCCACCCAAATTTCAAAGCCTTCAATATCATTACACCAGACTATAAACTACTTCGAACAGCAGTGCAGTTCTCCTCCTACATGTTTCAGCACTTCACCACTGATACAGACTATAACACATAGATTCACATAAACACAATCAACACTGCAACACACGTTCCTGTTAATCATCTGCAGGTCACCACAAACACAACTTTGACCCAGAGAAAACAACAACACTAAGTTAAAACCAGATATATGAGTTTATAGTCTATTCTGTATTTCTGCAGCTGGTTTTCACAAAGACTATTTCTGCGTTTGCAGTAAAATAACACTGTGTGTCCCAAATTAGCAGAAAGTTCAAAATGTGTGTTTGTTTGTTTTGTTTTTGTTCTAACATCTGTTGTTTGCACAAAACAACATATTTTAGGGATTTGTGCCAAATTTGATGGGCTTTCTTGATACTGATGTTAGTCATTTAAATTTCAGTTCCACCTTAAATAGTGCAACAGTTACATGTGCCCAAACTGGCACCTGAACGTAAGTGCTACATCATAAAAGGTGGAACGGCAAAAAGGATTAAAAAGCTCTCAGTTATATGTATCTGTTTTTCGATTTACAGCTTTGTTTGTGTTAATTTAATCAAATAAAAGATAGCAAAGGACTGTGTGATAGACTTGTTAGTTAGCTGACATTAACTTAGTAACAAACTAGTAGTGCTGAATGTTTTAACTGGTTTAACTGGTAATGCAGTGTTCTGCCTTGTTTAATTCCACATCCTAAATTTGTTATCTTGTGTGTTTTGTGATTATGAAGTTGGCAAAATTTCACTCCCCTCTCCAGCTCTTGACATATCAGGTTTATGAATGTTCTTCTTAGGAACAGCTGGATGTGAAATTGACTGCATGTCCAGTTGCTGAGGTCAAAGTGCAGGTCTGAGCAGTGACTGACATTACTGACCAGATTATTTGTAGGTGACAGAATGATTTGGTATATTTTGCTCCTCTTGCTAAAGTGAGTTGCTCCAGGCGATTGCCTAGTTCACCTATATGGTCACGCCAGCCCTGCTTGGATTTCCTAGCAAACACATAACATTGTCACAATGTTGTCTACTTTCCTACAATGTGGCTACAACATTGTCAAAAGTTTTTATGTCAAAATGTACTAAATAACTACTAAATACTACTAAATAAAGTTGTTTATGGTTTTATTACTTTCTGCTGGCAACTTTACCAAATTACTTGTAGTTCCAGTTCCAAGCTGATAATAGAACAAAGGAAGGATTCTAGGTTCTGACAATGTATTGACAATGTTACCACAATGTTGTGAGATAACATTCTCACAAATTTCTAAGCAATTATATTTTAACTTTGTTACAACGCATCTGTGTATGCAGGGTTATAATTTGCCTGAATGTTCTTGTGCTTACACGTGCAAGTTTCTTTGTTAGCTCATAGTAAGCCATAACACTGCCAGCCCACCAAGTGGTGGTGATGGGAACCAAAAGAATTTAATACTTCTAAAACCATCGTTTTATGATAACTCTGAGATAAGTTTTGGTCTAAACCATGTGTTTCACCCTTTGATGCATAAACTTGGACAAAAGTGACTCAACTGAGATTTTATTTTCTATATCTTACACAAGCTGTAGTAAATTAATTTCATCATTCAAGCTTTCATGAATTCCTCAATTTACTTTTTTTTATTATCACACATCCTGATTTCAGTTTTATTGTTTTAATTAATAATACAATTATTTTTGTATCACTGCCCTTTCAACGCAACATGAGTAAGAATTAACCCTTATGTATTCACTATGGAATCTGATAGGAACTACTTACATTTGCAGTCAGAAACATATTTACAAAAACTATTTTATTCATAGAGTAAATAAACAAGAATGAAATAATGAATTAAGTTCAAAACAAGATTTTTATCTTTGATCTTTAAATAATGAAATAAACTGATTTGAATAGATTTACCAAATAGATACTCCCCACATAGCAGACGACTCCGTTCCGGATCCGGGTTTCCTCCGGCAGATCCGCGCAGCAGTCACAACCGTTATGCGGATTCGGCCCGGTTCCGCTGCGTGTTCGGTTCATGACTCTAATATCCGTTTTTACTGATGATAAATCCGCTAAACGCTCGCACTCATTTCACATCTTCAGTACGACTTCAGTACAGAGTCAGATTCCATATGTAGTTTAGAGTAGTTATACGGATCCGGTCCAGATCCGCGGAGGAACACAGAGCCGGCACAAATTCAAACTCAGCGCGAGGAGCCACCAACGGACATCACCACCAACTGACAGCAGCAGCAAAGCTCCCACACAGCAGAGGTAGGTCACAGTTAAGAAAGTTTATTCTTAAATATGTTTTTGTACAGGTTTGTATTGTTTATGTTGGATAGTGCTGGCGATTTATTTGTGTTTTATGATTCTACATCTTATATTACTCAGTCAGTTCAGCTAGCAATGCTAGTTAGCTAACGTTAGCTAGCTACAGAGCTTAACAAATGCTGATAACTTAAACTCGTTTTGCTTCTCAAACGCACTGCTACGTGTTTTTTGTAAAATAAACTTATTTCTATAACGAATTAAAAGTCGTGTTTAATGTTGAGCAGAAATGTAACCTGGGACCACATGCTAAAAAATCGCGAACTTGAATTTTGCTGTTCCACCTTAAATAGCGCTACAGTTACAGTCTAGCCCCTCTGAGTCACTTAGGCACCATTTAAGGTGGAATGGGATAATTAAAAAAAGAAGCTGCTTTTTCAGGCCCTTGTCTGAACATGCTTTTAGCATTACAATGATAATTAGGATGTTTGGAGAATTTAGTGAACATTAAACTGGGTCTGAAATGAATTAATATTAAAAACACAAACATTGGAAACACATATTTACTATACTGGGCTAATGATATGCATATATTTACTAGGATCTCTGACAGATTGTTTGAACACCTGAAAGCCAAACCTATTGCTTCCATTTAAGGTGGGTTATATATTATAAGTCAGTTCATTACATTTGTCTTTTACGTGTTTGGATCAGTCTAATACATTATATGTTAGGTAACACAGGGTGATCTGTTTGTATTTTATCGGTTATAACTACAGCCTAGTTCTGTAGACAAAAAGATCTAACAGCAACAGCATGTAAGTCTACTTTAATACTGTTTGGTTTAACTCGTTTTGCTTCGATAATGCAGCCTTTTGTAAAATTAAGTGAGTTAAGAAGCAAATTAGTTTATCGTATAATGTTCAAGTGTGTTCGGTGTTTAGGCCTTCTCCAGTTGACCTGTGACCTGTGCACAGACTCTTTCATTGGACCCCCTGATCAGCCCAGTTTTATTAATCAGACAAGGTAAGTTGCATTTAGTGCAGTAAATAATAATTTTACAGGTATTGGTTTATCTAATGCATGTTGGAATGTTGGATGATGTTGTGTATTTCATAGGTAACACAGCATAATTTATCCAGCTAATATGTTGGGGCCACAAAATACTGAATGAATGTATTCTAAGTTGTTCTCTGATGTTCTACAAAATATGTGATTTGTGTACAGTACTGTACTGTGTACTGAAGGTAAAACTATATTTAAACTGTCATACTTGAAAGATGAGTGTACAATATGTAGAACTGTACCATGAACCTCAAACACTGTTGTTCCTCCTTCAAATTCAAATCCTGACTTTACAAACTAGGGCTGGTAAAACAAGCTGATTCCCAAATCCTACTGTGTTACCTGGGAGAAACCGCTCGTATCATTGTTACATAATCACCTGATTGCATTTTTAAGCTAATTGCAATTATTTAAGATGACAGCAATTAGTTTGCATTGTTGTCAGCTTTTGCCAGTTGTTTATGCCACGGCCGACAACAAAGTTTCATCAGTTGGGTTGAGCCAAACACTTCTAAATAAAATAAGACAAAAATGCTTTTATTTACTGTCAGGTCAAGGATCCAACAAAATAGCCAGACACAAAAGTTACAGTGGCCAAACAATTTCATATACTGTATATTAAAAACAGCATCTGTAAAGAACAGTTTAAACAATTTTATGTCAATTTAAAGAACTATATACGGGTTCCACATTATAGAGAAGAACCATTCAATCATGCAAAGAACCATTTAAGGATGCAAATGGTTCTGTGATTTGTCATGGTTCTATGTAAAACTAAATGATTTTACTAAAGAACAATGGGTTTGAGCTTTCATTTTGGCAACTTTAAGGGTGGCTTTTTTGGGTTTTATTAAAAACATTAGTGTTGTTTTCTGTCTAAAAGGTCAAATGGACAGACAGAGTATTGTTTTAGCTCTGTGTTAAGAGGGAGGGCACAGGATGTTGAGGCATCAGTTTCTTTCAACTTAAGTATTAACATGGTTCGTTTTTGCCTTGCAGGTAAAGCTTGTGAGAGCTACTGCAGGACGTCTGCTGGCCCATTGTAAACTAGAGACCTATTTTCTGTGACTCCCTATATACTCCCTATAGAGAGCATTGGATGTGGATCCATGTGGTCTGTTTGTTGGGATTATTAAAAGGTAAGGTTTTTTTTTTTTTTTTAATCTTTCTATGCATAATTCATGTAAAATGGTAATATATCATGTCCATTGGTGAAGATGTACACTCGCATTACTATGACATATAAAGCACAACTAATTAATATTTTCCTGACTTCATACAGCGTTTAGGAAGAGTGTGAGAACAAACACATAGTCTTGGTATCTGCAGGGTAATTGGCGCAGCTACTCATGCTGTATAGAGCTGTGAGAGAAAGTTTGTAGACTTAAATCATTTTAAATTTAGAAGTTCTCCTCCTGAAATGTGATCTAATCAGTAAAAATAAGTAGACATATGCACTCGCTCTGGAGTTTATATCGGACTGAGTTTCAGATGAGTGACTACTGACACCTCAGAACATTATTTGTAAAGTTGCTGGGTGGTGTTCCAGATGTTCCAGGCTAACATAATTAGTAAATACAAATAAAAAACAGTGTAATTGGGTGTGCTTCAAATCTCTCCTTGATGAATTGTACTATTTACAGTTACCATCCAAAACCTAGTTTATGTAATCAAACCTTTATTAAATTAAATCAGGTGCTGAAATAAGAAGTCAGGAAACGGTGGCATGCATTAACAATATTGTAGTTTAAGTACAATCTAAATGTAGAAGGTCATATAAATAGACATTGTTTTGACCTAAAAGCATATTTTATGAGCCATTTAGGCAGATAGCTAGATAACTTCCGTAGTTCACCAAATGTCACAGCTGTAGTTACCAGGGACTGTGTATATATGGCTGGGCACTTAATTTGTGCTGTTACACAAATAAAATATCTTTTTGTGTCTCCTCCTTAGGCTGCTTACATGAGAAATGATGCACCGCGTCAAGTCTCTGTGTCCAAGAATGCTCGGATCAATGTAGGAAATGGCTGTTTGTTAATATTGTGTGGAATAAAAATGTTAAAATGGGGGGGTCACGTGATGGGAGGATAGCGAGCACACGCGTTTTACAGCGCTCCTGCTTCACCCGTTGATTTATTTGATTTTACTCGAGTAAGGTCTGTTTGACCAGTCTTGTTATGAGTAGACAATTTAAAGAGTATGTCTTTGGAAGACTTCTGGCCTGAATCTTTTGTGAAAATGCCGAAAATTGCTAAGAAAACAGACAAGAAAGAAGTACACCCTGACATGTCGGAGGACGATTCCCAACATGGCGACCACGCTTCGCAGCTTGATCCGGCACTGGCTCGAGCGCTACAGGAGATGACTGAGAAAATCACCAGGGTCATCGACGACAATCTTGGGCCGATTGCACAAACTGTGCAAGTTCATGCACAACAGCTTCTGTGGATGATAGAGATGTTCGCTTGCGGACTCTTGAAAAACAACTCTCCTCGCTCTCTGAGCACATTGATGACTTGGAGAATCGAGGGCACAGAAAAAATGTTCGGATCTTCGGTCTAACGGAGAACGTCGAGGGTACTGATGCTGTCACATTCCTGCAGAGCTGGATACCAAAGTTTCTTAGCATCGAAACTAAAACTGGCTCACTCAAGCTCGAAAGAGCGCATCGGACCTCGGCACCGAAAGATGGCATGGCGGGCAGACCTCTTCCTCTGGTGATTCAGTTTCACAATTTTCGAGACAAGCAGAGGGTCCTGGATGCTAGCAGACGGCCAGCACAGCAGGCCGAGCTGGTCTACCAGGGCAGCAAAATAGAATTTTATCAGGATTTCTCAGTGTCAGTGCTGCGGAAGCGCAGAGAATTCCAGCCAGTGAGACAGCGTCTCCAGGGCATGGGAGCGAGGTACGTCATGCTTTTCCCGGCCAGACTTTGCGTATCCATGGGATCAACCACCAAAGTGTGTGAGACACCAGCTGAGGCTATGGACTTCCTTAACTTCCTTGGGCGTGATGTTGGGCGAGTCTGCTCTTAATATAGACTTAATATTTTAGTGGTCCAACATGGGTTATACAGGTGAATCTGCTACATAGACACTTTTTTCCCCCTTCTTGCTGTTGGACAATATTGCGGGCATGTTTTGATGAATAACTGGTTAGACTACATAATTATATATTCTGTACAACTGGACTATGTTTACACTTGATAGGTGTTGCAAAAAAGGCGCTGTGGTTGGCTGAAAGTGGTATGGTCTCAAGGCCCCTTGGTACTGGGGGAATAACCCACTTACTTTTGTTTAGTATAGCGGTTGCTTGTTGGATTGTTCTTAAAATATGTTTTGTACAAGCTCATAAGGGTTTTTGTTTGTTTGTTGTTGTTTTTATTTTCTTTATTACACTAATACATGGAAAGGTAACCTTTATCATATGGTATAAATCTCTAGGATAATAGGTAGACTTAGGGTGGGTACTTGGAATGTTAGGGGCTTGCATGGTCTGCTTAAAGTAAGAAAGGTGATGAATGCATTAAGAAAGAACCAGGTAGATGTGGCACTTTTACAAGAAACTCATTTAGATAATGCTGGGCATTTGAAGTTGAGGCATGATTGGGCAGGTCAGTTTTTCTTTTCGTCATTTGCAACAAACAGTAGCGGGGTGGCTATCCTTATCAATAAAAATATTCCTTTCAGTTTACTAACGTCTGTCGCAGATGGGAAGGGTAGATTTATATATATTAAGGGACTGCTTGTGGGGAAGGAAATTTCTATGCTTAATTTATATTGTCCGCCAAATTTTTCCCCTGATTTTTTAACTATGGTTTTTTCAGAGTTTACAGAAATTGCCTCAGAAATAGCTATAGTAGGAGGAGATTTTAATTGCTTAATGGACCCTTTATTTGATAAACTTCCTGTTAGGAATTCTATTCGCAACAAGCAGTCGAGGGCACTGGCGGAAATTGTGAGGATCTTAATTATTTAGAAGTCTGGAGAGCTTTGAATTCCACACAGAGAGAATTTACCTTCTATTCTGCCCCACATAAATGTCATACGAGAATTGATAATTTTTTTATCAACAATAATCTATTAAAATCAGCAGGTGGTTGTAGAATAGGCAATATCTTAATATCTGACCATGCTCCTGTATTTATGGATTTAAATATTAAGGATGCTCCTGTTTGGGTGAAGAGTTGGAGATTTAACACCTCACTGCTTAAGGATACTGCCTTTGTTTCATATTTTAACAAAGAAATCAAATTTTTTCTTTCTATCAATGCCAAGTCAGTAAGTAGCCCCCTGGTGGTATGGGACACTTGTAAAGCCTATATTAGAGGATTGAGCATAGCCTTTTCAAAAAGTAAAAGATGCAGACAATTAGAAGCAGAAACAACTTGAAGTTGAACTTGACAATACTAAAAACAGCTCCTCAACTCATCTGATGAGGCTTTAGAAGATAAATTATGCAGTATTAGGACTTCTTTAAATCTTCTGCTTACACAGCAGTGCAAAACCCACCTGCTGTTCACAAAACAAAAATTATATGAACATGGTAATAAACCAAGTAAATACCTTCCACATCTGGTTAGAGCAAAATTTGGCACACAGTTTATTACTTCTGTTATAGATTTGAAAGGCAATAGGTCCTTTGATAATATTGCGATTAATAATGCACTTTTTTTTTTTTTTGCTAATCTATCTCTTCCAACTGTTCCAGAGATCAGGGAAAACACCAGGGCCAGATGGGCTGGGATGTGAGATATATAAAGAATTTAGACATGTCTTACTTGATCCGAGGACTGTGGAGCATACAGACCTATAGCTTTGTTGAACTCTGATTTGAAGTTGTCCAAAATTCTGGCTCTTAGATTAGAAAAGGTGTTACCTCTGATAATAAAGGAGGACCAGACAGGCTTTATCAAAGGTAGGAGCTCCAGTCACAATATCAGAAAGTTGTTGAATGTTATCAATATCTCACAAAATAAAAAGTCGGATACTTTAGTTTTATCTTTAGACGCTGAAAAAGCATTTGATCAGGTGGAATGGTCTTATTTATTTTTTGTACTTCAGAAATTTGGTTTTGGGGAAAGATTTAGGAAATGGATCCATATACTCTATGATTCTCCGCTAGCTGCAGTTATCACTAATGGTTATAGATCAGATTATTTTCCTCTGGAAAGAGGTACTAGACAAGGATCACCTCTTTCACCTCTACTTTTTGATATTGTGGTTGAACCTCTTGCAGAAGCTATAAGAACTAATCCTCTAATCAAAGGGGTTACAGTAAATAACAAAGAGCATAAAATTACATTATATGCGGATGATATTCTACTTTTCTTATCCGACCCAGCTGTAACTGTACCTAGGATGGTGGAGGTGATAAATGCTTTTGGAGCATTCTCAGGATACAAGATAAATTTTACTAAATCTGTAGCCATGCCTTTAGGTGATATGGTTTCCTTTTAAATGCTCAGCATCCCTCGTTTACTGTATCCGCTTATGATGTTACCTGTTCTACTCTCTAGCAAGGTTGTAAAGAAACTCAATGGTTGGCTTTGTTCCTTCATTTGGAGCAAAAGAAAGCCAAAACTGAAAATGGCTAAGTTACACCTTACGGGTTCTAAGGATGGATTATATGTACCTAATATTAAATGGTATCAGTTGGCGTGTCAGTTACGTTATATTGCGGAGTGGCTCAAGGAAGACCCTAAATCAATATGGTTAGATCTGGAAGCTTCAGAGTCATCCACTCCTTTGCAAAATGTGTTATTTGTTCATGACCCAAAAAAAGCGTAGGAGCCTTTACAATAGCCCAATAATACATAATACTCTTAAGGCTTGGTTTCTGCTGCGTAAACTAGAGAATAGGTCTCATGTCACCTCTGCGCTCATGCCCATTTTGAGTAATCGAGATTTTATACCAGGGTGTACAGACACAGGCTTTAACTTATGGAAGAGTCTGGGTATCTCTTGTCTAAAAGATGTATTCAAGGGGTCATCAATAATGTCTTTTGAACAACTTGTTGAGAAATTTCATCTGACAAAAGAGCACTTTTTCAGATATCTGCAGAGTCTTTATTAACAGAAAGACGACTCTGAATAGTACAGTTACTTTATCTGGTATAGAGAAAGCAATTCTGAGTGGTCCAGGGCAGAAACAGATATCTGGTTTCTATGTCATTTTAGGCTCCACTTCTGAAACCAGTACAGAGGATCTCAAGCAGATTTGGGAAAAGGAGTTAGCGGCTGATATAACAGAGGCTGACTGGCATAGGGTTTGGTATCGAGCCATAAAAATATCTGTTTGCAATAGAACTCGAGCGGTCCAGCTCAGAATAATACATAGGTTGCATATTACACCTTATATTAAAAATACATTTGATCCAACATGTTCCCCTTACTGCCCAAAGTGCAAGATTTTTATACACTCACTGTATTTGGTCATGTTTTAAAATACAACAGTATTGGGCCTCAATTGTATGTATAATTGGGAGAATTTTGAGGATTGATTTAGACTTGGACCCTCTTTCACTAATTTTGGGTATTCCGAGTAAAAGGCTTATAAAAAAATAATAAAAGATTGTATAGTATTTTGACTTATGCAGCTAGGAAGAATATCTTATTGTCCTGGATAACTGACAAGGTCCCTTCTGCCAAGAATTCGCATAAAATTGTAAGAGAGTGTATATGGAGTTTATGACTTGCATGCTAGGTTCATCAACAACGTCATTTATTGATATATGGTCACCCTATCTTCAGTTTATTAATAACACTGAAGGACTGCAGATATGTTTACTCTGAGTTCCTCTTGCTGACATGTTATGTAGAATTATGTATTATAATTTTTACTCTTATTATTTTTCTTTTTCTTTTATTATTTTTTTATTTATTTATTTATTTATATTTTTTTAACATCATTATTTTATGGTATATATTGTTTCTGTATCTGAGTTTTGATGTTGTATGTTGTAAGTATTTGAAAAATGTAATAAAAATATCTAAAAAAAAATGTTTGGCTGTCGCTAATCAATTATTTATTTTATATATGCTTATGTTTAATTTAATTCATTGAAACATAAGTTCCTTGTTTTAATATATTTGAAAAGTACTGTGTTTATATATGAAGTGTAGTAGGTAAAATATGGTTGGCATGTTGTGTCCGTTTTATGGACCCTGCCCAGAAATTATGGTAGGTCCGGCCCAGAGCTGGGCCGAATACTTTTTGCTATCTGGGCCAGATCTGGGCCAGAGGTGTGCGCCTCCGGTCCGGAACCGACCCAAATGTGAAATAAGGGTACGGATGTGGGCCGGATGTGTGAAGAAATCGCTGTGTTGGGCCAGTGTTGGTCCTAATCCGGAAAGCGGATCTGTACCGGTATTGGCCCACCTTGCAAAAGGACACAGGGCCAGATCCGTTTTACGGACCCGGGCCAGAACTTCAGCATGAATTGCGCCGGATCCGGGCCAGATCATTTTTGCTATGTGGGTCAGCAATACGGGTCAAGTTTAATCATGTTGTGCATTAGGAGGGATTTGCTTAGCTTGTACAAGGGTTAATGTCCCAGATAGCAGACGACTCCGTTCCGGATCCGGGTTTCCTCCGGCAGATCCGCGCAGCAGTCACAACCGTTTAACGGATTCGGCCAGGGTCCGTTGCGTGTTCGGGTCACGACCTAAAATCTACCACTCGCACTCATTTCAGTACGATTTTAGTACGGAGTCAAATTTCATATGTAGTTTAGAGTCGTTATACGGATCCGGTCCAGATCCCCGGAGGAGCACAGAACCGGCACAAATTCAAACTTAGCGCGAGGAGCCACCAACGGACATCACCACCAGACAAGTGGAGCAGAGCTAAGACACAGCAGAGGTAGGTTACAGTTAAGAAAGTTTATTAAACTTAAATGTAGGCAATCAGTTCAGCTTGCAATGCTAGTAAGCTAATGTTAGTTAGTTACCAAGCCGAACAAACGCTGATAATTTCAACTCGTTTTGCTTCTCCAACGCACTGCTACGTCTTTTTTGTAAAGTAAACTAATTTATATAACGAAGTAAAAGTCATGTTTAATGTTCAGCAAAATTTTAACACCGGACCTCATGCTAAAAAAGCGCCCACTTAAATTTTGTAGTTCCACCTTAAATAACGCTACAGGTACAGTCTTCTGAGGCACTCGGGCACCATTTAAGGTGGAATGGGAGAATTTAAAAAAAGCTGGTAAATGCCCTTGTCTGAAAATGTTTTTAGCATTAAAATGATAATTAGGATGTTTTGATAGTACAAGGTGCGTACTGGAAGAATGTAGTAAACTCTGAG
This sequence comes from Megaleporinus macrocephalus, assembly GCA_021613375.1. Taxonomy (NCBI): domain Eukaryota; kingdom Metazoa; phylum Chordata; class Actinopteri; order Characiformes; family Anostomidae; genus Megaleporinus; species Megaleporinus macrocephalus. The sequence continues at coordinate 19,543,380 of CM038721.1, read as the reverse complement.
TCTGAAATGGAAAAACACTAAAAACATTTGAAACAAAGTCACTACACTGGGCTAATAATATGCATATTTTCACTAGGATCTCTAAAACAGATTGTTTGAACACCTGAAAGCCAGCTCTTTTACTTCCATTTAAAGTAGGTTACGTTTAAGTCAGTAATTAAATTAGTCTTTTACAGGTTTGGATTAATATAATACATTATATGTTAGATAACACAGGGTGATCTGTTTGTATTTTATAGGTTATAACTACAATCTAGTTCTGTAGACAAAGCAACAGATGTAAGTCTACTTCAGTACTGTTCACTTTAGCTAGTTTTGCTTCGCTAATGCAACCATTTGTCAAATGAAGTTAGTTATGAAGCAGTGTAGTTTATCGTATAATGTTAAAATGTGTTTGGTGTTCAGTCCCTCTCCAGTTGACCTGTGAACAGATTCTTATTGGACCCTCTGATCAGCCCTGTTGCATCAACCAGACAAGGTGAGTTACATTTAGTTCAGTAAATAATTGTTGTTTTTACAGGGTTGGATTTATCTAATGCATGTTGGATGATATTTTTTAATTCATAGTTTACACAGCATAATTTATCTAGCTAATATGTTGGGGCCACAAAATACTGAATGAATGCATTCCAAATTGTTCTCTGATGCTCTACATGGAAGATATGTGACTTGTACATGTATTATGTACAGTTTTGTACTGTGTACTGAATGGAAAACTATATTTAAACTGTCATACTTAAAAAATAAGTGTACAATGTGTAAAACTGTACTAACCATAAACACTGTTGTTTAAATTTAAATCCTGCCTTTACAAATCAGGGATTAAACAAGATGATTCCCAAAATCCACTATGCTATCCAACACCTACTTCACATCTACTTCACCCAAAATGATGTCCCCAAACCAGCTTGTTTCATTCTAGGGCCATACCATACTATAAATAATGTGTAGAACCATATCTGGGCATTTTTCAACCCAAAGGTCACAAAATGTCAGAGAACAGTTTTCAATACTGAATAAACGCATTCAGTGACACCTTGTAACTATAAAAATCTAAATTAGTTTGCATTGTTGTCAGTTTTGACAGTTGTTTACACCACAACCTTGTGAGAGCTACACCAAAGCTTGTGAGAGCTACTGCAGGACTTCCGCTCGCCCACTGTAAACTGGAGACGTGGTCCCTGTCACTCCGTATATACAACAGAGCATAGCATGTGGATCCATGTGGTCTGTTAGTTGGCATAATTAAAAGGTACATTTTTTCTTTTATTTTAATATGCTAAATTCATGTAAAATGGTAATATTTCATGTCCATTGGTGAAGATGCACACTCATATTACTATGACTATAAAGCACAAATATTTAATATAATCCTAACTTCTCACAGTGTTTAGAAAGAGTGTGAGAACAAACACACTGTGTACATGGTCTTGGTGTATGCAGGGTTAATTGGCCCAGCTACTTATGCTGTATATTGGAAGTGAGCTGTGACGAAAAAGTTTGTAGACTTAAATCTTTAGAAGTTCCGCACCTGAAATATGACCTAATTATAAACAACATTGAATAGATATATACACAAATATACAGATATATACAGATCTATACACTCTTGCACCAGTGGTGGACCTAATGTCATTCAAAATATTGACATTTGAAGTTGTTATATTATGATACATTATGATTAAGTGCAGTCTAGTCTTTTTTAGTTTTTTATTGTTTTGACCTAAGAACATATTTAATGAGTATAGATAAGTTCTGTCACAGCTGTAGTTACCAGTGACTGTGTATTTATGGCTGGGCGCTGAATTTGTGCTGGTTCATAATTAAAATATCTTTTTGTGTCTCCTCTTTAGGCTGCTTACATAAGAAATGATGCACCGTGTCAAGACTCTGTGTCCAAGAATGCTCTGATCAACGTAGGGAATGGCTGTTTGTTAATATTGTGTGAAATAAAAATGTTAAAATGTTAAAGGCTGTCACTTATGAATTGTTTATTTTGTATATGCATCTAGACTCCAGCCCAGATCCGTTTTACAGGCCCAGCCAGATATTATGGTAGATCCTGCCCAGAGCTAGGCCGAATACATTTTGCTATCTGGGGCAGATCTGGGCAGGAGGTGTGCGGCTTTGGTCCGGAACCGATACAAATGTGGGCCGGATAAGGGCTGCATGAGTAAAGAACTTCTAGATGATTCACGCCGGATCAGGGCCAGATAATTTTTGCTATGTGGGTTTTTAAATTTAGAAAACATGTTCTTTGCAATGTCACAGACTTTGTTACATTTGTATGCATTTTGTCTATGCAAAATGATCTAGCACTGCCAAAAAGTAGTGGAGTAGTAGCGTTAAACAGCAGACGATTAGATGCGAGATGTGGATTGCTATTAGACTGAATAAAAATGAACATTTATATAATTTACTCAAAAGTACGCAGATCTGGGCCATAGGAAAGCCGGACCTTGTGCCGTTGGAGACCGGGCCAGATACGTTTTCCGGATCTGGGCCAGAGCGTGCATGTGATTTGGGCCGGATCCGGCTCAGATACTTTTTGCTATTTGGGGTCAGTTCACGGTGCAGGCCGTTCTAAGGCAACGCCTCAGAAAACCCTTGTTTTGTTCCAGAGTTGCAACTTTATTACATTTTTAAAAATCTTATAATAAGTGGTTTCACAGTTTTAGGCAATAACTACAACTGCTATTTTTACTTTAAATATATACTTATAAATTTATCTCCAGTTTATTTTCGCGCGTTTAATCAAAATTAATTGTAATGTGCTGCCACCTAGTGGCTGTCCATAAGAGTTGCCATTTGACTGTTACATTTCCACAAAGCCAGACAAACATATCTGATTCATTCAATGGCACGAAGCGAGCACAATATGCACTGTATACTTTGATTTCTGTATATTTCTGTATATTTATTTATCCACCAAATCAGATTCTATAAGAGTGCACAGTCAACCTGCTGCACTAGAGAACCACTAACACACACTTGTGTTTCCACTGTTCCCAACACACCTTATACAGCTAATCAGCTCATTACCATGGAAACATGGTTACGGTGTGATAATGTACAGTTCTATTGCCCACAACGTTGAAATGTACTTCCTCAGAAACTTGTGACAACGTCATATGACAACGTTATGAGAATGTAGTGGTAACGTTGTCAGTACCTCCTAGAATCCTTTATACGCTCCATTAAATTTACATGAAACTACATGGAATTTTGTAAGGCGTAAAAAAACATAAACAACGTTACTTCGTAGTGACGTTGTGGCAAACTTGTTCAGACAACATAAACAAGACCACCTTTTAACAACGTTGTAGCAACATTGTAGGAAAGTAAACAGCGTTGTGTGTTGGCTGGGTAACAACATCTTAGTACGTTTTGGTGAAGTGGGGGTGTTAAAGCAGGAAAAGCATTAAAATGTTCAGGGCAGTGAGTCTCCAGCACCAGGACCGAGAAACATCGCTCAAGACACCACTTTTTGTCAGCTTTTTTTCCGTAAATAATTCGTACGCATATTACCACGTAACAAAATGCCGCGCATAATCAGAATTTCAGCAAACTTAAACGAGCATTGACTTTTATGTAGCACTTTTTTCTTCTTTTCTTGCTTGTAAAACTTAAAATAATCTTAAAATAAAAATAACAATCTTAAAAAAATAATAATCGTATTAAGAAAATATTCTTACAATTAAAAATAAAATATAAATACAAATAAAATAATGTTAAAATAAAAATAAAAGGCTTTTTTTAAAATAAAAATGAAATGTTAAAATTTGAATGAAAATAATCTTAAAATGAAATTTAAATTAATGTTAAAATAAGAAATTAAATCTTAAAAAAGAATAATGTGAAAATAACTCGTTGGTACGTAGGTCAGTCACAGGATGTTTGATCTGAGCTTTAATTGAACGCTGTTCTGGAATTCGAATATTCGCTCGCGCTGCTGCTTCACTTATTTGTCCTAGCGACGTTCCGTACTAAGATGCTTTCAGCGCTCGAGGAAGCGAGTAGTTAGTGCAGAGCGGCTAAAGCTAAATACAAAGCATCCCAGCGGTTATTGTATTATTCCGGCAACAAAAATCTGACTTCGTTGTAAAATACGCGATGGCATATCAGCTGTACCGAAATACGACGCTTGGAAACAGCCTACAGGAGAGTCTTGACGAACTTATACAGGTACATTTAAGTAGCGTTTGCGTTAGTTAGCCACGGCAGCTAAATCAGCGAGTCTGCTTACGGTTAGCTTGCAGGCTAAAACAGAAACAGAGCTAATTGCGTTCAGACCGTGTTACGATCTTTTAGAGTCGCTGTTTATCCACAAGACCCCAGACAGGTGATTTTACAGCCCTGGGGTCTGTATGTGGGCGAGGGAGCTAAAAATGAAACTTTCTAAAGTTCTTGGTTACATAAGAATGTTTTAAGAGTTCGCGAGAAACTTGTCTGTTAGCTGTGGCACTAGCAGCCTGCTCAGTTACTTCAACACATTTTTAAAATGACTTCAATTGGAGGCTTTGAGAATAAAGTTGTTTCATTATATGAGTTTTTATTGGGGTTGTGGGAACGCTTAAGTATCCATACAAAAAACCCAGAAGACCAACAACAGCCTATTAGGTACATAGATTTGTCTTTAGATGCCTGATAAAGTCCATCATGTCACTGATTTACTGCAGATGTGTAAATTACATGTAAATAAAGTACATACATCTTAAAACAAGAGAATAACATTTATTAAAAAGCTGCTTATGTAAGTTAATAATAAAGTGAATCTCTTCTTCTTTGGGTTGGGGTGCCAGTGTGACTTCTTTAACCTCCGATTGAACTCAAACCATCACGCTCTGGGTTGGGAAATTGTTTAAAAGTCTTTTTCTTATTTTATGTTACAGACTCAACAGATTACCCCACAGTTAGCCCTCCAAGTACTGCTACAGTTCGACAAAGCCATCAACACCGCACTGGCCAACCGTGTTCGTAACAGAGTCAACTTTAAGGTGATTATAAATTATTTTTGTATTTTATTTATTGTTCTAAAACTGCTGTTTAGATAAACATTCCTAAATGATAATAAATTACAAATGCAATTCTGAAGAAGTTCTGTAAAGTAAAATCACAAAGCATACGCATTTTTTTGCTAAATATACACTTATTCTAAATTTGATGCCTGCAGCATGTTCCCAAAAAGTTAGGACAGGAGGATGTTTAACAAAGTGTTCCCTGCACTTGATTTTTATTTGCGGACTGAAAACACCATTTGACTCTGATTTTTGCAGTATACACGTTATATAATAAGACATGTTCTCAGTGGTCTGATGGGTCTGGACCACAGTCAGGCCAGTCTACCTCCTGCACTCCCTGTTGAACATGTAACTTTTAAGACTAAAGGCTTCTCCAAAATTTGCTCAGCATTTATCCTACATGTACTTTCCCAGATGACAAATGCTGGCTTTCGAACTTTTTGCAGTAGTAACCAATGGGGTGTTTTTTTTTCTACTTTGGCCTGGAAACACAATGTCCATTATTTCCATAAATACTATAATTCTGCATGCTGTTTACACAACTTCAACTGTATGTAGTCCAGACTTAACTTGCATTTGATGATGCAGTGACAAACAGTGATTATTGACAATGAATTGTTGAAGTATTCCTGAGCCCACCCAACAATGAAGCCCGTCAGTTTTAATGCAGTGCCATTTTTAAATTAATAATTGAAAGACACAGGCATTCAATTGAGGTTTTCAGCCTTTTTCTTGTTTGATTTTATTTATTATGCACTGTTAAAATACTTAAAGTCCTTGAAATTCTTTGCTGAGGATTATGTTCAGTCTGTTGGATTATTTGCATAGTGGCAATCTTATCCATGATCATAAAGGCTAGATGCTTCTTTTATATCCACACATGATTGCATCACTTGTTTAAGATGCCTTTTATGAATACTTCACCATTCTTAGTTTTCAATTCCCCCATGTCACATTTTTTATGTATATGTTAAAATATGTATAGTTTATAAGGTAAAATGTTACATTGTCTTTTGTACAGCTACAGGTCAACATACATTTATACATTTTTATACACATTTCTGTTTTTATTTGCATGTTATTTACTTTCACAACTTTTTTGGTATTGAGTTTGTTGTTCTTCAGTAGGGCTGCAGGATAAATCTCCTAAGATTTCGCCTGTATCATTTTCAGGGATCACTAAACACATACAGATTTTGTGACAATGTGTGGACATTTGTTTTAAATGATGTGGAGTTCCGGGAAGTTACTGACCTGGTGAAAGTGGACAAAGTGAAGATTGTAGCCTGCGACGGGAAAAGTAAGATCATTTGTGTTGTGCAGCTACTATTTACATAAATATACCCTTTTTAAAATGTATTTGGAAAAAGACCAGCACCTATATCTATACGTTGAACTCACAGTTGTTGGATATATATTTTGTTTGGTTGCGCTGTAGATATGACACAAGGCAGCATTGTTTAAGCAGTGTTTGTGTAGCTTTGCCATAAATGTTTCTCTAGGTGTTCACTTTGGTGTACGAAAGTTAATTATTTTGGACAAAATAATTCATATAAGGCATTACTAAGTAGCACATTTTTGATTTGCATTTTAATAGAAAGATATATTGTACAGATTAAGCATGATACTAGTGATTTGTCCACATTGTGCAGTCATAGCCACTGTACACTCACACCCCTAACACCAATTGAATTAGTTTGGAGTGTTTCTGTCAGTCAGAAATGGTTGACTATTTTAAAGAGGCATCTAATTACTGATTGAAATTTCAAGCTTACTATAGAGAAACCCATAGATTTCTGTGGGAAATGGCTTAAATTCATTTTATTCTTAATCATGCAGGGTGTTCATTTGTTTTTCTCTAGTGCAGTGTTCTACTACACTATGTTATGTTGTTTTAGTTCTGTGGTGCATTATGTGATTAAGTATGACTGGTTTTAAATGTCATTATATTCTGTTGTAGACACTGGCTCTAATGCAGCAGAGTGAAAAGAAGAGCAGACAGTTGAGGAGAGAATGTGGAAGCAGAGTGCCATGCTGACTGTGGAAGACTAGGATGAAGGCCGGTCACACAGAGAGGACTGTGTACATATTATTTATTACAGTCAACAGCTCTCCGTCCTTCACATAACAACCAGCTCAGCACAAGGCTGAATACAAGATAAGGCCTTGGATGTGACGTTTTTTATGGATCATATATGTAGAAACATCATTTTGTTTTCTTTCAGTTTATTACAGTTTAGCTTGAATCATTTAATAAACTTGTTTTAAAAGATCTATTGTACTGTAAATTAATTTAAGTGAAATATCTAGATTAGACTTAACGTGGCTGAACAGCCAGTAAACCCTCATGCCTCACGTGTTGATGCCAGCTTTTCAATGTGCGTCAGTCTGACATGCTATTAAGCTCTCTGACCAAATAAGGGCACTCATATCACTTATAGGGATAATTAAAGAAAAACAGATTTCTGAGGACTTGATCTGTAGATACATTTACACCAAAGTCTGTTTCTGTGAGGTATAGGCTTTGATGAGTTTTAAAATACTATGTAAAGCCCAAATCGTGCTGTACAGCCTGTTAAATTACAATATGAATTTATAAATATGAGTTGAATATGAATATGTAGTTGAAGCTTATGTGAACCTAATCGTTTTTCCAGAGTGATGGTGTTAGAATGTGAGGAACTTCATATGGAAACGCATTCAACATAATCTCCATTACGTTGGTATCAATATATTTATAGTGTAAATTTTATCAGACAAATGTAATCTCAGCTGTTCGCACACTGTCCACATCAAACGTGACGTGCTCCGATAATCCCGTCCATTTCTAATGCTGCACAAGTCATGACCTGACTCTCGCTGCTATTATTAAGCATTAAAGCCATTTTGGGTTTGACTTTTACCAAAGTAGATTTACTTTCAATCACCATTTATTAAATCTCCTGCATTAAAGAGCGTCGTTTATAGGAGTGACTCCATTAAGCCTGATTACACACATACATGCAGTGCGAGAGGGAAGGGGTCCTGTCAGCATCATACTGTCTACAGCTTTATCTGTGTATCTCAATCTCTCCTTCCTCACTTCAGCTGCACTCTGTTGCTCATGACAGCATTTGGAATTTGTGTTCATCACTGTTGACTCCTTGTACTGCTGCTACAAAAGAGTGTGGGCTTGCAATGCCTGGGTGCTAAGCAGGATCCTGGTGAGAAGAGACCACAGAAGGCACCTGGACAGGCAAATGAGAAGAAACCAAAGACCTGTTAGCCATGGAGAACAAGAGCTTCAGTGGAAAGAAGATTAAAGAGGGCTCTTTTAAGCGCTCTTCCATTAAACGCACATCATCTGGTTCTCAGAAGGTAAGGATTACTCCAGGGATGCCCTCAAGACTAAATCTGTGTCTTATTTTCCAGATGTTAAGAGTAGAAGATACGGCAGAGACGTTATTAATTTCTATTTTTTTTATTTGTCTTTTGTAACTTGTTGTCTCTGCTGTTTGGGAAAGTTGTCAACAAAGTTTTGTTATACTCACGTATAATAATAAATATTCTTGTTAACCAAAAGTTTGTTAATGAACATGTTTTAGAAATATGGATATAATATTTTAGTGCTGCATACTGTGAAAAAATGAGAGCAATCCTTTTTTTTTAACAGGTTATTTAGTTATATTACATGAGCTATAGTTTAGGCTCTAAAGTTGGGTTAAATCTGCATCTGTCTTTTTTATGCATGCAGTTTTGTCCTATAAGTACTGACAATATCCATTGTACACTCATAAAAACAATATTGTAACTATCAGAACAATAAACCAGTCAGGGGGTTTCAAATCCGGCACCAGGATTGGATTTCCTTCACAGTGGCAGACAAACAGTGGTCCATATCCTAGATTTCTGGTCAGCGTTGGTCCATTATGGTCCTTTTCCATTAATGGATGGAGTAATGGGTGACGGATAAATTGTCCAGCAACAGTCTGTTTCCGGTCTGCAATTGTAAGCTTATACACTACACTTGGAAGGTATGCCTTATAAAAAAATTGTAGCTGCATTTTCTCTATGTAATAATAATTTGAAAATGCTGGCTGTCCTTTATATTGTGTAAATAATGGCTGGACTGGCAGAAGCGGTCTATAATGACTTATATATATATATATATATATATATAAATGTTTGCTAAGGATCCCCTACTATTGGTTAGAATTGAGCATAAATATGGAGAGATTTTTAGAACCACTGGTCTAAATGTATCTGAAGTACAAAGGTGGAATAGAAGCAGCTGAATGTATCCATCCCAGAACAGGTCCTGTTCAGAGCACGTGTACACACACACTTGAAAGAACAAACATGCATTTCAGTATTGTTCTTTGGTAATGGCTCTGTAAAGAGCAGCTGCTTGCACAGCTTAGTGCCTCCATTCATTTTAATACTCTCTCTCATGTGATTAATGCAAGCAGGAAACTATAGAAGAGTAAAACACACAGCACTATTACTGACCTTGACCCTAATGTAATTTCACATCTGCCTTTTTTCACTTGAGAAAAAAAATAGTTTGGGTAGAATTGCATAATGAATATTATGGCTTGCCTACTAGATTTCATGTTTTATCTCTTACTTTTTCCCTGTGTTCATCTCATTAAAAAGCTTGAACAGCAAATCACATGAAAAAAACAGGCAATAACTGGATTGCATGTTAAAAATACAAGGATAGGTAACTAAACATTTCAGTTGACAGCGAAATCAGATAATATTTTATAAATCACAAAATCATTAATGTCATTAATTGCTGGATTACAAATTCAATGAGAATAGAAAGCATGTGGTACCATTCACTGTGAAAATTGGTCATTTGGGTTGTAATTGGGTGGAATAGGTTTCATCAGCAGGAAATCAGATTCTTTCCACCCCAATGTCTTGCTGAAAAGTTGTGAAATACAATAAATGAAGTAGACATTCTATTTCATACAAATACATTACTGCTATTATGCCATTTTTATTTGTTAAAGTATATTGATGCCACACCTTTCCTGCAGTTATGCAATTGTTTAGATTATGGTATTGTTTAATCTGATGATCACTAATCTGTACTTTTTTTAATTAATTCAGCATCTTTATAATCACACAAGGGCTGACCAGAGCAGTCCCTACATTATTCAAACAAAGATGTTTCTTCCTTAGTATGTTGAGAGCCTCATTTTATTGTCACCCATTCAGAGAAAGTGTGGAATGTGTGGGAGCTCAAAAGAAGTTAAGAGTTCATACAGCTGCATAAATCACATGAATTCAATATAGTCCAAAATTGAGTTCTCCTGGGACACACACACATGCATGTCACCTCACCCTTAGCTTTTCAAAGGCAAGACTGATCTTAAAAATGCGGTCATGTGGTTTCCTGTTTCAGCCCAGTCCACACCAAGCCCTGTTATAGTGAGTGGTAGTGACAGATTCCTTTTAAACAGACATGCCTGTGCAACTAAAAAATATTTTATTACAGCAGCGCAGCCATTGTGTTTTTACCAGTAAAAACCATACAACAGCACCTAACATAAAAATAAATATAAAAGCAGTTGAAATGAGATGATTAAGAAATACAGGGCTGGTTCTGGATTCCTCCTAAACATCCCCAGCCTTTCATGGATTAACTGAAGCACAGCTGTTGTAACTTAATGAAGGTGGGTAAACTAGGTGTTTGATGAGTACAGATAATACTTCACTGTGTGGAGATGTTTGGAAATGATTTTGGGAAAATGGGAATGATTAAACATACATAGAATCACTACTCACTATAGTATTATAGTATTGATAAAAGTATTGATTCAATATTAGTGTTTTTCTTAACAAAGGAACAATCACAGTCCAATAAAATAGCTTTTTAAATTAATTCCAGGGTGCCTATAGTACAGTGTATACATTAACAGACACACACGTAATAAAACAATAAAAAATTATGTTTAATAAGTAAGTTATGTTCCATCATTAGGAGTCTACCAACACAAAAGAAAGTTTAATAATATTCAAAAATAACAACAACAATAATAATATAATTTTGGTCAAATCAATCTACAAAAGCTTGTGGCTTGGATAACTCAATCCTACCCTAATCCAGAATGCTATTGTCTATTGTTTTTTACAATAAATCCTCCCAAAAGGTTTTTGCCCCCTCACTACAAATGTTTCCCATTGTTTTCTATTTGAATAATAAGTTAATTTGCTTAGATGGAGGGGGATAATCTTTAGAGTTAAGCTTCTAATAAGAGGCCTATGTAGCTAGTGCTAGCTCACAAGACTTTGATAATTCGAAGGTTTCATGAAAAGCCTCAAACCCTGCATTGTACTGTGTATTACATTGCACTTTTTTGTAGCTCATTTACATGCTTAGGCAAACTAGGGCATCTGTGTGCTTCATTTACGAAACCGTTGACATGCAACAGTGCAGTACAGTTTCAGTGCAGTTAAAAACGTTAAGAGAACCAAGTAAGAGAAACATCTTTCTGTGAACAGATGTTCCTGCACATCAGTTGCTGTCAGGACACACTGCTAGAGATGTTATCTCTTTCTTTCTGTTTTTGCTGACCTACCATATATGGAGGTTTTAATCCTCAACACTATACTGCCTTTCTGTGCAGCAGTTCTGATTCTGTACTGTAGTTCTGGGTAGTTCATTTCTTTGAATCCAGCATGAATGAATCCAGGCAAAAACACTTGTAATATGTCAGCCTGAGAAGACAGAGATGCTAATGCCTCCCTGTTCAATGGTAGATAAATCCAAAATCTGTATTTATCAGGATTTGGGTGTTATGTAGCTCTTAAATGTTATCAAACGCAAAACTGCTGACAGATGTTGAATTACATATGCCACATCTTGCTTTTCTCCCAGTCTGTTAGTATCATCCACATTGTAGATGTACACTAGTTCAGAAATCCAACAGAGTCTAATGGGTTTTTGTAGTTGTGGACTCATTCTGTACAATCTCTTTCATTCTCTTTACTCAGTTCATTTATTTGGGTCAGTAATTATTAAGTGTTAATTGTTTGCAAGACAAGAACTGGATGAAACCTTTGAGATTATCATAGTATCCATCCAAGTATATTTGTGCCTCCTTCTGAATGGGCTTGAGTGTGGTGGTTGTGTGGCTAGAAGTTGATCATGAGGTTCTCAGAGGATTACCTTCAGCAGTGGTCATGAGACTTAAGGCTGAAGGCCGGCTCACATGGTCCTCATGAGAGATACATAAAGGCAGCGTTGCTATGTCTGAGAGTGACATGAAAAGTAGAGATTTGTAGAAAGGGTAGTGCTGTGTCCAGCCTGGTCTGAGTTGCATTCTTCTCTACTTTGCAGACATGAAGGGTAAGTAGGTACCATCTACACCTTTTTTGAAGCGTCGGAGCAGAATGCCATGACTAGGGATGATTATGTGGAGTCTATTGGCATTTGAGCATTGTATCGGGGGCAACTCTATCTGTTGACTTGATTTCTGTATTTGTAACAAGTTAACATAGCAAATATGCTACTATTTAATTTGTTTGATGTTTTATTAATCTCAAAAACAGACATAGAAGAATATTGATTTGAGATTTATTGATTGATCGTTTTATTCTCATTTTTAATTTAACTATCAACATCAAAGCTAAACGGTATTTGACTTTATATATGTGACGTATGTGAATGTGAAAGAGAGAGATATATAGAAGGGATAACAGGGTGATTTGGTTGCACGTGAGTTTAATCTGCCATTTTCTGGACTGAACAAATTTGTCAGCATTTGTAATCACTACAATTCACTGCTTCTAAACACATGCACAGATATTTTTTCCAGCCTTATAGCACTGTTTTATCCAGATTATTCTGGATTATAGGAGAGCTAAGAGGATAAATAACATGGAAAAATCCAAACAATGCAATGTGGTAGTGAGGTGCGCAACATGAAATGTTTTGTTTGCTTGTTTATTTTTTAAACATTAAACACCAAAATGATAGTATAGAGAGAATATACGCATTCCAGATATTTTGTTGTATTTTTTTTTATCCTGCAGGCCCAGAAGGCATGGATTGAGAGGACATTTCAGAAAAGGGAGTGTATTTACATACTGCCCAGCAACAAAGAACCCACCAAGTCAGTCTTCTTTGCTATTTGTTTCATTTCACATCCATCATTCATATCCAAAAAATAAACTGCACACGAAATTCCACCAGTGTGTCGTACCCCAGAAGGGCCTTTGGAAGTGAACTTTGCTTTGGTCTCTAAATGAATATAACATTTTTCATGGTGCCTAATCTTTGTGGGAGACATGATAGAATTAAAACATTAAAAGCTAAATCCTGCTGTACCATAGAGCTTTAATCCATCTCAGAAATCCTCCTGAAAGATATACATGCTCCAGAGTAGCTGAAGCTGCCCCAGTTTAGATATTTTGTCTGCACCAATGCCACAAGCAATCAAATAAGTGTTTTAAAGAATTTTCCATAATTATTCCTTCATTCATCTGTTGTAGATGCAGTTGTGGTCAGCTGGTAAATCAACATGCATCCATTCCTCCGGGCGCCACCAATAAGAGTGCAGAGGAGGGTCATATTGAGCCTCAAACGGAGAGATGGTCTGTTGTAAAGCACACACAACTCATGCCAACTGATGCCTTTGGTATCATCGAGTTTCAAGGAGGAGGGCACGCCAATAAGGCCATGGTAACCAAAAGCCATTTATATAATAGCCATAATTGATGAGATTTGTTTTAAGGTATATTGTAGACAACTAACAAAATTCATTTTTTCCATTATTTACATTGTTGGGACTCTTACACATACAAGAAATACTATATATGAAATGCCATATTATGATTATTGCCATTATTATTGACATACAGCATTTTGTTACAAAACTCTTAAATTTAAATTGCTGAAGAATTGTGCTGGAAGCTTTCAACTCAAGTCTTGGTGTCTTGGTGTAATTTTCTACTATGTCCACTAAGCACATTTGTGTGGCTTAAAATGTGTAAAAACATTTGTGGCAAATATTAAAATTTGTTTTCTGTGAGCTGGATAAGTAGATGAAAATTCATTGTTTTGGTTACATAACTTAAACAGTGGACTCATTAGGCATTATTTTGTTTTCCTGTATTATCTTGCCACATGCATTTCAAAATGTAAAGATACAACATTAACTCTTCCTTGAAATCAAAAATGATTTTTCCCCATGATTTTTACCTGTAAACCTGAAAATTAGAACAAGTAACCTCATGGTACAAATTTCTTTTGTATTATTAAGTAAATAATATATATATATATATATATATATATATATATATATATATATATATATATATATATATATATATATATATATATATATATATATATATATGAATTAATGTTAGTAGGTTCTAACAAACTTTGATTTTCTCTGTCCATCAGTACATTCGTGTGTCTTATGACACTAAGCCTGATAACCTGCTCCATCTGATGGTAAAAGACTGGCAGCTGGAGCTGCCCACTCTACTCATCTCAGTGCATGGTGGCCTGCAAAACTTCGACCTGCAACCCAAACTCAAACAGGTCTTTGGGAAAGGCCTGATCAAAGCAGCCGTCACCACTGGAGCCTGGATTTTCACAGGAGGAGTCAGTACTGGTGTGTTCCTCTCCACATTACAGGACTATTGATTTGCGTTCAACAAAAATATTTGTCAAAAATGGATCATCTGCTCTACAATGTCTGTCCTCTGTACCTCTGTTTATGTAATTTCACCTTGGACAGGAGTGATCCGTCATGTTGGAGATGCTTTAAAAGATCATTCCTCAAAGTCTCGTGGTAGAGTCTGCGCCATTGGGATTGCACCCTGGGGTATTGTGGAAAATAAGGAGGACCTTATTGGTCGAGATGTAAGTCTAAACTTCAAAGTCCTATACAATCTTCTAAGATTGCTCATATACTATTATGTTTTGTCTATAGAGAATTTGGCCAATCCACTTTGAGGTACTTTTAAAATTATTTACAATCACTTTGATTTTTCAGGTGACCCGGCCATACCAAACCATGTCCAACCCTCTCAGCAAACTCTCAGTGCTTAATAGCAGCCACTCTCATTTTATTCTGGCTGACAATGGCACTCACGGCAAGTATGGTGCTGAGGTCCGCCTTCGTCGACAGCTGGAGAAACACATCTCCCTGCAGAAAATCAACACACGTAAGCCATTAAGCAATCCTGATCTTATGCAATCTTAAAAGGTCTTTAAAGCAATGTCATACTCGATCATAGTAGTCTATATATTCTAATATTTTGCTTATTGAGAAGATATTTTACTTGTTTTAAGGCGTGTCATCTAATGAAATTGTCTTGATCTTGTCTCAAAGAAAATGATCTGAAGATGAAAATTATTAGACACATTTATAACATTTTCACTTATTACATTTTCACTTGCCAACCCAAGATCTATTTAAAGATTTGAGAGTTTAGTCATAGTGCACTATGTAAAGTATAATCAAGATCTTGAGAAAGCATGATGAGAACAAGAAGCACTTGATGAAAGCATGTCTATGACATCTGTGAGTGGTGGATTGTGCTGGATTGTGCTGTCTGTGACCTCCTGGGTTTCCCTTTGTCATCCTATGCCTGGCGCTCCTGATGAGGCAGGGACAGCAAAGGGAGGCCCAGCTGTCATCCCATACTGCATCCAAAATCCATCCAAATAAACATGTACCAAAAAGCCAAGGATTTGGTCTGTGGCCAAACAAACTATTATTTAAAAAAAACATATGAGTGATTTGTATGTGTGTCCTTGTGGTTTGCATAGGTTTGGGGCAAGGAGTTCCCCTGGTGTGTCTGATTCTGGAAGGGGGGCCCAATGTCATCACCATTGTGCTGGAGAGCCTCAGAGAAGACCCCCCTGTGCCGGTAGTGGTGTGTGATGGCAGCGGTCGAGCTTCAGACATTATCTCATTTGCCCATAAATATGCAGAGGAAGATGGGTGAGTCATGTATGAACACAAACATGATACCTCAGTAGTGCCTACCACCAGTGCAGGTGTGAGTCGAGGATGTAGGTAAGATACAGTCGCACTACTAGGATCTTTATTATTATGCTAATTATATCATAGGTCTCTTAAGATCCTAGTAATGTCACTGTATCTAACCCACATCCTCGACTCCCACTGCCTCTCCCACTGAATTGTATTATTCTTCCTGATTTTCAGGCTGGTCAATGACAGTGTTCGAGACCAGCTTCTGGTGACTATTCAGAAAACCTTCAACTATAACCGTAATCAAGCCCATCAGATCTTCCTCATGGTGATGGAGTGCATGAAAAAGAGAGAACTAGTAAGTAAATGGAAACAGGACCACAGACCTATTAACAATATAGTACTATGCAGTCTCTTTATTGAATATGTTCTTTTGTTTATAATAACAGTTCCTTGTTGTGTAGAGTTGAAGACCCAACAATAAACATTGCTTTCATTCACGTGTTGTTTCATTGTCATTCTGCAACTCCATTTTACTCTCCATTGTGCAATGTTTCATAAATCACAAACAGCTTGTAACAACATAATTCCCTCAAGTAAACCTGTCCATAAACGTCTATACAAAAACATTAATTCAGAGGTCCTGTCCATTCTACATTGACATTCTCACATTCCAGGATGACAAATATTTTCTAAACCCTGTTCTTCATCCTTACACTATTTCATTAAACACTGCAGGAAGCTATAACATAAAAAGCATCTGATTGTTCATTTTATCATCTCCATTTACAAGTATTGCAGTTTCTCTGCATACTTTGTTACATTGTTCTTTAATGCTCATGACCCCCATAGGACAACCACAGAGCATGTGTGTTAGTGTTTGTTGTGCTGGTGTGAGGTGATCAGACACAGCAGTGCTGCTAGCGTTTTTAAACACTATGTCCACTCACTGTCCACTCCTACCTTATTGGTCCAATCTCTAGATATAAAGTCAAAGACTATAACTAGTCTGCTGCTACACAGTTTGTGCTGGCTATCTTCTAGTCCTTACGCTGTTAGCTTAATATTTTTGAATGCTGGTCTATTCTCAGTCCATTAGTGACACTGAGGCAGTAAATAATACCTGTTCTGTTGTAGTCCTGTAAAGGTCCTGACCATTAAAGTTGGAAATGGGGATATGTATACAGAGAAACAGATGGACTACAATCTGTAAATTTTGAACCACATAGTGCTTCTATTTAGTAAGTGGTCCTGGTAAATAGACAATTGCTTATTTTTTTATACTACAAAACAAAAACCAAATAGTATATATATATATATATATATATATATATATATATATATATATATATATATATATATATATATATATATATATATATATATATATAGAGCACACTATATATAGCGCACAATGGGTGTTTAAAGTAATGAAAACACCACATAAAATGGTCACACTTATTAAAATGTTTATTATGTACCTTACCATATAGATGGACTTCATAGGTTTGCAGTTACTGACTACTGGTCATTTAACAGCCCCTTGTGTATCACATCCAACAAAAAATCACAATACTATATTAGAAAGCACTACTTTGTTGGCTGTTCACCTTTCGAGTGTACAGTTGAACACTGTAGCTCTTTTTCATTCAAAGCTTTTGTTATTTATTCTCCAGCCCTTCTTCAGTGCTGAGTTTGTGACTGCTGTTGGCTAGATGGTTTGGGTTGACAAATTATTCTTAACCTAGCAGCACCTGTGCATAACTCACTTCCAAACTACATGTGCCATATATTTTGACCCCAAGAAGTATTTGAACACTTTAACCATTTAACTAGCAGCAGACTGGTTCTTTAGGGTGCTTCATAAAATAGCATGTACCGTATATTCAATGATAATATATTTAACAACAATAACTTTGTCTGTGGAGATGAGAATTCCAACCAGAGTGCACTCTGTGTAAAGCACAAAATCGGAGACTGTTTGCCTCACATTAATAAGATCATGCAAACCTACAAAAGTATGCAAGGAAATTCTTACAAAAATTACAATCAGTAACCGAGCAGATGCCTTTTAAAAATACTTTGACAAAAACATCTGTCTGTTTAAAAAAAAATTGACTTGGTTTGACACTTTGTTTCATAACTTAATATGTTAACTTAACATGTTAAATATGACACACATGCCCAAATACTCAAATTTAATATATGATATGTCATAGCACTAAAATTTCAAATACAAAGTCTACAAGTTAAACACAACTGTTTGGTAAGAGGTGCACAAATCAATACATTTGTGTAAGGTTATGTGTAATACATTATTTGATATTACCGGAACAAAATGTGTACACATAAATAATTAGAAGCCTACAAAAGGTCAGATGTATTACTGGTGTTATTTCCATCTGAGGGGAATGTGCAGTGTACAACTAAATACTAAATATTTACTGTATGATATTTATGTATGTATTGTGTATGTATTTTAACAAATTTTCAATCAGGCCTTAATCATAACAACTGTTTTACAGAAGGGGCTTTTGAACATGCAATCAGCCTTAACCCATGAAATACCTTATCAAATAATAACCATTATTTTGCAAATGTGGTTTGTGGGCTATTTATGAAATTGGGCTACTCATGAGCCTCCCCCTTCCAATTTTGCTTTTAGATTACAGTGTTCCGAATGGGCTCGGAGGGGCAACAGGACATAGAAATGGCTATCTTAACTGCTTTGCTCAAAGGTAAAACACAGATACTGACTAGATCATTAACACAAATAAAGCCTGCATGTTTATTTGTTGCATTCAAAGTATACCAACTGCAAATGAAAATTAAAGAAGTTAAACTTTTTTGTTCAGAATAATGCATAATTTTGTATGTGGTAAAATAAATTGACATCCAATGTTTTCTCATTATATCTAATTTTTGTCTGTTTCTTCCTTCAAGGTACAAATGCTTCTGCCCCAGACCAGCTGAGTCTGGCCCTGGCTTGGAACCGTGTGGACATTGCTCGAAGTCAGATTTTTGTACACGGCCAGCACTGGCCTGTGGGTCATATCAGGCATTAGAGCACACATACACAAACATCTGCAATTTTCCTTTTAATACCAAAGAAAACAATCCAAGCAACAGGAAACCAATATATGTCTGCTGCGAACAAAGCTTTTAGTTTCCATTACGCTTCATATTTGGTGTTAATTTCATGAAAATTGACTATTAGATGTGGGCCAAAAATGTATGGAAATGTCAAGAGTAGTGAATTTTATTTTACCTTTTCCTGTAAAGTTATTATTTTGGAGGTGTAATGTTCTGTTCTGACAGCAGCGATATGATTGGTGTTAGAGTTAAATTTTCAGCATAGAACTAAAATTTTCTCTATTCTTAATATTCTTTAGGTACTTTTAACATTATTTTTTATGTAATAGAAAGTAGAGTGTTAAACATTTGTGTTGTCTCAAAAAGACGAGCATATCATCGCTGTCCAAAGAAAAACATGTATCTCCATTTTCGGCCATTTTTTTTTACAACATTTAAATACACAGCTGGTGTTTACATTCTGTGAAAATTCCATGATGAATGAACCAATAGAAATACTCCAAAATCACTTTAAAATTCTGGTTGCATAGACTTACATTAAAGTTAACAAGGTTTTTGGTCTCTCCTGTAGTCATTGCCATTTTGGAGATACTGATGATATGCAACATCCCTGGTCAAACTTCTCTACAAGGAACATTAAAAAAACATTTAAAAAACTTAAACACATAAGTGATCAGGCCACCTTTTATGTTTTGCTTAACAAGCAAAATTCAGCAAATAACTGAGATTAAATGTGTAATATTATATTCTCTATAAGCTGCTCATTTTCACTTCACGAATTGTGTAATTTGACCAGGGGCACCTACATCTTTTTATATGACTGTATATCAACACATTGCTAATGGCAGCTTTTTTGTATCCAAGCAGCCTGCTGGTTCTTTGCCCACTTCAGGCGCCCCTTCACAAGAACGACCTAAAAGCCCATCAGGAACTCGTGCCAGCAAGGGCAAAGCAGCTCGGGCCAAGAAGGGCAGAAGAGGCAAACCTAAACCAGAACCACCTGAAGAAACAGACCCCAGAAAACTAGAGCTGCTCAACTGGGTAAGAACCCATTTCACATCGTCCTGTAGTAAGTAAGGGTGGAAATCTCAGACTTCACAGGGATTCAGGTTAGTTACAGTCCTACAGATTCCAGTTCAGTCAATTATAAACAGTCAAAAATCATTTTAGTATGATTCTGAATTATTTTAAATTTGAAACACATCATGGACCTTGTTGGTAACTCACCTGAGACATTACCTGGAAGTCACTCAATCACTCAATCATGTTACCAGGCTGAAGGAACTTTACAAAATAGCTTCATAAAAGAAGCTGTGCTTCCCTGCAATGACACTGTGTTCATTTTGATGTTTAAGTATCTGTAAAACTTCTAGCTAACTACAATGATCACAAAACCAACAAACAAAAAATAACCCAGTTAACATCATCTAGAGTAAAGACATAGGCACATATGCAGCGTGCAGTTCAGACAGTGTTGTGAATGCAGTGCACACATTAGGTGTTGCACAGAGTAGTCAGTTTGTCAGCATTAGTGCTTGGCAAGTAATAAGCCTGGTGATTTTAGGGTATAAATGTCTGCACATATTACTCATTGTATTACTGTTGGATTTCTCCACCGTTTAACCATTGAACTATAAGACTATAATAAAATGTTATTTGTTATCGCATTCTAAATTTCTCTGGACCTCTGCTGCAGGCGAGCATCTGGGCAAAGCCACATAGGGCCCATATTTCCAGTTCCCTGGCTAGCAAAGTGATTTTAGGCTCATTATAAAGGGCACACTATACTGAGCACTAGGGCTCCTCCACAGATTTTTAAAATTGGATTTCTAAAGTCAATGTTGCAAAGTTTTGCCTTCACCTGTGGTTTTATTCATGCACATTTAGTCAACCAACTTTCTTTATATCACTTTCACTGTAACTATCAACTCATTCATAGCAAATCAGACTCAAATCAGTTTTCAATTGTTTTCTGATATGTTACATAAAAGATATGGGATATTTGGTAGGCGTGAAATCTGCCCAGATGCAGTTTCACACGGCCTATTACACTCTATGATTCAGCCCTATGATTTTGTCTTTTATAAATATTTTAGATGAGCACTGCTCTGATTGGTTGGAGTTATCAAGAGCTTGGTAAAAACGGTTATGCCATTTTGTAGAATTTTGTATATACTATACATTTTGTATATGACACATAATAGTCTTAGTTTGACTGACGAGGTTGAAAAAAAGGAAATGCAACATTGAGTTAGGTCAAAGGTCACAAAAGTTAAAATAGTAATATGGTCCTGAATTTGGCTGAAAAAGACTATTAACTCTGTTTTAAAAGTCACTGACCAAGGAGAGTCTATTTTTCCCATCACTGAAAGCGTGAGGGCTGCTAAAAAAATTCTTTTTTCCTAATTGTAGCACTACAAAGTGCGTCTATATGGAAGATGGACATAAGAAAATGGACAAGGAGTGTAGAGACAAGAAATAAGATATATCTAATGAAGTAGCCAGTGGGCATGTATATACGTATGTTATATGTATATTTTAGTAACAGATTACAGTATAATGCTATATAATACATTTTTTAAAACTCAATTACAAACTCAATCACACTTTGGCTCTCCAGCACAGATGGTTTGGGAAATAATAAGACGTAGACAATAAAGACACTATGTGATGCATTTTAGCATCAGTGGAATTTCTTCTTGTTTCATATATGTGTGTGCTTGTGCATGTGTGTGTCAGGTGAACTCCCTGGAGCAAGCAATGATGGATGCATTAGTACTGGACAGGGTGGACTTTGTGAAACTACTGATTGAGAATGGTGTAAACATTCACCATTTCCTCACCATTCCACGCCTGGAGGAGCTCTATAACACTGTGAGTGCACACATACAAAAGGCTCACATAGATGTTTATGCTATGCACTGTGTTACTATGTGTCTTATGGCTTTGAAGACTGATGTGTCAATCATCTTGGATTACTCTTCTTATTTACTTAATTGTGGTGACTCACTTTTACTTACATTATTTTTAAGTGAAACAATCATTCTGATGCCTGTTTTTATTGTATAAATTCTATAAAAAATATAAAAACATAATGTTCATAATAAATCTTGCCCATATGGTGTCGCAGAACCATAAATATTCAGATTTTTTCTTTTTGGATTATTATTATTATTATTATTATTATTATTATTATTATTATTATTTTTATTATTTTGTGAGTGTGTAAGTGAATTAGTTTTTTCTCATTTTTCTTCCTTCTGTATAACTGAATTTATATTAATTTTCCCCACTGGCCACTGCAATGGTATAACTATGATATTGTATGTAATAATCCAATCGGACTCAGTCTGCTTATGAATTTTCTTTCTAATCATTTTTTTATGTTTGAGGGGGTATATGTGGTGGAGCTTCTAATGCTTTTTCCTGCCCACTACTTTTGTCACACAGAGACTGGGGCCAACTAACACGCTGCATTTTGTGGTCAGAGATGTTAAAAAGGTATACGCTGAATATGTAACTACTCTAACCTTACGTTGGTGTTTTGTGCACATGTGCTTAAGTAGGTGTGTGTGTGGATTAGAAAGAGTGAGGGGATGTTAAAGTAAGTCCGATTTATATGACAAAATGCAAGCAGTTCTCTTGGTGAACTCTCTCTCCAAACCATTTAGCAGCCTAAGTTAAGCCCGAGACAGTGTTTCTGTTTTGTAAGAAGTTACATTGATGATGATATAGCAACAATGTTGTAATACTCCCACAATATCATTCCGTTTTCAGGGAAACCTCCCTCCAGATTACCAGATCACCTTAATTGACATTGGGCTGGTTCTGGAATTCCTTATGGGTGGAGCATATCGCTGTAACTATACCCGGAAGAGCTTTCGTACCCTCTACAATAATCTGTATGGTCTAAAAAGAGTAAGTTTACCTACATGTTCACCCGTCATAGAATAATTAATATCTTTGCTAATAATTTAATTTGCACTGTGTTACACACTTGTGACAGACCATGTTAAGTAATATCAAGCAGTCAGTTTTCATAAACAGCAGAATGTCTACATGTAAATCTATATGATGCATTACACTGACAGAATGGACATTGAATATTTTTCATCAGTACTATCAAGTATGATAGAATTGCATCAATTCAGTCGGTCTGATATTAGAGTCCCTATAACTCTAATATCAGACCGACTGAATTGTTTTGACTCCATGTTGAGCTGCTAGCAAGCAATGAGAGTTAAAGAAGAAGGACTGAGAACCATATCCACACAGACACCCCTGTAATTTTCCTGATATCAAAAATTGCCACAATGAAAAACATCAATTAAACACAAAAACAATTATATAAATCTTGACGTAATTGCTCATCTCTAAACATGACAATTCACTTTGCTCCTGTTTTTGTAAATCAGACACATTTCAATTAAACATATTCCACTAGTGCTACTGAACAAAAACATTGCATAGTTCCACTCCACAGAATTTATGGCTACTGTGAAAGGGGGATGATGATGATGCAATGCAGGGTATTGCACGTGTATGACAATTTAGAGAAAACTAAAGAGGCAAACATTAAAAACCGAACATGTCTTGGCTGATTGCATACATGGCTGATTTTTAGTCATACCAACACTATAAAACTGCTTAATAAATCTCGTGATAACCCTAAATTACAAACATTCTGTGCCCAAACTAATTTGTACAAAGGATTTCAGTGAGGAACGATATTTACCAACTTCTCTATGTCCTTGCAGCCCAAAGCTCTCAAACTTCTGGGCATGGAGGTAACTTGTATTTTTTTTTATCCAATATATTTTCCACAAAAATTGTTCTGTCATGTTATTAGCATATTTCAAGTCAATTTAACTTCATTGTTGATCTGACTGTCTCTGCTATCATCTCCCCCTCCAGGATGATGATCCACGACCTAAAGGCAAGAAGAAGAAGAAAAAGAAAGAGGAGGAGATTGATATTGATGTGGATGATCCAGAGGTCAGCCGCTTCCAGTACCCCTTCCATGAGTTAATGGTGTGGGCTGTGCTGATGAAGCGCCAGAAGATGGCACTCTTCCTGTGGCAAAGGGGCGAAGAGGCCATGGCCAAAGCTTTAGTGGCTTGCAAATTGTACAAGGCGATGGCCCACGAGTCTTCCCAAAGCGAGCTGGTGGATGATATTTCTCAGGATTTGGACAACAATTCAAAGTGAGGGATCAGTCTCACACATACTGCCACATAATGAGATTTCACAGTGTATTGGTTCACAGTTTATTTTTTAGGTACTCCCAGACAGTCCATATTTCAGCTTAATTCCAACTCCCCAAACATACAGATAGATAGGGAATATCACCCCTTTCATCACTGGCTTTGCTATATCAGAAGCAGTAGCATTGCATTGAGTCAACATCATTCCTGGTTGTAAGTGATCCACCAACCAATGTATCCAGCCACAATAAATTGTTTGACAGAAACCGGCCACTGATAAACAGCTGGGGAATGGTTTTGCACAGTTTTGCACAGAAAAACCTAAAATGATGTGTGTGTGTGTGTGTATGTATGTATATATATATATATATATATATATATATATATATATATATATATATATATATATATATATATATATATATACTATTTCCTCTCACTCTCCTTCTCTCATTTTCCCTAGGGAATTTGGTCAGTTGGCATATGAGTTGTTAGATCAGTCCTACAAACATGATGAGCAGGTAGCCATGAAGCTGTTAACCTATGAGCTGAAAAACTGGAGCAATTCCACTTGCTTAAAGTTGGCTGTGGCAGCCAAACACAGAGACTTCATTGCTCACACCTGCAGCCAAATGTTACTCACTGACATGTGGATGGGCTGCCTGAGAATGGGCAAGAGCAATGGCCTAAAGGTATGACATACCCCAGCATACTTACTAGAGAAATGTAAAAAAAAAATCACAACACATTGAACCGCATGAATATAGTTTGATCTAAAGGGTATGTTTTGCAGGTGATCCTGGGCATCATATTTCCTCCTGCCATTCTTCTCCTGGACTTTCGGATAGGAGATGACATATCTTATCATGGTTCCAAAGGAACAGAGGAGGCAAAAGAAAAGGAGGAAGACGGCAAATTCAACAAAGTGAGAGAATGAAAATATCCAGTAACAAATGTCCTCATTTTAATTTGAGTCAACAAAGTAGGGGTTTCATTTAAATCTACTTACCAAAAAATACATTATGGAAATAGAAATAGAAGGTAAATCTGTGAGATTAATTACATACTGTAGCCCAGTGGCTCCGAAACAAATTCTAAACCCAACCCCAGACTACAGTTCATATTTTTGCTTGTTCCCTCTACTCCCTACACATACAGAACAAATAACTGGACTGTCTGGAAATAGCAGGTAAATTAGAAATAGTATATGGCATAAATCTGTGTGGATAATATTTATATCTTTTAGGATGGAGCTGTGAACACGGATGCAACATCCAAGAAAGGCGATGAAGAAGATACCAAAAAGAAGCACAAAAGAGTGCCGATTGGAAAGAAGATTTATTATTTCTATAATGCTCCCTTTACCAAGTTCTGGTTCAATACGGTATGTGTTTTTCCACCGCAGCTACTAGAATTATCAACAAGTGATTTCAAATTATCTCTTATTTTCTATAGAAATACTGCATGATCCAAATGCAAGGGCGTAGAATTAGCATGAACGAAAGTGACATGTCCCCACAGATACATAGGTCCCCACCATTGTCAAGAGCAAATCTCAGTGAACACTTTACTAGTTAAGATGATGTTACATTTAGATGCTTTAAGGAAACTGGGCTAATGCTATAAGCAATGCAGAAACACAGAGTATAAATACAATGTGCTACTGCGACCATGTTTTACAGATTGCTTACCTTGTGTACCTCATGCTGTATAATTACATCATCCTGGTGAAAATGGAGCGATGGCCATCACTGCAGGAGTGGATTGTCATCTCGTACATCATTACATTAGGACTGGAGAAAGTTCGACAGGTAAAAGCTAAGTTTGTTTTAAAAAAGAATGTGAGTGGCAGAACAATCTAAGAATAAGGAAGGAAAAATCTGATGTTTTTGTGTTAGATCCTCATGTCTGAGCCAGGGAAGCTGAAACAGAAGATCAACGTGTGGCTGGAAGAGTACTGGAACATCACTGATCTGGTAGCCATTACCATGTTCCTGCTGGGCCTGTTGCTTCGACTACAGAATGAGCCTTATATGGGCTACGGGCGGGTGATCTACTGTGTAGACATCATCTTCTGGTACATCCGGGTCCTTGATATATTTGGCGTGAATAAGTACCTAGGACCATACGTCATGATGATTGGCAAAATGGTGAGCACTGAAAGCAACAATATAAGAATCTTAGCCCTGTTTCATCCACTGGCCTACACTGGCTCCTGTTACATTTTCACATTAATCAAAAAATTCTGTTGCTGGCACAGACCAGGATTGACCTCCTTCTGTTTAAAGCCTTTAAGGAACCATTCCAGCCTAGTGTTTATATGTTTTTCATTTTATGTTGTATTTAATAGCGAAGCAATGTAACCCTCAGCCTCATCAGTTTTTGTTCATCAGTGTCCTCTCAATACAATATGCAAAATTATATAAATACAACCATTAAGAAGCATTATAGCGATCAGGAAATCGTGACTCGTGTGTGTGTTTCAGATGATTGACATGCTGTACTTTGTGGTAATAATGCTGGTGGTACTGATGAGTTTCGGCGTGGCACGACAAGCCATCCTGCATCCAGACGAAGAGCCAACATGGCGCTTAGCCAGGAACATTTTCTACATGCCCTACTGGATGATCTATGGAGAGGTGTTTGCAGACTCGATAGACCGTAAGACTAGAATTCATAGTAAGATTCTGTTTCCTGATTCATGGACGAATGATACGTTCCAACTCCATTCTAGTAAATATAGTCCTCATGAGACATAATTTCTAATAAAAGCCATTTTCATCATCTTACCACTCATTCCATTCACTGTCCTCTGAATCATGTGTTCTGGACTGGGTGTGTGATTGTGCCCTTCCTTGCTCCCTCTGTTGGCGTCTTGAAATATTACACTTTTTGTTAGTCAGTGGTAGTTGAGAGGTTATGTCCTGTGAAAGCTGTTATATATTTTTTTTATTTTAACACTTTGATTAAAACACACTGTGTTTTGAAATGCTTTTTTCAGTTTTAAAACTGGTGTATATGCATTTAATTATTACTGTTTGCTGATGCCATGTGGTAAAGCCAAAAATTGTTCTGATCTTCTCTCATTCTTTTCTTGTAATGATTTCTGTGCTTACCACAACAATGCAATGCAAAGTCTATGCAATGGAGATTAATCGTGAGTATTAATATTAATAAGTATAAGTATAAGTACAAGTATAAGTATTTTATATTGTATCAGTGTAGCAATCTAAATGAGTTATCTTTCAAAAGCACCCTGTGGTGAGAATATGTATGATGAGGATGGAAAGAAGCTGCCACCATGTATCCCTGGAGCTTGGCTGACACCAGCCATCATGGCCTGTTACCTCCTGGTAGCCAACATCCTTCTGGTTAATCTGCTCATTGCTGTATTTAAGTGAGTCAGAGGCAAAAAAAATAAATCATCAGTCAGTGATTACTGTGTATGGACATCAAAATCGGTGTGATGGCCATTCTAAAGGTAGCAAACTTGATTCTGTTTTGAACAGCAACACATTCTTTGAAGTGAAGTCCATCTCGAACCAGGTGTGGAAGTTTCAGCGCTATCAGCTAATCATGACCTTTCATGACCGACCAGTTCTTCCTCCTCCTCTCATCATCTTCAGCCACATCTACATTGTGTTGAAGCGCTTGTGCTGCCGCTGTAAGAGAAAGAAAAAGGAAGGAGAACTGGATGAAAGAGACCGTGGCCTCAGTAATTTATTGCCTATTCCATCTCATTACTTATTCTTACCACTTTTAGTACCTTATAATGTCCTAAAATGTTAAAATCACTGTTTGTCAGAACTAATTCTGAGTCCTGATGAGCTGAAGAACCTATATGAGTTTGAGGAGCAGTGCGTGGAGGAATACTTCAGAGAGAAGGAGGACGAAGAGCAGTCATCCAACGATGAACGCATTCGAGTCACTTCAGAAAGGTATTTCCTTCAAACTAACAAAACAGGGCATTTTCTACATAAGCTGCAACAGTGTATCTACTGACCATCTTCTTTGGTTACATGACTTGCATGACTGACTCCAATGATTAGGTGTTATGTTGGCTGTCCCAAGACCATCCTTATAGAATGTTTATATATAGGGGGCTAAGCCTGTACTAGGTGGTTCTAGGACTTCTGCTCATCTTGAACCTTTAAGGAAGCAAAAGCCAGAAAATGTATCAAAAAATGGCTATATGGTCAAACTGGCAGACATCAGATTTGTCTTTTTGTAGTTCTATGTTGTAGTTATATTAATTATATTATGTTAGAGCTATAACACTAACACTATATCCATTCACTGATAACAAACACAGATCAAGCAAAGCTATCAAAGCGAAGTCAAGCATTGTGAAGCTGCAAGGTCGTTTGTATATTATTCAAATAGTTGGTGTAATTAAAACAGCGTGATTTTGTTTTGTAGGCATGTTTAGTTACTTAGGCAGCAAAATGTTATCCTCATAGTGACAGTTATTTTATTTCTTGTCAGTTCAATTCAATTTTCTTCCTCGCTTTCTACTCCATCACTAATCTCTATCAGATATGCTCTTTTAGCAATATCAGTCTCATTCCATTTCTTTATGTCCCTCTTCTCACCTGTTAATACACTGTTTCATTAAACTGAAATTTACAAGACGTCAAGAAATAATGAGAGATTAATCAATTATTTTTTTGTTGTAATTTCCACGTAAATGGTTAAGGAATTGAGGGAGGCATTCTAATCAGCATTATAAGCTTCTACTGAGAAGAACTTACTATATATATATATATATATATATATATATATATATATATATATATATATATATATAATTTACTCAGTTTGGTTTGTTTCGCAACACTGCACTGGATCTATCATGCTGATTCTTACTCACTTCAATTCATGTGAAGGTTTTGTAATCTCAAATAAACTTGCTTGTGTCACTGTGTTACATACTGTGATCTGTTATCTAAATAATGTTCATTTATATTAATTATTATTAATATTTATATATCTTCACTGTCCAAAAAAAACATGTATCTCCAGCTTCTACATCATTTGAATACATTAACTATCATTTACCTTGTTTAATTTTTTCATGGTTAAAGGACCAATAGAAATGCTCCAAAAGCACTTGCAATTAATTTAGCTTCCATTGACTTACATTGCAAGTAAAGACAGTTTTGCTTTCTCCTGTAAAGTTGACATTTTTGGAGTTTGGACAGAGACAATATATAAAGTTGATGATGTAAAATGATTAAGCAATCTGAGGTGTGTAAAGATTTAGACATGCAGTGTGATGCTAAATTGTTGGCTATGTCTCCATTTTTTATAGCTACATTCATTTCATAGCTGCAAGATTCTGCAAGATATTACAGCCTTCTTTGTAATTTACTGTTAAATATACTGTATGATTAACTGACTGATCAGAATAGATTAACATTCCTCAGTTTCCTTAAAATGTTACTTGACCATTTTTGTGATGAGAAATTAATTAAATAAAAGTGTGATCTTGGACTTTGTGCACAAGCTGTATGTGTATAAACCATTACAGCTATAATGTTATTCTTCACAGGGTGGAGAACATGTCCATGCGTCTGGAGGAAGTAAATGAAAGGGAGCACACCATGAAGGCCTCTTTGCAGACAGTAGACCTGAGACTGGGTCAGCTAGAGGAGTTCTCTGGCCGTATGATGCGTGCTCTGGAACGCCTGGCTGGAATTGAACGCTCTGACCTGGTTCAGACACGATCTGGTGGCCCGACCATGAGCGATTGCTTCCTCCGTCGCCAAAGCAGCATCAACAGCAATGATGGCTACAGCTTGTACCGCTTTCACCTGGACACTGAGGAGCGCACAGCTTCGGAGGAGATCATGTGTGACCACCGGGGACAGGGGAGTCCTGAAAGGCGTGGCAGCCTGTACGGCAGCGAGATCTTGCTGAATCCGCAGGGTGGGGTCCATTTATTTGGGACCACTCTTGATGTGCATCCTCTAGAGCAGAGGAGGCGCTCTAGCTCCAGTGTGGATATTCTGATCTCCCCCTGCAATCCTCAGGAGGAGGGGCAGGATATTGAAGGCCCAAGACTGACTTCCACTGACCCACCAAAGGATCCACACGCCTTGCTGGACGCAGCTCTGGAGCGAGCTGGCATCATGGTGGGGAAGACCAGGTTGGAGACGGTGGTGTCCTACCCTCTGGAGCGGGCACAGTCACTAAGGCAGTATCCTGTTGGGGGGGTTAGAAACTCACTTTCACCTGAAAGCAGGGCCTGGAGCACCATGGTCTATTCTCCAGTGGCACAGCCAAGACGAGGAACAGAAGGGGATACCTGGGCATCAGAACCCTGCAGCTTACAGGATCAGGTGAGCAGGTCACCAACAACTGGTCGCTGGGCCCCTCGCTTTGAGTACAAAGTTCATCCCTGCCTGTTTGGACACGTGCCCAGGGTATCTGCGGAGAAGCTCTCTGAAGGAACCACAGGTTCAGCGGCAAGAGAGGACAAGGAGGATGGACGAGGAAGAGAGGTGATTCAAGATGAAAAGGAAGTAGCAGATGCAGATAACTTGCTAGTAGCTGAGGACAGGATGTATCCAGCACTCAGGTCCAAGAGTCTGAATACCAACCCCCGGAAGATGAAGGCCCTAGGGGACAGCCTGGAAAGGCCTCGAACAGCCTGCAGTGTAAAGGACCTGGTGGGAGCTTTTGAGGTGAATGAAAATGACCTACGACCTTCTGCAGAGGCGGCCTCACAGACTTGACCCTGAACAATAGTGAACGATGTCCCACAAGACAAAAAACATCATTTACTATGTTACAAAGGCAAATATGGAAGTGAAGATTTTAAATTACACTGTGATATTATGATGAATAGCTCTCCCTATTATGTCTTAGCTCATATGTATCACTGAAGCATATTAAGATGAAAAGGTATATATTTATTTACCATCTTATATTAGACAGAAATTTTTTTGTAATGAAATATAATTTTCTTCAAAGAAAAAGGGATGATAACTACCTCTGTGTAATACTTTTTACAATTACAATGATTATGTAGTGAAATTAAATAAAAACAATGCTTAACTGTAATCACACTATAAAACTATCACTAATGCTGAAATAATCATGATTAAGTAGTTGTAACAAAACTCTTCAAATGTAGTGCAGATAAAAATATGTACAGCAATTTAATTTACAAAAGATAGTTTATTTTTATATACTATCAGCTCACACTGATATATATGAAGAAGACATGTTAAAAAATACTTATTCAAGAAAGAAAAGATGTATTACATTTATTATGAAGATCAATTTCAATGGGAGACTGAGTGCTGTCATTGTTACATTGTATGTACATTGTAAAGTATGCACATGTGCCAGCATGCATATTCAACTTTGAACCATGGAGGTCATTAAGAATGCCACACCCATGAGAAGCAAGGACTGTGTGTGTGAGATATACATACATTATATATATATATATATATATATATATATATATATATATATATATATATATATATATATATATATATATATATATATATATATATATGCTCAAACAGCCAATGAAACTCAAGCAGTCATGTACCCTTGAAGAAAATCAGTAGAATGCAGAATAAAATTAATTTTCAAGATACCTGGAGTCGAGATACCTGATATCTGCCTTTAAACTAAATCAGTACAATGTGGAATAAAATGAACAGAGACAACCAGAGTGGTGGGCTAAAGGTACACTGGAACATTGGTTAGGAGTTCAGTGTTTGACCCAAAGAATCTAGAAATGTGAACTACCTCCTTACTGTTCCACACAGTCAGTACTGAGGTATCCCAATTCATTCCATGTGATTAAGATAAACTTCCTCCAATAAGGTGTTTTTCTATGAAATTGGAGAAGTCTTTTATGATAAAACATAAACAGACAGCAAATAGTGCAAGAACAAAGAACAGACATAAAATACTGTAGCAGTGGTTTTGTAAACACTACACAAAACAATTCACCCTTATAGAATCTTATAAAAGAAGAATTAGAAAAGGCAAAACATCAATATACTGTAAATACTTTTTATATTATAAGTAATCAGTATATTACATATTAACACTGTGCTGTTTTAGAACAGGTTAACATGCTTGAGGTGGTCTTAAATGGAGTGGTATGTAACAGGTGCTTCCTTGGATAAAGTATAAAAATATAATAATACTATTAGTAAACATGATAATGTAAAATAATATTTAGGGCCCAGCTGAGGCAAAACTGGCTGCTGCTTCAACAAGCATTTGGACGGGAGTCTTTCCTTATCTGTCTATACTCTGGGATTTCAGTCAGAAAATGGAATGTACACGATATTAAAGGAATTATTTACCCACAAACACAAACCTTGATCACTATGAATGAAAGCAAAGAAGAGGCCAGAGACAGAAAATGCTATCAGGTCCCAACCAGTTTTCATTCACTGTTCACCATGGTAGCATCTAGGGGTGGCCATATCTCAAGAAAAAAAGAAAAAAAAACAACTCCTGGCCCCAAAAGGACACTTCGAACAGCTATGACCCTTTTCACAGTATCATTAGTTTTCAGTCACTTTGGTCTTTTGATTTTATGGTGGCAAAAGTTAGGAAGACTGCTTTCTGTGAAATATTGCACTTCTGTTTCTGCAATTTTTAGCACTGGCCTGCTTTGAACAGTTTCAAGTGGCTAGGTTTTGCTTTTATTACGTAAATAATTTCTACTTAAACTTCCTATGAAATAACCTAAAAATATATTTAATGTAAACATCGATGGTCATTTTTTTTTCTCAGGACCTTAAAAAATGGCGTCCTTAAAAAAATAAGAAAGTCCTTCAGATGAATCAATAGAGATCCTTCCATTCCTAGTTTTCTTAACTTTACAACTTTTCATGTCAGTTTGGTTAACCCTAAAGTAGACCCATACTGGGTAATACTGAAAGCCAGTATGCTCTTATGTTTTCCTTCATAATCCCTCAAGACTGCCATGTCAAGTCAAACTACTCAAAAGTATCTTCATACGTAAATGTTACAAGGTTGTTTTAACACTGTTACCTAAAAAGTGCCTATCCAAGCTTTGGTAGCAACTTAGCATCTGCTAAGAATAATTAAGGACCTTTTTTTGGGATGAAGCAAAGCTCCATCTTTCATAAGCCTTCAGTATGTATTTCTGAGGAAGGGTGTCCAGAGCTCTCAGCAGCAGCTCACACTCCAGAAGTACTGCAGGCTGCCCCACATATATACACGCTGAGCTAAACAAAAAGATACAAAATAAAACCAACGCCTAACACGCTTTCTCACACACACACATTCTTGCACACCAAGGCTGTAGGAATTGCAGGGTTAAAAAAGAGCACAGCGAAAGAAACTGGGTTTTTTGGAGCGATTTTCTGTGATCTTGACTGGACCTCCTCCCGATGGGTTATTTTCATTCTGCACACAGAAACCCAAACACAAGGAGATGTTCAGTTTTGCCGCCAGAGGCTGCACAACAGCTTTTGCTCAGTGAGTTCACACATTCAAATTTTATTCTCTAGGATTTAAAGCCTTTAAAGCCCAATTTTAATAGAAGCTTTAATATATATTCATGTATATATATTTAGGTGCTTTTGTGAAATAACATGCTATTTTTACTTATTGATTGATTATTTAAAAATTCACCATACAAAGAACACAACACCACCTCACTGTTTCTACACTCACTGTTCATTTCATTAGTTTCACTTACCATATAGGAGCACTTTAAAGTTCTACAATTACATGACTGTAGTTCATCTGTTTCTCTGCATTCTTTGCTGTTCCACCTTCACCCTGTTCCTCAGTGATCAGCATACCCACAGGACCACCACAGAGCAGGTACTATTAGGGTGGTGGATCATTCTCAGCACCACAGTGGTGTGTTAGTGTGTGTTGTGCTGTTGTGAGTGGATAAGACACAGCACTGCTGCTAAACACCTCTGTATCACTGCTGGACTGAGAATGGTCTACCAACCAGCAACATCCAGCCTTTCCTGGGCAGCGTCTTGTGACCACTAATGAGGACTAGCAAGGTAAGAATGTCTAAGAGAGTGGGCAACCAGTGGACACAGTATTTAAAACTCCAGGAGCAGTGCTGTGTCTGATCCACTCACACCAGCACAACACACACTAACACACAACCACCATGTCAGTGCTAAGTATGTTCCACCACCCAAATCATACCTGCTCTGTGGTGGTCCTGTGGGGTTCCTGACCATTGAAGAACATGGTAAAAGGAGCTAACAAAGCACTAAAGAGTGCACCTACATGGTGAGTAATAAAATAGGTTGAAGTGTTTAAACACCTTAGTGTCACTGCTAAACTGAGAATCGCACACCAAGCATTAACATCCAATCAACAGTGTGTTGTGGGCAGCAGCCTGGGGCCAGGAGTCTGTGACTACTGATGAAGGACTAGCGGATTACCAATGCAAACTGTACAGCAACAGGTGACAGCATCTCAGACTTTACACCTACACGATGGACCAGCAAGGTAGAAGTGTCTAATAGAGTGGACAGAGAGTGGACACAGTGTTTAAAAACTCCAGCAGCTCTGCTGAGCCTGATCCACTCACACCAGCACAACACACACTAACACAACACCACAATGTCAGTGTCACTGCAGTGCTGAGAATGATTTCCACCCAAATAATTCCTGCTCTGTGGTGGTCCTGACCATTAAAGAACAGGGTAATAAAGTATACAGAGAAACAGAAACAGTCTGACTACAAAGTGCTCCTATACTGTAAATAGAGCTGATAAAACAGACAGTGTGTGTAGATTCAAGGAGGTGGTTTTAATGTTATGGCTGTATATATA
The DNA here is from genome assembly GCA_021613375.1 of Megaleporinus macrocephalus. Classification (NCBI taxonomy): domain Eukaryota; kingdom Metazoa; phylum Chordata; class Actinopteri; order Characiformes; family Anostomidae; genus Megaleporinus; species Megaleporinus macrocephalus. The sequence goes on along the minus strand of CM038721.1, from coordinate 19,508,302 downwards.
CATACTAACATACATACATTTGTGATTACATTTTTTGAGGTTTATTTTGTTAGAAGGTTGATCCAGTATGCATTGACAAAGAACATTCAATTCCAGCCAAAACAAAACCATGACATTTTGATTGTATATCATCACACACTCAACATTGAACCAAAACTCACCATTTTCCTATTAAGTCTGGTCATAATGTCTCTGCTGAGGGTAAAGAAGGCCTGCAATAACAGAAGTGACAGCACAGAGAAAACCTATACAGACACAGTTTTGGAGTCCAATTCAATTCTTAATGGATATTAATTCTGTATGCCGATCATAACCATTAAAAAATATTAATTTACACATGACAATTTATTCAGTTTTCTCTTACCTCTTCAACATTTGTACTGGATTTTGCACTAGTCTCTAAGAACTTGATCCCATAATCAATGGCTAGCTAAACAAACAAACAGAAACGCCTGCATTAATACAACATTGTCTTGTTGCCCCTGAGCTTGGTATTAAAATGTTATTAATGAAAGCATTTATATTTATGTATTGGCTCTACTAACCTTCTCCCCTCTCTCTTTTGACACTTGTCTTTTGTCATTCATGTCACATTTGTTGCCCAAAATCATTCGTTCCACATCTGATGATGCATGCTAATAAAGGAAACAGAAAAAAGTTGAAACAAGAGTCTGACAACAGCACTGGTACATTTTTTATTTTGATTACAAAGACCAGTGACTGCACACTCACCTCCTCAATGTTTCTGATCCAGTTCCTAATGTTGTCAAATGACTTTTCATTGGTGATGTCATATACCAACATAATGCCCTGAGTAAAAAAACAAAACAAAAAAAACAGAATGACTGTTAATTACTAATGTTAATGACAATACAAATCTAGTTGTATAGGTTCCAAACACATTAAACACCATTTAAATTTTTGGGGCTTTACACAGATAAGAAGTATCTATGCTATATTATAATTAACACCACATTTCCTAGAGAAATGAAAATACATTGTGACAAAATTCATTATGGCTGTTGTTCTTATGAAACCTCTTTTTAGATATACAGACACTCCTCATGCATAGATACATCTAGTTGCACTCACAAAACACTCTATTATGAACACCTCCTTGTATCTACACTTACTGTCACTTTTATCGGCTCCACTGACCACATAGGAGCACTTTGTAGTTCTACACAGAGTATAATTCATCTGTTTCTTTGTATACTTTGTTACTCTGATCTTCAATGGTCAGCAACCCCACAGAGCAGGTACTATTAGGGTCTGGATCACTCTCAGCACTGCAGTGACACTGATGTGGTGGTGGTGTGTTAGTGTGTTGTGCTAGTAACAGTGGATCAGACACAAGAGCACTTTTTAAACACATCATTGTCACTGCTGGACTAAGAACAGTCCACCAACCAGAAACATTCATTTCTCTGTGAGTGTAGTACATAAAGATGAAATTAGTTTTTTTAACTGTTTACTTGCCGAAATGCATATAAACTCAGAGTGGTTTGAAGTCTACAAGACATATTTTGTTTGTTATTTAAAATGACTCGTACACCTACAGTTCTACTTGCTTTTAAGGTGTGATGACATTGATAATCATAAAAAATCCAATTAAATAACTTTTTCTAAACAAATCAGATATCTGGTTCATATTTAACACCACTGGGATATATAGTAGTATGATGAGATGTAGAGTATTTTCAGTAATATAAATAGGAGAACTGTATGTTTCCTGAAGTGGCAATTTACGCTTCAGACATCAAAAACCCAACATCATTATATGAAATAAATAATTTTGAACCATATAATTTAACAATTACATAAACGTTCACAGTGTGAACATTTATTTGTTGTGATTGATTATGCCAGTCTCACCATTGCTCCTCGGTAGTAAGCTGTGGTAATGGTTCGAAATCTTTCCTGTCCCGCTGTATCCCTGCAGAACACACAGAAATACACGAACATTAATATTCAGACTCATTCCTGCAGCAACGATGAATGTAATCTTCTTGAGGCTCACCAGATCTGAAGCTTGATTTTCTTTCCATCCAGCTCGATTGTTCTAATTTTGAAGTCAATTCCTACAAGTGTAAAACATATCAGAGTCATAAGCTAGACTTTCTGACTGATAACAGCCGATCCATTTCATAACTTGCACTGTGACGCCTCTGTCAGCAAGAAGTTACAGCAGAGTTGTACCAGTGTGTGTATTGGGTAAGAGTCACAATGTTCCAATTTCTGCCTGATCACTGTGCGCCTCTGACGGGAAAGCTACCACGTAACCACAATCCTGCATTAAATGGCCTTATATCAGGTCTGACCATGCTGCATTCAGTTGGAACTGAAACTGCTCCCTGTTATGACAATTATCAGAAAAACTGGCGGTTTATGAGCAGGTCCTCTGTCCACCGAAAGCTTTGACAGGACATGGGACGGGAAGTGAGACAGCAGCCTTGTCCATAGCAATAGGGGAAGTCTGTGGCAGAGCAGCAACAAAAGGTCAAGGAACTCTTAAACACTAGCTCCAGTTTAAGACAGGAAATATAATACCAACCAGCCCAAAAGCAAATGCAATTGACTGTATACAAGGCAGCGAATGACACTGGTTTAAGGAAAACTACCAACCTGCAAGGAGAACTTGCAGAGTGTTTCAATTATTCTAGATCATTTTCTACGCCAAACTCGTACAGTAGAGATTCAGTTCTATCCCCCTCTATAAAACACTTCTATCCTATAAATGCTCAAAGTAACATTACTCTGTAACACAGCTAGCTGACTGTTACTAAGCCTTTCCAAGCTTTGGGAGAGGAAATGTTTCAGTCTGATTGATAACTTTCTACATGGTGGGCGTGATGTGTCAAATATGTGAGCTACCGTAAAACTTAAACTCGCTGTCAGTTTGCTGGAGAAGCTCGACTGCTTGCTTTACGAAGTTAGCTTGTTATTCGCATTGCCCGTTCCAAATGGTGCAGCAGATGAGATACTAACTTCAGACAAACTTCAGGCAAACTTCAGATTCCCGAATATAACATTTGAGATGGAATGGGCAACTCCAATAAGAAGGTAACTTCAGACAAACTTTAGGCACCAGAATGTAACGGCTGCAGCATTTAGGGTGGAACGGGCAATTCCCACTTAACATAACCAGCTCCCCCTTTTCACTATAACGTAACCCCTTAACAGCTTAACGTTGCTAATATTTACCCACCCATCTTATTTTGCTGCCTAGTTATAACTGTTATCAGCACTCGCCCAGACCGCTAGCTAGCAGGCTAACGTTAGCTAACCAAACTAGCTGGTTAGCCAAGCAAACGGTAGCGTTACTGGTACTATTCTTCAGCAATGACGTACATACGTTTATTCTTGTACCATCGAATGAAGTACCAGCGCATACTTAGCTGTTAAACTGTCTTCAGATGCATAAATATATCAGAAAACATTGGCTGGCTAAGTTAACAAACTTCCCATCTGAGGCGAAGCTGTCAAAACGGAAGGCCTCTTCCTGTCACTCTGTTCAGTAACGTAACGTTATAGCGCTCCTCTTCAGATATCTTCGAATTTAAGATACGACATGTTAGGACAGATAGCAACTCAGAAGCAATGCGGTGTTAGTGAGATATAGTTCTCATGCGCCTGGGAAACATTTTAGAAACTGACCTATTGTGGAAATAAAGGTGGTGTTGAACGCGTCCTCACTGAATCGAAACAGTAGGCACGTCTTGCCAACTCCGCTGTCCCCGATTAGCAGTAGTTTAAAAAGGTAATCATACGTCTTTGCCATGTCTATTCGATGTATTTAGGCAGCTACCCAACCTGTTTTGGTAGCAAAGTAACTGTTTTGCCTAACGGTTCATTAAAATGTGGGTGAACTATTCTTTCCGAATACTACACTGAGAAGGAAGAGGCTGGGTGTGTGTCGACTGACGTCATCCTGGACTTTTAGGCCGTGTCCTGAACGTCATGGATGCTGCCTACATAGCAAGGCACCGAGTCCAGTGTTTGTATAACACGCTTTTTATTAAGGCAGCGCAGATGTGCCCTTCACTGTCTTAAATATTCCCAAAATACTTAGATTCGGTTGGGAAAGACACGAGCACTCACACAGGGAAAAACACGGACAAGGCAGCAAGACATCGAGACAGCTGCTTTCAGTTTCGAACACAGTCAATAACCCACAACATTCAACAAATAATACCTATTTTGTTATGATGGAGAGATAAGGATACAAATAATGGAAATTAATCATATAAATAGAAAGAAAAAACATTACTGATAATGTACTAAATAGTGTTAAGTTTGCGCAATAGTTTTTCAGTTTTGATTTGTCAGTTTAGGACAATGTATAATATTCTACAAAATAATCAATGATGGCATAGTGGCATAATGTAATTTATTAAAAATGCATTGTATTGAACTTGTGCTTTGCATAACTCTTTATGACTAAAATACCTCTTGCATACCTCTGACTAGGTAGTGCACTTACCCTACAAACACATAACGTTGTTACAACTGTCACGATGCCTTGTCCCATGGCCCATGTGGTTGTCCACTTTTCTGCAAAGTTGCTACACTGTGGTGCTTTTTATGTTGTCTGAACAAGGTTGTCACAACATTTTCACCACAAAACTACCAAATAAAGTTATTTATGGTATTATTACTACCTGCTGGGAACTTTACCAAATTATATGTAGTTCCAAGCAGATATAATGGAATGTATGAAATATTCTAGGAGGACCACTACGTTCTCACAACATCGTCACAACTTTCTTAGAAATAACATTTCAGCATCTACATTGTGGGCACCAAAACATTATGTTGTCGCAATGTTGTCACAAATTAACTGTGTTTGCAGGGTATGCAGTATTTTCCTTTCCAGGTATCAACACTGGCCCTTGTTCTGGTAGTGTTTGAGCTCAAATGTAGTTTGGATGTATTAATACTACCTAGGACAAATTCTTGGACACAAAGCAAGTTTGTAAGTCACTCTGGATAAGAACATTTGCTGAATGCCGTAAATGTACATTTTCTCTCTCTCTCTTTCACCGAGCGTGAAACAGCCAAAAATATTATTTATATTTGATTTATTTAATAGATTAGAATGCCTTATTATTATGTAGAACGGATTTCACTGCAACCGAATGGCTTCATAAGAGCGCGGTACAGGTGCCCTGCTGGGAAAGAAATCATGCCTATTTGATTTTAATGATAAACAGAACATTCCCATGTGTTTTTAAGGTCATGTTGTACATACACCCTGCTTTAAGACATACAAAATGTTTAACAGTCAGGGTGCTCTTTAACTCTTTATTGCTAGGTGTATGATATTAGAGACCTGTAAATCATCACTGTTATATACACCTGAACTTTGCTCAAACCCACACTTTGTTCTAATTTTAGTGGAAAACCAAAGATTGTAGTAGATACCGAATGTGTAAAAAACACTGTTGTACAATATGGAAACATGTTCTTTTCAAGTTATAAATTACAAATTATTATTATTATTATTATTATTATTATTATTATTATTATTATTATTATTATTTAGGGAATGTCTACTAAACACTTCTTTTAAAAATATATAGAATTTTCGGGTTTTATTGTTCGGGCTTTAAAGGGTTAAGTCATCTGACTAGCACAGAAATACTGCTCTGAGTTTTGCCGCCTGCCGTTCTGTGTGCATATAAGCCCTGGAGGTGAAATATCGCCACCTGCTGGTTTCTTTGTTCACTGCTGAGTGAAGAGGGATGGAGTGTCTACAAGTCTTATGTTCGTTTGTGGACTTTTTTTCGACATGAGCAAATATCTGCATGTTTTTAACCTGACCTTTTTTTCAAAGAACTCGAACTTCACCTCACCACGTGCACAGCTGAAATAGTGACATGCTGCTGTGCAGAAAGAAGGCTTTTACAGGAAATGGGCAGTAAACAAACCACCTTCAGAGATGATCAGCTTGACGAGTATCAGGTATCTTCCTTGTTGTGTTTTGCAGTGACCACATCTTTTCTTCCTTTTAAAAACATCAAAATCAACATAACATCGCGTTAGAGATTTGCTAAACTCATAATGACTGTCTTCTAACAGGACTGCACGTTCTTCACCAGTAAAGAAATCCTGCGGTGAGTCACATGAACTCTTAGGTAAACCACCGTTTTTTTTGATACAGGTTGATTTGAGACATGTCTTGTAATCAAGCCTGTATTGATAGATTTGCCTGAGGAAAGTGAAAAGCAAGCTAACACTCTGGACTAAAGAGGCAGTTCTTTCTCAAAACTTGCATGTTTCACTCGGTTAACCTATATTTGCCTTTATCTCGTGTGGAGCTACAAATCACAGTGCTGGTAATTGACTATGAGTTCAGCTGTGCTGTGATTACTGCTCTAAGCTGTTATATGACCTAGTACATGTCATTAGTTATCAGGGCAAAAGTAGAGTTACATGTACTGCAGTGTAATATTATTATATTATGGATGCTGTTAAATTATACATTACTTTATATGTCAATCTAAATATTATTGTAAATAATATTCAAGTCTAGTCACAGTTTATTTATATAACACTTTTCACAACAGACATTGTCACAAAGCCGCTTGACATAAAATGGTCCAAGCCCCCAGTGAATAAGCCAGGGGCGACAGTGGCAAAAGAAAAACTCATTCAGAGCAAGTAAAAGAAACCTTAAGATGAATTAAAAATGGGGAACCCATCTTTCTCTGGTCAACACCAGCACAGGATGGACAGCTGTTTAGCATTAGGCTGCTCGTTCAGCTCAGCAACGAAACACACAGTCAGTTCTGCTAACCACATTGATTAGCAGAATCAATGCCGTGCTCTGAGGGCTTTGCTGCTGGAGTTGAGGGATGTCTTTCCCTGAGGCACCCAGATTCCTGATGTATACTTGTAACTACATAATTCTCCTCGTTATTACCATAGCTGTCACTAACTAGCAACAGAGAGAGAAACATAGTTTTACATGATGCACTGAGCAAAGCAACAGCTTACAGTCTGCCATTCGGATACTTCAGTGCTTCAGTGGCTGATTGGAGTTTTTTTAAGACGTGTCCTGAAGATTCTCTGAAGGCCTATAGTTGTAGTTTAGTGCGAGTAATGTGTGACTAATTAAAGATTTAAAATAACAACTAGAGACTAGCAAAATTAGAGTGGACAAACACAGCAACTCTCTCAACAAGCAGTTTTGAAAAATATGGATAATGACTTGTATCCAAAGGGGATGTAAAAGAGAGTTGGTAGTTTGTTTCATCACTTCCACAACCATAATATCAAGCCCAATTGTTTGATATGTAGGTCTAACTCACTTAGTTCTAAATTCTTGGCTTATTTGAGTTAATAAACTGAATGGACTACACCAGTAGTCACACACTTATACCCATAAAAATATGCTGTTAGCTTGGCTACTGATGTAAAATCTTATATATTTACAGATATGATACTCTGCTTCCTAGCAGTAAGGTTAGCAACATTAGCTTTCTACTGCTTTAGCCTCACTTATCTCCCCCTTTATTTTTCAAAAACTTGCTCCCGCTTCCATACATATCACCAAGAGATGTTCTTTTTGATCATAAATCTATCTATCTTCCATTTGTGTCCAAGTGTTTACTTAGTTGATGGAATTGATTCTGAAGTAAGGTATTCAATGCAGTCACTGTCTAATCAAGCTGACACTGGCTTTGGAGGAGTGATGTTTGCAGCTGTCACACTGTTTAGTCTTTATTCCAGATTACATGGGCGCTTCCGTGATTTGGCCCCCCACATTGTTCCAATGGACTACACAAATAATCCTGATATTACTCTACCCTGCTCACTAATTACCACCATGCCTGAATTTAAGGTAACATTTAAGAGTAACATTTGACATTTTAAATAATAATATGTTGTAATGGTAGTTTCCTTTTGGTTTCCCTTTCTATATTGTGTATGTATATACACCAACCGGCCACAGTTCATCTCGTGGTGTCTAAACGTATTGTCTAATTTATCTTTGTGTATCACATAGATGCACTTTGTGGTTCTACAGTTACGCAATGTATTCCATCTGTATCACTGCAGACATTGTTAGCCATCTTTTGTCCTGTTCTTTAACAAACTCATTGTGAATTTTATCAGCCCCACTTATCAGATGGACTATAGTCTGTAAATGTTAAACTGGTGGGGCTGATACAATTCACAATGAGTGTGGATACAAGAAGATGTACTTAACAAAGTGTGTGTGTGTGTGTGTATAACTATATGGGTGTATGTGTGTATGTATAGTATTTCTGATACTCTTTTCTGTAGGAAAACCCTTTCCGCCAACGCATAGTTGAGACCTTTTCTGAGGACGGCAATGGCAACCTCACTTTCAATGACTTTGTTGATATGTTCTCTGTCTTGAGTGAAATGGCACCACTCAATCTGAAGATTGTCTATGCCTTCAAGATATATGGTAGGTCGTACATTTCTGTTCTTGCATCACTGCTCACATAGATGTGTTTTAATTGTAGTAGTTTCACAGTTATGTAATTGCAATGTAATTGGGACATTCAGTAAATGCCTATATCTGCCAACAATGTGCAGAAGTATAGGGCAAGACACCCTGCATTTGGGACAGACTCATTAGGAATGCATACTTTGCATGTGTCACACAAATTTGTAGAGCCACAACATTGGCCAACATGTGCAAACATACCCTCCACTCTGATTGGTCTTTGTCTAAGAAAATTTAGGTTGTTTTCTCAGCCAGTGCTGAGTCTGCATCATGGCAGTCTTTGCCAAAGGCCGCAGTAAGGGCACTAACCTCACTGATTACCAAAATGAGAAATAGGACATCTTGTTGTTGTTCTTGTATGCACAAGTAAATTGCTGGACCATGAGTGCACCTTTTGGGACGTTTTGGAATCTAGATAGGAAGGAACAGGACATGGTCTACCTTAATTATTCTATTATGCCACTATGCATCATTGCACCCCCATCTGTAACCTATTAATGGCCACCAACTTATTAACCATGTAATCATGTTTCATGAAAATGTAAATAAAGGTAAATAAACTCTTAACTCATTGTCTCAAAAGCTAATAATTAACATCAGCAATGGTCCTGTGTCATAATTGTTATGACATCCTTGAGATCTTTGCTGTACTGCACTATATGTCACTCCTTCTTGCACATTTGTTGCATTACTGTAGGGGATTTATTTTATTGTGATTCTTTACTGTCAGATTTTAACAAAGATGGGTTCCTCTGTGAGAATGACGTGGAGGAGACAGTGCGCATGCTTACTGGAGAGGAGCTGAGGCTAGAGGAAAGGAGGATTGTCTCTCAGAGAGTTATGGATGAAGCAGACCTAGATGGTGATGGGAAGCTCTCCCTCATTGACTTTGAAAACATGATTTCAAAGGCACCAGATTTTATTAGGTGAGAAGACTAACTAAGGGATATAACATGCAAACATGGTTAAACAAAAAACATATATAAATATCTCCTAAATATTAGCATGATTCACTGTTTTATTGTAAAATATAGGGAGGGTTGTTTGCTAGTTTGATTGTCTTTTCTCTGCTCTTTGCAGTCTTGCTTCATTTTTAGCCTGGTTTGATTTGGTAAATAACCTTCCTACTGCTCAGACATAAAATCCCTGAGAAGCTTTTTACTGCTGACCAATCCATCTCGGCACTGTAAGAGGATCCCAATTTATAGCCCAACCCATTTGAAAATGGCTTAGTGCTGAGAGCATAGAGACATGAAAGCATTATTGAACTGGACAGGTATCTTATACCATAATCAGCTAGATGTGCTGAAGCTAGCTCAAACTGGTTTCTATCCCATATAATGTTCAATTGGTTTAGCCTGTTGGGCTGTGAGTTAAAGCAGTGGAAATGTTTTCTTTTCTTATCTATATTATTGTTGTGACCATGCAGCACTTTCCATGTACGCATCTGAAAGAGTGAGAGTTGATCCTGAAATAGAAGTAAAACTGGGTGGATGGATGGATAGACTTAGTGGGTTGCTTGGATGTTCGTCCCTGTCCTGCTGGCCAAAATGACAATGTCAGTCAGCTGGTAAGACTTGTATTTGTATGTAGAATTCAGATAGTAGAGTCTTCATGTCTATGCTGATACTAACAGCAGCCACCTGGATCTCTTTGCAGGTGAAAGGACCTGCAAACACAAGGACACACAGGAAGTATTGCACACAAAAGAAAACTCTTTAAGACTACTATTCATGAAGGCCTTTAATCATTTCAGCCATTAATTTCAAGTAATTCTATGGACTAACACAGGTTTTGCACATTAGATAACACATTATCGTAGTGTATTAAGAAAGCATGTGAAACAGTGGGAATATTACATGGATTAAAGTTTTGAAAAGCGCATTCACAGGTTGGACACATTCAGGCTGGAACAGAAAAGGTAATTTCTCAGACTGTACCCACAAAGTTAGAAGCATTCAATTGTCCAAAATGTCTTGGTCTTCCATAGCACTAGGACTTCCCTTCAGTGGAACTAGGGAGCCTTGATCTATTCCTAAAAACACCTCCACAGCATTTATCCCTCTGCCACCCATGATTTTTTTTACATGTTTCTAGCGCTCCAGAATCCTGTGATGGTGTGTTTTAAACAGCTCCATCTGACGCTGGATATTGTGCTTGGCGATGTAAAGCTTGCATGCAGCTGGTCAGTTTTTGTGCTGAAGTTAATGCCAGGGGAGGTTTGGAACAATATTGAGTCCGTTTTGATGGTTATTGAGTCAGCAGGGTGTTGGCGCCCATTTACGAACTCTCACTCTGAATGGTTTGGCACTTTGTGGCTGAGTTGCTGTGGTTTCTTAACGCTTACACTTTTTAACAGTACCACTCACAGTTGATCATGGAATATGTAAGTGGGACTGGCTTGTTGCAATGCTGGCATCCTATTACAGCACCATGCTCAAATTTAGTGAGCTCTTCAAAACTACCCAATCTTTCATGGCTAGATGCTTGATTTTATACACCTGTGGTAATGGAACTGAATTAACCACCTGAATTTAATGATTAAATTGTGTTTCCTCTTTTGCCCATATAGTGTACATGTAGTCCATGTATTGTATTGTTCATTGCTAAAAATCAGTTCTTTCTCACAACCCATGGTGCTTTATTTCTCACACTTTGTCGGCCACAGCTGTGCCCAACATAAGCAAAGCTTATTCTCTCAAAATTAACATTAATGCTGGAGAACACCTACCATACATCTAACATACAAAAACATTTCTTGAACATGCTATAGATTATTTGTTTTTACTGTATTGTTTGAGTATATAGCATTCTGTCTATCAGCTTGTAAGCAATAGTACATTAAGGCATAATTTTTATTGAACAAATTAAACAGCACACAAATAAACATGATATATATGGGGACAACAATGCATAAACTCTTTCTACAAAGGCATATTTAAAATTACAGAACTACTGCATCTACACCAAGTCTATGATGCAGGCAAGAACATGGTGTGTACCTTGTTGCTGGTGTATTTACCGTATTGTTGCAAAAATATTTTGTCAATAGTTTAGTTTGTCAATAGATTATTCAGGTAAAATAACAGTGCACATTGCAGCTGCTACACAAAGGCTATGGACAACATTATACCTTATAACTAGTATTTTTTTTAATGCATAACACATTTATACCTGAATTACATTTACTATGCAAACATGTAAAAAGTCATCAAATTAGACTGTCAAATTGCATGTGTCTGTCACCTTCAATAGCTTGCTCACTTCTTCTTACTCTCTGGTTTGAATTTCCACCACTTGTGGGTCTGTAAGAATAATAAAAATACATTTTAATCATGTATTTATTTGCTGAATTAACACTGTATTTGTATAGTCTTTTCTCGACTCTTACCTTCTTTCCCGCAAACTGCTGTTTGGGCTGCAGTTCCATCACAGTTGCATATGTGTTATCTTGTGCAGCTGGAATGTCTTCGTAGGTGTTGCTTTCTTGGGTAGGTAGGTTACCTTGCTGGATTTCAGGTAAGTCCTCATAGGTGTTGCTTTCTTGTGTATGTAAGTTAGTTTGTTGGATTGAGGGTAAGTCCTCATAGGTGTTGCTGTTTTGATGCTCTGTAATGTCTTGGTAGGTGTTCTCTGTCAGAGAGTCAGGCATGGGTATACTGGAACCAATCTCAGATAGTCTGCTTAGCTGGGTGTTGCTGTGTGGATCCCAGCGATTATTGGCCCCAAAACACAGCCCAGAGGACGTCTGATACAGCGGGTTAGGTTGTAAGGTTGTAAAGCTAGTGTCAGGGAGGTCACTATGTCCTGGCAACTTTTGTTCCTTGAACAGAAATGTGGAAGAGACTGGGACTGATTTTGGTGGAACAAAAGGCAGTTGTGGTGATGCAGAAAGTAAAGGGTTAGATATGTGGCTGCTATGACAGTGATCCTCATCCAGATGAGGCAAGGACCTGCTCCGGCTATTGTGATGTCCGTCAGATGAAGAAATGTCGCCATCATGCTCTGTGTAACACTGTAAGTGCGAGTCCAGTGAAGTAAATCCCTCATTCTCCCATGCGTGCATTCTCCTTCTTTGATGAAGTCCTTCAGTCCCCATGTGGCTTGGCCACTTCTGGTCTGACTGGAAGTGTAGCTCTGAGCCATGTGCCAGATGTCCACCACTTAAGGAGTTCCGAAGAGGTAAGTTTCTTATCTGTTAACACAAAAAGGATACTGCTTATTATCACAGTGGTTAGCTGTTTCCAGTCTTTATGTTGTGTTGAGAAAAATATTAGATGTTACACCCCTTTGTTTTACTTCTGTTTTTAACATTAACAGAAGGGGGTCTTTGTTGTCACATTTTGCATTTAAAATGCATCACCCATTTTTTATTGGGGACAGATTGGGACTACAGGTAGGACAGTGCAGCTTCAGCACCCTCTTCTTTCACAGCCATTTCTTTGTTATGGGCCAAGAATATAGTTTTACCTTGTTGTCTTGAAAGCAGCATATGTTGCTGTTCGGAATTAATTGTGCTGTTGTGTAAGTTACCTTTGCCAAGGACGCTTGCACAACCCCATACCATTTTAGACCCTGGCTTTTGGATTTGCTGGGTCTTTGGTCTGGAGCACATGGTATTCATTTCTTTAAAAAAAACTGAAATACTGACCTTTTCACTGTGTGATGATCCATCCTAGATGTCACCAAACCAAGTTTGCATATAGTAGAAGGGACATGTCCCTACCAATATTTTGGGAAAAGATCATTGTTCCTACCAATATTACAACAGTAACTTGGTGGGAGGCAAAGGCATGTTGTTGGGTACTGGGGTAAGGGGTAGGTTGTTGTGTTTCAACAAATGTTGAGACCACCTCTTTAGCACACCCCATATAGCCTAGCCACGCACACTCCTCAGTGCGTGGCATTGTTTCTGTAACAGATACAGTCTGGAGCAGCACTTACCTGTCCGTGGTCTCTAGACCGTTGCTTAACGAGTCTCTCCATAGGTCCAACCAGACTTGGCATCTCCACAGCGGGGTCCTGTCATACTCCCTGAAGCCTAAGAAGACCTACAGACTCTCTGACCTGCACCGGCACTAACCTCCAACCGGCTGAGCCTTCCCTCTGGTGTCCCCGTGGAGTGAGGTTGGCCAGCGGACTTCTGGACTTGTTCCCTGTAGCAAGGTCATTCCCCGGCTCCAGCCGGTCTCTTTAATGACTGTTTTACTCAGCGCCCAGCACTGGAATATCACCTTCACGTAAGGTGCCCTCTGTTGAGGCTGTCCCCAGGCGAGCTCCAGACCACGGCGAGGACTTACTAACCACTGTTTGAACTGTCCAAACAGGGCTGGTTCCTGTCTCCTTTGTTCATAGGACGCAAGGTGCTGCTCTGGTTCCCAAAGCACAGGAGGCCGAGTGAGGAGCCCGAGAGGTAACGCGGCGAACACCAACGGTCACACATTCCATCTAACCTGATCCAAGGACCGTTTAGCAGCCAGTCTCGGGCCCACTGCCTTTGCTTCACTCGACTCCTAGCTTTAGCGAGCCCTGGACTCTTTTTGTTATTTTTTATACACTGCTCTAAGTAATAAAGCCTTGCACATGGATCGTATTTCACCTCTTGAGTCTGAATCCTTACACATATAAGCGTAGTAAACTCTAACAGAAATAAATGATCACCTTTATTTTTATCTGGTCCGGGGCTGAGTTTGCAGTCAACTTTAATATTCTTCATTGCAAAAAAATGTATTTTGAATATTTCAGTAATTGTAAAACACATGTGTTGGCAAATTGACAATCCTTGACCCATCTTTGCGCCTAAAGGATTAGGCCTTTTATGAATGCTGCTTTAGTACCAAATCATGATAACACTGAACTGTTGACATTTCTCTTCAAATAATATCATTGCTTAAATATTTAACCTTTTTTTTGGAATGTGTATAAAATAAAATTAAAACATTAATCTTCTAATTTGAATTTGAGGGATGGGATAGCATTTGTGATGGCTAGATGTTGCATTACCTGTACAATGTTGTTGGTGTCAATGGAGGTAGAAGAGATAAGTTTGCGGTTGCAACTTTTTGGGGGTAAAGCTGGAGGGCCCTTCGGTGTGACATCACCACAGTGATCCCATATTTTACGCAGGGCCTGAACACTCACCCCGGACCTTATGCTGGGTTTACACTGAACCACATCATACAGATCATCGGAGGATGGCTGAGAAAATGCACACAAAAGAAATCAAACGACAAACGGACACAATGACCTAGGCAGACTGAATGTGCTCCTGATGGCAACAGCTTATTTTTTAATCCTTACATCTTTTAAACCATGGTAATATATTGATTCTTCCTGTGTAGTAAGTGCATGTGTTTACAGCTTACACCCACCTCTTTCTTTTTCTCTGATAGGAGACACTCCCCAAATGGCTGGATCGGTGTACTCTTAAAGTAGTCAAGCAACTGTGATAGACTGTTGTGAGTAACAGAATCACCAGAAACCACCAGCATGCCCTCCTTGGTCTGGTTTATAACAAAGTGACGACAACGGTCTTGTCCTCTGCCAGAGCACAATACATTAAAAACCGAAGCGCTTGAAGCAACAAAGCTTTAATTACTAATTTCACTTGATTTGTAAATATCATCCAGTTGCAGAACCCTTACTTGTATGAGAGAATGTAGCTGTTGGCTTTCTCACTGAGTCTGATGAGAAAACAGCCGAGAGATTTGTCTCTGAGATGGTCTTCAGCTTCTCTGAGAAGAATGAACAGAGTAAAATGTTATGCATGCTGCCAGCTCAGCTCTGACTAACAACCTGAAGCTACTCCTAGGTCAAGGGTTTCCAATCACAGTCCTCATGATTCCACACTATTCAGGTTTTTGTGCTTAATTTCTTTTAGCACACATTGTCCTTGAATATACACTTATTGTCTATTTTATCAGCTCCTCTGGCCATATAGGAACACTTTGTAGTTCTACACTTACAGACTGTAGTTCAACTGTTTCTCTGTATACTTTGTTACCCTGCTCTGCAACGGTCAGGACCCCCACAGGACCACCATAGAGCAGGTATTATTAGGGTCCTGGTAGATACAAGGAGGCAGTCTTAATGTCACAGCTGATTAGTATATGTATGTATATTATAATCAAATGTCTTGAATCAAATATGAATTATTGCTTATGTTTTTGATTGTCCAGTATGTTAAACTCAAATAAATGCCAATTGTGCTTCTATGTACTCACTAAATCAGGGTTTGTTCAAAATTTTCCTATATTTCAGTTTACAAAAATTCTAGATTAGGATGAGCATGATGCTAAAGTAAAATTTTAAATTTAGTTTTTAATTTCTGTTTTGTCATTTGTGTGAACACCACACATTTCAGCTAATTAAAAATATTGGATGAATTAATGAGAGTTGTGGAAATGTGAGAGTGGGAAAATGTGTAGAGTTCGTTGTAGTCATTGGAGATTGCTGTAGGGGTCCATAAAACTAGATAATATAGACATAAACTCTGCATGTTTTCCATTGTTTTTTGTGCAACATGAGAGGGGTCTGCGATACCTGCTTAACTGTCCAAACAAATTGGGCAATTGAGCAGTCAGTCTGTCTAGCTTTGTGGTTATATTGATGTTTTGATAGTTCCTGGTGGTGTAATGTTACTCTGTCGCTCTGTCTTTTGTTAGTTTGTATCTTCACTTTTGTGTTAACTATGGACTCCAATAAACAATGCCTGCCTGTGTATCCTGCCCTTTATTATTTTGATATGTGATCAATAATTTTATATCTAGATTTCTCCTCTCTAAACTGTTTCTCAGGCATGCACTCTCATCTCCACCGTCAATGGCTACTTCTTGTCAAGACTGTTATTCATGTCTCTTGCAAGTTGCAGGCATGTGTGGGTGAGAATTTGACAAGACGCACACTGATGCTATTAAGTATAGAGTGCACATACATAGAAAATACGCAACATAGTTTGAGTGCAGATCTGCTCTGGTAAGCTCCACTGGTCAGCGAAGTACTGCAGATTTTATTTCATTCTTATGCAATAACTGACACTATCACCTTATTTCTTTGTAAAGATATCCAGCCTTAGTGTTATTGAGAGATAAGTGATGTAAAATGGTATTTTTACTTAATTTATGCTGTCTACTTAAAAGGCCCCAAACTCTAATCTGTATGTAATTAAATTGAATAGAATCAAATTATTTTCCATCACTACTTTAAGCATATCATGTTGAATTGTACTGTGTTGAATCAAGTCAGACTGCCATTAAGGTTCAGCAGAGCATGTGAACAAAAGTTATCTGATGTCAAGAGTTTCAGATTATTGCGTGTAAGAGGGAGATTGAGCTGAAATACTAACTCCAACATAATTTTAAACTTATTTGCCCCCATACCTGCACACAGTTGTAACTGAAAGAGTACATACAATGCATTTTCATTCTTCCTGTATGGTTTATAGCGATAGGAAAATGCTGCCTGATCATACAAGCATTCTGTCTCATGCTTTTGATCTGGAATACAAATATTATTTATTATATAACAAAAATAACCCATATCACCTCTTTGTCCAGGGCATTTCTCTCTCATCTAGCTGTGAAAATGTGCAGATGATTTTGTTATGAGACCACAAGCAGATTCTCCTCAAATCTGATGAACTAATATGCCACGTTTTCCATATTACCTTTGATATGTTGTACCCCAAACTTGTATACTGCAATCAGATCTTAACTCAAAGTCATGCTTACATTTCAGAAATACTCTTATAAAGCTTTTAGTTTACTGAACATTCTTACTGTCTGGAGATGAAGCCATGAAACCATGTGGGAAAGATTCCATTACAAAGAATGAGTGAAGCCTGCGTTTCGACAAACCACCTCAGGACCTGTTCCCTCAGTCCACCTTCAGTTCTTTCCAGCCGCTCTTTTCCTTTTCCTCCCATTTCATCCACATCCATCTTCGTTCTGGCTGATCGGCTCATCATAGCTGCTTGTATCTCCTCCATCCTCACCATCTCTTTTTCTCTTCACAGTTTCCAAAACACGGATGTGCAGCAACCTACCTGGACACACCTGCAACCACCCACATATTCTGACCTCAGTAATCCTATGCCGCTACAGGAAGAAGAGTTAATTTGCCTATTTTCCGTTACACGTCAGAGCGCAAGAGTGTGTCTGTGAATGGTGCCATTGTTATAGGTTAGCCGTCTACAGCTTCAGTTGGACCTCTGGCAGCTTCTTTGTGATTTTACTGCATTATCTGTTAAGGCGGTCTTGTGTAAATACAGTACCTTACAAAAGCATTTAACCCCAATTCAAAGCCATTAGATTTTTTCTGGAATACAGCTGCCACTTACACAACTTGTTCCAGGCAGTATATTTATTGCAAGCCAATATGCTTTTAGGGTCAAGTTCATTATTTGTATGATAAAAACAGAAATATGCTGCTTATATCAGTATCAGACTAGTAATTGCTAGAACCACGTGTCTGCAATAACAGTTTGGGGTTAAAATTCTACCACTGTTTCTCACTGGTCAGAAATAATTTTTCGCCCATTCTTCCTGACAAAAGGTTATTCATGATGGTTGGATGATGCTTGTAAACTTTCTCCTTTTTGTTGTTCAACTATAACTATGTTTGATTTGGCATTTTGCTTGAAATCATTGTCCTGCAGCAAGATTGAAGGACCGAAGCAGGTTGTCCTGTTTTAACTCCCTGTACTTTGCACTATCTGTCCTTCAGTTTTATCCAGATGATCAGTCCCTGTCATGACAGTGTCATGTCGTGGTGATTTTGTCAATCACCACAACATGACACTGTCACCACATATTTCACCATTAGGGTGGTGTCTGAAATGTCACATACATTTTTAGAATGTCAGCTAAACAGTCTCCAAAAATCATTCACCCTGAAAGTTCTTATCAATGTCTCAATATCATATCACTTCAGCCCAGATTAGCATGTCAGTAAAAACAACAGCTGACCTTAGTAACAGATCGTGCATGTTATCAGCGGACCAACACAGCCAGACTAGTCTAGTCTAAAACCAAAGTGCAGCGCCGAGCCTTAAATACTACAGCCTTAGGAGAGCTTCTCCGGTCAGTGTTTAAAGTGTTTTGACAGTCATGAGTTGAACAGGTGGCGTCCTGTTTTAGACAGACGTAGAGGCTCGAGCTCAAGAACGCGATCACTGGATAAAGCTCCTCACATACGGGTACGAAAACACCGCGAGGCTTTTAAAATACGGTCAGACTGCGGATTCAGAGGTAAGTGGCCGGAGGATTGTTTATATTTAATGAAGTTTATCGGATATGTATGTTTAGGTTGGTCCATTAAATCGGAAACTGGTAAACACGAGGGGGTTATTGTTTGTTTGTTGTACAGTAGATGTCACATCGTACGTTCATTTACCGCAACTTAACAATTCACTGTCCCTGTATTATAGCCCTAAAAGTGACCATATATCGGTCCGCTGGCCTGATAAGGTCGGCACCCCGCTGACTGTGTGTCACTGCCCAGCAAACACATAACATTCTCACAACTTTGTCCACCTTCTTACAATATTGCAACTTTGTTAAAGGGTGGTGTTTTTTGTGTTCTGTGAACAAGTTTGTCACAACGTAACTACTAAATAACGTTGTTTGTGGTTTTATTACTATCTGTTGGCAACTTTACCAAATTCCATGTAGTTCCAAGCAGATAATGGAAGGTAGGAAGGATCATAGAAGGTTCTGTCAACGTTGCCCTAAGTTGTCACAATGTTGTCAGATAACATTGTCACAACTTTCTGAGGAATCAAATTAATTATTGTCCTGCATACACAGTGTAACTAGTTTTTCATCACCTCGAACATATTTTAAAGGCACAGAGACTATAAGAATAAGTATTATAAAAAAATATTAACAACAAAATTTAATAGAAAATAAAAACAATAGAATTTAATTTACAAATAAATTCAGAAAAATATTACAAACAGCGTAGAGAAAAAAACATTGATATAAAATGATTTTGTTAAAATATTGTTTCTAAACTAATTTCCAAAGTATATAAAAAGAAGAAAATTAAGGAAAAGTATGAAGGTTAAAATGTAATTCCTCAAAGTTTTGACAAAGTTATTGGACAACGTTGTGATAGCGTAGTGGCAACGTTGTCACGTTGTCAGAACCTCCTAGAACCTTCAGACGTTACATTATATCTGCTTTGAACTGCAGGAAATTTGGTAAGTTGCCAGCAGATGGAAATAATCCCATAAACAACGTTATTTAATAGTATCGTTGAGACAAACTTCAGACAACATAAACACCACCACCTTTTTGTGAGAACGTTATGTGTTGGTGGCTATTGGACTGTGAGTGGATGTCATTAGTACAATATTCTGCTTTACCTCCCGGTGGGGCGCCCAGAAAACACAGAGCAAAACGCCGGTGAACAGCCAGTGGGTCAGCAGTGGTCCACTATCGTATTGTTATGAGGGTGAAACACGAAACTAGTTTGCTCTGACGTCACCATCGCCTGGCACGTGGAGGCGGAAAACCAATTTTACAGTCCGCCTCCCGATAGTAAGACAGCGTGTTTTATTTAAGTGTAATATAATATTTTCACTGGTTGGTCACATATGTGAAACGTGCAGCAGTTTTTAACATACATTAGATGTGCTACAGTTGATATTTAAACACTGACTCACTCTCTCTCTCTCTCTCTCTCTCTCTCTCTCTCTCTCTCTATTAAGAACAGAATGGCTGTGTTTAAACAGGAGAAGGTGGAAGATTTCTATGAGCTCGGAGAGGAGCTTGGAAGGTTAAAAAGACTATTTTTCCATTATTTTCACACATCCCAGTGTACATGAAATGAACTGTATGGTGTGTTTTGGACTGTTCATGCTGTTTTGTATTGCTATATGTTTTTATGTCAGGGATGGAGACTAGCCCTAGCCTGGCTGACAGAAAATCCGCTATTGCTTAAACAAGGGACCAATAAAGTCATGCATCATTCTGTAGTCTGCATTATGCCCACATTTGGAGCTCCGGGTCTAAACTTGATTACTCTAAGGCAAAAATTAATGTCTATCGTCTATATCGTGCTATAGATTTATTCTTCTGAATGTTACTGCATCCTTCAACGTACAAGGTCATAAAGGAGTCATAATACTAATATTTCTACATGTAACTTAATACTACTACGCATAAAATTGATGTCATTGAGTTAGATGAAAGTAAGTCTGGTTGAATGGTGCTTTGGCATGGATGGAAATGCTTATTACAGTGAACATTTATAAATAGGCCTGTATACGAAACCTCTTTGTAATTCCTCTAGGTAGTGTTACATTGCCCAAGTCAGCTTCTTCTTAAAAACATTACTGTTTCATCTTAGATAGTGCAGCAGTCTCTAAAGCTTTCACAAATATTAGCAAACAGATGAAACAATATTGACCTGTTGGTTAAGTGAAAAGGCAAAAATTTTTAAATAACATTAACCATACCCACGTGTCCAGCCTATGTAGAACTACTTTAACATAGATTCATGCCACTTAACTGTTTGTGAAGCTGGACTTAACTTTTCTGGCAGCTTTTTGTCATTGGCATTAGCATGAGTTTACATATTGCAATATTTATATTTTGATTCTTTAATCAAAATCCAAGATCCAGGCCTTATAAGCAATGCATTCATGCTGCTTACAAAAACATTTCTCTATGACATTTTGCTTTGCCTGAAGTTGTTCAGAATCAATAACCAAGAAATAACAAATAATAACCTGTATGGGGAACATTCTTTAAAATTTTCCCCCCAAAAAATATGAGCACACATCCATTTATCTATCTTCCTAAATTGCTCAGTACAAGCATTGTCGCAGTTGCAGTACGGAGAGCAGAGCAGTCTAGATGGTCCTGTCCCCCAATTACTTCCTCCAGCTCATATACAATATCTCATATTGGAGATATTATACCTCTAACAGGTCCTGGTAGAACCCTCAAGGTCTTGCCCCGGTGTACTGTCCCTGGTAAACCTGCAGTCAGGTACATTGACCACATTACTGCTGTCTGCAGTAGTGTTTTTAGCATTCCATACTCCTGGAAGCCCCCCACAGAAAGTCTCAGGAAGGACAGTCATAAAGAGCTTGCAAAGAGCTAACTATCTCAGTGACCTCCACCAGGCAAATGTCTGCGACTTCTGAAGTCTCTGGCCCTGTCTCATAATGGACATATGTCTCAGGTTTTGGAGCTCTTCAAAGTGTTTCTTCCACAGAAAAACAGTATTCTTATTCAGAGTCAGAGTTTCTTAAGCGAAGCCACTCTGGTCGCTCCTGAGTTGCCAGACGTTTGTCCACAACCTTTTTGAGACCATCTAAAAAGTCTTTTACCAACATTTTTTTGCTTCTGCCACCACTGCTGCCGTTTTTGCCCATCGATTCATATTTTTTGAGTTGGAAGTATTCTGCGTCCCTAAAGGACTGCTTGTTTAGGTTTTTTGGTTGACACTCTGACAATCACCACATAGTTCTGGCTTCTACAATGGAGGTTTTGAACATGGTCTCTTTTGAATTGATGTCCCCTACCTTCTCTGGCTCATGAAAGAAGATCTCATAGTGTGAGTTTAAATCATTCTGTACACGGGCCTCTGCCAGTCATTCCCAGCATACCCTCACTCTTCACTTGTGCCTACTAGGTCTGACTTTCAGTCCTCCCTGCTATCTGGTCCAACTCGCCACCAGATCAGGTGATCAGTTGACAGCTCAGCCCCTAACTTCACCTGAAGGTCCAGAATACAAGGTCTCAGGTTAGATAAACCAACCACAAAGTAGATTGATGACCTTTGACCCAAGGAGCTCTGGTACCTAATAAACATATGAACATCCTTGTGTTTAAACAATGCATTCGTTATGGGCAATCCATGACTAGCAAACAAGCCTAGATCCGTCAGGCACTTCGTCGAGTTATGTCCCCAGTCATTGCCATGGTGGGCATTGAAGTCTCACAGCAAGACTGTCTAGTCTATAGATGGTGCTCTTTCCAGAACCCTACCCGCTCACACCAAGAAGGCTAAATACTATAAACTGTTGTTTCGTGCATAAGCAACATAAGAGTTTCCTCTCTGCAATTAAAATTCAGCCAGGGCACAGCTAGGGACTTGTGAAAATCCCCACACTTACCCAGCGCGTCTCACCCTGTAATTCCGGCGTAGGAGCGGGACCATTGGTTCCTGAGCCAATACTGTGAATGGAACTGAGCCTAACTATATCTAGTTGGTACCTCCCTGCCTCCCACACAAACTATGGCTTCTTATTACTCCCCAGTGAGGATCCAGTTTCTGTCACAGGGGTCCATGCTACCAAGGACCTTTTTACTGCTCCAGTGTCTTTTCCACTGTGTCTTTTCAGGTTATGTGGACTACTCTTCTCTGTAGTGGATATGTCCTTATTTTCACTTTATACAAAACATTATTATCAGGGGCACCCAAACATTTGTGCATGACTGTACAAACTTTTTTCAGTGAGCTACAAGAGAGAAATAAACAAAATGTTAGAAACCATATTTAAGGACTATGTGTCATGGGAAATCTAGGAGGGTTAAACCTGTGATAAACCTGTAAAACATAAAATAGTAGAAAGTAAAAAGTAAAAGAATTAATAATAAAAAATAATAAAAGTCATAATAAAACAATAATATTAATAATAATAGAGTAATAAAAAACAAAAAAAATCAATAAACAATGATAAAAGGAAATAAAAATAAATGAATGAACTGAATTTCAAAATCATAAAACGAAATGAAATAAAATGATTTAAAACACTGGCAGGTCATGTGAAGGTGGTTAAAAATTAAGAGTTTAAAATGACACCAGCGAGCTGAGCTTCAGTGTTTCCTGCAGTGAGTTCCAGCTTGCTGGTGCACTGTAGCTAAAAGCAGACTTTCCCAGTTCAATAAAAGCTCTAGGAAGCTGGAAGGTGATCCAGTCACTGGAGCGAGTTCCGTAATTTGTACTATTCTCAGTGAGTATTGTTGTGATATACGATGGTGTACGGCCAGAAAGTGCTTTAAAAATAAAAAGAAACCAATGTGTTTTTTGACCCACACCAAGAGAAGACCAGCCAACCTTTTCATATAATAAACAGTGATGTGTGCTGTAGGGGTCACCAGTAATGAATCTTAATGCCAAATGATATAGAGTCTAAAGGTTTCAATGTGACTGCAGATGCATGTCTGTAGATCATCATCTTAATCCAGCACAAACAGCAGTGTTGCTTCAACAATCTTCTTTCTTGTGTGCGTCAGGAAGCACGATTTGCCGAGCTTTTGCCTCAGCTGATCTGTAAGCTTTTTTACATGCTGTTTGAAAGTAAATTTATCATCTAGCCATATGCCACGGTACTTATATTTACTAACTCGTTCCACGTTAGATCGCTTCAGGGTTGTGATTTTAAAAGTATTAAAATCGATGTTAGGTGATCTGGAAAACAGCATGAACTTTTTTCACCATTTAAAACGAGTCTCTGATTACAAAATGCAGACTGTAAGGTGTTAAATGAGTGCTGCAGTTTATTCACTGCAGCATTAAGGTTGTCAGCTGAGCAGTATAAAATAGTGTCATCCGCAAAGAGATGTATTTTGCAGTCAACAATTTAGATGCCAATATCATTTTTATAAAGATTTAATAGGTTGGTCCAAGAACTGATCCTCGGGGAACATCCTTAGTGATTGGTAGCAATTACCAAAACCACACACCAAAGTTTTGAAAACCTTTTAAAAGTAGAAAATGATCAACTGTATCAAAGGCTTTAGAGAGATCAATAAAAATGGCTGCACAGTGTTTCTTTCTGTCAATGGCAGTTAGAAGATCATCTAGAATGAGCGTGGTAGCAGAGTTTGTGCTGGGCTTCTCTCTGAATCCAGGCTGATATTCTGACAGAACTTAGTTCACACTGAGAAATGTCTTCAGTTGATCATTCACTAATGATTCTGAAATTTTGGCTAAGCAGGACAATTTTGATATTGGTCTAAAATAGTTGAGCTCTAAGACGTCACCTCCTCTTGTGGAGCGGAGTTATTTGTACTGTTTTCCAGATTCTGGGAATTCTGCTTGATAAAATAAATTGAAAATGTATGTAATGTGTTCTAAAAGAGAGGCAAGCTTTAGTAAAAAGGTGTCAAGTTCATCTTCTCTTGTGCATATAAGGAGAGACTATGTGGAATTTAAAGAGACCTTAGCTTACAGCAGGTGGTGTATGTATATCATTTGGTGGGGCTTCTGTATTAACAATGTTAAATAAATGTCCAGCAGCTACAAAATGGTTATTGAATGCTTAGCAGAGCTCTCTCTGATCAGAAATTCATTTATCATTAAACAGAAATTGTGTTGGAGTGAGCTCTGATTTGTTTTTGAGTAAATCACTGTTTTCCAGAGTGTGACGGGGTTTGAAGCAGAGTTTGAAAACTGATGTAGATCATATTCGGCTTTAGCTTTTCTGATGTGGGAAGTACATTTATTTCTTAACAGCCTGAAAGCCAATAGTCTCTATTCTTACTTCTTCTGGCAAGGGTCCAGGCTTTATTCCTTGCATTAATATGCCCCAATATTCATATTATTGTGTAGTGTAGTTATTGTGCAAAATGTTCTAATTAGCTAAAGCTGAATCTGGGGTTCCATATAGTACATACTAATTTAATGGAACTTACAGAATAGTTTGTGGCAGTTGCTGGATAATAAGTCTTCTTCTTAAACCATAAGATTAGGATTAAAAAGGTGTTAATTCTTTGTGTTCTTTTGCTCCTGGTGCATTAGTGGACAGTTTGCTATTGTGAAGCAGTGCCGGGAGAAGAGCTCAGGTCAAGAGTTTGCTGCCAAATTCATAAAGAAGAGGCAGAGCAATGCCAGCAGGCGAGGAGTGCTTCGAGAGGAGATCGAGCGGGAGGTCAGCATTCTGCAGCAGATCCGCCACCCAAATATCGTGACATTGCACGACGTCTTCGAGAACAAAACTGACGTTGTGCTGATCCTGGAGCTGTGAGGATACACATATTTATTCTTGCACACACACTGATTACTTTGCCTACACTATATGTCTAAAGGTAACCATTCAGCTACTTCAGCTTACAGTGATTCAGTTTCAGTCTTTTGCAAATTTCCTTGTCGATTTTTTACAGACCATGTACAGACCAGTGCTGTAAGTGTGTAAGGTCTAAAATTGATAATTTAAAGACAGTGTAAAGATTGTCATAGGAAGTTAATTGCTTACATTTGCAGACGCCCAAAAGGAAATAAAACTATAAAAACACTATAAAAACTAATCTCAGAAAGCAGAAAAAAATTATACGTGTTTTAAATAAAACTCTGACAAAATGCTAACAACCGAAATTGCTATTGTTTCAATCATTTTTCTTTTGTTGATATTGTTTAGCAGAACTTTAGTTTCACTTATTATTTCAAAGAAATTAATTGAGTTGTCAGATTTGCTTCATACATTTTTGTTTGGTTAATGTAATGTTGAGTAAAACTCAACATCTTTAGGCTCCTGGCACCATCTTTTGTATTTCCCTTGGCCTACCTTTCATGTGTGCATATCTCTGTTATACTCCAAAATCTACTGTCTAGCCTCATCATTGTTAGCTGATAGTTGTCATGTATTTTATCGCAGTAAATATTTACAAAAGGACAGTACTAGAGTAATTATGCAATTATGTAACTCTAACTCAAACCTATTATATTCACCCTAATTCTGAAAACATTGCTGTGTAAAATGAATATAAAAACAGAATTCAATGATTTGCAAATCTCATGGACCCACATTTTATTCACAATAGTACATGTTAAAAGTAAGACATTCTACTACTTCATGAAAGTAATTAACTGATAAAAATTTTATGCAACAAAACATTTAAAAAAAGACAGAGCCACGTCTACCATAGAGTAGCATCAACTTGTCTTTTAACTACAGTCTGTAAACATCTGGGAAGTGAGAAGACCAGTTGCTGGAGTTCTGGAGGGAAATGTTCCATTCTTGTCTGATGTAGCATTCTAGTTACTCAACAGTTCTCAGTCTTCTGTGTTGTTGTTTTTTTTGTTTCATGATTGGTAAAGGTCTGGACTGCATGTTGTTCTAAATCCTCTGTATACTGTTTAGCAGTCTTCCCAGATGTGTAGGCTTCACACACCATAAACACTAATACAACCCCAGTCTATCAGAGATGTGCTAATAACAAGTTGGATGGTCTCTCTTCTCTTGAGTCTGCACAATACAGCATACAAAACGTTTTTTTTTTTTTTATGTTTCATGTTGATTTATCTGACCATAGAACATTTTCCATTTCACCATAGTACAGCTTTGGCCCAGAGATGGTGGCACTTATGGATTGTGGCTTTGCATGATACAGCTTTAACTTGTATGTGTGGATCAAACAGCGAACAGTGTTCATATACAGTGATTTCTGGAAGTAAATCTGAGCCCATGCAGTAATATTCAGAACAGAACGCCTGTTTTTATTGTTGTGCGGTCGGAGGACCCGAAGATCACCAGCACAAATACTGAATGTCGGCCTTGTCCCTTGTGCACAGGGATTTCTCCTGATTCTCTGAATCTTTTGATGATATTATGTTATATTATTATATTATATTATGATATTATGATATTACTATAGATGGTGGTATTTCCAAAGTCTTCCCAATTTTACTTTGAGGAACATCTTTCTAAAGCCTCTCTAGAAAGCTCTGTTTTAACCCAGTCATGTCACTTAGTACTCCACCTTTTTTTTTTTGTACCACTTGATTTTTCAACCTTTTGTTGATCCTGTCCCAACTTTTTTGAGATGGATTGCTGCCATTAAGTTCTAAATGAGTTAATAATTTTATGAAATGGTAAAATGTCTTGCTTCAAACATCTGATATCTGAATTGTGTGAAATAGTTTACGCAACACTTTTTAGTAAATCCAAAATTTTATTTTTGGATAATACATCCTAATTGTCAGTCCAGTAAATTAGAATGTACTCAAATCACTTTTGTGATTTATTACATTTGTTAAATACATATTACTCAATCAAGTATTTTAAAAGTTATATGGAACCACTGCTGCTCCTTTGACCTAAACCGACTCACCTCTCCAACACATTGATCAGATTTGCTTTGTACTTAGGATCTAAATTTGTCTTCAAATTTAAAAATAGACTGATTTGCCCAAAATTTAGTGTACACTAGGAAGCAAACGTTGGCCTGACAGTTATCTAAGCCATGAGGGGCTGTGGAACAGTTGCTGTTTGTGATCCAACATCAGTTGCAAAATTTAGACATATAGTGTATTACACTGTATTAAGGGGCTTGTGGTTGACTTTGCCACACAATGAGGAATGAACAGTATTTGATAAGAGATTTCTTAGGAGCTAATAAGGAATCATTGTGTTTAGAGTGTCTGGAGGAGAGCTGTTTGACTTCTTGGCACAGAAGGAGTCTCTTAGTGAAGAAGAGGCCACTCAGTTCATTAAACAGATTCTGAAGGGTGTTCACTACCTGCACACCAGAAACATTGCCCACTTTGACTTGAAGGTACATTCACTAAACACACAGGTGGAATTGCATCACAGTGTTTGTTAGTATTTATTTCATACTGACTCTGCCTTAAACTTATTTATACAGAAAAAAGAATTAACCAATTAATTAATGAATTAACTGGTGAAATAATGAATTGGTTCTGTTAATGAGACAGGTTTCTTAGTGTATGTGTGATGAACCTTGTTCATGTTTCCCTTTTTTATCTGCAGCCTGAAAACATCATGCTCCTTGATAAGAATGTTCCACTGCCTCGGATCAAACTCATTGATTTTGGCCTCGCTCACAGAATTGCTGAAGGGGCTGAATTTAAAAATATCTTTGGAACTCCGGAGTTTGTGGGTAAGACCTTTGACACACACAAGTTACCCAAAAATGTAAAAATTAAATTCAGTGTTATGGCATCTTTTTCTGTCTTTTTGCCTTTTCAGCTCCTGAGATAGTAAATTATGAGCCTTTGGGCCTTGAGGCGGATATGTGGTGAGGCTTTGTTTCATTCTAACATGTCTAAGTTGCAAATCTAAGCGTGTGTGTCTTGATCTTTTTTATAATCACTCTTAAGCTCAGACAAATACATACTAAATACGCTAACTGATGCTGCTTGTCTCTTGTAGGAGTGTAGGTGTGATCACATATATACTGTAAGTTAAGAAAAAATACTATTTCTATTAATTCATAATGTCTTATGAATAGCTTACATATTCTGTGTGTGTGTGTGTGTGTGTGTGTTTGTAGGCTGAGTGGAGCATCTCCATTTCTAGGAGAGACTAAGCAAGATACCTTAGGAAATATTTCAGCAATGAACTATGAGTTTGATGATGAGTTTTTTGGCCACACCAGTGAACTCGCCAAGAGCTTTATCAGGCAGCTCCTACAGAAGGACACCAAGTAAGGGCTGGGGACAGCTTGTCTCTTCAGACTACAAATCCGCAGTCTGTGATATCTATAACAGAACTGTTATGTATTTGCTTTACAGGAAAAGGCTCACTATTCAAGATGCATTAAACCATCCCTGGATCAAGGTAGTACTTTTATGAATGTTTGTGTCTTTGATTTGTAATTTTTGATTTATTTATGATTAAATAAATGCATAATGAAATCTACACTCATATAAATAAATCAAATGTTTCTTTAGTTTAGAACCGGAGCTCTACATTTTATCCAGTACATTAAAGTTGCATAGACTTGTCAATGTGGTTTTGCGGTACAGGCAGCATTTCAGACTGAGCAGGACTAATCTTAGATAAGTCTCAGATTTATAACTGTCATTGTTAAATTACTAATTCTACACAAGCAAATCTACTGGTTTGTGAATATAGGGTCTGCTGTCTTAAACAGCCTGCAGTTTTGTTCATTTTTATGGTTCACAGTAAATTCTACTATGTCCTAAATCACCCTAAGAAGTCTGGGCAACCTTACTGAAGGACTGGATGTAGCTCTTCTACCTTGAAGAAGTATACTTGTTTTCACACCCCTAGATTTTCCAGTGTCTCCCAAAATACATTGACTGCCAAACAAATATATTTTGTCCCATTTTAACAATTTGAGTATTTTATAATGTCATGTTTAAACAAGTTCACTGTTTATATGGTAAAGTGCACAAAAACAGCAACTTGTGTTTTAACATTGTTTTTAGTTATATGCTAGAGGTTTACTCATGAAAAACTTACATTGCAAAATAACAAGCTAATGCACAACTTATATCCCCAAGATATAATTTATTTTCACCAAATATTTCCCCAAAGGTTATTTCCAACCTGTGCCCCCCAACCGGCCACTCTTAGGGGCTCAAACATCTCTGTCTTTCACCCTGTCTTTTCCCTCTTTCTTTTCCTTGTCTCTCTGTACAGTCTAATGAGCATAAGGAGGGGTCCAGCAAAGTCCCGGAGAGGAAGCGTGAGCGCCGGCAGCTAAAGACCAAACGACTGAAAGAGTACACCATCAAGTCACACTCCAGTATGCCACCCAACAACACATACATCAACTTTGAACGCTTTGCCCAGGTGGTGGAGGAAATTTCAGCAATGGAGGGCACTTTTAGCCAGCTGGCCTTAGCCCATGATGGCCTGCAGGAGGACATTGATGCCCTGGTGTCGATCTACAATGAGAAGGAGCTGTGGTACAAGGAGGAGAGCGAGAGCATCCGTCACGATTTGTCACAGCTCCGCTACGAGTTACGCAAGGTGGAGGCACAGAGGCGCAACGTGCAGGAAGACATGAGGAGTGTGGAGGCGGGCGTTAGCCGTGTTATTGAGCGCTACAAGGGGAGGCATACTCATTTTGAGGCTTTGCAGAAGGAACTCGGGGCAGAGCTGCAGTGGGTGCAGGAGGTGGTAGGCTCTTTCCAGGTTGCCAGGAGCAACGGCGGGTTCCCCAGCTGCAGCTTCAGCAGCGTCTTTAACTCTGATGTGAACGAGGCACTGAAAGAACTGCTGAACGGGACCTGCAGTGGAGAGTTGTTGACAGGAATTAACTTAGACCAGCAAAGATAATACATATTCTCAAGTGCTGCACAATACACAATTTATTAATCATGATCATTATACAGAATTTTGCAACATTTACATAGCGTAAACTGCAATAATGCAAATGAGGAAACTACTTTTTTATTATGTGCTATGAACATCCTGTTTGAATGATCCAACAAACATAAAACATTTGATTAAATGAAATGCAGTCTGATATTTAAACCATGGCACATCAGATCACATCACGGGTTCACCAATGTGTTCCTCCTATATCAAATGATGTATGTTGTATTTTATCCATATTATTCTACATACACAGTGTTAAATGTAGCGATTCTAGGGCCCTAATAAAAAGACAGGAGTATATATATAAGTATATAAGTCAGTACACCCTTTTTGTAAATATTTCATTATTATTTCTTATGGGACAACACTTAAGATATGACACTTTGATACAATGTAAAGTAGTCAGTGTTCCTACTTGTATAACAGTATAAAGTTGCTGTGCCCTCAAAATAAGTCAACACTCAGCTGGCAACAAAAGTGAGTACACCCTTAGTGAAAATGGCTAAATTGTGCCCAAAGTGTCAATATTTTGTGTGGCCACCAGACATGGGACCAAGTCACTAAGTTGCAAGTAACAAGTCTCTAGTCTTGACAATCAAGTCCTGAGTCAAGTCCCAAGTCAATACAAGCGAGTCTCGAGTCAAGTCCCAGGTCAATACAAAGAAGCCTCGAGTCAAGTCCCAAGTCTTAAACTCCAAGTCCTAGTCAAGTCACCAGATGTAACGTCATTTTAGTATTTAACACAATTGATGCAGTTGATTAGTAGTATATCAAACGGACATTAATATACCAATAATGTTTTAAAAGTTTGTATTATAACAAAAAAATAACCTGCATATGAAATTAGATCATTTCAAGCAATTCTAATCACTAATCACCTCATTTCCAGTCCATTACCGAGTTAAAATAGGTGTTGAAGCACAAAAACACTAAAATGTGCAGGCAGTGGGCCTTGAAGGCTATAAGGTTGAGAAACACTGCACTATATGGAAGTATTACACATTACACCTACAGGAATTTTAATGACATCACATTCTAAACCCATAAGCATTAATATCTGGACCTGGTCTTTGCAGTTCTAACAGCATGTGTGAACTCTGCAGTAGCTCTGCATGTACTGATTAGTGTTTACCACTTTTCTGCACTACTTGAACACTTCCTGTCTGAGATAATGTGCTTCCTAAATGCTTTACTTTTTCAGTAAAATTCACATTGGACGGAGGAATATTTAGGAGGGATGAACAGAGGCTAACTGCTATATGTGAAACATACATAGCACAGACCTACTGTTCTTTGTGCAGCCTCAAAAGTCAAACAAAGTGTGAAGTGGTTGCAGCTTCATCTGTGATCTTGATCCCACATGTCCTGCATGTCGCAGTTTGTTTTATTTACTACAGCATAATCTTTGCAATGGTCTTGGCCACCGTGCTGCAGCCCAGTTTCACGGTGTTGGCAATCTTCTTATAGCCCAGGCCATCTTTATGTAGACCAACAATTTTTTGTTTCAGATCCTCAGGGAGTTCTTTGCCATGAGATGCCATGTTAAACTTCCAGTGACCAGTATGAGAGAGTGTGAGAGTGATAATACCAAATTTAACACACCTGCTCCCCCTTCACACCTGAGACCTAGTAACAGTAACAAGTCACATGTCTCAACAACAAAAATTTAAAACAGGCACATTTTCCTGCATAGTTGCCGTACAGATGGATTGGGGTGCAAACTTAAGCAATGTTTACATACTTCATCAATCTATCTCTTCAATTTATCTCATTATAGCTGTTTTTACTGGGTTTTAAGTCATTTTATTGTGATGTATTTTGACTTCGTAAAATTACTTAAAGGGGTCATACAATGGATACAATGGACATTATCTTAATTGAATAAAGAGATTTCGGTAAATACAACTGACATACTATGAGCATCAAACAAAGTTGTCTCCTTTAAATACATGTCCTGTGTTTGTGAAAGCAGAGAAAAACAACCAGTGTCCAAAATCCTACACTGCTATTTAACAGTCCTGACTGCCCAAAAAAAATTACATATGCCAGCTAAAGTTCTAGCCCGGCACAAACAACTACAACCATTTCCAAAATTCTGTCAGTGAATGTGGATGAACTTTCATTGAAGCTGAAACTGGCTTCCTTTTTGCCATTTTCTTAATCAAATTAAGTGTTAACATATAACAACTGAAACTGACTTTGTCGTGTTTGTTGCTTCTAAACCAACCAATCAAAGCAGAGCTTAACAAAATATTCATGAACACACAATCAAAAATCAAAATGTCTCACACTCTCTCTGTACACAGATAGCAATCATCAATACAGCAGTTTGATTTCAGCAGGTGCACATTTTCACTCTCTCTGGCAGAGCACATGTTAGACTATCTTTTTTTTTCCAAAATCAAACAATACATATACACAAATGTATAATGCAGTACAACTCTAGGAACACTGTAGTGTAAAAATACAAAATAAAAATATATAAAATAAATAAAACGGGTATATGAATGTAAATATATAAAACAATATATAATTTATAATTATAAAAAAAAGATAACGGTGACATAACACTGCACTGTGATCGTATAGTATTTTTTCTCGTTTCTAAGGGCTTTGAGACAATATTCAATGAGTTATCATACTCTGTTGGCTCAGCATTGTTATAAAGAAAAGGTTACTTTTTTCCATCTTTAAAAACATTAGCTCTGAACATAAAAACTACAGTACAAAGAAAATAAACTGCACTTGCAACATACCTGCACACAGATAGCAATCATCAATACAGCAGTTTGATTTCAGCAGCTGCACATTTTAACTCTCTAAAGGACAAACGGACATATATTTAGCAGTGAATGCTAACATTTTCACCATATGTAGTATGACTTTCCTGAATTTGTCTTGAATTGTTGAAATGTGTGTTTGAAAAAGTAATGATTTAGACATGTGGTCTGCTCTGTAAATAAGTGGAAGGACAAAGTTATTATGTTAGTGTGCAAAGAAGTGAGCAGTGGGCCTGCAGTAGGCTGAGAGGTGATCCCTTTGGGCAGGCTGGATGTAACACAGGGCTGCTGATGTGGCTTGCTGCTTGACTGGGTCAGGAGGGAGGAGGGAAGACGAGCAGCTCCTCGCGTCCTGGTAAGAGGAGAGAAAGAACCCAGCCCAGTCAATAGAGAACCGTCCGGAACGAGCTGCGAGGAACAAGCTCAGGAGTCCAGTGGTGCGCCAACCTCGCTTTGCGGGGACGGCTACAAGAAAGGTTCAGCCGGGTGGAGGTGAGTGCCGGGCAGGTCAGAGAGATTGCAGATCTTCCTGGGCTCCAGGGAGTGAGAAAGGACCCCACTGTGGAGAAGCCAAGTCTGGTTGGATCTGTGGAGAGACCCTTTAGCGACGGCCCAGAGACCATGGACGAGTAAGTGCTGAACCCAGCAGTATCTCAGTTGGAGAGAGCAGAGAAACAATGTCACGCACTCGACTACGAGTGCCACTAAGCTAAGTAGGGAGTGCTAACGAACTACTGAGCTGGCACTGATGACTGTCAGCTGTGGGAGATGTTGCCATGGTGATGAGTGTGCGTGAGGGGTGTGTGCTGTGTGTATTCAGGCGACTGTGATCTTCCCAACGGAATGAGCTGTGGAGCTTACAGTGACATAGAATTGTTTAAAAATAGCACATATAATTTGAATTTGAAGTGCATTAGGTAGAACACAAATAACGTCTTAATCTCTATTCTGTTCAATTTATTTTAATGCCTTTTATGCCATATGTTTAAAATACTTTACTGTTAACATGCATTTAACAAGAATTCCATGTCTATTTTTGTGATATGGTGAGGGGGTCAGTATGAAAATGGCACAATGAACAACATATTCGGATTATCTCTGTAAATTGCTGTTATTCAAAATTATAACAAAAGCATTGTGTAATTTGAATTGCATTACTGCCCCTTTATGGCACAGTGGACTGGGAGGAAGCGGAGAGCAAGTTTTTGTTAGCTAAAAGATTGTGTACATGTGTTCCATGTGCTATTCTTTGCTGGGTCGTGGTGTGCAGTGGTGGTGGCTACCATCAACAACATTACGCTGCCACGTGTTACACCCCCCGTGGTGTGCGGGATGGGTCATAACAGTTATGCGACCCTGGGGTTAGCAGGGCCTAGATAAAATCTGGATAACAGGATACAGAAGACAGAATGAGACAGTGTGTTCAGCTTGAGTTCTCAGATTCATCTGAGAACATTTCCCTGCAACCCCCTTAAGCCACAGTCTAGCGCCCACCCCCAGGCACAGCTCCCTCTACAGGAGTGGAGGCATCATATAACAGTGCAATAACACATACAAAAACCAAGAGAACATATGTATAAAATATATGTAAAATAAATAATTACTTGTGACCACACTTTAAGGGTGTCACACATGCTCATTAAAAGAGCTTCAGTCTAAAGTGTTCTTCATTCTAATTAAAAAAAAAAGTTTAAAAAAAAGTTGCGTGTACAGCAGTGTGGAAGGACCCTCGAGAAGAACTACCTACTTTTGCTTGAAAAGAGAGTAAGACCCATGGTGAAGCTGTCTGAGATATCATGCATGTAATGTTTTTTTATCCTGCAGGGGGCAGCAGGGCTCATAATTCCATAATCTACCCGACTCCAGGGCCAGACACACTGATGCCTAATGTTAGATAACACTAAGGACAGTGACCTATGCAAACGTGACAGAGACCATGAAGGGGTGTAAGTCGCTTAAAATATAATTATATGTAGTATTCTCTATTATGTAATGTTTTAAATCACTATATTTTCATCTATCAGCATTCTTTCGCTACAATACTTCACAGAATCACTGGGAATCCCTGTCAAGTTCAATATGTGGTGTACATAACATTAGAAATTTAGTACTAACTTCTATTTGTTAGTTATTACCTTTTTCAGTCAAAGACATAATTCAGTTGAAGAATTAATAATTTCAGTTCAAGATAGCATCAGATTATTTTCTTAGTGTCCCTTTCAGGGAACGTAAGAGTAATTTGTCTTGCTTAATTAAAAGTGGAAATGTGAAGCCAAAATATATCTGAGTGGAAATAAAACTATTAAAGAAAACATAACACTCAAATATGGTGTATAAACCAAACAAAATACCTTATTTATTGGGCAAAATCAATTTACTAGCTGCCATTTTGCTGCTGCATCAAATGGTCTCTCTCTGTCTCATTCGCTGAGCAAGAAACTCTCATATCTTATTTAACTAATTTATTATACATCCAGAGCGTAGCCTTATGCAAGAGAACACCTTTTTAGATAGTCTTATTTTACATAGGACTCTCTGTAACCCAGCCAACCAGAGTAGCTCATCAAATTATTCATATGCTCCCAAACTGCTGGGGGTCCTGCATGTAAACCTGGGCATTTTTGTACCCAGACCAATGTCACGGGCAGGGACATACATTAATTTACAATTAGCAGTACTTTATACATCTAAATAAACATGTAAGAGGTAAAGAGAAACAGAGAGAGAGAGAGAGAGAGAGAGTTTTGTTGCAGATATATATTTTGTGACACTCTGACACTCTTATTTGTGCCTGCAAAGTAGAGATAATTAAACTCTCCCTTTTACTCTTTTACTCTCTCTCTCTCTCTCTCTATATATATATATATATATATATATATATATATATATATAGAGAGAGAGAGAGAGAGAGAGAGAGAGAATAAGTGATATTTGTAAGGGGTCCTTAGCTTGTATAATGTATGTGACAAATACACCTTGGCTTAGGGAACTGCACCTTAAATGTGTGCTACAGTCTGACGTAAAACAAATATAAGAAGAAAATCATTTTTTTTGTCATACAAACAATATAAATTATGTTTTCTTAAACATACATAGCAACATTACATAACAAATATTCTTGGTACCTAAGTACTACAAAATCTTTCCTAATGTAAATTTTATTTAGGTACTATATTCATTCGGAGATGTGAATCAATTCATCACAAGAATATAATAGTTCCATTATCAAGCCAACATATTTTTCTGTTCAATAAAGGACAGATATTGCCTAAATCTGTTCTAGATGAACTGTCATTAGCAGCTAGTTGTGCACAACTGTTCAGGCTCATGTAGTTTAAAACACATTTTTCCGTGACAAAATATATTACGTTTCTTTACAAATATATGGATGACAAAGATGATTGTTGTGCCATATCAACAGGTCTGTGTACATTACTGTTCAGTTACTGCGTTTCAAATTATGTTTGTAGTTTTTATATGCTTTTTTAAACTCTTGTAACTGTAAAAAATGCCATGTCATGGCAACAACCTATAACTTGTATACAGCAGGGAAGCAATGCGTGAAATTAGATTTCAAACGTCATTATGGTTTATCCACCTTTTAGAGGATGGTGTGATGATCCTCTCTGTCCTTTGACGGTGTATACTTCTATTAAGCAAACACAGACATAAAGACATCTGAGTGCGCACATTAGGCCTCGTCTGTATCTCCCAGTCAGACACACACAGGGACGCCTACACGCCAACGCGCCGCTGGGCTGGGGCTGGGGCTTGGGCTGGTGCTGGGGCTTGGACTGGGGGAGGGAGGGACGGAGGGGAGCCGAGAGGCTTCAGTCTCATTGTACAAGCAGCGGAGTCGAGGGAGAAAGGAGTTCTCTCCCTCTCAGTCCCAACGCTACTGTGACACGAGTCGACGAGGGTTTCGAGTCAGCAGCGGCAGCTTGCTTTGCACCGGTACACAGACGTGCTGATGTGACAACAATGAATTCAATTTATACGGTTTATACACAGAAGAGGCCTTTGACAGCTCGCGGTAAGCTTCAGTTCCACCCTTTACTGAGTGTGACCTAAGAACCAGCAGGAGCTCAAGGTCCTCAGTAGTTTAAATGCATGCTCATAAAGCCTTATTTCAGGCAGGCATAATGCAAATATGCTGCTAACTGAGTGATTTAGTGGGCGGCTGCGGTCAGGATTGAACGTAAGGAGACCTGGAGTAGCACCAGCTGAGCTGACTCATAAACTGTGGCTACTGGGGCAGCAGCTACATGTAGCCTGGTCAGTTAGGTTGCTTTCCCAGAGACTTGACATGGCTGTGATGACTTTGTCTTGGTTTGGCAGGTCAGCTGTGAGTCAGCGAGGTTAGTTATAACGCTAATAGCATTCACTAAGACAGCAATTACGGTAGACAGCTTGCTGGCCAGAGCTAAGTAGCCATTGGGTACTGATGCTATTTGTTGGCTAACTGCAGCTGCTAACTGCTGCAGAGGATCTATTTATTCAGGCGACAAACGTAGATCTCTAGCTAACCTGTTACTTGAATGGTTTGTCAGTTATAATTTTGTCAGACTGGCCTCCTCATTTAACGCAAAACGTTAAGTTCCATTTCCGTTATTAATTTCTTTGCTTACACGTAGTCGACGTTACCGAACTAGCATTAGCTGAAAAGCTAGCTACGTCAAAGATGGGTGGGCAGAGGGTTTGGAAAGGCAGCTGGGTGATTAAGCAAAGCGAAAGTTTTGCTAATTGTTTGTTGTTGTTATGAGACACGACTCTAATAGTTTATACTGTCGGTTCCAAAACAGTAGATTTTTTAACTGTAGCATGAATGGCCGGTTATAAAGCTAGCTCTGCTAGCTAGCTAAGTCAGGACAGACAGGCTGGCTTATATATGCTGCTGTGAAAAAATTATGAACAAGCAGCTGTAAAATGCTTAAAACATGCCACATAAGATAATTCAGGTAATATTAAATGTACGCGAAATTAATATAAAATTGGTTCGAGGTGACAGAACATTTCTAGCCAACTGAAATTGTGTAGAACCTCTACCTCGGAGAGATAGCTGACCACATTGTTTCCTGTGGTCAGACCGTCTGTGCCAATTGTTTACTTAGCCAGTGTGTGATACTGCATTTAACAGTTTACCCTTCATGTCGTATTCTTGATTCCCTGTATTTGTGTGCAGTGTTGCTTTTGCATATTTCGTGTTTGCCTTTCATGCAAGTGGACTTTTAATACAATAATAATACTTAATACTCTTAATAATATTTCTCACAGTGTAGTTTAATCTTCACATCAAAATTGACCTGCAAAAAATAATGATGTAACCGATTTGCAGACATAATTGAAGGGTCAGGCAGTCCAAATGTAGGTTGAAATCAATGAAAAGATAATAGATAAAGTGTGCGGAATACTGTAATAAGGCCTGGGCTTGTTTCCTTTTTACCAAGATGTTAAAAAATAGCAAAGATAGACTTTTTCTTTTGTATCACATAAAGGTGGGTTTTGTGAAATACCCCTGGTCAGAGCGGTGAGGGGTGACTGGCCTACTTTGTGGAAAATATGCTGACTTGATAGACAAGTTTGTAATTATTAATTTGCTACAAGGAACTGGCAAAGGTCCAACATGTAAGCCTACTACCTGTACTACAGCGTCATCATTATTTCCAGGTGTTTTCAGGAACAGGCAGCTTCTTAACATTGTGTCTCAAAATTTCTTGTTACTTAAGCAGTGCACCTGTTACATCATTTTTTTTGCTAAGACAGACTCTTTACATATTTAATTTTTATTTTTGTAAAGATGCATAGGCTGGATGAGGAAGATAGTTGGCGTTAAGAGTATGATAAATTTACCTTAGGTTATATGTTTTAATCACATTTAACCATAATTATATGAGCTCCCTGCTCAGTTGTTATGTGACCTGATTGTAAAAGTATTAAATATTGAATGAACCTCTGCACAGTTCTGTCATTAAAATGTGGTTTTGCTATATTTTAACAAAGAGTTATAAAGAATATTGTGCTCCACACTTGCTCTTACTGTTGAATT
Organism: Megaleporinus macrocephalus; assembly: GCA_021613375.1. Classification (NCBI taxonomy): domain Eukaryota; kingdom Metazoa; phylum Chordata; class Actinopteri; order Characiformes; family Anostomidae; genus Megaleporinus; species Megaleporinus macrocephalus. Next base: position 19,468,946 of record CM038721.1, on the reverse strand, counting down.
ACTAATTTGTTTCAAATGAGCTTCTTTTTATACTTTTATTAAGCCTTTTATTCAACTCAAATGGTAACTTATTCAAACCATTTACATGATGTATACATTTTTGTTGATTTAAAGTTTTTCCACATAATTTGAACACAACAGCTGATGGTTACATTGTATGAAAATGTTATGGGAAATGGACCAATAGAAATGCTCCAAAATAGCTTGGAAGAAAATCTGGTTCTATTGACTTACATTAAAAATAAAGACAGTTTTTGTCCTGTGAAGAGGTACTCCACATATATAGAATCATTATTTTAAAAGATGTAAGTTTTCAACACAATGTCTTGGTTGTTTGTCAGGTGTGACAGCTTGTGTGTGAGGCGGCACCATGGCTGTAATGATCCCACCAGTGAAACTGAAGTGGCTGGAGCACCTAAACAGCTCCTGGATTGCCGAAGACAGTGAATCCATCTCCACACGCGAGGGTGTGGCACTGCTGTACTCCAAGCTTCTGGTCAACAAAGAAGTGGTGCTGCTCCCTCAGCAGGTGCTATGCTTAAAAGGTCCCCAGCTGCCAGACTTTGAGCGAGAATGTCTTTCCAGCGATGAGCAAGAGCACTACTTGGACGCGCTGTTGGCCAGCCAGCTGGCTTTGGCCAAAACCGTCTGCTCGGACTCACCATTCGCTGCTGCCCTACGCAAACGCCTTTTAGTCTTGCAGCGAATCTTTTATGCACTTTCCAATAAGTACCATGACAAGGGCAAGGTCAAGCAGCAGCAGCACTCAACCGAGAGCACGCTGAGCTCTGCTGAGCTACAGGCGGTCAGCGAGCGGCCCCGCTCCAGCACAGACGCGCTGATTGAGATGGGTGTGCGGACAGGCCTCAGTCTGCTCTTTGCTTTACTCCGACAGAGCTGGACGCTGCCACCCACTGGGCCTGGCCTTAACCTCTGCAATGATGTCATCACCACCGCCATTGAGGTAGTTGGCTCCTTGCCTCCGCTATCACTGGCGAATGAAAGCAAGATTCCACCCATGGGCTTGGACTGCTTGGCCCAAGTAACCACGTTCTTGAAGGGGGTGACCATGCGGCACTCGGGAGCTGACGTGGTGGGCAGGAGACTGGCTTGTGAACTGCTCCTGGGACTGGCAGCACAAAGAGGTTCCTTACGGTACTTGCTGGAGTGGGTGGAGATGGCGCTGGCCGCCTCTGCAGGAGTCAGTAGCCTGGAGCCCACCCAGGCTGTGCTGAGCCAGGAGGGCCTGATGGGATATGACTGTTTTATGAACATTCTCATGCAGATGAGACGCTCACTGGTATGTAATTTCTTCCTCAGTTACTAATGCAGAAATGTACACTAATATTTGAGACATGATTCTTTAAATACATTTGAAATTTTAATGAAATGTTTGTAGTATTGTTATTAATTTTTTCTGATGCATTAAGCAGCAAAACAGATGAAATTAGTTAAGCTATTTGTGTAAGGTCTCAAGGTTTGCAAATATTGGGGGAAAAGTAAGAAAATCTGAAAAATGCTTAAAAGTTAACAAATACAATGTGGTCTTTTATCAATTTCTATTACACAGCACCATGTAAACTGAGATATGAGAAGTTAAAATATTTTAAATTGTAATTAAACATTTGTAACACTCCTTTTACAACCCATTCAGTATTAGTTACATGATTACTGTTGCTTGAGCTTTGGGGTCAGACATTTTTTTTTTAGAATTTAATCAATGAAAAACTAAAAGTGACAAATAAACTAAAAATAGACAAATAAATTCAAAAGAAAATTTATAATGCTTTATAATTAGGGGTTGACCAATTGTCGGACCTATCAACAATAAGAATCATTTTTTTGCATTGAGTCCGCACATGAACTTCCTTTGCCAGTAATTGCATGTTTTTGAATTGTTCACTTGTTTTATCATTAACTGTTCACTATATAGCATTTTCTAAATAGTATACTGACCAGGTAATGACCAGAAGACTTTGTGCACTGCGTTCATAAACACTGCTTCATGAAAAAGCTGCGCGCGTTTGTGCGACTTCTTTATATTCTATTCATATTCTATTGTATAGTCAAATCAATCGTGACTGCCATATTATAGGCCTGGGCGATAGGGCGATGTACTTAGACATCAGCGATGACCTGATGCTGATAATTGCACATGCTGTGTGGGATAAAGAACTGCGTCGCCCGCTGCTTCAGAATTGCATTAAATGTGCTGAACTCGAAAGGACGGATGGGGACGTGATGACCCCAACTATGTTGGCTAGTTGTATCACATCACAACAACATTTACAAACATGCAATTCTTTTCAGAAACACTGCAGTCCAGCAAAAAGGTCACAGCAGAAAAACAGCATCATACAAAAGGCGCTTTTAGATCTCAGTAGGTGAAAGATACGTGCGATTGTAGATGCGAACACACACGCACTCACGCACTCACTCGCGTCTTCACAGGAGAGAGGGGGTTTTCCAGTGTGAGAGACTTTCGAGCCTTTCTAAAATGTATGTCTTACTTAATTCCTTTTTATTGGTTGGCAATAATAGGTAATAGGTTTCTCACTAGTATGTGTTTGTGGACTATTTTAATAAGTAGACACGGACAGGTCAGTAATTTAAGCATTGTTATATATTTCAGTGAAAATGACGTCTCCTGCGGCTCCTAAAATATGTCTGACAAAATGCGACAGTTTTTTCTTGGTCAGTAGTATGACACCACCGCATTGCATTATGGTGTACGTGGGAAATTTTGCGGTGCATTATGAATGATCAATAATTAACTATACATGACTCTGAACACAGCTTCTGTCTGTATATGGCCAAAAGTCAAGTAAAGTCAGTCAGACATATTTTTTGGTTTTGTGAGTGAAGAAGCTCCTACACCGCTGACTTTACAGAGATGCGAGCTGTGTGTGATAGAGTTAATGGAGCTCCATCTCTGAAACGAGGTGAAGAAACTCTTTCTCCCTTTGCTTTTCCAAACTGAGAAACGTCCCTCACGACCCCATAGTTTTCCTGTTTTTTGTGAGTTAAAGACATTGTCATAGATGGTCTCTTTAACCTTTTTCTTTATTGGAGTATATAGTTTCTCACAAAAGTGAGAGCACCCCTCACACTTCTTTTCATTGGAAACACTATAGAAATTAAATTTATATAACTAAGAGTAGTCAGTGTACAGCTTGTATAGCAGTATACTGTAGATTAACTGACAATAACTCAACACAGCCATGAATGTCCAAATAGTTGTCCAAATTGGGCCCATAGTGTCAATATATTGCTCTGGGACAATGACCATGCAGACGGAGTTATTGTAGTGTGCAGCATATGGTCTGAGCACTGACGGGGTGACCTCCCACTTCTTCTGCATCAATGCTGGCAGCACTTATGCGTCTCTTTTATGAAGCCAACCTCTGGATATGACACTGAACATGTGGACTCGATTTCTTTGGTGGACCCTGGCGAGGCCTGTTCTGAGTTGAACCCATCCTGGACACCGCTGCAACACCTTGGCCACCGTGCTGTGGCTCAGTTTCAGGGTGTTAGCAGACTTCTTATGGCCTAGGCCATCTTTGCGGAGAGTATTAATTCTATTTCTCACATCCCCAGAGAGTTATTTGCCATGAGGTGCCATGTTGAATATCCAGTGGTCAGAATGAGGGAATTGTACCCAAAACACTAAATTTAACAGCCCTGCTCCCTACTCTAATGAGTCACATGACACCAAGGAGAGACAACAAAATCACTTGTGTTGCCAACTATTTTGACACTGTTTTTCAGAAGAAAGTTCATCTGTACTGCTATACAAGCTGTACGGTGACTTCTCTAAGTTATATTCAAGTTTATTTTCTATAGTGTTTCCCCTAAAAAGATATGACAATAGGATAATAGGTAAATATTTGCAGAAATGTGAGGGGTGTACTTACTTTAGTTAGATGCTGTATACACACACAGGTCCAAATTTGAGCGCCATTAATCTTACAGTTGTCACTACTACATGTCATTAAGAGCTATAATTATTTTTTAGCTGTTCATTGTCTGTTCATTGTCATTGTTTCTGTTCAAATGTTCATATAACATGTATTATAATGCGAGTTGCATTTATTTACATTTTCATAATTTATTACCCTTAAACAGATGGAAAATGTGTATCAGCCCAGTATCTCTGAGAACTAAAAATAGTTATTAGAATTATTGTTATTTATAATTTATTATTATCAAATATAAATCTCTCTCTTAAGTTTCCTTTTTCTGTAAATTGAGATCCTTGCTTTATGCTTAGATAACTAGTGTCTACACTTTTCCTGGCTTGTGGTGCAAGCATGCCAGTTAATTATCGTTGTGCACTTAGGGTTGTGCTCATGGGTTGTTTCTGCTTGTTGTAACTCATCTACAGATGGTATTTGGTGAAATTTCCCCACTTAAAAGTTGTTAGAGCATCATAGTTGTTAATGTAGCATATTATAGAAATTAGTCAAAAACATTTTGGCTAGTTCATAATTATTATGAAATATAAATCTTTCTCTTAAATGAGTCAAATATGAAAATAGACTTGAATAAAACTGGCTTTGTCTCATGTATTTGCCACAAATCAAATTAATAATGCACTGTGAAATTGCTCCTGAGTCTAGACAGAATTTTTTAATCCCAATCACACATTTGGCATGAAACAGTTTTCAGCAGTAGATTATTGTTTTTGAAATAAGGACTTTATTTTATTTATACTGATAATAAAATTGTGGAACAATGTTCACCAGGGTTCATCTGCAGACCGGAGCCAATGGAGGGAGCCAACTCGCACCCCAGATGGACTGTGCTCCCTATACGAGGCTGCGCTTTGTCTGTTTGAAGAGGTAAATCCTCACTGCCACGTAATAGGAAGCAAGTTATTTGCTTTAGGCACAAAACAGTCATTGTACTAATTCCGTGCATCTGATTTTGTGTGTTGTGACAGGTTTGTCGCATGGCATCGGATTACTCAAGGACATGTGCAAGTCCAGACAGCATCCAGACAGGCGAGGCAGCTATGGTGTCTGAGACATGTGAAGTGTATGTTTGGGGCAGTAACAGCAGCCACCAGCTTGTAGAGGGAACCCAGGAAAAGATCCTTCAGCCTAAACTGGCACCCAGCTTCAGTGATGCACAAACGGTAAGCAGTGCACAAATACAAACTGCTTATTTTCACTGTGCTGCTGGAAACTATTTTTTTCTTTTGAATGCATCAATCTCCTGATGGCTACCAAAGCATGTTGGTGGAAATGGAATTTTATAAAGAAATACAGTCAAATACTATGTAAGTGTATGTATTAACAAATAAGGGCTGTTTAGATTTGCATCATATTCCACTATTCTATAAATCTGACTTTTTTCTTAAAAATAATATATATTTTTTTATATAAAAATAATCAAAATTATGCCAAATTTAATTTCATTGCATTGAATCATTTGTTTAAGAATCAATAGCACATCATGAGGTCAGATATTTAGGGCAGTTTCACCTGCAGTACAAGGCCTGAACAATTTGGGTAAAACATGTAATTGTGACCAATTTTATGATTGAAATAAAATGTTCTGTTAATTAAGATCCATGGTTTGTTTCTGATTGGTCTGACTCACCTACAGGTGGTTCACAAGCTTTTAGTAGAAATTGTCCCACTTAAAAGTCGTTTATAGAAATTGTCTATTATAGAAATTGCAGCTTGTGCAATTGGAAAATTGTATCTTTTTGTTTCCAGATTTCCTCTTGCTATTAATGTCAGCAGCCATGTTAAAGAGAGTTAGAGAGTTCACACTGACTGCACCCTTCATTGCAGGCCGGATGCTACACTAAAGGTTCTGCAACTAAAAAATTTATGATTTCTTGGGCTGCACACAACAATTGGGTGTCTGTGGAAATAAAAAATAAGCTTAAGTCTGCTGTACCACTTCACAGCGGGACCACACAGAGAATGTATGTGTGTGAATAGGTCTACAACAAATATTCAGATAATTGATAATTGAAATATTCACAAAAAACATTTAGATAAACAATGCTTTTACCTGTATTTATGAAAACATGCACTTTTACTTGTTCAATGGTTAACAATGTTTAGTTTTTGACACAAATGCTAGTGTTACCAGTAGCTTATAGTGGCAGCAAATTTAAACAGAACAAGATAGTGTGCTTGCAACCATTTTTAATGTTAGTCAAAAGGCCAAGGCTTCAGTGATATATCTGCACAGTATTTCCCATACATAGGTTATACTATTGTATTCACGCTAATGATTAATATTAACTACATTATTAACATCAATATGAGTATTGAGAGATACTGCCTGATGTGGAGGAGAAAGCCTCGTAATTTTGGTACCCTGAAGTGTGCAAGTGCACTGTGTTGGATAAGTGCTTGTAGCATGTTTTGGTCATTTTGCTCATTGAAAAAAGTCTCGAATGTTTTCTGATGCATTGTTTGTGCCCTTAGATTGAGGCTGGCCAGTACTGCACTTTCGTCATCTCCTCCGACGGCTCTGTTCGGGCATGTGGAAAAGGGAGCTATGGCCGCCTGGGACTCGGGGATTCTAACAACCAGTCCACCCTTAAGAAACTAACCTTTGAACCCCACCGCGCTATTAAGAAGGTTTCATCATCAAAGGGCTCGGATGGTCACACACTGGCATTCACAAGCGAAGGGGAGGTGTTCAGCTGGGGGGATGGAGACTACGGCAAACTGGGACATGGCAACAGCTCCACACAGAAATACCCCAAACTCATACAGGGACCCCTGCAGGGAAAGGTACTAAACACTCCCTACACCAAAAAAACAGTATTACAAAAATTGTGAGTAAAGGAATTAGGACGGGATGATAAGAAGTGACGCAGTGTGCCTACACTGTACGCTGAAGTTTTACATTAAAACCACTGCTTATTTAGCAGGTTAACAGCTCGACACATCACGACACAGATTGGATTTGCCAAACCAATGCTCCACTCCACTTGAGGATGAAGGCTTAACATTTGTTTAACATATTCTAAATGTTTTTGGGAGATTAATGATTACATGTTTATTGGGTGATGAAACGAAAATCCTGCTTGGTTTTTTTATGGCTAATATGGTCAAAGTTTAAATCCGTTCAAACATGTTGGGTCAATTTCCTGGAATTAAGAACTTGTAACGCTGTGTAATGCTCTGAATTGGGTTTCTGCATTTAAAGGAGAATGTAGTCTTGAATATTGCTTATTCCCTTACTGGGTACCTGTCCTGTAGGTTTGCGATTGTCCAGCATTGTATCTATCCCTATGTATGACATTCTTTAAGAGTATTTAAACATGCTCCAGTTTTGTTAGTTCGTTTCTTGGGCGCAACAATAGTACAGAAACATATTTAACCATTTATTATTCGCCGTGAATTATTTCCATGGTTCAAATTTAATACATTATAAAATAATTAGGAGAAAGGTTTGGGCGTTTCCGATCAAACAACTTTATTCAAGTGATATGCTTTTGACATGAAGTGATATGCTTTAAAATGTGATTGATTCCTTTTTTATGTTTTAGCAGCATTCTGTAGATGCAGATGCTCCATCTAAATTCAACTCCAGATGTTTTCTAAATCTTTTGTGAATTAACTAATGGTGCAGTGACCATCAGCATACAGTTACTTGTGGTGAAAGGACCGACTTCTCTGTGGTTCATTTGATATAGCTGCTAAAAGCCTAAAATTTAAGCTCACATTTTGCACGTTGTTAAAGCCAGTTTGTCATTCTTTTGTGTTCCATCCAAGTGTGTCACATAGTAGCTGCACACAAACAGCATTGTGCCGTACATGTTTGCTTAAGCTTTGTGCATCTCTGTGTCTGTGTAGGTGGTGGTGTGTGTGTCAGCAGGCTACAGACACAGTGCGGCTGTTAGCGAGGATGGGGAGCTGTACACATGGGGAGAAGGTGACTTTGGAAGACTAGGTAATGTTCCAGATTTCTTCTTAGATTTGTAACAGAAACAATTCTTTGTTTTGTTTTTTGAAGGGTTTATTATAGGATATTTTGTTAATAATTGCTGATAAAATTACAGAATTTGTTTGTGCAGTGTTTACAGTTAACACTGTCTGTTTGTTTGTATGATGCATCTATAATGTATGTTTGTATTTAGGCCATGGTGACAGTAACAGCAGGAACATTCCCACACTTGTAAAGGACATCAGTAACGTGGGCGAAGTGTCATGCGGGAGTTCCCACACCATTGCGCTGTCGAAAGACGGCCGAACAGTTTGGTCCTTCGGAGGCGGAGACAATGGTAAGTGCATTTTAAATCTTAGCTGTGGAGATTGTCTAGGTGTGCAGCTATTATATCCTCTGCCTCAAAATTAAGCATGTAATGATGTTGGAATCATATCAGCACATTTTTAGATTTGACTGATATTTCAAACCAATATTGGGTGATATTTTCATTGTAATCCGGGATTGTTTAGACAACTTTACATTGTAAATGTCTGCATTGTATTCTTTTAATTGTACATAAATATAAAATGTTTCTTGTCATACCCAGACAGTTATTTAGTCTCAGTTTATGCATTTCATAATGACTTGCACACAACAACGTCAGTATTGGCTGATATGTACTATTGCAAATGGCATCAACCAGTGGTTCCTATATCAGTGCATTTATCCAGTGGATTTACTGTCCAGTGTGGTCAAGAAGCAAATATTGTATATATCTTGAGACTTGTTTGTGTTTTCTTTGGCAGGTAAGCTTGGCCATGGTGACACTAATCGTGTTTATAAACCCAAAGTGGTGGAGGCTGTACAGGGCATGTTCATCCGAAAAGTGTGTGCTGGCAGCCAGTCTTCTTTGGCCCTCACCTCCACTGGACAGGTGCGGCTCTAAACTAAAGAGGAAAGATTTTCACCACTAATTATTTGTTAGTCTTGTGTGTGACTGTGTGCATTCACTGTTGGGTGTTTTTCTAGGTGTACGCATGGGGATGTGGTGCCTGTCTGGGATGTGGGTCATCTGAGGCCACAGCTCTAAGGCCAAAGTTGATTGAGGAGCTGGCCACCACCCGTGTTGTTGACATCTCCATAGGAGACAGTCATTGCCTAGCTCTTTCACATGGTAATGTACTTCATATAACCCATTCGCTGAAGCATGCACCCAGAAAGAATTGCATTTACCATTGCTTCTTCCCACTTGGTCTGTATTACAAAACATTATTGATTATTTTCCATTTGAACTTCTTAGACAAGCATGCAGAGTGCAGGTTTATAGGCAGGATAATGTACTGTAATGCTGAGGATGTGGAATACAGATTGCTGGGAGGTTTGTTGGAGCTGTAGAGGCTGTGTTATAAAAGAGAGCTGATAGAGTAGAACTCTTGATTTGTGCTGACTCAGACAGTCATGCATAAGTTGAGGAGAAAGGCCTCCAGAAATGACATCAGAGCAATGACATCTTAAATACTGTACATAACCTGCTTAGACAATCTTTTCAACAGGCTCTAGAAATATAGGACACAATATTATTGTATTGATATTGTGCCTTTTGAATCTGTAACAAATAAAACATTTTATTGCTATCATTCTAAAAATAACAGCCTATAAAGTAGATTATGAGCACTCTTGAGATAGATTGTTGACTGAACCCAATGCTTTGTTTCTGCACATTTTGTAGACAATGAAGTCTATGCATGGGGTAACAACTCCATGGGCCAGTGTGGTCAAGGTAACTCTACTGGTCCCATTACCAAACCCAAGAAGGTAATTGGTTTAGATGGTGTGGCTATTCAGCAGATTTCTGCTGGAACCTCTCACAGCTTGGCCTGGACAGCTCTTCCTAGAGACAGGTTAGCAATGACGTTTCACGTTTCTCTGCACAGGTGATATTCGCCCATAAGGTTATATGAGTGTCTTCACTAAAGAATTATTATTTTGTAACATTTTGTATATGTATATGTGATTATGTGTAGGCAAGTGGTGGCATGGCACAGGCCTTATTGTGTAGATCTGGAGGAGAGCACTTTTTCTCATCTACGCTCATTCCTGGAGCGATATTGTGACGGCATCAATAACGAGGTTCCTCCACTGCCTTTCCCCTCATCCAAGTATGTCATTACAACTATACAGCCTAAAACTCTTAATGGTAATTAACATATTGTGGTGAGGTAGTTTGAGTGCTTGTTTTACCTGCATTTGCTGACCTACAGAGAGCATCATAACTTCTTGAAGCTGTGTCTGAGGCTTTTGTCCAATCACTTGGCTTTGGCACTGGCTGGAGGTGTCGCCACAAGTATTCTGGGGCATCAGGCCCGACCGCTCCGCAACTTGCTCTTCAGACTAATGGATGCATCAGTGCCTGATGAAATTCAGGAGGTTTGTCTGTGATTTTTGTTTGCATACTAATCTGTTTTTGTGCAGGCTGAGACATTTATTTACAGTTTGATTATGAATTCTGCATTTGTGTCAAAGGCGGTCATTGAGACGCTGTCTGTCGGTGCTACGATGTTGCTGCCTCCTCTGAGGGAGAGAATGGAACTTCTACATTCGCTCCTTCCTCAAGGACCTGACTGCTGGGAGAGCCTCTCCAAAGGACAGGTGTGTGTGTCTTTTTGCAGTGTTGGACACATTTTCTCCATAACATGCAGGTTTAACTTTTGCTCTCTGCAAATATATATATATATATATATATATATATAATACTGCAATTATTTTTTTTCCTTTTGAGACTAGTGTCAACAAAGTATTGCATAAATATTCTCTTTGCTGCTGTGCTCACATGTTTTAATGCAAACTGAATCAAACTCGGGTTAACATGATCTGTGCTACATAGTGATGACATTGGAAATGACATTTATTATTTTCAGAAACTGATACCACTAAGTCTTATTCTTTAGTTAAAATAAACACAAAAAATCAGGTTATCAGAGTCAAGCTACTTAAATTTTCTACTACACTATAAAAAGAAATACACAGTTAATAAAATCACATGACTATTTTTTTTTCCTTCAGTAACTTATCCAGCATTGTTCTCTTTGTACAAAATAAGTCTTCAAAATAAGTGTGATAATGTAAGGCTAATGAATATTTGTGTGCATTTCAGAGGATGCAGCTGGACATTATTCTGACCAGTCTCCAGGATCACACCCATGTAGCATCTCTGCTGGGCTACAGCTCACCCCCTGATGCTTCTGAGCCTCTCACATTACCTTCTGATTCCACACATACTCCTGGTGCTCACCCAGACGCACACCCTGATACACACCTGGCAGAGATCCTTATGAAGACTTTGCTTAGGAACCTGGGCTTCTACACGGTTTGTGTGCCTTTTTTAAGCATTTCAGAGAACATTATTTCCGGGTATATTAACCCCTAATTTATTTTAAGCTCTCTATGATGTACATGTATGTTAACAGGACCAGGCATTTGGAGAGTTGGAAAAGAACAGTGATAAACAGCTGCAGGGCACATCATCATCAGACAGCAGCCAGCCAGCCCACCTTCACGAGCTTCTCTGCTCTTTACAGAAACAACTACTGGCCTACTGCCACATTAATACTGTTACAGAGGTAGGCCCTGTTCACACTTGGTATATTAATAATAATAATAACAATAATAATAATAATAATAATAATAATAATAATAATAGTTTATTGTTACTATTATTATTATTATTTTATAAATCTGCAGCCAGTTGCACCAGCTGAACATATGATGGTTGTAAGCTGGGGTGAAAAGTTCATCCTAACATTTAGAGTAGATTTTTGGATACACCACAAGACAGTACACCTTCACTAGTAGTGCATAAAATGTTTATAGATCAAAACATTGTCACACAGAATGATGTTTTACTGTCTGCAGCCAATCACTTACACATCCCGATGTTAACAGGGAGCATTACACGCATGATTTTTAAAAACTTTTCTCTTTCTGTGCCACGTTTGCTTTGCTTAACGTATGTCTGTCATATTAGTTTAACTTCAGAAAGCATTTATGTTTATTATGTATGTCCGCTTGTATGTGTGTTTATTCTGATCTGCTGCTGCTTGAGAACTGGGGTCCGTGTGGCCAGTATTTTGACTTTATCATTAAATGGTCAGTAACATCAGCAGAGCTCTGGCTAATGTAACCGGTATATGATTCAGTGCAAAAGTATGCTGATGATAGTGATATTTCAAAAAATTCTCAGTTGGACTAAGGGCTCTGTTCCCATCTGTGTTGTGTTGCAGATCTGATGTTAAGAGGTTTGTGATCTTTTCTATCTCTGATTTTAACATGAATGTAAATTTAAGTTGTTAAAATTGATCAAAGGGGTGTAATATGTCTTGCAGAATTTAATGTTAACGCAAGGCAAGATGCAGGATTTTTGATTAATTTTTCTAGCCATTTAACAGATTACACTTTCTGTAGGGTGCATGCAAATTTTAAGTTGAAAGCCTTGAAACTATTACTTGGCTAGTAACCTTGCAAATGTACCGGCAGTTTACGTTCAAAGTAGGCGACTGTCTAACTTGTGTTTAGCTGGTGCAGTTGGCTGCTGATCATAAGTGGACAGTGAGACATGTAGCCATTCACACTTTGCATTCCCAAATGTCTTATATTTGAGGCTGGAGGTACAGTCACAAATTGAGGTACAATTAGAAAATTGTTTGCATGTAGCTTGATATCAGGTTGATGGATTTGATTGTTTTTGTCTTCTTAAGGGCTCCAGTAGTGTGGCTCTTCTCCATAAACACCTGCAGTTGTTGTTGCCTCATGCCACAGACATCTTCACTCGCTCAGCTATGCTTCTAAGAGAAAGCTCTGGAAATGGCAGTGTTCGTGGGAAACTTCGAGGTAAGCGCTTTGATGCGTACACAAACAATATTTACAAACACACGTTTATTTGATTGTTCAATGGAAAGTGTATCTGGTTATAAACTGCATTTGTAATATTTATGTTTGTGCTGTAGATGTGATCTACGTATCTGCGGCTGGCAGTATGCTGTGTCAGATCGTGACATCTTTGCTATTGTTACCTGTGTGGGTGGCTCGGCCGCTGCTGAGTTTCCTTTTAGACCTTTTGCCTCCGTTAGACCGTCTCAACAGACAGTTGCCAGCTGCGATGCCATTAGAGGACCAAGAGCTTCAGTGGCCCCTTCATGGTCAGGCTTAAATCTTGTCCAATTTCTTGTTTATGCGTTCAGTCTAACCCTTCATAAATTCCACAGTTTTTTGTCGTTGAGAAATAGACAGTCATTGAGAGCATTTGGATTTGAAATTATTAATTGTGAATGGTGATTATTGTTTACTACCCAAAACGATCAGTAAACCTATATGTGTTTTTAACATTTTGGTAATAATGGCTAAATAATAGAAAATAGTAGTAATAACTTTCTATGAAGGAGATTTTAGAGTACTTTTAAAAATTGATGGATTTCCCATTTAAAAGGGCAAATGTGTGGGCAAACATGTCCAGTCATTTAAAATCTCTTTACTGAACAAGTGGTAGTGGTAAGCTCTTAGAACTCTCTCTCTTTGTCTCACTGCAGGAACCCAGGAGCTGGTGGAGCCGGTGTGTGTTTGTGTATCAGGCCCAGCACAGTGTTGGGTGTGGCTGGTTGACCTGGAACGCACAGTGGCTTTGCTTGTTGGCCGCTGCCTTGGCGGCATGCTGCAAGGCACAGCACCTTCACCGGAGGAACAGCATACGGCGTACTGGCTTAAAACCCCACTGTTTAGCAACGGCTTGGAAACAGACATACCACAGCTAGGTACAAGCACACATGTAAACCTACTAAGAATCACAACCAATTTGGTTCAAAGCAATAAGTTAATGCAATAAAAGCATTTAAAATTTGCATTATTTACAGAAAGAATGCAATAGACAGCAGACCACATTTTGCATTGCCTTTGAAGGGTTAATGTTGCTGGATACATTTTATTTTTTACATTTTAATTTTTATATGTTTCTGCAAATTATACATATGTGTATATATGTTATAGAGACATGCATTAGCTCTTTGCTGGAGGTGGCTCTATGTGGGAATGAAGAGCAGAAGCCTTTTGACTGTCCGCTGCATTCTGACATGAGTGTGTTAGTGGACCTGGCTCTTGGCTCCACCAAGGAACCAACACACAGCCTGTGGACCAACATGCAGGATTATGCAGTTAGCAAAGGTAATGCATACACACATACACAGGAATTACTCATATAACTTCAGACTGTCAAAGAAGGCAGCTACAGTATTGTGCTGTATAAATAAAATAGACATTTTAATGTAGTGATGTTTCCTTCTGTCAGGAATATAGCATGTGTAACAATTTATTTGCCTTTGCATCTGTGTGTTGTTTTAAATACAGACTGGGACAGTGCATCTTTGAGTAATGAGGCTCTGTTGGACAAGGTGTCCCACTTTGTTCTGGCAGCCTTGCTAAAACACACAGGGCTGCTGGGCCAAGCCTGCGGGGAGGGCAGGTAAGAAAGCACTTCGTTACCTTACTTAAGTACAAATTTATTTATACAACTTTATTTATACTTTACTGTAAAGTAAAGTAATTACTTTTTAGCTGACTTTTTACTTCTACTCCTTACATTTTCAGACCATTATTTGTACTTTCTACTTTTGTCCTTAATGGCGTTTTTTCACTTATATTACGTGTACTTTTATACTTTAAAAGCAGTACTTTTACACTTTTACTTGAGTATCTATACTTCTACCTGAGTAATGAATGTGAATACTTTTGATACCTTTGCCTAACACTATGTGAAAGCATTTATGTGGGCTGTAAGCCTTTGTTTTTGAAAAACACTAAGATAAAAATAATGATATAAATGAACAATACATTAAGCATGTATTACTGAAGATGACCTGACACATTTGCGATGTATGGCAGAAGAAAGCCATTTCTCTCACCATGCAATGCATATATGTTGGAAAGTTCTAAACCTTTATTATCTCTCTGGCCTGTTTAATGAGGCCTGAATTTCCAGTTCTCTGTCTTTTGTTTTTTTGCTTTTCCATTACCCACCGAACACCGGGGTACAGTTCTGATAGGATACAACACCAAATAGGCAACTTACTTTCTCTGTGTTCTCACTTATTCAAATTTTTTCTCATTTTTTTCGCTATATTTTTCCTTTTAATCTGGAGTAATTCCATTTTTGCAGTGGACACTGTATCTTTTATTTAGTTTACTCCTTTTTTTTAGTTTAACTGTTTTATTTTTTTCTAAAGACCACGTTTCACTGCTGTTTTTTGCTTTAATAATAGTTTTAACTATAATAACCTTTCTCTATAGTTGTTTGTAAACCAGTGTTAATGTATTAATTTCATTAATTTGAAAGTAATTTTAAACGTTACCCACTAATTAAGCATTACTCATATGTTGATGTCTTAGGTATCAGCCGTGTAAGCTGTTGGCCGAAGTGTACCGCAGTGTTTATAAGGTGCGGAATCGCTTGCTAGCCTGCAAAAACCTGGAGCTTACACAGACCCGTTCATCATCCAGAGAGCGCAGGGTATGAACACACGCAGTCACACGTTCCTACATTTACTACCCCAAGACAGACACACGCATTCAAATATTTTCAAAAACCTCTACACAAATCTGTAACACCTGTGTGTTTGCAGATCTCTGATAATGTAGAGTCAGTAGAGTTGGACCCACAGGAACACTCCTTTACCCGCACCATTGATGAAGAGGCTGAATTGGAGGAGCGAGCTGACAGAGAGAGAGATCGAGAGGAGGGCCACCAGGAGCAAGAGGAGGAGGAAGAGGAGAGGGAGCATGAAGTTATGACAGCAGGAAGTGAGTGCATGCACAGACTGGAGCATGTGTCGGTGCTGCTTATGTAGCATTGTCTTGTGCTCCATAGAATTAAACACTCTCCAATTCTTCAGAGTGCAAAAATTATTTAAACAAAAGGTTAACAGGGTTTTATATTAAATTCAGGCAAAATCAACTTGAAGCTAAAAGCTAAAAAATGCTAAATTACCAGTGTAATCCCAGTTCTCTTAACCAGGAGTGAATTATCTCACTATGAAAAACACACACTTTATCTTTCGTCCAATATCTCACTATGGGAAAGATAGTTGAGGTAGTTTATGCTTTCTGAGCTGGTGTCAAACAGGGTGCAAGAAAAGCCAGGATAAGATGAAGGAGGCAAGGCAAAGCTAGGCAGAAGCCACAGCCTACAACCGTTTTTGGAATGGTCTGAATATAAGATATAAAAGAGGGAACTAAGAAGAGTACTCTATGTACCAGTAAATGCTCTGTGACATCCTGCTGAAAAAATCAGATAAATTTATGGGGTGAAGACCTGCTAAGTGCAGCACATGCGTTTCCTACTGAAATCTTCTTTAAAAGGAGCCCAAGGAGCAACTGTTCCTCTAGTTGGATGAACTTTGAGGCAAATAGAGGTTTGTAATCTTATAGTAGTATAAGCTAAAATAAAAGCTAATGAAACAAGCATTTTAATGTGATGGATGAGCCTAGAGATACATACAGAACATGCTCAGGACAAACAGTGCTGTGTCCTGTCAGAAGAGAAGGAGGTGTGGGTGGAAAGCAACAAGCTCTAGGGCTGAAAGCAGGTGACTTTAGAGCCATGCGTATGTGCCTGCAAGTTGGATGCACAGAAAGAGTGTGTAATTTATTTGCCCATTACCAGCACAAGCAGTAAAACAGGGTTAATGGATAGTATATTGAGTTCTGTGCTATCCAGTGGCTCGAAAAAGTTGGCTGACAAAGCAAGACTAAGACTAAAAGGAGCTAAAAGCTTGGAAATAAGGCACAGTCTGCACACTCCTCTCATGAAACGGCAAACCAGTGGGTTTTTCCCCACAGTGGCCAAAATGCTTAAGTCTGAAGCAACAGCATATCGACAGAGACTCTGAGCACTCTTTAGAAATTTGTCATTACTATGTTCAATTAAAGCCACATTGAGACAAAGAAAGCCACAGTAAACTCATTTAGTGGTAACACTCCAAATGTACACAGAGCAACACAGTCTATCTTCCAAACAGATCTCAGCTAATGTTACAGCCAGTCTCACAGCTCACTAACAGAAAGCTGTTAGTAAAGTAATTAATTAATGTCAGGCTTGATTAATTACTGTTAATTAACTTTCATCAGCCAAAAAAACATGCAATACTAATAAATGTAATGAGCTCCATTCTGCGGTGGACAGCACATGACCAACATCACTGTTTATTGACAATCATAAATTCTCTCTTGACTTAACAGCATAACACCAGAGGACATGCAAAAGGTGCAGTGTCCTCTGGCAGTTGAATTGGAGACTGTTGCGAAATGGTATCTTGACAGAACTCAGCTATGGTGTTATAACAGTTTGTCAGGCCTGTTTGCTGCTTCTCTAACCCAGCTGCTCTCTGTGATGTGTTTTGGTGGACACAGAAATCTTTCAATGTTTCCTCTCAGCCCGGGAGGTGGTGAGGGGCCGAGAGCGAGACCGTGCAGGTAGCATCAGTGTCCAAGAAGATCCTATTCAGCCCGGCCAAGAGCGTAAAAACAGCACTGCCATACAGGAAGGACAAGACCTCTATACCACCGCCTGCAATGGTATCATCCACCGCTGTGCTATGCTTCTTTTGGCCGTCAGTCCTCCACTCATGCAGCAGACCAATCAACAGCTTTCCTCAGGTAGTGCCACACAGGAGGGAAGTGGATTTATGACAAGGTGAGTGATAGTGACTGGATGTGAAAGGCTCCACCATTGTACACTAGACTCTAGCTGCAGTTCTGGGCTGTTATCAGTATATTCCTAACACGTGTATGTGGTTCCATATATGTAATGTAACAAATCTACTTGACCTAATTCTCAGGCACCACATCTAAAAAGCCTCACATATGTAGCCACATGTTTTATGGGCTGACCTTTATCTTGGTTAGAAGTTCGTGTTATTTAAAATTTTACATAATATCAATAATCAGAAAACATTCTGTGGCATTAATCAGTTAATATTTGGGTTGTTGTTGTTCTGTTGAGTTATATTGTCATGCTGAATTATTGGTGCATTTGTGCATTGTGTGTAGGAGTGAGAGCTTGTCTGCTGAAAGCCGTTCCATTCAAAGCAGTCCAAGTTACAGACTTACTAAATCTCGGAGTGAGTCTGACTTGTCACAACCAGAGTCTGATGAAGAGGGATATTCATTGGTGAGTCAGGGTTACTTGGCACTTGCTATTTCTGCTTCCTTATTGTATATGTACTTGTATGATTGAGTCACATTTATGTAACTTGCATGTGACCTATTTCAGAGTGGCAGAAGGAATGTTGATCTGGATTTGGCATTCACCCATAAAAAGAGAGGTTAGTGCTTCACTTAACACCACACAGTCTTTTAGTTAAGCCCAATTTGTTACATCAGATTTATAACTAATTGAATTTTTAGTACCAGACTGTATATTTATGCCGAAGTGTCTTGTAATTATAAGTTGGTCAGGGTTATGTGTATATCTATGTAAGTATAACTTGTTTCTTTTTCTGTCTGGCTCTGTGTATTAGTGTATGTTCTCCTATTTTGTCAAATGAGTCCAAGAAATAAAAGGAACAAGCAAGTACCCGATGGCACGTTTCCCTCTTCCTTTAAACTCAGACTTTCTGCACATTTCGATAACATTAGCATCTATCAAAAGTGTCAAACTCCAGATGACACACCTGATTCAATGTACAAATCGCTGATTGGCTTGATAGAATGAATATCAGGTGTGTTAAAGCAGAGAAACTGAACTGTGCATTGCCATACATTGCTGTGGCCTTCCAGAACTGGAGTTTGACACCCCTGGCATAAGAAAAAGTTCATCACATTTGACCGTTTGACACCATCACAATTGCTGACTTTTATTTTAAATATCTGTGCCTGCGGCTCTTTTGACTTAATGAGCCTCACGCTCATTAAAATATAATAAAAATATTCAAAATGATCTCCCATGACCTTAATTTATTGTTTTGCTCGCTATCTTAATTGATGTTTTTCTGCCTTTAGGTCTTCTCCACAGTACGCCAGACTCGTCTGTCGAGTGGTTTGGTGGGCGTTCAGGCCGGGAGCGCCTGTATAGCTCCCCTCAGTCCTATGAGGAGTCCGACCTGGATCTGAGCCGCACGCTGGGCGTCCATGCCCTCATTGACAACATTGTCAGCTTTGTCAGTGGTGATGTGGGCAACGTGCCTACGTTCAAGGAGCCAGAGGAGAGCATGTCCACCAGCCCACAAGCTACTATTATAGCTATGGAGCAACAGCAGTGCAGGGCAGAGGTAGATACAGTATTTAGATCCGCTCTGGCACACCAGTGTGAGGTGTCGATCACATATTAATGTGGATGTTTGTGTGTTTGTGTCTGTCTAGCTGCGTCTAGAGGCCCTTCATCAGATCGTGGTGTTGATTTCTGGAATGGAGGAAAAAAGTAGCCAGGCTGGAACTGGGGGTGTGGCTGGGCATACTGGCTCTGCTTTTCATTCTGCTTCCCTGCTGACGTCAGTCCGGCTGCAGTTCTTGGCAGGATGCTTTGGCCTAGGCGCTGTTAGTAATGGGGGGCTTAAGGGTGAGAGTGTACAGCTACACCACTATCAGGTAAGGCTAAACGATAGCTGTATTATGATAGTTTATGATAATCTAGGCCGCGTTATGGTATTTGGAGTTTTTAACCCAGATTTACAGAAAAAAATACCCATATAATCTTGCAATAGGAGCCATTTAACACTAGCAATTCAACAGAAAGGGTGTATTTAGAGAGGTAATTCAGTATTCTGGTTAGAGCTGCAGGATATGGTTAAAATGCAATATTACAATGGTGCTGTAATTTTGCTGCATGTTGCAACAGTATTCCAGTAGGTTAAAACTATATTCTGATGTCATAAAGGATTGGCCTACATTTTTTTACAAAATTATTTACATTCATTGTATAATATGTGTCTTTATTCATTGAAACATCCAAAGAACATGGTGAATTAGTCAGGATGCTCACAGTAAAATAATATATTTAGAGACTTGTCTTAATAAATAACAATGTTGAGCAGCCTTACCATCAGGTAAACTTAATTTTAATATCTACTATTAATTACAGACTTACTGGAAACATTTCAGCTGTCACCCTGACAACATGTTTATTCCTGTATGAATTTATTAATTTGTGTATTTGGTTGCCTTTCTGCAGGATGGTGTTAGAGCTGCTAAAAGAAATTTACAAATGGACATTCAGACGGCAGTGCACAAAATCTACCAGCAGCTTTCAGTCACATTAGAACGGGCTCTGCAAGCTAACAAGCATCATATAGGTAATGTACAAATGCATGATTTGCTACAAACACACACAGAAAATGTTCCTCTTGACTAACATTAGCAGTTGTTTTTATTCATATAGAAGCTCAGCAGCGGCTGCTGTTGGTGACAGTGTTTGCTCTCAGTGTGCGTTACCAGCCAGTGGATGTGTCATTGGCAATTTCCAGCGGGCTGCTAGATGTGCTTTCTCAACTGTGTGGCAAAGAAACCCTTCTGGGGCAGACCTTGCAACTCCTACACAAGCCCACCGGCTCCCAGCTCAGCACAGCGCTTAAAGTGGCTAGCACCCGACTGCTGCAGATACTCGCCATCAGTACTGGGTAAGACATCCATTGTGCAGCACATCCATAAGCCAGAATTTTTAAGTCAAATTTGCAATGTTGTGTAATGTTTCTCTATACATTATTTTTTTATACGCATGATGGATAAAGCAGATATGTGGGTGCAGTGGATAGAATAGTGGAGTGTGGTGCGGTTTTGTAACATGCTGTGCAGAACGTTCTAAATGTTATAGTATTTAAAAGGAGTTAACAATTATTAAATAAAGCAGTAAGAGAAGCAGAGGTGTCACTACACCAGTGTCCAAGAAAATTTTTAAGCTTTCTTCTTTTTTTAATTATTAGAATTATTATTATTCATATTCAGTTATTACGTGGAGTCCTGTTCTGTGCTAAGATTCCAAATGGACACAGTTCTTGCACATAAACAAAGTACCCTTGTGTTCTCTGTGTGTTTATGTATAAGCACTCGTTCCTGTTTTAGTGGTGCCTTAACTTGCTACTAGAACCTGGACTTGCGTAAAGTCAAATACTCATGGTGGAATCAGCCAAGTGTGAGTAATGTAAATGTGTGCAAATCTTTAACAGCTGCAACGCTCTCTGTATCCACCTGCGCAAAGTCAAGATTAATTTCAGGCTCTGCTCTCTTAATCTCAGCCGAGTCATCCGTCACAGGCACTTTCACAGTCTGCACCTTTGTCACCAAATATTGTTGGGTGGCCATTTTTCTCTGTCAAACGTAGAGAATGCAGTGCTATGGCAAATGTAACTTGTATCATTCTATGTTAACATTAAATGTGTCTGAAAAGAGACCCATGTTATTGAATTTCTTCAGGAGGTATTTAAAATAACATATTTAATATTTAATTTCTGTTTATGTTGTGTCAGAGGATAGAAGTATCCCCAATCTATACTTACACCAAACCTTTTCATCTTCTGCACACTCCAGAATTTCTTCCCTACCAGACCAGTTTTCTTCATGTGGTCTACTCAAGCCAGAGCTACAGAGCAGCAGTTTTTAGCAGGTGTCACTCTGTAGGCTGAACAATTTTTGAATTTTTTTCATTAGGCTGTATCAGTTACAGTTAGCGGTTACAGTTGTACTGTTAGTGTTTATTTCGACCTAAATAATGTTTATGTAGGTACTTTAAGTTTCTTTGAGCTTATTAATTCTATGAATTGTATCAAAGAAAAGTATCAAAGTCAAACTTCTGTTTTATGTGGCAACGTTTGCTCAATAGCTAGCCAAAAAGTACAAGTGGCAAAATCCAATAATCCTTTTCCAAGTCAAGTCTTTCGGCCAAAGTTGTAAACAGTCATTTTGTTAAAGCTGCACTTTGTAGAATTATTGTTTAATTAGATAAAGGAGCTAAAATGCTTATGTGCTAAAATGTGGTGTCTGAAATCTGTTACAAGTCACCCCATAAAAATAAGTCAGATGAGTTGTGTTGGGATTTTCTGGAGTTTTTGTACCATTTAATATGTCGATATGTCAAGCTAATTCAAGATAATTCACTTATATCTTTGGTTTCAAGTCCTTTACCATGTCTTTACCAAGTTTTCTTTGTGTTTTTTGAATACTGTTTTAACCCAGTCAGAAGATTTATGCACTCAGGAAACGGGTCCAAAGCACAGCAAAGGAATGTGTTTAGGATCAGTAGCCATCACAAGTTTGCTGTAATTATGAAAAATGATTGCTTAAGTTTGGTGAAATAGTTAGAATGCCCCACTGGTGTTAAGGTGTCAAGTCACCGTTAACTGAATGATCTCCGTCCTGTCACCAAAACCACCTGCCAGTGGTCCCAGAAGTATGTTCCTGACTCAGATCCTCTATGCCTGTAACTATGAAACTGTAATGTTTTTTTTTGATTAATGTAACAGTGACTTAAAACCATATGCACACATTTAAACACTCATTTTTACTCTTACTGTTGTTACCAATCAGGACATATGCAGATCGACTGAGTCCCAAAGTGGTTCAGGCTTTGCTGGATCTGCTGTGCAGTCAGCTTAAGACTCTGCTGTCCCAAGCTGCGGGCAGTGTGCTTGGTGTGAACCCAGACCATGGGGAGAAGACAGACGATTGTGTGGATGCTCAGAAAAAAGACTTCAAAAGTAATTTGCTCCCTTAACGCTTTATGTACATTACTCACACAAAGTAGTTAGTGCTTGCACAACTGGAATTACTTTGAATCTAGATCTGATACGAGTTCTATGTACGTGACAGTTTGGATGTTTTGCTTTGTCATAGCATTACTGCGTAAGCAACACACAGCAGAGTTACATCTTGGTGACTTTCTGGTGTTTCTGAGGAGGGTTGTGTCTTCCAAAGCCATCCAGTCCAAGATGGCCTCTCCAAAATGGACTGAAGTCTTACTGAACATTGCAGCTCAGAAGTGCTGCTCAGGTAACAGCTGTAAAAGCAAGTCATTTGTGCTAGGACATGTTTATTGTTTTTGTTTTTTCACCACAATGATCTGATAACTGCTAATATCTGATTTGGACAATAATACTTTATTATTTTTTTACAATAATAAAATAATACAAAATATTTGAATAAGTTCATAAGAATGCTCCAAAGTTTAGAATCTTTTTTCAATGTTCTCTTAAGAAAGAGTCTATACCATGCTACACCTCAAAGATTACCAGAAGTTATACCAGCAAAAAAAAGATGGCAACATGGTAAAGGTAAATACAGACCAAACAATCAAAAACATTTAGGAAACAAGAGGATTACGTAATGGGGGAAATAACAGCCAACAGAAAAACTTCTACATGTTTTACTTTAACACTTACTTTAATTTGTCAATTAACCTTTTTCTGCATGTAAACAAGCTGCAAAACCCAAAGTACACGGCAGAAGGAGAAACTCTCTCCCACTGAAACCACTTTCTCAGCTGCCTAAAACGTCCTTTCTACTGTCAAGCTTGGCACAGGCTTATAGGACATGCAGCGGGCAAAAAAGTGAAAACCTACCACTGTAAAATTTTCTGCTCAAGTCTAGTTTGCCAGAGTGGACCGGGTCTATAAGTCTATCAATTAATTTCAGGATCTGACTTAAACTGAGACTAGCATAACTCATCATGGAACCTGTCTAGCAAAACTAATTTACCATGTTAGTTCTAACAGTCTGTGTGTGAAACTGTTAGGTTAAGTAAATAGTCAAGAACATATATTTAAGTATGTAGTATATAATAGTAAGTAGTAGTAATAAGAATATTTCCTTACTGTTGGATATTTCCCACTGTTCCGTCTCTTTATCAGATTTAATCTGATAATTGATTATTGGTGTGTATGGAAACATCCATATTTGACTAAGAAATAGTTAGCTATGAAATTTGCAATTAGTCATTTAAACATGTAACCTAATGCCACAAGTCCAGCTAACTCAAAATAACCGTTATGCTGGGAGGTAATCTTTTATGTGTGCGTTTTGGGTGACAAAGAATAAAAACAACAAAGCTACTTGTGTTTATCTCATGTGATTGTGTAGTGCATGACACACAAAAACGTAATAATGCTGAGCATAGCAGCTGGCCTGTGGCATAAATCTATGTAGTGCTCATGCTTTAGTTGGAAGATATTTTGTTGGCCACCTCTTAACTCAGGGATGTCCAGTCCTGTCTGCACAGTGCAGGTTTTTACTCCAAACAAGTTGGAGCGCATATAACTGGTTTGATCAGTTAGTCTCAGTCTGATCAGGTAACTTCCTGCTTTGTTAGAATTTAAATCTGCAGCAACACTGGCCCTTTGTGGGTTAGATTGGACAGCCCTGGTCTTACTGGTGTACTGGTGAATTGTAAGATGCTTCAAAACTAGGCACCTGTCTAATGCCTGAAGATTTTATGAGTGCCCCTGCAAACACCCTGTGTTGAATCTGATATTACTCAGTGTTCTGGAATTTAAACTCAGGTTTGCTTTTGGTAGATGAGTGGTTAACATTTGTTTGCACTTAGTCACATTTTGTTTTCTTTAGTGCTAAACAGGTCTTACTTGTTTTTCCCCCCTTTTCAGAAATGGAGCCAAAGAAATATGTGCAAACATGTTCCTATGTTGGTACGTTAATCATACTTTTGTATTTCAGGTGTTCCATTGGTGGGTAATTTGAGGACACGGTTGCTGGCTTTACATGTCCTAGAGGCTGTGCTTCCTGCCTGTGAGAGTAGCGTTGAAGATCATCAGATGACCCAGGTTATTTCTACACACAAAAGTACAAACATTTTTAATATGCAAGATGATCATCTACATTAAACCCTTATGCTTTTGTTGTGTCAGGTGGTAGAAAGGTTGTTCTCCCTGCTGTCTGACTGCATGTGGGAAGCCCCAGTAGCTCAAGCCAAACACACCATCCACCTAAAAGAGAGAGAGCAGGAGCTCAAACTCCAGGTGAGCAACATTATCTTATATCTTGTGAGTAGTTATAGTGGTATGTAAAAAGTTAATCAAATTACGTGTTTTGTTACAGGTATCAACAGTGGCATTTTTATATATTATATTATTTTTTACATAATTATTTGCTGTGTAAAATGTTGTGTAAATAAAACATTCCATTTTTTTCATGACAAGTCCATCAGATAAAAAGTAAATGGGTGTTGTATTGTGCCGATGTGTTCTCTCGAGGATGTGTTTTTATTTCCCTTTTCTAAAGCTGGTTACTTTAGTGAGCCGTATTTTTGTATACTTAGGGTGAGATAGAGGAGGAAGAGGAGAACCTACCCATCCAAGAAGTGACCTTTGACCCAGAGAAGGCTCAGTGTTGTGTGGTAGAGAGTGGGCAGGGTCTGACACACGGCAGTGGGGGCAAAGGGTACGGCCTGGCAGCCACAGGTATCTCCTCAGGCTGCTACCAGTGGAAGGTACTACACATACATAACACCACACACTTTGAAGCATTGTGGCCACTTTCAGTACCTGTCAAAATACTAAAGATGGCCCTGGTCATATTTCCATTGGGCATACACTGTGATTTCAGCTTTTTTATTAAACACACATGAACATGCTCACAACCGCTACCTCAGTTAATATGGACTTTACCTCAGATAGACTGGACAAGCAAGGTATATATGTTAAAAGGAGCAGTATGTAACTTCTAGTGAGTAATATTCTTATAAGGACATTTGCCAGCTTCCTGTTCAGATTTTTCAGATGGTCCATTCAGGCATTATAATAATAACTGCTGCACCATTTAAATCAAGAAGAAGCTGACTTGAGCCTCGTAGTTTTAATGCTGATTATATATTTGATAAGCCTCTGACTTCTAAATTAATATTTTAGGCTTTTCAGTGCAGTCTCCTGACTGAGTAATGCCATTTCCTTCACTTATTAGTAGCTGATTTTGGTAGTTAAAAAAATTGTTTTGTCCTCTGTCAGTTCTACATAGTGAAGGAAAATCGTGGAAATGAGGGCACGTGTGTGGGTGTGTCCCGTTGGCCTGTGCACGATTTCAACCATCGCACTACAGCGGACATGTGGCTATACCGTGCATACAGTGGCAACCTCTATCACAATGGAGAACAGACACTTACACTGTCCAGCTACACGCAGGGGGACTACATCACCTGCGTGTTAGACATGGAGGCCCGCACTGTGTCCTTTGGCAAAAACGGAGAGGTAAACTCAACATACGTTTATTTGTTTATACATAAAAATACATTTTTATTCAAATTTATAGTTATTTACACATACCTGGAAGCTCTTCTAAATCCATTTGGCCTTTGAAACAGCCAGACAGATATAGATTTATAGACACCAACACTAATTGAGCAGAATTTCTGCATATTGTTGCGTATACATGACAGCACAGTGGATGAGTCACAACTTCATCCACTGTAGATGTCGGATTGGATACACTCATTAATGTGCTGTTGCTTAGTTTTGTGACTCGAAAGCAATGTTTCTTGCATTGCTGTCTGTAGAAAATAACAGTGAGTACTTACAACAATCAGCACACAAGGTGATAGAAAAACTAACAAGAGCGTTATGTTAAACTGTGTGCAACTGAATTTATAAGATATAGGCAAATATCTTTAGGAAGTATGGTTTGGCATTTGCAGAGGAATCCCATCATTTGTTCACCATCATTTTTTTATACTGCATAATTCAGTAGTTACAGAGTAGTTTATGTTGTTTTATGTGAAATTGTTATTGAAATCTGATTTCTTTATAGTGATGGTCATATCAACCCGGTGTCCTATGTCTGCTCCAAAATATACCCATTTTATTTACTTTTCAAAATGGTCAGCAAACAACACATTTTCATGTTTGTACGTGTTGTTGATATGGATTAAATAGTTTTCTTTGGGGATTGTTTTGCCCTACCTCCCTACATGCATCTCTCTCAAAATCTTATTTCAGAACAGTCATAAAACAGTCTGTCTAGTCAGTGAGTGCATGTCAGATGGGCAAAAATCTAATTAAAATTATGTTGACGTCCAAAAAAATAATATTTGGTATACTGTCAGTTATACACATGTCCGACTTTATCATCAAAAATCAGTTTGTGACAGAAAAAACTGTTGGGGACAGTGAACAACTGGCCAGGTTTAGGAATGTGTTAATATTTAATACGTGTTCTAAATAATATAACATGTTACTTTGACTTTAAAGTAAGGTTCCCTTTATGCATTGGTGGTTTGTGTTGCAGGAGCCCAAGTTGGCCTTTGAAGACGTGGATGCTACAGAGCTGTACCCCTGCGTCATGTTCTACAGCAGCAATCCTGGAGAAAAGGTGAGACCTCTATGGAGGTCATTTTGTCCCAAAAGTTTAATATAAAATATTAAAATTGACAATTAAAATCTTAAGTATCTAAGTCTCCATTTCCCAGAAGTTACTGCTGATCTTTACATATTTTGCCCTGCGCCTGACCCGGATTACACCTGATCCAGCTCATGGAAGGCAGTTGTTTTATGGGGGCCATATGTCTCCAGAAACCAGGTTAAAGGCTTATTTAAAGGGTGCAAAGCTCACTCAGCTAGTGCTTTAGAAACAGTAACAAAAGGCACTTTTGCTGAGTTCCGATCCCTGGTTGAGCTTTTCCTCAGTTCTGATCACTAGTCGAGCTGATAATTGATTGACTCAGTAGAAAATATATCACAGTATGTTGCATTATGTTAACGCAGTGCTTAGTATGTTACAATATCTTTTACATCACAATAGTATTGTACTGTGGCTTTCCTTATATACTACATGTATAAGCCATCACACTCTCACCTTGTATGTGCAATTTTAGATAGACTTGCTTGTGTAGTTTCAGGCAGTAGGTGACATTCTATTATCTATAACATAGAACTGAATGCTGATTTAAATGGTCATTTTACAACCAAAAATAAAATATGTCTAATTACAAGATATAGCTATTGTGCTCTGGAAATTACTGTTGATGCATAGTGCGGTTTCTGAACCTCTTATCTCTTACTATGTGTATTTTTTTTTCAGGTCAAAATCTGTGACATGCAGATGAGAGGCACGCCCCGGGACCTTTTGCCAGGTGACCCTATCTGCAGCCCTGTAGCCACAGTTCTGGCTGAAGCAACCTCACAGCTGGTGCGGATTCTGCACCGCTCAGACCGATGGACACAGACCATTAACTGCTGCATGTTGCAGCGCCTTCAGCAGATCAGAGCCTGCCTGCGGGATGGTGGACCGCCGCCAGGGGGTTCCAGGCTACGCAAGAGTCGATCTGCCCAGAGCCGTGAAGAGCAAGATGAGAGAGAGGATGAGAAGGAGGAGGAGAGAGGAAGGAGTAGTCGACATGGTTCAGTGGAGCTATCAGAGAGCCATCTACGAACCCTGTGCAGTCAGGTTTGGCCCGTGCTGGCAGTGATAGGAGGCACAGATGGTGGACTGAGGGTTGGAGGTCGCTGCGTGCACAAACAGACCGGGAGACATGCCACCCTGCTAGGGGTAGTGAAGGAGGGCAGCACTTCGGCCAAGGTGCAGTGGGATGAAGCAGAAATTACCATCAGGTAAAACAAACAAAAACACAGAGCTGTCTTTTGTGGATTAGATACCACAAATTCATTCTTTTCCAATATTGGTCCTGGAGTAGACACCAGGTAGACACTAGAAGGGCTAAAGAATATGCTGATGAAACATGAAAGTTGAAGCATGAACACACTTTCAGTTTCAATCCTAACACTTATCTTCATGTATATGCTGAAACAGAGTACCAGTAATAATTTTAACTCTATCTACTCGATAGGTGCCTAAAAATCCTGATATTTTTACCATTCCACATTTTTAAATAATTTTATTTTGCAGAGTTCTGTTTTATGAATAAAACTGCATGTAAGTACTAGAAACCGACAGCACATCTGTGGCCTGGCTCTGTGTCACTCACAGCACTGTTGGACTGGTAGACTTGTGGACCACAGGTTAAGTAAATAGAATTAAACATGCAAACGTTTTCTGTTATGTGAATGGTGTGGGAATAAAGCACCTGTAAGATAAGGTACATATAATTTTACTCAGACAGTTTCAAATAATGCAGCACATATTGGGGCCATTGAACACATCTAACTACGGTTGTTTTCACATTATAAACAATTGGTTAAATGACAAAATGTTCATACTTCCTTGTTGTGGTTTACAAAGTAGAAAACGTTTTACTGTATGACAGCTTAGATGTTTGCTTTTATATTTTACTGGGGTTATATTTACGGTTGTGTGTTTAAATAATGTTTACTTTATACAGATTTTAGTCTTTATCTGTATATTTCTTGCTTACATCTGTTAAAAAGGCAAGCACCTATATATATATATATATATATATATATATATATATATATATATATATATATATATATTTATTTTTTTTTTTTTTTTTTTTTTTTTTTTTTTTTTTTAAATAGTTGCAAGCAAGCGTATTCTTGATTTTAGCACTACAAACATGAATATGACCCCTAAATCATTGCACCCCTAAAGCAAAAGGCAAACAATTGCAGGATTGGGAAACACTATTTTTTGAGCCAGATGTTCTGTGTTTCTATGATCTTTGTCTCTGTCAGGCTTTTCCCATTTTTCCCTGACTTCGATTGTCCTGTAGTTTGTTCTCCCCCTACTCTTTCTTTCATCCCGTTCTTCCCCCACCTCCTCCTTTTTAGTATGAATTTCTCCAACCCTGCCCCTCCACCCCTTCCTTTTGGTTAGCTCCATGCCTTTTGCATGCCCTCTTCCCTTTTCCCTCACACTCTCTCTCTATCGTTCTCTCTTTTCTCCTGTTCCTCTTTCTCCCATCTCTCTCCACCTCTCCTTACTGAAGCTTCCCCGCTTTCTGGTCGCCTAGTGACACGCCACTGTACAACCTGGAGCCGTGTGAGCCGTTGGCCTTCGATGTGGCGCGCTTTCGGGGCCTGACGGCCACCCTGTTACTGGACCTCACAGCTCTGGCCTCGCTGCAGGATGACAGTGCCAAACCCTCCTCTTCGTCCTCCTCATCCCGTCGCCATGAGCGGCGGCACCGCCATGAGCCCCATGATCCGGAGCGGGAGGGCGAGGGACGGCCAGAGGGTCGAGAGGGAACGGGTGACCTACGCATCTCACACAGCCTGGATGAGGTCCGCGCCCTTGCTGCATCCAGCACTCGCACTGAGCCCCAGGAGCTCACAGTGCCACGGGGGAGTGCGCAGGAGGCAGCAGCACTAGCTGAGGTGCATGCAGTGCAGCTCTCGTACCTGTACCTGGGTGCCATGAAGACTCTGAGTGTGCTCCTGAGCTGTAGCAAGTATGCAGAACTCCTGCTCATTCCTAAAGTGATGCCCGACAACGGACACAATGCTGACTGTGGCAGCCCAGGTGTGAATGTCTCACAAGAGGAGGCAGAGATGCGCTCAGCACTGCAGTTTCTCATGCGGCACATGGTTAAACGGGCAGTGATGAGGTCGCCCATCAAGCGGGCTTTGGGGCTAGCTGACCTGGAGCGGGCGCAAGCAATGATCTACAAACTGGTGGTCAATAGTCTCCTGGAGGAGCAGGGGGGAGGCAGAACCAAACCATGTGAGTCTTGTGTAAATGCTTATATTTTACACCCAAACCTTACCACAACTGTTGTAAACAACATCAGACCTGCCAACCTTTACGCATTTTGCGTTTTTATCATCATATCACGCTCAAACCGTTTTTTTAATTCTCGATTTGATAGTTGTCCTCGCGCCACGTGAATCACCTTCGACTGCTTTCTGTGCTCGAGTACATATGAATTATGAAGTGATTCTACTGTACAGTTTTTAAGTAAATGTCATCCAATATCACCACCAAGTTCAAGTATGTTTTAGTGATAATTGTAATTTAACACATTAAATGGCATTAAATGTTCATAATAATAACCAATATCAGTCCAGGATTTATTCAGTCAATAGTTACATTTAATATTAATCCTATGGTTGCCAATGGTTAATGCAACATGTACTGTTTTTGAAAGTCTGTAAGAGTGTTCCAGAGTGACTGGGCATAACTAGATTGAAATATGGCAATTAAATATTATCTGTACATTGACTGCAGGATTATTGTAATCAAATAATGTACACTTCCTCTGTGATTAGGTATCAGGATTATTTATGCTGCAATGTTTTGTAATTTAGAGTGATATTACTGTATTGTTCTGAAAGAACAGTTAATATCTTCTAGAAAGGAGAGCTTTATTGTTATTTATAATGTCCAATGTATTTAAGACACATAATATGCCATAGACTAATAAAATTTTTAAGTATTTTTAGGTTCTGTTTAAGGGACATATTTTTAAGGATTTTTTAATTACCATATGCCAAATGTCTTGGTAAAAAAACATTTGGCATATGTTTAAAATTTGAAGTGTATGAAATCATGGAAACTGAAATATATTACCTTTTCATTGAAAGAGTTCTTGTTTTTTTCATGGTCTCCTTGAATGTTGAATAACTAGATATGGTGGTGAAGTAAGTGGGTACTATGTGCTTAGTTGTGATGAGCGAGCATGTCAACTCAATCAATACTGATCAGCAAATGTACCTGGCCTTGCGCAGTGCCGTGATGTGCTACGCCATGCCATGATGTGCTGCGCCGCTTCACCGCAAGAAGTTGCCACTTAAAAAAAAATCCCAGGTTGGCAAGTCTGCAACGTTCCAGACATCAGACAACATGTAACCTTTTAGTTTAATAACTTTGATATGTAGCTTTTCAAGGTAATTACCTTGTTTATGTCTTCACTATTTATTTATGCAGAGCTTGTGTCTGTCTGCATGTCTGTTTCTGAACTTCATAACTAAGGAATGGATACATTTATAGGCATGACACACATATGTCATAATAAGCAAAGCTTGAACTTTCTACCAAAAGCGGCTCATTCATCAACAGTGCAGCAAGGCACCAGTAAGTGTTTTGGAGTGAAAATTTACCCCAAAGTCTTTATCCTGATATCTCTGTTTTCACATACAGCATATTTTTGTGCAGAACTTAACATCGCATTTCTGAGCGATTGTAGTAAGTGATCCAGTACTCTCTAACTCGTCAAAGATTTTAACACAACACGTTCATTATTATTATTTATTCACAATGTTTTGTTGTTCACAAAGTCTGTGATGACTTTGGCCATTGGAGGTTAACCATTTTGAATGTTACATATATGAGGAACGTAGACACGATGTAGTTAAAGTTCATCATTACTTGTTTCTGAGAGGGAGGGGGACAGGCTGGAATTAGGTAACAACAGCTGTGTCAAGCAAGAAGGTTTGAGTTTGTTCCTTAAAATTCTTACAGATATTTTTTACTATTCCATGGCCTGCAGTTCTGACAAGAGAGATAATCAGTATGTATTATGGCCATTTTGTGATTACCTATTTTTATAGTAATAAACTCCAGAATGAACCACCATATGCTTTTGTATTTTTAGCCCCTAGTCACTCTAAACAATTACTGTATGGAACTATTTCTGCATTGTTATACCACTGTCTGCATAGCCAGCAGTTCAGCCATGTGCAAACTGCATGCCTAAATTATTTAGTTAATTTAACAGTCTTGGTGGTTATAAACATTGATGCACTACATACAACCTCAAACCTCCAGTGCAAAACTGAAGAAACTGTAAATCAGATTTTTTCCCAGGTTCTCTTTTTAATCCGAGCTTAATAGTTGGTTTGTGTGTGTGTGTTGTAGTGGATACAGAGTGTGAGGAGCTGGATGGGGAGCAGCAGTTTCAGACTCCAGTCACAACATCTCCTTCAGCTTCCAGCAGCACCTCCTTCATGAGCTCCTCCTTAGAGGACACCACCACGGCAACAACCCCCGTCACCACAGCAACTACACCGGTTACAGATGCAGAGACTGCACCAGCCTCTGAGTCACCAGGAGTTATGCCTCTCAGTTTGCTCAGGTGTGCTGTACACACACACACACACACACACACACACACACACACACACACATATAATGTCATATAATGTCTGACACCTGTAAATTAATTAGTTTGCATCTGTGTATGAGCAGGCAAATGTTCTCCAGCTACCCCACAACCACACTGCTGCCAGCACGCCGAGCTCAGACCCCTCCAGTCTCATCTCTGCCCACGTCTCCATCAGACGAACATGGCCGTAGACAGAGCCTGACCTCCCCTGAGTCTCAGCCTGCCAGGACCACAAACAGGACAGGTACACAACACAACATGTGTTGTCACGCAAGACTGAGGGTCATATATGCCTCCCTTTTGTGATTTGAAATATTTTGGAAATTTTAATGAAAGGTCATGTAAATAGAGATTATTTGTGGACCATTTTTTGTCCATTTATTTTGATACTTTGACACAGTAACACAACTGGGCAACTGGCATTCTGGAAAGAAACGGACAGAAATGGAGATACAATATTTTTACAATAGCCATATAGTAGTGCTGTCAAAGTTAATGTTTGAATGTGATATTAATGTGAAGATTTTTAGCATCTGTAGTAGTGCAGATAATCAAAAAGAGTATGTTTCATTGTATGCAGCACTGTCAGACCCCAGCAGTCGTCTCTCCACATCTCCTCCTCCCCCCGCCATCGCTGTGCCTCTGCTAGAGATGGGATTCTCACTCAGACAAATTATGAAAGCGCTTGAAGCTACAGGTACATACATGCACACGTACATAAATGCATATACGAATTTACATAGTACTGAAAAGACCTCACACAGTTCCCTTTTAATTGCTGTCAGTGGTGATTTCTTATATTCTTCCAAAAATTACTTTAAAACTAATTAGTTTCAATTATGCTCATCACAAACCCCAATTTGAGAGGTATATCAAAATAAACATAAACTGGGAATAAGCTTTGTTTTTTAAATTAAATTTCTGAATTTCTGAAAAGTATTCAAAATGGTATACAGGGTAATAGGGGAGGTCAGATTGATTACACAATACTAAATATGCAACATAATGTGCTATAGTGATTCTCTGTTGTCAGTAATAGACAATTAGATCATAGATGATTTTTATTAACTTGTTAAGTTTAACGTACTGGAAACATATTAACTTGTTTGTTATGCATGACTATAAAAAGACTTTAAAGCTTAGTTTGTTTATTGTGTGTTTCCAGGTGCACGGGGTGAGGCAGATGCTCAGAACATCACTGTGCTGGCCATGTGGATGATCGAGCACCCTGGCACTGAAGATTCAGAAGAGCCCCATGCCGCAGCTCCAGACTCCTGCTCAGGAGCAGCTGGGGGTAAGAGCGCAGACAGAAGTTACCTCCGCTCTCCTGGAGACCTCCCCAATGCTGATGCCACCGAGATGGAAGAAGGCTTCAGTGAGAGGTAGAGACAGCATACATCATAGGTTCAAACTGCGGCTGTCACTATCAACTATGCTAATACTTGTTTTGACAGACGTTTATTTGATTAAACATCAGTAGTGTTATTTACTATCAGCCCTACAGAATTTGCAGTGTTGTTTCTGTGCGCACAGTGATGAACGTTGATTTTCCCAATTTTATACTGCTTGTGTGTCTGCTCTAGCCTATATATGTAAATAATATGTTATGTAAATAACAGTATATATGATGTGTAAATAACATATTATTTGGGGTTTTTTTTTGCAGTTTCACATTGAATTTTTAAGTGAATTGTTCAATTTAAAGCTTGGAATATTAGAGATATTTGTAGTCTGGTCAGTATTGATTGAGTTAAATAAACATAAGGCTGATTTAAGGCTCATTTATACTCCCTCTATGTGCGGAAATGTCTGCGTGTGTTATAAGCAATATAACCGTCACTGCCACATACTTGTCTGCGTCAGCTCCGTTGACATGGTTGTTGAGTAACACTTCCAGTAGAGGGCAGTTCGGAGTAAATCAAACATGGCGGCGGTGGATGAGCTCGTAGTTCTGTATTTACTTTGAAAACGAAGAAATACAACAGTTTGTTTCTGCGCCGCCGCAAAGATACATCATGGTTAAAATTTCTAACCAACTCCCACAACCAAAAAGTCCCGCTGTTTCTTGTTCGCTGTGTTTGTATGGAAGTGTGGCGTCTTGCACTGCCCCCACGGTCTGTAGCGGTATTGCTCCTTTCTGTCCATCATTCGTTTTCGCAAAATGCGGACAGAAAGCTCCATGAATAATTGTATTTAACGCTGAGTATAAATGAGCCTTGAAGCGCCGTTTTTTTTTTTGACTGAATGTCCTGTATTTACAGAACTGCGTGTAGTGATGGCTACGTCATAAAAGCTGCATTTACGCTGCTCTGTCGCGTCAACCGTCGTTAACGCACTTCCCCTTCTCAGCTGGCCAAATGTTAACAAAGGTGGTCCTTACGTTGTCCAATTATATCACGCGCTTGCTTTTTCAGGGCTTACGGGGCAGAGTTGATTAACGCTTGTGGTTTATAAAAGCTATATTTTTTAACCTACAAGTGTTGTAACATGTTTACTGCTGCAATTACAGTACAATATTAATTAGTTAGTAATTATTCATTAATCTGTTAATTTGTGTTTTTTCATATTTTGAATACAGTGTTATATATATATATATATAATGTATGAATAATACTTTTGGAAAGGGAGCCCTGCCCTTTAGTATTTTGATATTGTCTAAACTGATCTTGAGGATTGCTTATTTGACAGGGATGTCATGTTCCTTTTACTTATATGAAGACTTTATGTTCTTTATCTTGGCTGACGCACAATTGTATTAATCTGTTAAATCTGTTTACAAAAGAATAAGAAACTTGGCCTCTGTTGTAATTTAAAATCAAAGTTATTTATATTGATAAATTAGATACATACTTCCATTATGGGGATTCTTGGCATTTTTTCTGAAGCCTTCAAGTTATTTATATCATATCAACCGAAATTAAGGAATATATTGCAATATCAATTTTGGCCATATCGTCCAGCACTAATTGGTAGTAATAACTCCCCCACTAAAAAACTTTCAGCCTTCAATTTGAATGATAATCAGAAAACCCCTGTTTAAATTATTGACGATTCATTGAGATTTGATCAAGTGAGTACGCTATCGTATCATTCTACCTGAAGTATAAGTAAGTCAGACTGACGCTAGAATTTCTGTCCTCAGCCCTGAAGGACTAGATCAAGACTCTGCCTCTGCCTCCACTGGCCATGCCCCCAGAGGGCGCTCTGCAGCCAGTAGGAAGCACCGCTTTGACCTTGCTGCACGCACTTTACTGGCTCGAGCAGGTATTTTGAATATACACAGTTTACAGAATTACACTCACACTTATCTGAACAGCTAACAGTCTTGGCCCTAAACGTTAATGATTAAACCTGTGCTTCATTGACATCACAAACCTTATTTATTCATTCTGATTTGGTCTTTCTGCCCTAATTCTGTTCATATTTGTTCAAGTGACCCCTATCTGTCTTTAATGTAAACACATCTGTGTCCTGACCTGACCTGCATGTACACATTTTAATCAGTGTCCTTGTGTGATTGATCCATTTGTGTCATAAGGAACAGCAATATCTTAATCTATCTTAATATAAGCATACAGTGGGATTTTGGTCTGATCATTTGCATTAAGCTCACATGGCCAGTTATGTATCCAGTCTAGGAACACATATATACAGATTTGTACCATTAACTCTTTTTCACCATGTGACCTGTACATATGTGTAGCTGGGCTATACCGCTCAGTGCAGGCCCACCGCTCTCAGGTTCGGAGGGAGGGTCCTGGCCTCCAACAGGACCCTGGCTCACTGGGGGGTCTGTATGACTTCAACCTAGACGAGGAATTAGAGCTGGAGCTGGACCAGGAGGCCATGGAGGCTATGTTCACCCAGGAGCTGGCCTCTGACTCGGACATACTGGGAATGTGGATCCCGGAGGTACTGGATTGGCCAACATGGGTGTGTGTGACTGCAGCCTGGGGCTGCCACTGCTTTACTACTCCCTATTAACCGCATTAACCCTGAATACACATGCACATGCTTGACATAAGCATTGACATTTGACACTGCTGAACAGGCTGTTAAGAACCAGATATATGTTTTAAACATTTATTTGTGGAAAAAAACCCTTATTATTACTGCATGTTGTTTAGCGCTAACATGCTAACACTGCACACAATCTTTTAAAGATTACCAGTGTAATTTTGAAGGCTTTGACCAACATATTTTGTTCATGTGTCGGTATGTGCACAGCATGTGTGTGAGTCGGATGACCGTGAGGAGGTGGTGGTGTGTGAGCTTTGTGAGGCGAATGTGACCTGCTTCAACCAGCATATGAAGAAGAGCCACCCTGGCTGTGGGCGCAGTGCCAACCGCCAGGGTTACCGCAGCAATGGCTCCTACGTGGACGGTTGGTTTGGGGGAGAGTGCGGGAGCGGGAACCCCTATTACCTACTCTGCGGAAGCTGCAGGGAAAAGTACCTTAGCGTGAAGACCAAGACTAAAGGAACCTTGCCAGAGAGGTTAGTGCATTTATGTTTACCATACTGTAGCTATTTTGATGCAGAGTATGTGCTGTTGTTTCATTTTCCCCCCCGATAATTGCTTAATCTAATATTTATTTCTCCATTCAGGTATAAGGGTCAAGCCCCAGACTTGCTTGGAAAGCAAGACAGTGTCTATGAAGGTATTGATTGTTTTTCCATAGTTATATATAGGCTATATAAAAACTATATAGTGCACCCTCACATAAAAACGTGTGTGTTCTGTATTGCAGAGGACTGGGACATGCTAGATGTGGATGAGACTGAGCGGTTGACAGGAGAGGAGGAGTTTGAGTTGCTCTCTGCACCGCTGGGACTCAGTGAACGCAGACTTGTTCCTGAGGCTGTTCATTTTCCTGACACCGATCCTCTCGGTGCGTCTGTTGCCATGGTTACTGCTACTAACAGCATGGAGGAGACTCTACTGCAGATAGGTAAATTTGTGACATTCTTGCTTTAACAATCCCAATGCATCAATACTGAAGGCTTTTTTTTAATTAGGAACCACCATCAACATTGTCAGTTTAATTTATGCAGTACTTTTTACAAACTTATGAACACATCACAAATCACAGCAAATAAAACATATTTACACACAAACACACATACAATTCCCTAGCTGTCAGGAGGAAAAGCTCTCTTGATTCCTTTACTTGTGACACAGTTAGACATGCTGCAAGGTCAATGGCACGCAGCCAAATCAAACTCTCCAATAACCAAAAAGTCCACAGCTTTTGGCTTTGTAGAAACTTTGTAGTAAAGTTTCCTCACAGCAGTCAAACTCAGCTACCACAATAAGAATGGTCCCAGGCTCATGGCTTGTCAGACTTTGCTGCAGTGGTATGGCATTTGTTTATGCAAAGTCCTCAGCTTATGGTCTAATCAAACTCCATCACCACAATGAGAGTTGTTCCCGGGTTTCAGCCTAGTCAATTTCTGCCGCCTCAGCAACATGTTTCAACAAGTTAAACTCTACTACCATGCAATGACTCCAGAAAGTTCTCAGTTATTTGCAGGGATATTCAAAATAAAACTGATTTTGGTAATGTTAACACTGTTAACAGTGTTTGGGCTCCTATATAGCTGTCCATATACATGACCATGTAAATGATTTGTCTGTGTGCCTCGCCTGCAGGCTGCCAGAGTTCAGTGGATAAGGGCTCATCTGGCCGAATTTCTCTAGGAGAGCAGGCAGCAGGGCTGCAGAGTTCTGCTGATCGCCTGGTGGCTCTAAGGAGAGTTACAGCAGCTGCTCAGGTCCTGCTGGCTAGGACTATGGTCATGAGAGCACTGTCCCTGCTTTCAGTTAGGTGAGAGTCTTTGGATTTTGTTAGACAAGCTTTATGTGTGTTCCTTGTATGCTTGAGTGTATGTCTCAATACAGTTGCTTGTCCGGCAGTGGCTCCAGCTGTAGTCTATCTGCTGGTCTGGAGTCTCTGGGCCTCACAGACATTAGGACCCTGGTACGTTTGATGTGTCTGGCTGCAGCCGGCCGGGCTGGTCTTTCCACCGGTCTTGCCTCAGGCCCTGGAACTTCAGAGCGTCCCAGAGGAGCCAACAAGCCCACCAAACCCATATCCTGCCTGGCCTACCTCAGCACTGCTGTGGGCTGCCTCGCCTCCAATAGCCCCAGTGCTGCCAAACTGCTGGTCCAGCTGTGTACACAGGTTAATGCATTTTTATTTGTACCTTATTTGTATTTGTATTGTTTCTTTGTCTTATGCTTTTTACTTATCTCCCGTTGTAGAACCTGATCTCAGCAGCCACAGGTATGAACCTCACTACAGTGGATGATCCCATTCAGAGAAAGTTTCTGCCAAGCTTCCTGCGAGGTGTGGCTGAGGAGAACAAGCTGGTGACGTCACCTAACTTCGTGGTGACGCAGGCCCTTGTGGCCCTTCTAGCCGATAAGGGAGCCAGGCTGAGACCTGGCTATGACAAGGCTGAACTAGAGAAAAGAGGTGGGTGGTCCCACACTATTTTTGTGGTCCCACACATTTGTAGCCAAACATTGCATTTTTACTGTGTTATTCAAAATCACATAAGTCTATCCATCTACTTATCTATCAGCAGACGAGTTCCTATATGCCTAGCTTTGCATGCAGCTGCATTATGTTGAAGTTCAGATCTTTTTGAGGCGTCGTTTTTTTTCTCTTTTTTTTAAAACACTAATCATCCCTCTCATTGTTTGTGTTTGTTTGTGTCCATGTCTCTCACACACGGCCTGGCCTTGTTCCCTGTTGGATCTCCGCAGGGTTAATATCCTCTCTCTATGCCCACCCTTCCTATGCCCCCCCTGCTGTAGGCCCGTTGGAGCTGGCCAATGCGCTGGCGGCATGCTGCCTCTCGTCTCGCTTGTCCTCACAGCACCGTCAGTGGGCTGCACAGCAACTGGTGCGGACGCTGGCTGCCCATGACAGGGACAACCAGAGCCGGCCTCAGACCTTTGCTGATATGGCCGGAGAGCTGCGCAAATGCTCCACCATCAAGCTAGAGGCTCACCAGGGCCGGGTAGGATCTGTTAAATGTGCTGTTAGTGCTTGTTGAATGCATTTGGGCTAAGTCTCCGCAGTATAATGATAGTAAGTTATGTCATATTTAAAATGTATGATTTTTATTTTGCCTGACTGGTGAAATAAATATGTCATGCTAGATATTTCCTGACTGCATTTATGTACCCTAGGTAATCTCTTGTGGGTGGTGCAATAAAAAAGGTTTACTGGCCACCAGTGGAAATGATGGAACGGTTCGTGTGTGGAACGTGACCAAAAATCAGTACACTTTGCAGCAAACATGCGTCTTTAACAGAATGTGAGCTGTTTTTTTTCTTGGAGCATGCCCGAAATTATTCATTCATGCTCTTCCTTATTTCTTTAGTAAGTAGACCATGTGTTTGATGTTAAAATGTTTTTGTGGTAATGCATTCTCAGAGATGGTTCCCCTGAGGAGTGTGTAAGTGGTTTGGGGTCTCCAGGTGAGCCAAGCCTGGCGCCAGTGGCCTGGAGCGTGAGCGGGAAGTTCCTCGCTGCTGCCTTGGAAAAAATAGTCAACATCTGGCAGGTCAATGGTGAGTCAGCAGTTAACAGTATGCTGTCACACAACAGAGTTTGACAGCATACTATGTAAGCTGCACTGTGTAAGAATTTGAGACTGGGGACATCAACCTGCAGAAAAACATTTTGCAACATTGGTTGCACGTGCCCACACACATATATGCATAGCTAGTGCATGTTTACCTTTTAATGGAACATAGGTAGCCATTTGATTATAACCATAAATCACATAATTAAATTGTGTGTGTGTGTGTGTGTATGGCAGGTGGTAAGGGCTTGCTAGACATCCAACCACACTGGGTGTCATCATTGGCATGGCCAGAGAATGAGCCAGGTTGTCTATGGGCCGGGGAGCCACATGAGCTTCTGTTGGTTGGTCGCATGGATGGAACCCTGGGCCTTCTTGAAGTTCTAGATGCCTCCAACATGCAAAGAGCTGAACTGCAGCATTGCTACAGAAAAGATGGTACTGAGACAATCATGCCCAAAGGGAGCAG
The DNA here is from genome assembly GCA_021613375.1 of Megaleporinus macrocephalus. Lineage (NCBI taxonomy): Eukaryota > Metazoa > Chordata > Actinopteri > Characiformes > Anostomidae > Megaleporinus > Megaleporinus macrocephalus. The sequence continues at coordinate 19,427,989 of CM038721.1, read as the reverse complement.
CTTTGATCTCTTCCTTACCATTTTATTTCTTGTACTTGTGTTTTTATATATCGCTAAATATTTTACATTATTGTTGTTGTTTTTTTTTAAGTTGCTGTAATGCACATTGCATGGTACAGTGAAGATCGGCCCTTCGCTGTGGGCTATGCTGATGGAAAGCTTCTGATTGGCTCTAAAGAACCCCTAGAGAATGGATCTGTGGTGGTCATTGATGCTCATAAGGTTAGGAGCCAGTTGCAACAGCAAATCAAGCCCTGTGCTTGATAAAGTCCACATGGAATTTTCAATTTAGTATGAAAAAAAAGCATGATTAAAATGATCCTTTTTCTATTGGTCCTTGTATGCAGGAGAGCATCAGTTCATTGCGTTGGGCTCCGGGTGGCCAAATTCTGTTAAGCTGTGCCAAAGAAGAGACAGTGCGTCTATGGACAGGGTCTGGAGCAGGTTTAGGACAAAGCTGGGTGTGTCTTCAGAGCATTGCTCACCCCACTGTTGTGAATGCTGTTGCATGGTGCAACCTGTCTGGACAAGGACCCAAAGCATTGAATATGTTTGCCACGTATGTATAATCACATACACACTTTTAGGGATGTTGTTATATCATATATATATAAATTTAGTAGTCTGTTGTTGTTGTTGTTATAGCATTCTTCTTCCCTTTGCGCCTGTACTTGTGTGCCCTTGTGTGGCTTGGAAGATCTGTGATACCTTCTTTACCACAGTAAACAAGAGCTGTACTATTTTCAATGTGTTGATATCGACCAAAGTATCGGTTCTCGTGACATCCTGGCTCACTTTATATTTCTCTTGCTTACTGTGTCCAGTGTGTACATAATTTTTATTTAACATGTTGTGTTATAGGTGTTGTCAGAATGGACTTGTGTCGGTGTGGACAGTACCTCAAGATCCTTCATCCTTCTCCCAGTCCAGCTCAGCTAGCCCAGAGGCTTGGTGGGAAACAGAGTCCAAGTCTAAACCTAGAGTAAGATAATACCTTTTTTATATAATGTATCATTTATAAGTGACTGTGATGCAAATTAAATGTTAGTAACATGACTTTTCACTGTGTGTGTGTGTGTGTGTGTGTGTGTGTGTGTGTGTGTGTGTGTGTGTGTAGCTGATACCACGTCGATGTGGGGTAGCAACGTGTGTGTTCCAGCTGCGGGGTCACATGACGCCAGTTCGGACATTAGCGTTCAGTCCTGATGGTTTGGCTTTGGTGTCTGGTGGTGTGGGAGGACTCTTGAACATCTGGTCTCTACGGGTCAGTTGCATGGATATTTGGGATGTATATCTCTGGAACTATATCCCACTTAAATGTGTCATGTGTTTATCCTGCTTATATACATTACTCTCATGTTTTTTTTTATATGATGTAATGTAATGTAATGTAGTGTGTGTGTGTGTGTGTGTGTGTGTGTGTGTGTGTGTGTGTGTAGGACGGCTCAGTGTTGCAAACTGTGGTTGCTGGCTCTGGTGCCATTCAAAACACTGTGTGGATTCCAGATGTTGGGGTGGCTGTCTGTTCCAATCGCTCAAAGGTCACATATCCAAATAAATATGAAGTAGCTTTGTCAGTGTTATTTCACAATGTCACAATGTTTAATTTTCCTATAAATTTTTTTGTAGGATATTCTGGTTGTAAATTGCTCCACAGAGTTCATGGCAGCCAGTCACGTACTGGCAACCTGCCGTACTGCTTTGAAAAAGCAGGGAGTTGTTGGACTGAACATTGCTCCATGCATGAGGGCCTTCCTGGAGAGACTTCCCATCATGCTCCAGGAACAGTATGCCTATGAGAAGGTACACTCGCAAACAGAGGTGGCTAATGTGGAAAATATGTGATATTGCGATACTACAAGATTTTTTTCACGATATGTCACAATACATTTAAAAATATATACATACAAAATTTCAATACAGTGATTAAGTGAATGATTGAATACAATTGTACAGTACAGCAATATAAATACTACGGTTTTATTTTAAATAACTGTGTTTGTTAATAATAAAGTACTGGTGATGGTGATGAGGAGTGATTTAAAATGTAAAATTAATTTTATTGTAATTTATTATGATAACACTAAATATTGTCTTATTGCCCAGCCTTACTCACACAAACCATACCCACATCAGCTTTTATTTTTAGTCAAACTAGGCAAGCAGCATAACAAGCACAAATAGGGACAGGAATAATTTTCTACACATCATAAGATAATTATTTAAAAGAAAAGAGTTTGTTGGACAAATAAAATTACTTTTGGGCACCTTTGAGCAGCAGACAAAGTGCTTTCAGATATTTACTTGTTCTTGACAAGTAACTTGGTTGACATTTGCAATAGATGTAAACTATACAAGCCTCCTTGGTAAGTGGCAGCAGCTCTTGTTGCAAAAATAGGTGCTTATATGAAGTTAGGGCTAGTTTATTATTCATTTACTGACTGTCTAGAAATGTAATGTAGAAATGCAAGCCACATATAATAATACTACTACTACTAATAATAATAATAATTTTCTGTATTTTACAAAAGGTGTTTTTACAGAAGGTCAGTATCTGCAGATCTAAGATCAGCGGCTGGAACATAAACAGAGAGACATTCTGTGATGTAGCAGGTTCTTGATTATTTAGAGTTACAGACGAGTACATAACTTTAAAGTATATTCTAATAGATACAGGTAGTCAGTCTTTTAAAACAGGACTGATATGAGCTCTTTAACTTGTTTTTTTAAGGATCTGAGCCCATGTGTATTGTATATGTCATTTATGCTCATCTTTGGTAACTGGATCTCTATCCTGTGTTTTAGCCACATGTGGTGTGTGGAGAGCAGCTGATCCACAGCCCCTACATGCAGTGTTTGGCTTCTCTTGCGGTGGGACTACAACTGGACACTCTGCTGTGCCGGCCCCCAGTCCCTCCTCATCTAGCCCACTGTACTGTTGAGCCGGGCTCCTCAACATCATCTTCATCTGCTTCATCTTCCTCCCATTTGTGGGGCAGCAGCGAGTGGTCATGGCTGCACTGCTTTTCCACCACTGTCAAAACGGCTGAGGCGCTCGCTCGCGGACACACCTTCCCGGAATCTTTCAGCGTGCCTGATCTGGAGCCTGTGGCCAAAGACAAGATGGCACTGCTTATGGTGGGTTACATATTAATTTGAAAGTTAAATGGGTTTTTGGAAGTATGTTTTTCCTAACAGTTTGTGTTGTTTTTATGCTTTTTTTGTGGGTCCAGGACAACAGTAAATGGGTTCCTGGAATGGACGAGCAGATAATGTCCTGGGCCACCTCCAGACCAGAGGTAACAAAACACATTACAACCAAAGATACACTAGTAATATTAAACTAACCCAGATCCGTAAGGGTTAATTACATGTCTTTATCAGGACTGGCATCTGGGTGGAAAGTGTGATGTCTATTTGTGGGGGGCAGGCCGCCATGGTCAGCTTGCTGAGGCTGGACGCAACATTCTTGTGCCAACTCCTGCTGCTTCTTTCTCTCAGGCTCAACAGGTATGCACATATAGACACATACACATCATATATGTGTGGGAAATCAATATACTGAAAGTGTCCATTATATTCTGTATATGTGCAGGTTGTGTGCGGGCAGAACTGCACATTTGTGATTCAGGCGAATGGGACAGTATCTGCTTGTGGAGAGGGAAGCTATGGCCGCCTAGGACAGGGCAACTCTGATGACCTTCACGTTCTTACGGTCATCTCAGCACTTCAAGGTAGTGACACACACAATCAATTTAACACACTAATGATTTTGCAAATGATCAACATTAAATTGTTTAATCTGTGTTTATTGGTTTTGTACAAATTTCAAACCATTCAATTTGTTGTTACCCGTGAGTTCAGGGTTCGTAGTAACTCTGCTGGTCACATCATGTGGCTCTGATGGGCACTCTATGGCTCTGACTGAGAGTGGCGAAGTGTTCAGCTGGGGAGACGGAGACTACGGCAAACTGGGCCACGGAAATAGTGACCGACAACGCAGACCACGCCAAATAGAAGCCCTCCAAGGAGAGGAGGTGGTGCAGGTCAGACCCAACAATGCACATTTTACTTAAATGCCTAAAGACCTCCATTACACAGATTTGAGTTAATTATACAACTTAGTATGTTTTAAAAATTTAATTTTTGCTCTGTAATGTGTTTGTGTGTATAGAGTATTGTGCTAGAAAGGTTTCAGCAATGTTCAGAAAACTCTAAAGGTCAGGAATATTTAATTCAAGATCTTGAGGTCCATGGAGCACATTTTTGTGATTTCTCTGGTAAAACCTAGTGTTTTAGTGATACTGTAAATGACTATATATACAACACCAGCATCCTAGGACCACAACTGAATATTTGCACCTCTAGGGCGTCAAAGTGTCTTCAGTAGTAACAGTAAAACTGTGTTTGTGTGCAGATGTCATGTGGGTTTAAGCACTCTGCTGTAGTGACAGCCGATGGTAAACTTTTCTCTTTTGGGAATGGAGACTACGGCAGGCTGGGGCTGGGTAACACCTCCAACAAGAAGCTGCCAGAGAGAGTCACTGCCCTGGAGGGCCATCAAGTTGGTCAGGTAAACACATGTCTCTGGTTAGACCTGTTATGCTCAACATAACAGGGTTAATTAGGTTATTAGTAGCAAAGCAGTGGCAGCCATTGACCCTTTTATGTTTATGGCGAAGTAAGCATTGATGTGAATTGTGTTTGTGTGCATTCAGGTGGCTTGTGGGCTAAATCACACCTTGGCTGTATCCGCTGATGGAATGACTGTCTGGGCATTTGGAGATGGAGACTACGGGAAACTGGGCCTTGGAAATTCGACTGCTAAATCCTCTCCACAGGTATTCTGCATCACCTATAAAGATTACATACACATTTATCGCAAAAATGTAATTTGGGAAATTACATCCTCTACAGAGATCATGTTTCCACACATTTTAATGCACTTATATGTTTATGGGATAAATTTAACAGATCAGAGGAAAATAAAACTTAAAATGTTGGCAGTGTACATTGTATATTTGTTTTTTAAGTACGTTTAGCTCTATGAATTTGGATAACCTTGAAAAATTTTTAAAAAGGTAATTTGATATGTGTATTCATACCTTTACATAAACCTTTTTTCTAGAAAGTGGATGTTCTGTGTGGCATCGGCATTAAGAAGGTGGCTTGTGGGACACAGTTCTCTGTGGCTTTGACCAAAGATGGAAATGTTTACACTTTTGGGCAAGGTACATCCATAAATTGTTCAGTTACATGTAAAATATACAAGTACACAGATGTTTGTCTGCTTAATAAATAACCTAATTGTTAACAAAACATCTGTTTCCCCTAATGATGTTACAGATCGACTGATTGGTCTTCCAGAGGGGCGGGCACGCAATCACAACCGGCCACAGCAGGTCCCCGCCCTGTCGGGTGTGTTCATTGAAGATGTAGCAGTTGGAGCAGAACATACTCTTGCCCTCTCATCCACGGGAGACGTTTACGCTTGGGGGAGCAATTCAGAGGGGCAGGTACAGAGATGAGCTCACACCATCTGACACTGTGTATAGTGATATACAGATTTGACAATTATGATTATTGATAATGATAACAATGCCTTTGTGCACATGTTTGTGTTTTTGCAGCTGGGTCTGGGTCACACAAACCATGTTAGAGAACCAACTCTCCTTACTGCTCTGCAAGGCAAGAACATTCAGCAGATCTCTGCAGGGCGCTGCCATAGTGCAGCATGGACTGCACCATCTGTCCCACCAAGAGCACCAGGTAGCACCCATATATGAATATGAATAATTTTGAAGTAGTAAAAAAATTTATTGAACCCACAGGACCACCATACTGTAGGTACTATTAGGGAGGTGGGTTGTTCTAAGCACTGCAGTTACACTGACGTGGTGAAGGTGTGGTAGTCTGTGTTGTGCTGGTATGGGTGGATCAGAAACAGCAGCGCTGCTGGAGTGTTTAAACACCTCAGTGTCACTCTTGGACTAAGAGTTGTTCACCAGCCAACAACATCCAGCCAACAGTGTCCTGTTAGCAGCATTCTGTGACCACTAATGAAGGACTAGAGAATGACTAACACAAATTGTGTAGCAACAGATGAGTTCTCTCTGACTTTTCATCTACATGGTGGACCGACAAGGTAGGAGCGTCTAATAGAGTGGACAGTGAGTGGACACAAAAAACTCCAGCACTGCTGTGCCTGATCCACTCACACCAGCACAACACTTGATAACACACCACCACCACCATGTCAGTGTCATTGCAGTGCTGAGAATGATCCACCACCCAAATAATAGCTTCTCTGTGGTGGTCCTGACCATTAAAGGACATGGTAGCAAAGTATACAGAGAAATAAGAAACTACAAAGTGCTCCTATATGGTAAAAAGAGAGCTGATTAAAAAAAGACAAATGTGTGCAGATAGAAGGAATTGGAAAAAAATGTGTGTATATATATATATATATAACTAATGCTGTTCTAATCAATAATCACCTCATTACCAGTCTATTACCAAGTTAAAATAGGTGTTAAAAGCAGAAAAAACACTTAAATGTGCAGGCAGTGGGCCTCGAAGGCTAAGGTTGAGAAACACTGCACTATATGGAAGTATTAATACACATTCAGGAATTTTAATGACATCACATTCTAAACTCATAAGCATTATTATCTGGACCTGGTCTTTGCAGTTCTAACAGCATGTGTGAACTCTGCAGTAGCTCTGCATGTACTGATTAGTGTTTAGCACTTTTCTGCAACACTTCCTGTCTGAGATACTGTGCTTCCTAAATGCTTTAATTTTTCAGTAATATTTACATTGCATGGTGGAATATCTAGGAGGTATGAACAGAGGGAGAGAGTTTTGTTCACATTAGCTGTTGTTTATCATTATGTCGCTAAGTTTGCTAGCTTGTTAGCCAGCTAGCTAGCTAACTGCTATATGTGAAATAAACATGGCAGAGACTTACTGTTCTTTGTGCCTCAAAAGTGGAACAAAGTGTGAAGTGGTTGCAGCTCCATCTGTGATCTTAACTCCACATGTCCTGCATGTCGCAGTTCTTTTTTATTTACTACATCATAATCTTTGTATTTGAACGGGATTATATTCTGGAGCATGTTGCTCCTCGTCTCCACACAAATTCAACACTGGCGCCCCCGCTAAAGCTTCCAGTGATTGGCTGCAGAACTTCACTTGTTGCTAGGTTACGGATAAACTGAGCGGTGCAGCTCAGCTGCCTGTCGTTACAGCAACATTTAATACAAAATGATCCAGTTCTTTTCAAGCATTCGTTTCGGTGTCTCACTATGGGATACGCCCCCTTCGCGTATGCCTCAGAAGCCAAATTCCACTACGCCAGCCCATTGGCTGGCTGACAGACGTGATGCTCGTGCTCCCCGCCTCCTGCATATATAATGCGGTGACACGACATCATCTGATCATTCAAAAACCTCTTCTCGCTTCACTCCAGAAGACTTTATCTACACCCTTCTGACTGGATTCGCCGGCTTTACTGTCCACAGACGGAGGGAAAAACTCCGTCGACAGGCGCCGAGTGATCTAGAAGAAGGGCTTCTTCTTCTTTATCCCACCTCGGGTCTTCACCATAGCCCGAGTGCCTTAGCTGGTCGGTCTGCCTCCAAACAGCGGCTACAGCTGGCGAGGATACCGAACTAGCAAGTCCACCCACTAAGCTAACCAGCACGTTAGTTTTTAACGGACGCGGCTAGTTTAACTGGCTGTGTTCTCGGCAGACTGGTCACCACACCGTCTCTCTTCAACGCAGCACAGTTATCAGGTGCGACTTAGCACACCAGCTAATGGCAGCAATGCTAAAAGCACCGAGAGGCGAGGGAGAGCCCGCGCGGCCGTGCCCCTGTGGAAACAAAATTTCTGCCAGGGACACACACCAGGTCTGCGTTGCCTGCCTTGGGCTGCGACATGCCCAGGCGGCGATGAACGACCCTACCTCGTGCGAACACTACGCTTGGTTCACCACGAAAAGTTTGCGCCGCAGACTGTCACGCCAAGCCAGCCTTTCGGGCGAGACCCCCTTGTTTCTTCTGGCGCTGATGCGCCTGTCATCCAGCAGGTCGCCACGCCTGCTGAACCATCTACCTCCGTGGCTATGAGCTGGGGTGACCAGCTCGATGCCTATGCCCTTTTCCCCTCTCTGCTCGAAGCAGGAGAGGAGGAAGATGAGGAGGGAGGCTCAGAATTTCTTATCTCCGACGAGGAGGATAAGTTTGAGGACTCCCCAATTATCCCCCCAGCTCAGGCAACAAAACCCTGCAATGCAGCAGAGGCTGTAGAGGAGTTAGAAGAGGCACCATCCTCTCCGCTCCTCAGCGTCGACCTGCAAGACGTGCTGAAACGCGCGGCAGTGAGACTAGACATTCCATGGCCTGCTGTGGTAGCAGACACTGCAAAGTCGCGCTATGAAGGGAAAAGGCTGCCAAGGGCAAAACGAGCAGCGAGACAGCTTCTTCCTATATTTCCCGAGCTCCTCTACGAGGTAGCAGTTTCGTGGAAAGAAAAGCCCTTTACAGGCAAGACACCCATTCATGGTGGGTCTGCTCTCCACCTGGAAGGGATGGAGAAAGAAGCCCCTGGTTGCAGCACACCTGCATCCGAGACGCTCGACAGCCACGAATCTGACGCTGCCCTCCAAGGCAGATCGTTTTCAGTCAGGCATGACTGAACGGGCTTATAAAGCAGTGGCGCTGTCAGTCAGAGCCCTAAACGCCATCTCTATGCTCACCGCATACCAAGCGGAGCTCCAGGATGAGATGGCAGCTACACCAGGCCCATCTCAGTGGGAAGAGATCTGCGTGATCACAGATCTCTCCCTCCGCCTTCAGATGTGCAGTTCAGGCTGCTGGAAAAGCCATGGCAACCATGGTTATCCAGGAAAGGGGGCGAAGGCTCAATCTGGCTAATCTCTCTGTTAGAGAGAAAGAGTCTATCCTGGACGCACCCGTGGTGCCAGAGGGCATGCTGATGCAAAAGAGGTGCGAGGAGAAAAAGAGGGATGACGAAGCCCTGCGGCTGTGCCTACCTAGGAAGACACAATCGGCTCCCCCGCCCTACTTTCGCGCAGGCAACCGCCCGCCCAGCCTCCAGCTTTCGGATCCCAAGGCGACCTAAGCCACAGACAGGTCTACCGGATCGAAGCGGGACTCCAGAGCCTAGGGCCACCTGGCGCGGAAAGCCCCATACCCAGACGGGAGCCCAGGCAGCTCAGCCGCCTCCCCCACCTTCGCAGGTGGTGAGGAGAAAGAAGTCGGCTGCCTGAGAATGCCTTCACGTTGAGGAAGAGCCAGCCTGCCCCCCATTTGCTGGCTCCCACCCCTCAGTTCTTCAATGTTCAGACGGAGCGATGTTCTGGTTCTCCGCAGCGTTTGATGTGGCAAACAGACCCCGAGCGGCCCAGGAGGCACGGGTCACTGAAATGGAGAGACGGTACTGCGGTTGTCGGCGCTATCCCACCACACACACCCAACTCACTTTCTTGGATCTCAGCAAAGACGTTTCTGAGAACACAAAAAGATGTGTCTGTGTTGTCTCGCAATTTGTTGCAAGACAAAATAAAGAGAAAAATGTTGCAAAATAAAATAAAGAGAAAAATGTTGCAAAACATAAAACGCATCATAAAACCCTCTCTGAGAGTTATCATGCTCTTGGTAACTTTGAGCCACGTAAACGCTGTCACTGTGCTGCCTTCGCGCATGCGCAGTTCAGAACGCAGAACTAGCCCACATTCTTCAAGAGGAAATTTCCTCGTTGCTAAAGAAAAGGGCAATAAAGGTGGTACCGCCCGAGCAGAGCCAGAGCGGTTTCTATTCAAGGTACTTCCTTGTCCCAAAGAAAGGAACCTAAGCGTTGCGGCCCATTCTGGACTTAAGTCTTCTGAGCAAACACTTGAGAAAGTACAAGTTCAGAATGCTCACTCCCTCGACTTTGCTGAGGTTTGTGCGCCCAGGCGATTGGTTCACATCAGTACATTACAAGAAACATATGAAAGGAATATAAATTGTTTATGTTAACTAGTGTTATTGCACTTGTTTAATGTTAAATGTTAACAAGTGTTACTGCACTTAGTCTGGTTGTGTCATTATCAATCTACTGCTCCATCCCATCCTCTGTCCTCCTGTGACCCCTCCTCCCCTGCAGAGAGGAGTTGTACAGTCTGATGGCATGAAGGACAAAGGAGTTTTTGAGTCTGTTGGTTCTGCACTTGGGTAGGAGCAGTCGGTCACTGAACAGACTCCTCTGGTTGCTGATGACGGTGTGCAGAGGATGACTGGCATCGTCCATAATGTCCAGAAGTTTGTCCATTGTTTTCTTCTCTGCCACCGTCACCAGAGAGTCCAGTTTCAGGCTGATCACTGAGCCAGCCCGCCTGATAAGTTTGTCCAGCCTGGATGTGTCCTTCTTGGATGTGCTGCCTCCCCAGCACACCACGTTGTAAAACAGGACACTGGCCACCACAGTCTGATAAACTATCCACAGGAGTTTCCTGCAGATGGCAAAGGATCGCAGCCTCCTCAGGGATCGCAGTCCTTTCCTGTACATATGCTCAGTGTTAGCAGTCCAGTCTAGCTTGCTGTCCAGCCACAGCTCGAGGTACTTGTAGGACTCCACAGTCTCCACCTCAGCTCCCTCTATCAGAGCTGGTTGTGACCTTGGTCTGGACCTCCCAAAGTCAATGACCAGTTCCTTGGTCTTTGAGGTGTTGAGCTGCAGGTGGTTGCTGTGGCACCAAACAGCAATGTCCCTCACCAGGCTCCTGTACTCCTCCTCTTGATCATCCCTGATACACCCCACAATAGCTGTGTCATCAGCAAACCTCTGAATGTGACACAGCTCAGAGTTGTAGCAGAAGTCTGCGGTGTACAGGGTGAAGAGGAGAGGTGCCAACACTGTGCCCTGAGGTGCCCCAATGCTGCTGATCACAGTGTCAGACGTGGTGTCTTTCAGCCTGACGTACTGCAGCCTGTCGGTGAGGTAGCTGGAAATCCATGTGACCAGGCAGGGGTCCACCTGCATTCTGTTCAGTTTGTTCTGAAGCTTGAGGGGCTGAATGGTGTTGAAAGCACTCGAGAAGTCCAAGAAGAGGATCCTCACAGTGCCTTTCCCCTTATCCAGGTGTGAGTGGACTGTGTAGCAGGATGTAGAGGATGGCATCTTTTACACCAACACCTGCCCGGTATGCAAACTGCAGGTAGTCCTGTGCATGTTGCACCTGTGGTCTGAGGAGACAGAAGAAGAGCCGCTCCAGGGTCTTCATCAGGTGTGATGTGAGTGCTACTGGTCGGAAGTCATTCAGCTCGCTGGGCCAGTTCTTTTTGGGTACTGGAACTATGCATGACGTCTTCCAGAGGGTAGGCACTTTCCCCAGCTGCAAGCTGAGGTTGAAGACGCGTTGAAGTGGTTCACCCAGTTCAGCAGCGCAGGTCTTCAGTAGTCGGGGACACAGTTTGTCCGGACCTGCTGCTTTCCTAAGGTGAAGTTGACCCATGACCTGATCTGCAGTGAAATATGAAGGACTTTGTGTTGGGATGGTGGTGGTGGTGGTGGTGGAGAAGACTGGTCCACTGACTGGGGGGAGGTGTGTTGAGGGAAGAGGGAGATGTGGTTGCAGTGAGGGAGAGGGTGGGGGGGGGGGGGGGGGGGCATGGACTGATTGAAACAGTTGAAGAAGTTGTTGATCTCGTTAGCCTTCTCCACCGTTCCCCCTATGGCTCTGGTCTTTGTGTTGTGGCCTGTGATGGTTTTAACACCTTCCCAGACCTCCCTCATATTGTTCTCCCTCAGCTTTTGTTCTACCTTTCTCCTGTAGCTGTCCTTCGCCTCCCTCACACAGCGTTTCACCTCCTGCTGTGCTGCTTTCATCGCCTCCTTGTCCCTGTTCCGGAAGGCGACCTTCTTCCTGTTGAGGACAGCTTTGACTTCCTGTGTTACCCATGGTTTGTTGTTAGGGTAACATCGTACAGTCTTAATGGGGGAGACCACGTCTACACAGAAGTTGAGATAATCCGTCAGACAGTGTGTCATCCCCTCTATGTCCTCACAGTGTGGGCTAAGCAGAACATCCCAGTCTGTGGTGTCAAAACAGTCTCTGAGGGCATCTTCCATTCCAGGGGACCACCTCCTGATGGAGCTAGTTGTTGCAGGCTGCCTTTGGACCAGGGGTGTGTATTCCGGGTGTAGATGGATCAGGTTGTGGTCAGACTTCCCTAGTGGGGGGAGGGGAGTGACTCTGTATGCATCCCTGACATTAACATACAGCAAATCAATTGTCCTGTTTTTTCTTGTTGGACAATCCACAGCCTGGTAGAATGTAGCTAGGGTAGAGTCCAAAGTAGCATGATTAAATATAATCATGAATCGTGAATATAAACAAGCTGCTCTCCCGGTAAATCCGCTGGTTGTTCAGTGCGGACAGCTCGTCGACCTTGTTCAGCATCGAGTTTACATTCCCCATGATGACGGAGGGAATGGATGGTTTGCAGCGTCGCCGATTGTCCGCTAGCCTAGCCTTTAGCTTAGTCCCGGCTTTAGCGCCCCTGGATCTCCTCCTCAGTTCCGCCGGGATTTGGTGTCGTGTCCCGGCTCGTCCCATTGTTCTCAGCGCCATAACTCCTCTCTCAAATAAACGAGAAAACTGGGGGGGGGGGGCGAATGGAGTCGCTCAGTGCCCTCTGTTCTACTCTCTGCACGATCTCACAGCACCGCTGGGGATAGATGCTTTAGCTCACGAATGGCCACAAACGCTGCTCTATGCGTTCCCGCCTATAGCACTGATATCTCCTACCCTAGCCAGGGTGAGGGAGAGAGGTTTATCGATCATTCTGATAGCTCCGCGATGGCGGGGGAAGCACTGGTTGGCAGAGATCATGCAGCTCCTCCAGGGTGCCCCTTGGCCTCTCCCTCTACACAGGGATCTACTGACCCAGGCACGGGGAGAAATTTATCATCCCCATCCGGAGCGTCTGGCTCTGTGGGCTTGGCCCGTGAGTGGTTTAACTTGGATGTAACTGGGTTGCCTCCCAAAGTTATAGAAACCATCCAAAATGCAAGAGCCTCATCCACTAGATCCCTGTATGGATACAAGTGGAAGTTGTTTGAACAGTGGTGCCAAAACAAATGCGAAATTCCTTTCCAGTGTTCTGTGGTGGTAATACTATCGTTCCTCCAGGACCTAATAGATAAAGGGAAATCATTTTCAACTATAAAAGTGTACTTGGCAGCTATTGCAGCTTGTCATGTAGGTTTTGAGGGGAAATCAGTAGGTCACCACCCCTTAGTCTGCCGCTTCATGAAGGGGGCACGACGATTGCTTCCTGTTTCGAGGCCACTGTCCCCATCGTGGGACTTATCACTGGTGCTAGGGGCCTTAGCAGCAGCACCTTTCGAACCACTAGACCAAGTGGATCTTAAAACACTGTCAGTCAAGACAGCACTATTGGTAGCCTTGGCGTCAGCGAAGCGTGTTAGTGAAATACACGCCCTTTCGGTGCACTCCTCGTGTATGCAGTTCGCGTCAGGAGGATCGAAGGTGTCATTACGTCCAAACCCCGCGTTTGTTCCAAAAGTGGTCCAGCCTTGTCTCCCCTTGGAACTCCAGGCTTTTTGTCCTCCACCCTTTACATCTGTAGCACATGCGGTGTTGAGCGTCGGCTCCGAGAGTGACCAGTCCCGGCCCAGAGAGGCATAGTTGGTTGGCAGCAGATGTTTGAAACAGGCTTGTCTGGCAATACGGGAGTTAGGATATCCCATAATGAGACACCGAAACGAATGCTTGAAAGAGAACTTAAGGTTACTGTCGTAACCCCGGTTCTCTGTTAGCATGAGTGAGGTGTCTCACCAGACCACCCTCCTTGCTGACGTGAAGCGAGGAAGAGGTGTACCTGTTTTGAATGATCAGATGATGTCGTGTCACCGCGCTATATATGCAGGAGGCGGGGAGCACGAGCATCACGTCTGTCAGCCAGCCAATGGGCTGGCGTAGTGGAATTTGGCTTCTGAGGCATACGCGAAGGGGGCGTATCCCATAGTGAGACACCTCACTCATGCTATCAGAGAACCGGGGTTACGACAGTAACCTTAAGTTATTTAGGTAAGTTTTCCTTATTTATTATGTTAAAATAGGGTGGCGAGTCTTTTTAAGTCTTAAAGTCCAATTCCAAGTCCATGTCAGTAAAGGTAAAGTGTTTGTCCAAAGTCCAAAGTCTTTAAGGATGTCAAGTCAAGTCACAAGTCATCAGCTTAGTTACTCGAGTTGGACTCGAGTCCAAGTCATGTGACTCGAGTACACACGTCTGAACAGAAGGCCTGACTCAATGTTTAGGTCTCAAACGCAAAATTTGTGTCATACTTATAAAGATATGATGACAATAGTATAATATTCACTTATACTATCAAAGGACACATTCTTGACCAAGTTTTGACTAAGTCAGTTTCATTCTCTTTGAATTCTTATTTGTGCTTTAAAATAATACACTTATTTTAAACCCACGCATTTAGCACTCCTGACTAGAAGAAGACATGCAATAAAAGTAAAGACTGTTATACTAAAATCCAGCCTCTCTTCTGAAATTTCTTAAATGTGTAGTTGTAACACATTAACACTTATACACGTATTCTAGGGTCGTCAGTGCCGCTGCAGTTGGGCCTGCCGATGTGTGTACCTCCACAATACAGCGCTCTGAGAGACGTCAGCATGGAGGCTCTGAGAGCCAGGCTGCGCCTCCTCTACCACTTCTCTGACCTTATGTATTCTTCCTGGAGACTACTCAATCTCAGTCCCAACAACCAGGTACACCCACACGTCACCATTGACTACCATAGCTCTAACAGCCAGGTACACACTGTTACTGTACAGCATATCGGCTGGATAACTGCTGGTAGGCATAGAAGCTCTTCACCCTTCATTGCTACATCTTACATGTATTATGATACATTTTTCTTTTGTGTTTCAGAGTTGCACATCGCATTATAATCCAGGAACATGGGGTGTAGTTCAGGGGCAGCTGCGGCCCCTGCTGGCACCAAGGGTCTATATGCTCCCAATGGTGCGGTCTATTGGCAAAACCATGGTGCAGGGTAAAAACTATGGCCCTCAGATTACTGTCAAAAGAATCTCTACTCGGTCAGTATTTTAAACCTGTGATTTTATGTGTGAGGATGTTAGAGATTGTTCTTTTCCTCATACATTTGTGTTATCTGTTTTTCTTTTTAAGGGGACGGAAGTGCAAGCCCATATTTGTTCAGATTGCTCGTCAGGTGGTCAAACTGAATGCCTCTGACCTTAGGCTGCCGTCCCGTGCCTGGAAGGTGAAACTGGTGGGAGAAGGGGCTGATGATGCAGGAGGAGTGTTTGATGATACAATCACTGAAATGTGCCAGGTACAGTCACCTTTTACACACGTTATACATGCCTTTTTCATTTGTGAGAATTGGTCATTTATGTTTATCAAGATATACTTCTTAGAATTTGTGCTCTTTAAATATAATATGTAAAGTTTTTCCCTTCTTCTGTAAATTTGCCATGTTTTTTGAGATAAAATGTAGCTTTTGTCTTTGTGTATAGGAGCTTGAAACAGGAGTGGTTGACCTGCTTATACCCTCCCCTAATGCCACAGCAGAAGTGGGGTACAACAGAGACAGGTCAGTAACTAACCCCAGTCATTTTTGGTTTGTACATATTTGCAGGTATTTGTCAATTAACTTAATTCATAAATATAGTTTTGAAGCTTTCCTATGAACTTCACTGCGTGTTTGTTTCAGATTCCTGTTGAATCCCTCCGCATGTTTGGAGGAGCATTTGCTACAGTTCAAGTTCCTGGGCATCTTGATGGGCGTGGCTATCCGCACCAAAAAGCCACTGGACCTGCATCTGGCTCCACTGGTGTGGAAGCAGCTGTGCTGTATTCCACTCACTTTGGAGGACCTGGAGGAAGTGGACCTGCTCTATGTGCAGACACTCAACAGCATCCTGCACCTGGAGGACAGTAGCATTACTGAGCAGAACTTCCATGAGGTACCAGAAACCAAATGCATGTTTCAGCACACTGAGTTACTTTGTGCGATGTATAATACATTAAGTAACTCAATGTGCTAAAATATGCATTTGTTAGTTTTTTTGCATTGGTTATTTAGTGTGGATGGTTTGTCTTTAGACAAAGAAATAATACTCTAAGTCTGCAACGCACATGTATACTTTTACATAATGGAAAGGAATGTGGTTGGATGAATGAACGCGTCATGCAGATATAAAGCAAATTTCAGCCTATATAATGATGGTAGAAAGACCCAATAAACAGCAAGTTCAAGTTATTTTTACACTCTACTCATATACACTGAATGAAACAAAGCATTCAGCATCACTTATCACAGTTGGTATCAGTTTACTACATCTTCACAGACTGGCTGTTTTCCAGATAAAAGAGAATAGGCTAGTATTGTTAACTGAGCTAACAGACCCTTAACATTTCTTTATTTAAAAGACGGCTGGCTTTCGGTCACCATTCCAAGCCAATGTGACTATGGTGTCAGTTTGGCAAAATATACTGTGACACACTGTGGCACACTGAAAAATTGAAACAGTGCTCGGAGTGGTTGAGCTCGGTGCCTGTGCCTTCATTAAAAACTATGGTTTGGAATATTTGGATGCTGCAGCCATTAGTCTTCTCGTCCCCTGTTTTATCAGGCCTAAAACTGTCCTACAGCTTTACATTCACGTCTTATCATCTGGACAGATAAATAATTGTTCTATAGCCACATAGTTGGAGTTTTGTATGATGATGCATTTCCTCTGCCAGAATTATAAAATTATAAACAAATAAATAAACAAATAAATAAATCAAGAAGTCTCTAATGGAATGCTGACCTCCATAGTTGGACACCAATGATTATTGTTTAGCTGCCCAATGTTCACATTTAATTATGTAAACAGTGTGAATCATGTAACAGACATTTGCTTTCGATTGTAGATGATTCCTCTGGACTCATTTGTGGGCCAGAGTGCTGATGGGAAAATGGTTCCTATCATTCCGGGAGGAAACAGCATCCCGCTGACCTTCTCTAACAGAAAGGAGTATGTGGAACGTGCCATTGAGTACAGGCTGCATGAGATTGACCGTCAGGTGTGTGCATATTTGTGTGCAATCATATGTGTGTCTGTGTGGGTAAAAAAAAGCAGACCATATAAATTTAAACATTACATATTTCGTGTGTGTATGTTAGGTGGCAGCAGTGCGCGAGGGCATGTCCTGGATCGTGCCGGTTCCCCTTCTCTCTCTACTTACGGCTCGACAGCTAGAGCAGATGGTGTGCGGCCTGCCTGAGATCAGTGTAGAGGTGCTGAAGAAGGTGGTGCGCTACCGAGAGGTGGAGGAGCAGCAGCAGCTGGTGCAGTGGTTCTGGCAGACGCTGGAGGAGTTCTCAAATGAGGAGCGCGTGCTCTTTATGCGCTTCGTCTCAGGGCGCTCACGCCTCCCTGCCAACACCGCAGACATATCACAGCGCTTCCAGATCATGAAGGTCGACCGGGTAAGGCCCAGATATATGTTTTTGTGTGAGCCTGCAAATGTGGAACAGCAGGGTATTCATCCACATATATTTTCTGCTTCTCTCCACAGCCATATGACAGTCTTCCCACCTCTCAGACCTGTTTCTTCCAGCTCCGCCTCCCGCCCTACTCCAGCCAATCGGTGATGGCAGAGCGGCTACGCTACGCTATCAATAACTGCCGTTCTATCGACATGGACAACTACATGTTGTCTCGCAACGTGGACAACGCTGAGGGCTCGGACACAGACTACTAAACCCTCCGTGCACAAGGACAGACATACGGAGAATCCTGTATGGACCCTGTTGAAAACTCGGTGCAGGCTTTTGTCACTTTTAAACATTCAGTGTTCTCATACACATTTAAACACATTTGATTTAGTGTTTTTATTTTCACTTAATTTTTTAGCAGTTTAAGCAATCGAGTGGAGCTAGGGTGGGCCAGAGTATCAATTAGGATATATTCAATTTTCTATATTTCTCTCTTCAGCTCATTATTTTAACTCTTTCTGTTCATTTCTTGGCTCAACCCCTTTTTTCAGGGTTTTTTCTGCATGAATATATGTTTATTTAATTTGAAAAAAAAATTATAAAATGATCTATTGAAAGAAAACAATATTGTACATTGTGTATAATGCTTCATTAGGATATTGTTTTACCTAAGTGTCCATATTTATTTTAATTTTTGAATTGCCTACGCCCAGTTTCATAACAGAGACAAATAAATGCTTCAATATTAAATTTCTTCTGTCGTTTAAATCTGATTATAAAACTACAACTCCATTACATTAATAAACGGAACAGCATTTTCAAAATGGAGGATGACGACTACAGGAAGATATCACTCTCACTCTCTATGCCATCAGCGTTGGTCCTTAATATACAGTCTATATGTCGGACTGACTTAGTACCTCCTAATCTACATAGAACATGGCCAGCAGTCTAGCTGCTTCAAAATAAGTGTCTTTACAGAGTCTTTTACATACAGAGGCACAAACTAGAGAGCTACATGAAAAGGAGTGAGGTATTTTCTCACATGATTCATGCAGCTGAAAGAGGAGTTGCTCCATCAAAAGTCAGTTTACCAAGAGCTGAAGACTGAATACTAATGGGTGCTCAGAATATATATATATATATATATATATATATATATATATATATATATATACATACTCACACATACATACATACATACATAGGTTGGAAAATGAAACTTTTAGACCACAATCATTTATTAGTATGGTTTAGAGACTCCTTTTGCGGCCAATACAGCGTCAAATCATCTTGGGAATGACATATACAAGTCCTGCACGTTGTTACGGCCAGGTCTAGGGTCCGACCGTAATGAGACAACTGTCGTTTCTCGTTTAGTTTCTTTTTATTGAGCAGCGTGTTTTAAGCTTCAGGCGTTGACAAGGCCAACAACAACAAACAAAAGAGCACTAACTGAGAGACACACACACACACACACACTACCTCACCTCCCCAAAACAAACTAAAACAAAGGACACTGATCTTCCCTAACTCCCTCACTAGTGATAACCAGGAGAAAAAAGTGAACACACAAACCCAAAACGCTACTCACAATATGTACAAGAAGTGAAATATATTTACAATTATTTACAAAAAGCAAACAGAGCAAAAGGGGCAATACGCTATGGTCGAGCACACTAATAACAATCAAAGGCATATAAGTCACAACAAGAGGAGAATCGAGACAGCAGTCTGGGAAATCGCTGAACTTGAATTTGCTTTTAAAAGGACGCTGAGAACCAGGCAACCAATCAGGATCAGGGAGACGTCACAAGCAATCACACGCTGACAGGCTACACCTGGAACAAGAAAACAGGAAGAAACACGCAAACAGTAGCGCGGCCAAATTTTACAACAGGGGTTGTAACAACGTGGTCAGAGGGATTTCTTGCAGTATAGTGGCCAGGTCACTAAGTGATGCTGGTGGAGGAAAACGTTTCCTGACTCGCTCCTTCAAAACACCCCAAAGTGCCTGAATAATATTTAGATCTGGTGACTGTGCAGGCCATGGGAGATGTTTAACTTTACTTTCATGTTCATCAAACCAATCTTTCACCAGTCTTGCTGTGTGCATTGGTGCATTGTCATCCTGATACACGGCACCGCCTTCAGGATACAAGGTTTGAACCATTGGCTGCATATGGTCCTCCAGAATGGTCCAGTAGTCCTTGGCAGTGACGCGCCCATCTAGCATAAGGGAATGCCATAACTCTCCCGGATGTGGGGAAACAGTAAAGGTGGACTCATCAGACAACAATATATGTTTTACATTGTCCACAGCCCAAGATTTGCGCCTCTTGCACCACTGAAACCGACGTTTGGCATTGGCACGAGTGACCAAAGGTTTGGCTATAGCAGCCCGGCCGTGTATATTGACCCTGTGGAGCTCCCGACGGACAGTTTTGGTGGAAACAGGAGAGTTGAGGTGCACATTTTATTCTGCCGTGATTTGGGCAGCCGTGGTTGTATGTTTCTTGGATACAATCCAGGTTAGCAATCGAACATCCCTTTCAGACAAGGTTGTTTATTTAGCAGTGTTAATTTCGTTGACGAACTATTTTCGTCATAGTTTTCGTCAACGAAACTTTTTTTCATGACGATAACGAGACGATAACTAAATAAAATATACAGAATAAATAAAAACTATGACGAAATTGGTTGACACTTTAGTCAACGAATAAAAACGGGACGAACATGTTTGGCAGTGACGACATCCAATTAGAGCTGATTTCGTTTTGTGAAAGGCAGGGACAAGTTAGAAAAAAAGCATCCAATTATAACTACTTCGGCGTATCTAGAGAGGCGGGACAAGCCGAGTAGCCATCAATCAAACGCACACTTACACAAATTTGGTCTAAACCCGGGAAGACCATACGAGCCTGTGAACTGTCGCTACTCATGATGGAACTACGTTATCTAGACAATGTCAGCAGAGAGAAAGAGAGTTTAGCGTTTGTGTTTAGAGAAAATCACCACATCGCGCTGGACATCAGCTCTCCAGCACCACCGTTAGCTAGCTTTACCGCTGCTAACGCTACCGTAGCCTTTCTTAATCCTAGTCCTGAAAGCACACTGTCCTTTCAGAGCGTGTCCTGCTGTAAACACTGTATTAACTCAGTAAGGTGGTGTTAATGATCAGATTAGTTGGATCAGGTATGTGGGAAGCAGGTAAAACGCTATATGTGCAGAGCCAGAGTCGGGAGACTAGCTAGCGAACTCCAACCATCTGCGTTAGATGATCATGTCCCAAATCTCTCCCTACACACTAGAAAGTGCACGAAACAGATTAGTTGGTTTTATTTACAATGTATTAGTGCACGTAATGTGCAGTGTGTGTCTCTAGTAAACACTGTGACCTAGAGATGTGGCAGTTTTTCATTCATTGATTTACTCTTATGCTAAAATTTATTTGAATTGCACAATTAAAAATATTTTCATAGCAAAAAGTGATAAATGCAATTAATGGAGATAAGGTAACCACAGATCATGTAATTTAATTACATTGACAGCACTAGTAACAACTATTAAATAAATTAGAGATAAATAAAAAGGTGATACAGGGATAGTTTTCTCTTATTCACTTTGCAGTTACGGAAGACCTCAGATGTTGTTTGTTAAATCAAACAACATCTGAATAAACATGAATAATATTCCATAACTGGTTAATAAATGTTTCATTTTGTGTAAGTATATATAATGTCTTAAATCATTCAAGGGAACTGAAGAAAAAGCATTACATTTCACACCCTTTATATTTTAGTTGACTGAATCGACTGTAGATTTAGTCGACTATATTCTTACGATAATTAGTCGACAAAAACGACTAAAATGAAAAACAATTCAGATGACTAAATTATGACTAAAACTGAGTGACATTTTAGTCAAAGGACTAAGACTAAGTCAAAATTTGCTGTCAAAATTAACACTGTTATGTAGTCTTAACCTTGCTTGTTTTAATTCACAACAAAATAATTTATTGCTTAATAAGCCGGGCGCATAGATGCCAAAGAGGAGTTTGAAAAAGGTTCTCGACAAACATGGTAGACCTATGTAGACCCTTAAAAGGCAGAAAATGATAAACAGCCTTGAGGTTTTTTTTTACCCTTAAGCTATTTTAATAAGAAAATCTCATACACCTTACAGCCAAAAGGACAACTTAAGAAAAAATTAACATCTCATGAAAACAACAGTGGCATCAACAAGTCATCACTGACCCCCAACAAAACAACCATAATTCAGACCCTGTTGTAATATAAGCAAAATGTTTCAGTAGAAGAAACAGCTGTATCCATCAGTCAGGCTCCTAGACATACAGAAGTTTTACCTGATCTGCTGCACTGACCCACAAACATACAAGAAAGCTGACCTGACTTGGGGTTTTTAAACATAAGTTTAAATACGAAGAAGTGAGAACAAAGATGTTGAGTCCTCAGTCATCATTATTAATATCACCAAAACATGAATCATGGTTTCAGAAACGAGGCATGTAATGAAATGAAAAGTAGAGAAACAGGAAATTGATGACAATGTTGAATCTTGGTTAAAGATTGTACCAGAGAAAGAGACAATGCCCTGACTGAAGGCACACAGAACAGGGGAGTGTGAACCAGCCCAAGCAAAACTACAGTCTACTGAGAGCCTAACACAAGCTTCATTCAAAACTGCAACTGGCCAGTTATTCATACTAGCTGTTCTACACACGGTCACAGAATCCCATAATTTTACTTGTTCGCTAACATACACAAACACACAATATGAGCGCTAGAAACAGAGAGGGAAACAAAAGATGATTAGAAAAAGTGACATATGCACAAAGAAAATCCTCAGCAACCATTAGAAAGACTATCCAGATCCCAGAGCTTGAAGCTAACAGAGTCCAGGTGTAATAGCCGAGAATTCAGCCAGATGGCCTCATAAGCACCTTGCTCTTGTTTTTGGAAAGACAGTCCTGGTTTGTGGTTGAAAGGTTATCTTGGCCTGTGATTGGCCAGAAGGAAGTCTTTGTCTTTACAGGTGAGACAGAGCTTGAGGTTCCTCAGAGTGCCACCAGCACAAGAGAATGCCCATCCAGCCATGACACTCAGTATGATGTACGTGGGGATGAGACTGCCCTCATATTGCGGGTTGACAAATGTCTGAAAAATACAAAGTACACAGTTTTTTCAAATGGTAGATGATCAAAACCAGCACAAGACATGCTAACAACATATATATATATATATATATATATATATATATATATATATATATATATATATATATATATATATATATATATATATATATATGCCTATTCAGACTTGTATATGTAAAGAACACCCATAAACACATAGCTTGGCTGTAAATATGCCAACATAGACTGCACAACTGTTATATAACCACATTTTAAAAATTAGAAGAACTAAAGAATTTGGTATGAATTACATTGTGTGATCAAGGAGACAATAATTCCCAAGTGCTTAAAACAGCTAATAAATAAACACAGATCATAAGTGTGCATCTGGTCTTCTTTCATCTGAGCCATTGATAGCAACAGGTAAGTGCTGAGTTATTAATTTATATTTAGCTTACAAGAACATAATCAAAATAACAAATCAAATCAAAATAAACTGTTTAATGAGTCAACAAGATGTCTGCCTGGTCAACTCAAACACAACCCCCACCACATGGCTGCAAAAATTAAGATATTGTCAACCTAAGCACTTAGATGAGATTATTATCTATGGCACATGTGCAATGACTTGAGACTGCCCACACTGAAAATGATTAACGGGAGAGCGACTGACACCTGCAGTCTGAAAACACCTCTTCTGTAGTCAGCGGCACCAGCTAATCGACCATCATTTAAAGTAAAGGATATAGGTTACCAAGCAACTAATGTGCTGCTTACTGATTTAATGAATGGATGTACTACTGTAACAATAACCTACTAAGTTAGCTTTTGTTCCTTTTCAGCTTTCTTGAGACAGACAGTACTGGTTTTGTTAAAGCTGTGTGAATGGGACAAACCACACTGGCCTTATGACTGACTAGGAGGGCCAATTTTACAAAACTACACAGGCTATTTATTGGTCAGTAGAAAGTTATTCACAGAACATACTTTGTACATGTGCATTGTGTTCCCAAAAGATCAGGATAAATCTACTTAGAAGTAAAACAGGGATTTAGACGAAGCTGGAGAATGTCCTTATCAGAACATGTCACCAGTATTAAAATAATAATTATGGATATTTTGAAAGCTTAAATTAGCTTCCTGAGCTAGCGGAATACCTACTAAGAACGAGTTCAATGTATATTTGTTTGCATTTGCATACTCCTGAAACAGAACATTATTGAGACCAGTTTTTTCTTCTTTCTTCTGTATGGATTTTTGTGGTGTAACTACAATGTGACAGCAATTTTTGTATTTGTCAGAAGTTCAGTAAACAGTTGTCTATAGTCAATTAGCCTACTTTGCTGTCAGTAGAAACTGAACACTAGAAACAACTACTAGTTAATTTGTCCTTCATAACATTATTATTGTATATTAAAATTACCTACAAATTACACTAGGATGTAACAAGACATTAAAAAATGCACATACATGGGTATGTCTTCCCTTTGCACTAGTAACTAATAAATCCAGCCTCACTTGGAAATTCATGTCTTCATTACAAGCAGTCATGACCAAAAGTTTTGAGAAATTTTTCACAAAATTTCACAAAGTTTGTGTTTTTTTAAGAATCTTTAGTCAGATGTTTATATGGTATAATGAAGTACAATTATAAGCATTCCATGTGAGTGATAACCTTTTATGACAAATACATTTAATCAATGTAAGCAATGATATAATAATATAACTTAATATTTACAGTTTTGACCCTTCTTCTTTAAGACTTCTGCAATTCACCTTGGCATGCTGGATATGAGCTTCTGGGCAAAATCTTAAATGATGGCCTAATCAGTGCTTGGAGTTGATCACAGTTTCTGAGTTTTTGAGGATTGACCACAGGTTCTCAATGGGGTTTCCTGGCCATGGGCCCAAAATTTCAATGTTTTTTTTCACCAAGTCACTTGGTCATCACTTGTGTGCCTTGTGACATGATGCTCCATCATGCTGGAAAAAAACATTGTTCATCTCCAAATTGCTTATGGATCACCATTCCTTATTTATGGCTGTTGTTCTTAGGCGACATTTAAAGCTAACCCACTCCCTTGGATGAGAAGCAACCCCACACATGAATGGTCTCAGGATGCTTAATTGTTGGCATGACTCAGAACTCATGGTACCACGCATTTTCTCCTGAGATATCAAGATAAACACTGAAACGATGCTTGCAGGCTATTTTGTAGGGCTGAAATGCAGTGGCTGGAAAGTAGTATTTTTTTGATAATGTCATTTGGCAGTAAATGACAATCTGTATTCACCTGATCACTCTTCACAATCTAGAGTTATTACAAATTGCCACCATAGGAACTGAGGCAGGAAACTTTTGTGCCATTTTCAAAACTTTTGGCCACAATCACATTTTGTTTCTGGTAAAACTTGGTAAAATTTCTACATTTTATTAATATTGTGATAACACTGGTAACTATCATCAATTTGATCACTATAATCAGAATATTAATTTTTTTTCACCATTCTACTCACAAATATATAACAGTAATATGATAACTAATAGGAAGACTGTGTGTGTTTATATTTATGATGTTAGTTACGCTTACCAGACATGACACTAGCAGGTGACTGAAGACCACTGCTCCCAGAGACCACCATTTTTGGCGTTCACAAGCCTCAAAGAACACCACCCCCCAGAACATGTGCAACAGGATTAAGGCCAGCGTCATGAAGGCTGAGCAGAAGAATGAACAGGTTTAAAATTAAAAGAGGAGAACATCAATCTTGTCTCCTGTTATAAACACTCTGTAGCTTCTTTACCTGAGGATATGAAATAATGCTGGGAGTCACCATGGATACCGACAGTTCCAGGACCTACTGAGTCAGACAGGATGTTGACTACTGAAAACGCTCCGCTCATGAATCCAAAGCCCAAGCCAGACACTGAACAACATGTACAATCAGATTATGTGCACACTGGCATCATTTTACATCACATTACAAATCAATAAATCATTTTAAGTGATTATACCATAAGCTAGCTGGCGAATAGAGATGGGCATGGTATCCTCCTGACTGATGGCCAGTAGGCCTTCATTAGCTTTCCTGTGAAACAGATACTGTCTTATTAAATGCTTTGTGCAAACAAAAGGCTTCTAGAATGCAAGAAAGGTGCAGCATATATGCAGAGGTGTTTTTGTTTAAAAAAAAAAAAGAATATTGTGAAAAAATGTTTTGTTCATAATTTAATTAAAAAAGGTAAACCATCATATTTTATAGTTGTTACATGTAAAATGACATTTCAAGCCTTTTTTTGTTTTAATGTTGATTAGTCTGGCTTATAGCTCATAAGAAGCAGAAATCCAGAATCTCATTACAAAGAATGCTGATTTGACAGTTTTGCAGAAGCTGATCATCCACACTCTCAGTAAGAGAGGTAAGCCACTGCTAAGAAGGCTGGCTGGGCGCAGAGCGCTGTATCACTGTATATTAAAGAGAAGTTCACTGAAAGGGGAAATATGATTTTTTAAAATGACACACAAGCAACAGGGATGACAGAATTAAAAGGAATGTCAAGAAAAATATAGATAAAAACCTGAGACAGCTTTACAAGGACAGGGCTAGTGTCAGTGCATAAAGAAAAAAGTTTTAAAGTAAAAAGTCCTAGAGTTTAAAGTAAGAGTGAAGAGGTACAGAATCCAAGATGCCTGAAATCCAATGTGAAGTTCCCGGTTTTGGTCCGCTGTGTTTAATCAAGTCTAAATCAATGCAGCTCGAGATTTAAAGCACAATATTCTCCCATATGCTGACCAGCTTTATGGAGATGCTGATTTCCAGCAGGACTTGCCGCGACTGCCAAAACCACTACTGAATGGTTTGCTGATTAAATTACTATGATTGATTGGCCAGCCACTTCACTTTTCCAGACCGCAATACTGATCAACATTGAAATCAAATAGCTTGAAATGTCCCTTTACATGTAATGAATATAAAATATATGACCATTTATCCTTTTGCATTAAATTCTGAACATGATATTTCATGATTTTTTTTTAGATGCACCTCTACTTTGTGGTACTATGTGATATCATATATATTACTTTTTTGTTTTTATTATAAGTGAAGTTTATTATGATCAAGTAATTGAATGTATAGGGTCATAAACTTCTTCAGGTGAACCTTCATGCTTACTTCAGTAATTTGTAGTAGGCAAATCGGAACACCTCTTGAAGCAGTACAGAGAGCACAACTCCAAATACAAGCAGGCCTTTCTGCTGTGCGGCACTGTTTTTGTTGCTCATCTGTACAGTTACGAACCACACCAATGATGAGAGCAGCAAAGAGACCAGCCAGAAGAATGCCCTGCAAAACAAAACATTGATCACATTGCACAACAACCTGTTCATTTAGATGACGAGGCACAATATGCATCACATTATTCACATATTTCTGACCACTAGGCATGCAAAAGGGGGGTATGGCAAAATATATTATCATAAAACATCTTCTTGATACACAAGACATGATATTTGGTACTTGACGTCTGCACTGTGTATCGGTAGAGATGGATTTGTATTCTGTTACAGTTACTATATAAAAGACCCGAATTAGATTACAAGTATATTGCAAAATGAGTAAATACCAACAGGATTACAATCATTTAGAATGATAAATGTGTCAAATAAAGCATGTATATGTGGAGTGTTTTTCATCTTGGTACGCAGGGAGGGGGTTCAATTCCCTCCACAGTTTTTAAGAATAATCCAGAATTTCATTCATACATTAATTAATTAAGCATAAATAAATATCAACAAATTGCCCACCACTACTACTGATGGAGTTTGTCACAGATAACTTGAGATCCTATATATTCCCAGATAAATACATAGATAATTATTTTTAGCACAGTAAATAAGGTTTCTGCAAAATGTGTTGTTTTTCAAAAAAGGAGAACAGATTTTAGCATAGTACAGCAAGCTACTTAACCCTTTGAGTCACAAGGTGAGCAAAAGCTTCTAATGCACAACATGGGTTAAACTTGACCCCTATTAATTTCCTATGTTATTGCATGTATTGCTGAGTATTGCTCTGGTAAATCTATAAAAATTGTTTCATGTTCCAACTGTTCATTAAAATCTTTTGATCTTAAATAATTATTTTGATTATTATTTATTTACTTACTAGTAAATAAAAACAAAAATAGTGTTTGTAGTGTTTGTATGTTCCTGACTCCAAATGTTTACAAATGTCAATAGTTCCTATCAAATTCCATAGTAAACATATAAGGATTAATTGTGACCCATGTTGTGTGTTAGGAGGGCAGTGATGCAAAAATTTGTATCACTGACTTTTATTAAACAGTAAAAACAAAAATCTAAAATCAGGATTTGTGATGATCAAAAACAAGTAAACTCAGGAATTTATTGAAGCTTGAATGATGAAATTAATTTATTGCGAATGTATAAAAAAATAAAATCTCAGTCGGGTCACTTTTGACTCAGGTTGTGCATCAAAGGGTTAAACACTTCCAAAAACAGTTAGCTAGCAGAGTGGCGCAGAGTTAAATGTTTTGTGTGTCGTAATTAAATAGACAGCATGTTGTTATATACTGTGTACTATTTGAAGGCAAAAAACTATGTGTTAATGTAACGTGTTTGATATGATACTTTATTTCATGACAGATTAACGCTGGAATCATGTGATTGTCCGCTGACTGGTTGGTGATTTTGAAGCACAGGCTTGCTAACTTAAGTGTAGCTAACAAGAAGTAAATCTCGCCGGTTATGGCAGTTTAGTTGACCAGGTAGAACCTCAAACCCTGGAATAGTGAAATTAGAACAGTAAAAAACTCAACTGATTGCTTTCTGAACTTAGCCTCTTGTTCCAATTTCCAGTTTCACATTAAATGGTGCAGCAGTTACATGCTGGCTCCTCAGCCAGGTCTTACTTCAGGCACCAGCATGTGACTGCTGCACCATTTAAGGTGGAACAAGCAATTCCAAGAAAGCTAGCCTCGGGCACCAGCATGTAACTGCTGTAGCATTTAAGGTGGAACGGGCAATTCGAATAAGAAGTTAACTTCGGGCGCTAGAATGTAACTGCTGCACCATTTAAGGTGGAACGGGCAATTGGAATAAGACGCCAAATTCAGCCAAGTCTTATTTTAGGTTTAAGCTTAATACCTGGTCCCACACCGAGACTACCACCGGCAGCTAACCAGTATGC
This sequence comes from Megaleporinus macrocephalus, assembly GCA_021613375.1. NCBI lineage: Eukaryota > Metazoa > Chordata > Actinopteri > Characiformes > Anostomidae > Megaleporinus > Megaleporinus macrocephalus. The sequence continues at coordinate 19,399,059 of CM038721.1, read as the reverse complement.
TAGCTCGGCTAGCCAGCTAACACCTACAATCATGCACTGTCTCGATAACATTACTTACCCGGCAATAAGAAAGATGACTCGGAGAGGATCCCGGGCTATAGTAAACAAGAACAACGCTATGGCTGGACCGAATGCTATAAACGTACAGCCAAAAAAAACAGCTGCTGTCATGATGGACCTGAAGTGGAGCAGCTAGCTATCTAACAGTTAGCTATCTAACTTAATAACAACAATACTGCTGCTCCTTCCTGGCTCTTCATGCAACCTGGTACTATGAGAGATGTATAAATCTATTTTCCGGAGAGTTCATATGATTGCTGGTTAGGCAAATTACTTGGGAGGGCAATGATCGACTAGTTAATGTCCACTTTTCCTCAAAATATGTTGAATAAGGGTAATCCTACGCCTGATGACTTCAGAGCCGAAGGGTTGCTTCCTGGTCCTCGTCACATGAGCAAAAAGCTCTTAAAGGCACACTGATCATTTGTGATGAACCTGCTATTTGTCTAAAGCATGAAAAGGGGCCACACAAAGTAAGCACAGTAATAAAGTCTTTGTGTTGGTATTAAATAACATATTCAGTCTAAGCCTGTGTAAAATAGTGCTTCTCAAGAAAAAACGCTTGATAAAATTATTATAATAGCTTAATATTAGTCATCAAAATACACAATATACAATAAAGTGCCATGTAAATGTTTAGGCACCACAGTCTGTTACTGTGAATAGCTAAGCAAGCATTTTCATCTTGTATGGTTTCTAAATGTAACTGACCACCTACATGGACAGTGCTTGATAACAACCCCCTTCGGCAGTTACCACAAATTGCAATGTTTTTGTAGCCAGCTATTATCACAAAGCATCAAGTTCTGTGATATTCTTGGGGCAGCTTGCACATGTTGCTCTTTTGAGGTCTGTCCACAGGTTTACTAATATTGCATTCCCTCGAACAGTAAAATGATCCAGCAATCCTACGAGCCACTCTCTTGGAAAGTCTTCATGGTTTTCCAAATCTCAGTTTGACCTTTAGAGTTCCTGTTAACTGCCATTTCCTAATTACGTTAGGAACTAAAGAATTCCAGAGAACACTCTTCTATTCGCTAATAGCTTCTCCTTATTTGTGGGCACAAGTTATTTTAATGTTCAGGGTTCTGGGCAGCTGCTTAGAGGAGCCCATGGCTGCTGATTGTTGTGATGAGGTTTTATAAAGCTTTTAAGTTTTTTTGATCTGAACATTCCTAACGGTAACTGCCACAGTGGTAACAATGTAATCTGAGAGCTCAAAACTTTTGGGATGCCAAAACCTTTGCACAGTGCACATTAAATTTGCACAGTGCACATTATTTTTTTCTTGTTTTTTTTCTCTACAAAACAAAAATAATACATTGATTTTGCTCATGTTTCTTCATTAACTTTTTGGAGATCAGCTCATCATGTACTTGCCTAATTATTCACAGTAACAGAGCTTTTGACCAGGGGTGCCCAAACTTTTGCATGCCACCATATGTCTAGATAACGGTAAGGGTGACATGGTACCAATGTTGTATGAAAAGATCAGCATTTATCCACCCATTCCTAATCAAGGGTACTGACTAAGTGTAAGACACAAAAGTCTCAAATGAACTGTGTAGGTCCTGAAGCTGTGGATTTCCTAAATAGTGCTGTCATGCTGCTTATGGCTCAATATAAATGGCTTTAAATCTACTGGATTTATTCTTCGTTTTTTGGGTATTTCATGACCTACACATGAAGCCATTTGACACCTATAAATAAGAAAGATAGACTCTAAAGGAATGCTCACATGGATCATTAACAATAATTAAATAAATCACAAAAAGTACTGGGACAATAAACAAATATTTATTTATAGAACCATATTTAAGTTTGCATTATATATAAGGAAATAAATTAAAAGAATAACCACGTTTGGTTAATCTTCCATACACTACGCTTTATAGATTACAGCACATAAGTCTGATTAATATTGATCATAATCATAATCACAGTCATTTGAATGGGTGAGCGACACATACATTAAAAATCACTGAAGCTTTCTTTACCACTTATTCATAGTCTTGATATACCACGTATCTGTAAGCTTAAAACAAAATTTAAAAACAAAATACATTTTTGTTTAGTGGTAAATGTTTCACATTTAGGATCTTTAAAAAAAAGTAATTGGGTTAAAATTTCACAGATTTGGTCCTGAAATAGAGACTCGGCTTGTCATTAGTGGTGGGACACAGAGCACTGCAGATTCCTCCCACAGAGAGGTCATAAACAAATGTACTCATTTGTTAAAGTACATAGGCAAGTAAATTCATTAATAATCCACCAATTTCTTTGCTGATGAAGATGATAATCAGAACTTGTGTGCCAGCTCCATGATAGCGATGGTAGTACTCTGGCCAAAAATGAAGGCTCCGGTAACAACTGTGACAACACCCCAACCGGTCAGAAGCATCCTAAAAATGAAATTGAATTACACAGAGAGTGTGGAATTTAAGTTACATGACGTAAATAAATGCATTAATGTTTAAAGGAACAAATTGACACAATTTTTCGACTTTACCCAGTCATGTTTGGTAATCACACCAGCTGACTGCAGCTTTGGCTACCCAGTGAAGTTTTGTTCATTTTTATAATTTACAATCAGCAGGTGGAGAGTTTAAAGAGCTTTAAGGATGCATGTGTCTAATAAGACCCAAATAAATAACATTCCCAACATTCCGTTTCTTTTTTCTCTTTTTTATATTTCTCCATTTAGGCCCCCAAAATTTATTGTTAAAGCTACACTAAGTTTGGGCAATTTGGAGACCTCTCTGTTGGAAATGTGTAATTGCACACAACATGCAGAATATCTGTAATGTCACTAGTGCTTCAGACCCCTTCCCCAAGCAGATCAATCTCATAAAAGTGAGTGTGATGAAAGTGTATTTAAACATAACTCGTGAACGATCTACTATTGTCATCATGGATTTCTGATTAAAACACCCGTTTTGCATTTGGGAACTAAGAATCAAGAACTTCTTTTTGAGCCTGTACGTGTGACAACAATATACAAAACCATATAAAGGGGTCTATGTTTTTTCCTTCTGACTAATGCTATTTTTTAAGTTTAACAAAAACTAAGTGCATGTTTTGTACATAGAAAACGTTTAAAACAACAAAAAAAATATGATAAAAAATAGTTAAACTCATCATAAACTTATGCCAGGCACACAAGGCACCTCATGTTCTGGTGGAAATATCAGCTTTTTTGTTTCACTGTTATATAGTCTAGATTGGACTGAATCTCTATAGAGTTCATTATTCATTTGCGTACACAATTGGCAGCATAGCTAGTCCATTACAGGGATGACCAAAATCACTTACATTGTTATTAGGAATGATTTTGAGAAAGAGCATTTAAATAGTAGTTTGGAATTGGTATTGAATATCTGAAGCCAGTAAAATGCTGTTCAGGTTAGTCTACTGACTCCTAATGTTTACACTATAAGCCTTGTAACTTCAGCAGATCAATTCTTTTAGTAACATACACATATCACTCACTTTGTTCTGTGACCCACTGGTTCTGTCTGCATGGCAAATATAAGGCACAGTCCTGTACAGAGAAAGGTTTAAGGTTATTATTATTCCTACTGTTTTTATTACCTCATTTCTTTCTTTCTGTGTTGCTGGATCCTTTGTGTGTATGTATGCATACATTATTGTCTCACCAGGGAAGATGAAGATGAAAAAGGCACTGATTCCCCCAATCACGCTAATGACATCACTCATGTCTGGCACATAAATGGCAATAAATAATGTTACACCAATCCACAGCATTGTCAGACTCATCCGACAGCGGCTTTCAAACACAGCCGTAACCATAGCCTGACGCTCCCGGTAACGCATCACCAGTGTCAGTATTACAGACCTGTGGAACAGAACACAGACAGTATTATGGAGACTAAATTGTCCTAAACTCAGAATTTATATAAATGTCAAAGGGCAGTGTGGGGCCAAAGACAACTTAGTCAGAAGATATACCAAAATGTCCAGTTTTAGAATGCTCATACTCATTTGTGACTTTACAAGGTAAATGATAAAAACCTTATCTATCTATCTATCTATCTATCTATCTATCTATCTATCTATCTATCTATCTATCTATCTATCTATCTATCTATCTATCTATCTATCTATCTATCTATCTAGTTGGACAGTAAAAAGGATGGTAGTTTTTATTTTGCCAGTTATCGAAGCTTTGACAACATACACACATTTCTAAAAGCTAGTAAGCAACATAACTAACCAAAAGATGACTTTATATAGCAAGAACGATAAAGCGATCAAACAAGTAAAGTAATACAAATGTGTTGCATTCACCGTTAAATGCTTTTGAATTGCGTTGCACAAAAATCTTACAACAGCTGCTACTAATTGCATAAAAGTTTCACAGAGATTTTACCCTCCAGGGAACAGGGAATAAGCAAATGTTGACTTTGACAGTCAGCTTGAACAAGCGTATTGTATTTCAACATGCTATTATTATTACAAAGTTTGCACAGCTAGCCAATAAGAGTACTGAGGCTAGACCAGCCGTGCATTTTAATTGACCTATCTGCTTCTCACTGGCCAATACTACTCTTCTGCTTCTCTCCTTATGTAACATTGGTTGGACACAAGTCTAAGTGGCAATTCGAAAAGTGTCAGCATGGATATACATATAGCAACAAGGCCCTAGGATACCCTAAACAAAATGTTTTTGTCTGTACCTGCCCAATAGAAGGATTATAGGGTAGATAGTGATTATTGATATCCCAAACAGCAGCCTCGCAATGATCATCACCACATCGTTCCCAGGATATGACATCAGAATATCCGAAGCCACTTCTTGCCCAAATGTAAGGAAGCCAAACACTCCTAGTGGAAAAAAGATGGTTATATTGCTTCAAGGTGAGATGAAACACTTATTTAGATAAGGACAGTGTTGAGGAAGTCAGAAGTGACCTTCTGCCTCAGGTTTACCTGTAAGGGTGTAGATGAGCAGGCAAAAGATCATGGAAACCACAGCAATGAGCACCCAGTGGGTAAGTTTTTTGTTCTCCATGCTGCTGTAAATTGCGATGCAGGCTTCATGACACTATACAGCACACACACACATACTGATAAATACAAAGGGCAGATGCACACAACACACATATGGACACATATCTAAATAGGCCATGAACACAGTTAGCAGGCATAATGCAAAATCTGACCTGGAAGCCAAAGCAAATGGTGGGGACCACACTGAACATAGAGGCCCAGGAGCTTAACCTGGAAAAGCAAAGAGGTTTTTCTTACAATATCACCACAATTTAATAATCTTCATTTATTCACATGAACCCACACACTCACCCTTCACTGTGCTCCGGAGTGAGGATGGCTGTGTGTTCCTCTTTCATGTAATACTTTGCTATGACAGCGACACACAGGTAGGTGGCAGCCAAAGTTCCCAATACACTGAATGTAAAACACACAATATGCAGACATTAAGTTTTAGTTTGTTTTGACATACCACTCAGTAGGCTAATATTAGTAACCAAAGCATTAACCTATTGGTAAAGCATACCTGGTGTATTTCTGGATACTGATTTCTTTCGGGATTGAGAGAGGGAGGATGATGATAATGCACAAAATGAAAAGTGCAAAGCTCTGATCTGTATACCAGTGATAAGGCATCTCTTTGTCTCCTGCCACTGTTTCATACAAAGACCGACACACTGAAAGACACAAAGAAATGTTTGTTAAAGGGGACATATTCTGCTCATTATTAGTGTACATTGTTTTAGTTTTGGGGCATTCTAGAATAGATTTACATGCTTAAATTTTCACAGAACACAATATTTTTCGCACTGCACATCTTTTTTTACGCTCTGTTAGAGCTTCTGTGTCTTTAAGTCCCTTCTCTATATATAGTGTGCTCTGGCCTGTTTGCCAGTCAGAGCACACATGGCGTCAGTTCTGCCCAATCAATTTGGGCCAGAGTCTAATACTGAAAGTCAGGTAGAACACCTTTGTGATCTGGACCGGAGCAAAGGGGTTAGTTTTTACTGTTTTGTCCTTTGCTGTGAACATAGATGACAAGCTCAGAGTATAGCAACCTCAACACTTGATCCAAATTATTTCCTCCTCAAAATATCTTATACATTAGCTATAATTAAACCTCAAATTAAAAAAACCTAATCTTGATCCCTCTGAACTATCAAATTATATACAGATCTTAAATTGTTCTCAGAGAAAGTTGTAGAACAATTACACTCCTATCTTAATAGACATGACATTTTTCATCATAGACCTGAAGCAGCACTTGTGAAAACTGTAAACAATGTTTTATTATGTGATTAGCTGAACAAGAAAACATATCCTTACTGGTTTTGCTTGATCTTAGTGCAGCGTTTTGCACAAGTGATAGTTATTAGTTTGAAATTGTAAACAAAGAATCATCTGTTCAAACTATGGTAAAGTATGGTGTTCTACAGGGCTCTGTCTTAGGACCTGTACTATTTGTCTTATAGGCCACCATTATCAAAATAAATTACAGCAATTTTCACTGTTACACTGGCAACATACAGTTTTATATTTCAGCTAAACCAGATGATAAATTTCAGCTTAATACATAAGAAACTGTGTAAAAGACATACATTATTAGATGTGAAGTAACTTCCTCCTGCTCAACTCAGATAATACAGAAACTCTTCTTCTTGTACCAAAAGCTGCTAAAACAAACTGTCTATGTTAACGTTTAATCTTAACAGCTTCTCAGTTTCACCAGATACATCTGTTAAAAGCCTTATTAGATGATGTCACCTCGTAACAGAGTAAAGAGCTGGAATTCCAATTAGGTGTTTCAGGCAGCTCAGAAAAGTGTTGTGTACTTTGGGCTTTATAACCATGCAGACTGTTTACATGCGCAACAAATACCAAATAAATATCAAATACCAAAATAATGTTTGTTTAAAAGTAAAAAGTAAAATTAACATTATGTTTATTAACCCTAACTGATGTACAAGATCTTTAAATTTGGACTGTCCAGTCCAAAAGCCTTTTATATTGTAGTATTTCATACTCAACCCTAAAAAGTTTACATTGTGCCATTGTGAACTTGGCCTCGAGAAATCCTACCACTATCTCTGGATACCATTACTTTCTAAACTCAAATGGGATTTATAGAGAAAACTCACTCTGATGGCAACAAACAAAAACAAAGGCAATACAATACCACAGTTTTAAACCAAAGCATGCTTTCTGAGGCTAGCCTGTCCAAGGATGTGTCCCAACTGAAAAACCTGCTGTCCATTTCTTCCCTTGTTTGCCAAACATACGTTGGACATGCTTTCAAGGATGAGTTGAGTTGGTATCAAAAGTATTTAAAATTAAAAATAATTTAAATAATTTTTTTAACAGATGTATCTGTTTTTATTTATTTATTTTTTATTCTTTAACTATAAAAATACTTTTATTTACTTCAACTTATATTATTATACTTTGTATATTTTGTATATATTTTTTATTATTTCTCTTTTTTTTGTTAACTTTATCTATTGGTGAATGGAGGAACAGCAAAGTAAGAATTTCATTGTACAGTGTAACTGTAGAACTGCTGTACATATGACAATAAAACTTTTGAATCTTGAATCTTAAATGAGATTTAACAAGTTTTTAAATGGTTTCATGAACTTACTCCCACCATACTTACACTTCTCCAGCTGGTCCTGCACCACCACAAGGAAGGCAACAGAGATCATAAAGAGGTTGAAAACGAAGCAGATCTCACAGAGCTGGCCGATCCTGCGGCCACACACTTCTCTTACAACATCATGATAGGTGCCCTGTCGACTGATAGAGGAGGCGTATCCCAGAATGACCAGGCCACTAATCAAAAATACCAGAGAGACCTAACAGAAAGTGAGACAGAGAGGTCACTTCTGGGATCAATTGTACTGTAAACTGAATACTGCAAATGTGCTCTCTTCAGTCCAGTACTAAACTGTATGTTCAATTGTCCAAGTACCCTGCATTAGAGGCAGTTGATGTAGCCTTCAACCTTCTATTGTTGGTAGCAATGTGGGGTGAGTAAAAATGCCAAAAAATTAATTCCTATTAACTCTGTTGTTACAGACTGGCTACTTGCTAGTAGTTGTAGCATTTAGCCAGGTATTGTAGCATTTCAAAGCTACATTTAAGACACTAACATTGTACTCATATTTCCATTCAAACTGCTTGAGAAATTGTAATAATAAATAAAATATATATAATACATTAACTTTTTCTAACTTTTACTTTTTATCTTGCCAATCAGAATCACTCGTAGTGCATCATATCTCTGTAGCATACCAACCAAACAAAATAAGAAATAATAATAAATAATCAAATAAAATACTTGTTTACTTTCACACAAATATATATCCAGATAAAAAGACAATGTTTACTGTTGTTTATGCTGCTTGTTCTTTAGTTAAAGTATGTGTCGGTGTTATATGTGATATTTTGTGTGTCAGCTAAAACCTGTGGCTTCATAAAAATTCATAAAAGGGATAAGCTTTTCTGCTGGTTTGCTTCATCAGTCTTATTTGACAACAATTAGAATATTTTTGGCTCTATGTTTATATTTTTACCTATATGTCAGTAAAGTATAGTTGATCTGTCATTTTAACCTGCAAAGAGCATGACCTTACACACACGCGCATGCACACGCAGAGGACAGAGAGCTTTAAATGGCATATACCGCCTATGCTTTCATTAGTGTGAAACTGTTAGGAGCAGTATCAAATTCACACCCTAATAAGAAAATCTGACACAGCACACATATTCTGTCCTTATAATCTGCATGTTTGATGTTGTCCTTAAAACATAAAAACTGGCATTTCAGAACTGAATAATTGTTCAATTTATTAAGAATGAGCTTTGAAAGATATTTGAACTGCCAGTAAAATATTTCACCCAATGTGTTTATTCTGACATATTATTATTCTGATTGGTGTAATGCAGGCTTTTCAATCCTAGTCCGTGTTGGCCCACACTATGCATAGGTTTATCTAATACTGATTTAACTCATTTATTAATTAAAATGTGCTCCCCATGGGGTGGATCAGCGGTTCAAATGAGGGCAACTCACAAAAATATGTACACCAGGACCGGGATTGGGTGGTGTTGCACAAACCCATGTTTTCTTTAATCGACTCTCAACTCCTGCTACCATAATCCATGGACCAAGACATCCCTAGAGCCGGTGATAAAGGGATGCAGCAGAGATTAAACCACCTTAATGTACTTCTGCCACTTTTGAGAAGCGATATGACAAAAATTAAGCTTGTGTCACATATTGGGGGAAACTAGAAGTAAAATACTGGGAAAATTATTACTGTTATTGTTTGTAATTATTCAAATTATTTAAGTTGCATGCAATTTTCCTCTTTCTGAAGAGGGTAAATTTGGTTCTGTATTTGCCAGCTTCCTTTTTTACTCTTCCAGTCTACCTTAAGTGATGCAGCAATAACCTTAATGGTGCAGCCAGCACCAGACAGTAACAATGCTATTTAAGGTTAAACGGAAACTTGAATGAGAAACTGGAAAATTTTACTTGTCTCAACTTCATGCTTTTTCCTTTAATGCTCGGTGAAACATATATGGGATTTGAACATATTGTTCCGTTTTTAATATGTGCTTATTGGAAAGAAACAAGTATCTCCATTTTTGTTGAGTTCTATTTTTGCAGCAGCTGCCATTTACATTGTGTGAAAATTTCATTATAAATTGACCAATAAAAACGCTTTAAAATAGCCTTAATTCTTCTGGTTTCAATGAAAGTAAATACAGTTTTGTTCTCTCCTGTAACGCACCCATTCGTTTTTCATTAGATCGCGATAATACGCAGTCCGTGACGTATAGAAGCCTTTTTGTGTTACAGCTGCTAAATCTGGTAGTTAAACTCATTACTTGGGCTCAGACTCTCTTCTGCTTTACACTCTCCTCCCTCAGAATGCCCGTGGAGCTGATTACGAGTCGACTCACAGCATTTCGACTCTGACCAAGAGTCAAACCCAACTTCCAGACGTGCTGGAGTTGGATAACAGACTCTTGGAATAGACTACAATAACCAGAAGTTGTTTTTGTAATTATTTCTTAAGTGACTATCTATCATACTTATACTTATCTAACTATCTTAATTATATGCTAGTTTACTTATAAACAACTTAGAAACAAAGTTCAAACTATGTTTAATATAACTTTCAGTTTCCGAGAACACGTGAACTAAAGGGAACATATCAGACTGCACTGAGTTAAATATACCTTCACGTTACATACCATTTCCACCGCGATGGCTCTGTTCACGCCCCCCGCTTTCTCAAATGCCCAGGGGAAGTTGAGAAGTCCTGCTCCGAGAGCGGATTTCAGCATGATAAAAACGGCACCGAACGAGCCTAGGCGAGGCGTCTCAGAGGCTCGCTTAGGTTTGGACAGCAGGCTGAGGCTGCGGATGCTTTCTCGCGCGAGTTCCTCCATCACAAGCCGAGCTCTAAACCGCACGCGCGCACAGCAGAACCGCGGACAAAGTGTGTCTGCCTTCAGAACCGGAGAGCACTGTGAGTCTGCGGTCAGCAAGCGGCTGTTCATTAAAGCGCGCGAGTTCTCTTTGAATTGTCCCGCCTATGTGAGAAATCTAGAAAAGGTTTGTTAGCTTGTGTAGCTTTTGTGTGACAGCTCAGCGCCGGGGTTTGAAGACGCGACAGGAAGGCACGGTAATATATGAGCACGTGCGCGGCTGTGTGTTGATCTCACCGACCCGGTTCAGCCCCAATTTTACACCCGACTGTGAAGCCACAACCATTTGTCAACGAACGCGGTGAGCTCTTCTTGGAAAAAATCGTTATTTGTCCGCGAACTGCTGCGTTTCGAAAGGGAATGAAAATGTAACACGTGCTTGTCAACTGCCTCCTGAAATTCGAGGGGGCACCTAAACACTGAACTCCGCCGCTGACCTGGGTCAGGGGTCAGCAAGCCAAATGTTTAGAAGAGTCATTTTGTCCTATTTCAACTGTTAGTGTGTGTTGTGCTGGTGTGAGTGGATCAGACACAGCAGTGCTGCTGGACTGTTAAACACCTTAAAGTCACTGCTGGACTGAGAACAGTCCACCAACCAGCCACATCCAGCCAACAGTGCCCTGCAGGGAGCTCCTGTGGCCACTGATTAAGGACTAGAGAACACAAACTGCAGCAGCAGATAAGTTATCATCTCTGACTTTACTTCTACAAGGTGTACCACCAAGGTAGGAATGTCTAATAGAGTGGACAGTGAGTGAACACACTGTTTAAAAACTCCAGCAGCACTGCTGTGTCTGATCCAGTCACATCAGCACAACACACACTAACACACCACCACCATCACTGCAGTGCTGAGAATGACCCACCCCCCAAATAATACCGGTCGTGTGGTGGTTCTGTGGGGTGCTGCTCTTTGAAAAACAGGGTAACAAAGTTTACAGAGAAACAAATGAACTACAGTCTGTAAGTGTATGACTACAAAGTGCTCCTGTATGGTCCGTGGAGCTGATAAAATGGACAATGTTTGTAGATACAAGAAGGAAGTTTTAATGTTACGGCTGATAGGTGTATATACCTTTGCTGATGCTTTCAGTGTGGCTACACCGCCTAGCCGCCAGATGGCGCTACAAACGAGCAGGGCTAGCAATGAGCATTTCCGGTTACCGGTCTGTTTTCGGTTAGCCGTCTGGCGGAGACACATGTGCGCAACGTGAAAAATGCCGGTTGATACAAAACGTGTTCGCGGACCGGAGGAGTCTCAATCTCCGCTGTTGTTTATAACTCCCACCTCGCAGACATGTGAAGTCAGTAGCAGGCAGGGCGCGCGAGGAAAGGTGGACGTTCGGCCGATGTTCGCGCGCTGCGGTTTGGTGAGCCAGGCGAAGGGCTCTGCCTACATCGAGGCCGGTAACACAAAGATCATGTGTTCTGTGTACGGGCCAAGGGAGACCGAGCGGAAGGATGAAACCGACATGAAGAGCGGTCGCCTTGTCTGCGATGTGAGGCTGGCTCCGTTCTCCTGCTCGAAACGGGGCGCGTGGATCCAGGGCAGCGAGGAGCGTGACCTGTCCTTAGCGCTGCTAGAGAGCATGCAGCCTGGCGTGTGTCTGCACCGGTATCCGCGCTCCCAGATCGAGGTGAACGTGATGGTGTTGGAAAACGACGGTTCGGTTCTCGCTCACGCTGTCACCTGTGCTTCCATGGCGCTGGCGGACGCGGGCATCGAGATGTACGACGTAGTGCTGGGCTGCGCGCTGCGACAAGATGGAAACTCGTGCCTCCTTGACCCGGACTTCTCTGAGGAACGAGGGAACTGGCAGGCCGGCTACGGGGAGAACCAGGGCCGTGTTACCGTGGCGCTCCTGCCCAACCTAAACCAAGTGTCCGGCCTACATGCGGACGGGGAGATGCGACAGGACACTCTGACGGCCGCCGTGAGGACGTGCATGGATGGGTGTCATAAACTGTACCCAGTGGTGCAGCAGGCCATATTACGGGCTGTTAAGAGAAAAGCACCACCTCCCGAAAAATAAGAACAGGCATTTTTGGGTTATTAATGTTTAGCAGTGTGTTCTGCAAAATGCAGTAAATTGAGAACTGAAGAGCATGTAACCAGTCTTCTTTTGTATATCTGCTATGCCTAACCCTGTCCAACCCTGCCTACTGTTCTTGTTTGTCTTGACAACAGTCGTTTCCTGTCCCAGGCTATATTTAAGTAGTCTACAACAGTGTAATCCCGTCCTTGTTTCTGGAGGTACTATGCCAACATATTGTAGTATAGTACACCCTGCTTTAACACATCCCTTCAACTCAGTGAGCGGTAGCCCTCCAGGATTACAGTTGGGGGAAACACCAGCCTCCCACACATTGACAGTACCCAAAAGTAGTACACATGTGACCAGCATTCAAACACTTTCCCAGTCTCTACTCAGTCTCTAAACACCAACCCAGCAAGACTTCAATTAACCTTTGAGTAAATGTGGAATCTACAAGGCAGTGATGGGGAACTATTTTCTTAAAGAGCACTATTATAGTACAGGCCCAATTCACTCAAGTGCATATTTACAGGTCTGGTAGTTTGTGCTGGAGCAGAGAAATCAACCAATTCTGCTGGACTGCATACACCACGATTGGAGTTCCCTTTTTCTACAACGGTGTGTACAGAATTCTGCATGTGTCAGTGTTTTCCTTTCATAACACACCTATTTTAAACAAAAAGCAAGGCTGGGTTTTTCGAGGCAGTATTGAAATATACAGGTTTACTAATATACTAATAAAATCACTAGTGAAGATAACAACGCTGTTACTTAAGTCACTTGTGAGAAAAAATATAATGTAGAACACGACTACCAAATAAAAACCCTGATGCAACATTTATAATTTAAGTTTAATATAATTTCACAATTGCAGTGCCAATCAGAGCGAATTTGGTAGAAACACACACAAAGTGTTTTGTACAAAAGAACTGGCACTTTTAGAATACAACTATTCACATCAAAGTGCTTAAAATCCTTCACAATTATGATACTTCTTTCAACACCAAACAAGATTGTCATACAGCAACCCATAAACAAATACATAATTTATTTGCATTTGTTCTACTAAAAGAGATATTACACATAAAACTGATGAGAAAAGGTACAATTTTAAGTGGTTATGTGGACAACCGAAGTGTTTTTACATATGAACTGGCCTAAGAAAATAATAGTGCATTTGAACTTTGTGACAAATTATACAAGCCTATTAGAGCATTATGTTCTAGATAGGATTGTTGGTGGTTTAAGTGCTATTTTGAACCTGTTTCACTTAAGCCACCATGTCTTAAGCCATGTCTTGGGCTGATGGAATACTGATCAGAGAGCTATGTGATCAAAAGTAGGCCTAATGTTAATTTAAAGAATTTAAATATGTAGGATACAAACCACTTTTAGGAGATGGTTTAAGAGGCACTGGAGATGCAGCTGGAGAGTCAAGTGTAAACATATTGTTTCTTTAAGCCAAGTACACAATCGTAAGTCTTTCCTAACAGACGCACTTTGGTATGGAAATGAAGGTGTGAACCAAAATCTATCACATGAGAAATCTAATGTTCAACACTGCTTTTGGAAGCCAGTTATTCAGTTAGCATGGTCAGCAAAGCGTTAACCAGTATACTCTTTAATAGTGTTGACTCTTAAAGCTCTTTGGCTATAGTGATGTTAATTGCAACAACAAATTAAAATATGTGACCTTTTTGAGCAGAAGCAGTTTCTCTTCTACAAGATGAATAACTGCAAAGAACAGCATGAATGTTTGTCTACACGAGATGCACTTGTGTATAAGCCTTATCTGGTTATTATCTGTTGACAGTGCCCATGAGGCGTTCAAGTGTGAACAGGCTCTTAGATGCAGTGGTCTTTCCATTTCTATACTATAAAAGTAGCACCCAGTCTAAATTAACTAAGCCTCTGTAACACAAAATCCTGGTACATTTCTTTGTTTTCTAGCTAATGCTGAAAGTCAGCGAAGAACCTTTTTAGTGTATGCATTGTAGCAAGAATAGCAGGTGCTTAACGTTATCAGCAGTGGTATAGATGACGAATGATAATGCGCTCTACACTGCAGGATAATGCCTATGACTTTGAAGGCTATTTAGGCACATTACAGATTGTAGTGCAGCTCACAGTGTGGCAAATCAGACATCCTGGTATACTCCAAAAAGTGCTGGTATGCCTTCCGTCCTAATTAAATTACTGGCACATAGTGGTCCGATTCAAGCATGCGTGTACGTGTCTGGCAGGTAAGGTCAGACTTTTCTTAGTATGATCTGAGTGATCTCTGCACGACTCCCGATTCTCATTGGAATGCCATAATAGCCAGTTCCTGGGGTAACGTAAACCACAGTGTGTTCCGAAACACGGTAGAGTCCGCAGAAATACGGGTTCACCAGGAATGCCAAGAGAGTGAGAGGGAACAGTTGGCCAGCATGGGTGTGACCTACACACAGGCAAACATGTTAAAAACATTATACATTATCTGATGAGAATAAAATATTCTTGCCATGTCATTTAATTAATACTTATTTTACAGAAGTAATAAAGGTTCATATCTAGTTCTCCTTTCATGTTCTGGGGCTGCAGCTGCCACATTTACTTAAACTTGTTTAACCATGTTAAGACCAAGATAAGAATCGCCACACCTTGTTCTGCTTCAGAGACACATCACTGACCAACTACTCACAACGTAGTACAGGAGATTCTATGTATAACCATATTACTACATATAATCACATTAGAAACCAAAACTATAGTTTAGCACTAAGTGTTTAATTTTGTCAAGCTGCAGCAGATGATTCAGGCAGGATGTGTAAAACAAGTTATGTTCTGAAAAAGTACCTGACAGTACTAAGTTGATATCTGGCCTTTGTTGGAGGGCCTTTTTAGCAGCATGAGGTTGATGGGCCAGAAGAACAATGGGATTATCTTCACTGCAACCACTCAGAGCCTTCTCAGTGTCCATTCCATGACCCGGGTACCTGAAATATTGATACACAGGCCAACGGCAGTGCACATAATAAGCTCCTGATTTGAATATTCAAAAGAGCTTCTGAAAAGAGAAAAGGAATTGGTAGAGTTTGTGTGTGTGTGGAGGAGTGACTGTGTGCTTTATCCTAACCGTAGCATGCTAGCCTCTAGATCATCAATGCCAGCAAGACAGATCCAATCTTGGTTTTGACCGGGGCGAAACACCTTAACATGGCTGTTGTGAAGTGGCTCAATTCCTTTTGAGCTCAAGAATTTAAACCAGCCCTCCACATCAGCAGTGTAGTAGTCATGATTACCTAAGACCAGAAACAGAGCATATACATTTATATGGTTATATACACCAATCAGCCATAAACCACCTCCTTGTTTCTAAACTCACTGTCCATTTTATCAGCTCCACCGACCATGTAGGAACACTTAACAGACTGTATTTCATCTGTTTCTCTGTATAATTTACAGAGCAGGTATTATATAGGTGGTGGAACATTCTCAGTACTGCAGTGACACTGACGTGGTGGTGGTGTGTTAGTGTGTGTTTTGTTGGTACATGTGGATTAGACACAGCAGTGGTGCTGGAGTTTTGAAACACTACTCACTTTCCACTTACACCTTGCTGGGCCACCGTGTAGATGTAAAGTCAAGGCGACAGCTCATCTGTTGTGGCACAGTTTGTGTTGATCAACCTCTATTTGGTAGTCCAGTAGTGCCACTAAGGTGTTTAAAAACTCCAGCAGCCTTGCTGTTTCTGATCCACTTGTACCAACACAACACGCTCTAAAACATCACCACCACTTCAGTGTCACTGCAGTGCTGAGAATGACCCACCACCAAAACACCAAATAGTACCTACTCTGTGGTGGACCATTGCTGAACAGAAACACATGAACTACAGTCTGTAATTAAAATTGTAGAACTAGGAAGTGCTTCTGTGTGTTAGGTGGAGGTGTGAAAATGGACAATGAATATAGATACAGGGAGGTGGTTTTAATGTTATGGCTGATTTGTGTATGTTGCTTTAATTATGTCCATCATTCTATGCTGCACTCCTGCCTGACCTGTAGCAAAGTAGGAACCCAGTCTGGCTTGGATGTGCCCCAGAGGTTCTGCTGCAGTCCTCAACCGGCTCACCTGGGAATCTGTTAAATCACCGACGATCACCACCACATCTAAAGCCACAACACACACACACACACACACACACACACATAAACATACACTCAAAAACAGAGACAGAAATCTCACTGCAAATATCACATGAAATCTAACTTCCAATATTTACCTGGTTCCAGCTGATTCACCATGGTAACAATGCGCTGTAGTTTGGACCGCCCAATTGTAGGGCCCAGGTGTATATCTGACAGCAGCACTAGCTTGAGGCCATCCATAGAGGCCGGCAGTTTATCCACTGGAACCTCCACCTGTACTACCTGCGGTGGCTGTGCCGCATTAAGTAATCCATACACAGTTAACAGTGCGGTCACCAACAAGGCCAAAACCGTCTGACCGGACGAGCCGCTCGCTGACCCATCCTGGCCATCCTGGCTTGGGGAGCACAGCCGGCGGAGGCGACTCACGCAGCTAAAAGCCATCAAGAAGAATAAGAGGATGACATAAACGCCTAAGCACGTGAAGCTCAGCAGGGCCAACCAGTGGGGCTCCGTGTCCACAAAGTAAAACATGCTGAGGTAACTGCAGTGAGCGAGCACCAGGAACAGCAACACAGCTGCGCACCAGCATCTCTGAGGCCAAGTCCGTGCAGCCGCTCTGGAACCGCAGAGACGCCTCGCCAGGCGCTTCCAAATATACAGCGAGCCTAGAAGCAGCAACGAGTTAATGAAGAGAAGGAATTGCACTCTGAACAGCGAGGCCCGCGTTTCTATTCCTACCAGGTCTGATATCAGCGTTCTAGATATTAGCATAGAGAAGAACACGACCCCCGTCCCTATTCCCACTTTCCCCTCGGCGGACAGGCGAGCGAAACCAAACATGTTTTATGTTCACGTGAGTGCCAGAACACAGCATTCATTAATTAACCCCTTAACTCTTTCACCGCGATGAATAATTCCAGCGCTCAGTGCACCAACAACTCCTCATAATATCCTGTTATGTTCGTCTATATGTCGTTCGTCGGGCTGACATATAAACACACTTCCGTAAACAACGAGCTACATATAGAAATGACTCTCGAACTCAGTCGCTGTACCGAAACTAAACTCTAGACACATCTGTTTTCACACATAACCTTTATATCTGATACAAACTACACGGAAAACACGGTGTTGACCCCGATCGTGGTGCTGTACATGGAAGCTGTTAAGAAAGGCACGTGACTGCGCCGGAGTTCAAAGGCAAGTGCATGCGCCGAAGCGATTGGTATAAATTTCAGAGGGTGTGGTTAAAGTGGTGATTCAACTGTTAGAACCACTTTCATGGCAAAAAATGGTAATTTATGCAGTTTCGCTATTCTTTACAAGTTACATATAGACATCTACGTGTAATTATTAATAATCGCATAATTAATAATCGTTTATTTCAGCATACATATAACGTTCTCACAACGTTGTCCACTTTCTTGATGTTGCTACAACGTTGTTAAAAGGTGGTGGTGTTTATGTTGTCTGAACAAGTTTGTCACAACGTAACTACGAAATAACGTTGTTTATTGTTTTTATTACTATTTGCTAGCAGCGCTGGACTGGTAATCTGGCATACCGGGCATTTTCCCTGGGCCGACAGTACTCTGGGGCCGATGCTATTGGGTTTTTTCCCTTCCTTTTTTATAAGAGACCGGCCCACAGTTTAGAGGCGGCGGCCCATTGCTCCATCTTCAGTATAGACAGTGGACTGAACCAATCAGGATACAGTACGAAAGCGGCCTGCCCCTTCCCTACGTGGTCCGGGTAACTCCCGCTATAGTTTTACAGGGTTCAGCGCGTGTTAAAGGAGAGGGAACATGGAGAAAGCAAAGCGAAAAAAAGGGGTTGCGGAGAAGTTGCGTGAAAAGAAATTATACAGTGTCATTGTAGATGCTGCAAAATGTGTTCGCTGCTTTAGCCTTCACGTCCACGTGACAGCAGTGCTCCAGCAACAGCAGGTTGTAGGTGAGGCAGGCAGAGGAGCAGAGAGAGATGCAGGCTTTTGACAGGGAAATCGAGGGACAGACTGAGCGGGACGTAGGTAGTTACGTTAGGATAACACAGGGATTTAGAGGTGATAGAGGTAACGTTAGCTCTTTTACATGAGAATGATGAGCAATGGCGATTGATTAGTATCAATATTAATTGGTATTTGCATGCATCCCAAAATCTGGCAGCCACGGCACCTGATTCTGATGAAACAGCAAACGGTCAAGGCTGAGAAGTGTTGGAGGAGCAGCAGGTGTCCATTTTAGGATACATCATAGCATTTTAGATATTTAGGTTAAAGGTGCATTAAACTGCTGCATAGTAGTTTGAATTTGTAGCAACCCTCTATGCTGTGGTTAAACATGTGTTAAAAAGCAGTATAAAAGCGTATTTTATAACTGCTAAATGAGCTTTGCAATTTAAGTATTACTAAAACAAGTGTAAAAAAAAGTTTTAAAGTGTTATTAGCAAAAGGTATGCTCACATTAAATAAGACGACATGCTTACATTGAATAAGAGTATGTTATATCTTTTTAAAGGTGGGAGCACCTTTTAACATGGAGAATTAGAATTGAGCTGCTATATCAGGGAAATTCAGAATAAAATTGTATTAGAGATGATTTTAATAAAAAGGATAAAAGAATCAATTGAACTATTCAGAGCAGACAAAAGTGCTAGAACTACAGTATTTGTAAATTGACTTATTCGCTTTCCACAAGGGTTATTTGATAGACTTCTAAAGTAATGATTAACTGTAAATTTCTAATAAGCCTAAAGGTAAAATGTTTTTTTAATATGATGCTGTTATTATTTGATAATTATTATATGATAATAGCAAAACACATTAATTCGGGGAACACATACATAAATTACTAGTCAGTTGTGCTCTGCTAATTATGAGGGGCCGGTCTAAGCTTTTTTGTCCAGCCCTGTCTGCTGATAACTTTACCAAATTCCATGTGGTTCCATTCAGACATAATGGATCGTATGAAGGTTCTAGGAGGTTCTGACAACATACTGATACTGTTACCACTACGTTATCACATTGTTTTCAGTTAACGTTGTTACAACTTTCTAAGGAATCACATCACAAAAGTGTGTTTATGCCAGTATGTTTAGTGAGACCATGGTCTACAGATCAGCCAAAATCAAAGAAAGCAGACAGAGAAGTTTTATTTATTACAACATAAAAGCAATGCATAAAACCGTACAGATACATTAATAACACAACTTCTATCAAACACCAGTTTCAGTTTGACCACTGAATGCTAAATAATAAAAGTAGGTTTTTAAAATTTGACTACATCCAAATAAATCCAGCTTGGGTTGGAGATTATGGAATCTTACCAAGCTATACTATGTACAAAAGTAATAAAATCTAAAAAGTAGGGTTTCTTTGTTTGCTATTTTGTCTTACAACACTCTGCATGTTGTAACTGCACTCTGCACTCTGGTTGGTGGACACTGGTTTCTTTTAACCTCTCTTAACAATTTACTTTACATTTCAGCTATTTATTTACATAGATATCAAGTCAGGTCAAGAAAGGTCACTGCAAACGACCAAGTCTATGATCAGTGAATCAAGAATTCTTAAAAACCCAACTGTGCATTTGAAAAAGTAAAACATTTAAAGGAATGTATGTCAACTATATTTTCAAAGATGCAATTCATTGTAAATATTGCATTTTTCTTTCATTCAATGATATCACCTTACTTAAAGCTTATAAATGATCAAGCCATTTTTCATAAGCTTTTTTGTTCATCTTTCTGGAGGGCATCTAATAACATGCTTGTTCCATATTATAATTTTATATTCCTACAAACACACTTTTTAGTTCAGAACATGGTCTGCCCATAGCAGGGAAATTATAATAGTTTGACTATAATACACAGTTAGGATTTCAAAGCGTACACTTCACTCCCCCGTCCATATGGCATAGAAATTGAAACACATCTTATTTACATTCACGCTGAATCCACGCTAATAAGTAATAAAGAGCAGACCAGACAGATTTTAAATAAGGCGCAATACAGAGCAGCCAACGAGAAAAGAGGTTATTTACATATATCAGTTTAAAGACAGTAACATAACGACATGGTAGTTTTGAAGGATACGACAGATTAGAAAACGGTCATGCAAAATGCATAACCACTGTACATAAGATCACACAAGCATTATGGGTGGGCAAAATTCAAACGGACTCACATATTTTATATCCCAACAAAGAATGATCACACGTGCACGCAAAATATTAGAGTTAAGTTTTATTGAATTAGATTAACGGATGCTGCAGTGAGCGCGATGAGCGCCATTATTTGCAGCATTTGCTCTTGTCCTTGTCCTTACAGGCGCTGTCGCAGCTGCTCGCGCCCTTCGTTGAACAGCAGCCTGAGGAGCAGCAGCCTGAGGAACACAAGATCAGCACACAGCGCGTCAGACACACAGACAGACACAAAATAACACACACAAACGTCCGTCCCGCAACTCACTCTTGTCGCCTTTAGCGCATGTGCAGTTCGTACACTTGCAGTTCGGCCCGCAGGTACAAGATCCAGCTAGAAAGAATGAAAAAGAAGGAACACGCGAGATGATGCGCGGTCTATTGAGCCGCTTACTGTCGAAAATTAATCAATTATATAGCTTAAGGGACTTACTCTTCGGACATTCGCACTTGTCCATCTCAGCCCAGTTCTTGCTCGCTCGCTCCGATGCTGTCGGTGCAGGCTGCTTCTGCGCCTGCGCGGCTTTTTGTGGTCAGGATGGCTCTCGCGTGACGTCATGCAGCGCGTGAGCATGGGCCGGAGGGCTGAGTGTGACGAACATCTGACAGACGTGTGAGACCCCAGTGTACATTCAACAAAACAACGAGTCTTGGGTTCGATTTGGTCTGTTGTTTTTTTTTCTCTTTCCATGAATAAAGTCTTTATTTGACTCTCGTTTGTTCACATTTTTAAAGTGTTAGTATTTATAATGTGGAGGTAAAATACACAGTGAGGAACACAATTTTGGCTCAGATCTGTGAAGGTCAGCCAGGTCACTGTATTCTCTAGGGGTAGCAAATCAAGGAGGACTGGAGCTGAAGTAGATTCTTGAAAGGTCAGAGTCCCCATCCTCCTCTGGTCCACACCTGATAGTAAAACCAGTACAAGTATAATAAGAATAAGATTTACTATATTATAAAAGAGTATGTAGACAGAAAGGAGGAAAAGAAAAGAAATATGCAGGTGGAATGTTGAAAGGTGCCAGCGGATCATGCAGAGTTTTCTACGAAACACTGGACAGCACGAAGCTCCATGTTGGGAAAACTGGTCCAGAGTGCAGGCAAACGGGGCTCCAGCAACATAGAACAAACACAGGTCTGAGGTCTACTTATCTCCATCATAATACATCATGCCCACAGTAGCTGTTTCAAATGTATTTTTGTAACCTGTATCATTATATATTTATCATATAGTAATAATCTAACATCTTAAATTAGTCTATGCAATGTTAAAAGTGCTTCATTGGTACAACCTAAACAAGTTTATCAAACTAGTTTTTGGTATTTGGTATATAGTGAGAAAATGATTTTTAATTCATTGAAAGTAACATTGAAAGAGGCTTTTTTTTTCTTTTACTGAGGATTTTAAATGCTGAAAAGTGAAATCTAGTATAAATAATATTTCTAATCCTTAGATGGTTGCAGGCATATTAGGGATATTATATTTTTTAACACATTTCTTCATTTTAACGCCTTACTAGTTTATTTAAAGAAATATGCTTAAAACAAACAAACTTGTCAGCCAACATAATGAGATAATTAGAAAAAAAAAATGACATTAGTTAAAAATATGATAACATTCATATAGCTATCACAAAATTAGATTATTAGATTAGATTATTATGGGTTATCTGTACCTTTAAAATTATGGTAACATTCTTGTAGGCCAAATCAAATGTGCTCATGGGTCAACTTTGGCCTGCAGACCAGCTCTCTATTAGACTAGATCTTTAACAACAGTCTGAGTGATTTAAACGGTTGAGTGGATGTGATATGAAAAGAGAAACTACTATAGGTGGTGCTAAAGTGTGGTTTTAATGTAAACATTTCATCAGTTGGTCAGATTAAACCAGCAGTACAATGTAGTATACCCCTAGGGAGAAAGTGAGCATTCGGCACACACACAAAAACATTCACAGCTGGAAAAGAAAAGATGGAGAAAAGAAATCTGGGTAAAGCAACAGGTCACCAGTAAAAAGTAAGAGTTTATGGATCTCATATGCACACACACACACACACACACACACACACACACACACACACACACACACACACACACACACTCACTAAGAAAGTGAGTTAACCCCTTAAAAAGCCACCTGTGGGCACAGAAGTCTTACTGCACACTTCTATAACCTAAGAATAACCCAACCAGTTTGCACTGTAGTCTTTATAGTTGGTGAATAACATGTTTTAGTATGAACTAAGTCTGGAATTTTTAAGGGGTTAAAGTATCTCATTCTTTCAATAATTCCGTTAAATATGACTAGAATAGTTCTTTTCTATGTGGTAATCTTATTTCCATCTACAGCTGGTTATATAGTATGAAGAATTGGTTTGTGTTTATAGCCTGAAATGTATAGGATACGTGAAGGGTAGGGCATACAAAACATGTAAACACATACATTAATATTCATATAAATCATTAAATAAATAAATAAACAAATAAATATTAGCATATTTTACAAAGAACTGAACTTAACTTTAACAATTGTGCTCAAGGAGAGTGAGAATGCTGTTGACATCGCACTGCTTTATGGGATTTCATTCTACAGCATGGAGCCGTTGGGTGGAAACCCAGCCAGAGGTGATGCTCAGTTCACGCGTGACTTTGGCTTGAGAGCTGCTTCTGAACAACATTCAGATTCTGATAATGACATTCGACTCAATCGAGTGAACAGTCAGTCGATGACAAATATCTTATTCCCAGTCATACAGTATTTCTCAGATATTAAATAAAAATAGTCTACAGGAGAAACCGATCCCACTGGGATCCTGAGATGTTTAAGGTGAATATCATACATCTGTTGCATCAGCATGTCATGGTTTCCTGCTCTGCACACACAACTTTGTATTAGCAACTAACAGACAATCTCACTCATAATGATGTACATTCATACGCGCCTGTGCCGAAACATCGCCTAAGCGCACGCTATTAGCCTGCATACGCACAGCCATACCCATTTTGCTTCCTCAGCCAAGAACATAAGCATGAATAGACAAATTACAAAACAAAATCATTGAAAATGGTGAACATTCTGACCAAAAGACAAAAAAAAAGAAGGACAGTGAAAGAGGGGAGTGCCGTGGCCAAAGGGAAGGGGCTTCAGTTCAGTCACTTCTCACTATTAACCAATTACAGCCTGATTAGACAGGGGCTTAGTACAGGCCACAGCCACGCAGGTTGTTAGCGATGATGATGTCAGTGACAGCGTCAAAGACCACCTGGATGTTTCCTGTATCAGTCGCACACGTCAGGTGACAGTAGATCTCTTTATTAGGAGAGCGATTCTTGCTCTCGAACTGCCCCTGTATATACGCAGCTGCTTCTTCGTATGTGTTTGAACCTGTGAGAGAGAGATTAAAAGACTGCAAACTAAAGCAAACAGGCACATTTAGTTACATGATCATCAAATGTTTGCTCATGTGCAGTGAGCATGCAGACCCCTCGGGCCGTTCTATAATTAACACCTTGCTGGACAACATGTACTGCAAAGATGTGACCAGCACTCTATTTAAAGGGTTTTCCATAAAAAGTAACAATCAGTACAAGTAAATAGAGTGCACCAAGTGTTTAGGCCTTTTGAATAAAGTGCAGCACAGGACAGGCAATCAGAGTTGTGGCTATTTACACACGTCACTCTTAGAGTTTCTGAAAAGACATTCAGCTCAATCAGGTAAACTGTCAGGCAATTACAAATATTTTCATTCTCAGTCATTCAGTTATTTCTTGATACTGTTATATTGCGTCTACATTGCAAACTGATCCCGCTGGGATGCTGGGAACTTGTAGGTGAAGATTATACTTTTGTTGCTTGAAACTATACATTGCATATGTGCTTATGTTGCTCTTAAATGTTGCCAGTGACATTTTTTGCCATATTTTGTAATAACTTATGTAAGCACTAATTAAAGTACTTCCAACACTCCATTTAAATTGGTGTCTATAATAAATGGCAAGCTGGCAAATGTAAATGGAGCACACCCAGTGTTTCAGCCTTTTGAATGATGCATAATACAGGACAGCCAATAAGAATAGCAGTGATCTGTGTATTTTTACTGTTTTTGCTACTGTGTCTTAAAGACACAGTAATATAAGTATAAAGCTCAAACTACACAGTGGCATTCGCAAAAAGCTACAATACACTAAAAAAAAAAGAAAAACTGAAATATCAGCATAGATAAAGAGAGGCTGGAAAATATTCATGCAAATATGAATTACAAGGTTTCTGATAATTTTTTATCTCATATGATCAGTTGTAGACAAATTACAAAATCCTCTACTGTGGTCTAAGCATGGGTAAAGGGTAAAGTACAAAAGCATGTGCTTTCAAACGTACTTAAGCATCAAAACATTAAAGATGCTGATCAGTTATGTTACATTATTTGAAACTTCAAACATGTCAGACAGTTCCACATGAATAAAATGTGTTACATCAACACAAATTGTTTTCAGGTCACTTCCTTTGGCAAATGATGTAACACAATTTCATTCATGTGGACCTGTCTGACATGTTTTACTTATGCAATTGTGTAAAATACATGTCACCGTAATGGAATTCTTTCAAATAATAACATAACTAGGGTAACACATTTCAGTGCATGGTGGTCGCTTAATTTTTTTTTAATTATGAAAAGTTTTGGCAACCCTAGTCAAATTACATGTTTTGTTGATTTGCTAAGGGAGATAAAGTACACATCCGCTACAGGGAACATTTTAAGGGATAACAACTGTTTATTTGTTGAATTTAACTTATTGGAAAGTAATAAATAACATGTGTCCTGTGCAAAGGTACATTTTTTTTAATAACTTATGTCATATGTGAGTTTCGACACTGTAGAGTATGTGTTTGCTTATTTTCACTCAGAAAGGCAGCAAAATATGTACTTTAATCAGGAGTGTTTAAACATATATATGACTGTATATGGGTGCAACATGCCAATCAAATCCCTATTTAAAGGTGTGATAATGATATGCATCAAATTCTGTCAGATATTTTAGACAATCCAGTTTTCTTTCTAAAAAGTAGCGATAAAACAGGAAAAGTGTGTTTATATGCATACCTGTATATTCTGGGAAGCATATAGTTAATGGAGATTTCTTGATCTTCTCCCCAAACAGATCTTTTTTGTTGAGGAAGAGGATGATGGATGTGTCAACAAAAAACTTATTGTTACAGATGGAGTCGAAGAGCATGAGAGACTCATGCATACGGTTCTACAGAGAGGAAAGAACAGAACAGTAAGAGACATTAAGATTCAAGGCCTTTCGAGAGTTAGTTTTTAATAACTCGGCAGGTATGCCCAATCAAAATCATCCTGCACGATTAATTAGGTAAAAATTCTTAATTTATCACTGATATTAATACCATGGAATACAATTTAACTTCCTACTAACATGTAAATAATTATTGATTAAATAAATAAATAAAAAAACCTAACACTATCTCCCAAGCAACAAAGAAGTATTGTTATGAATAGACAGGAGGTGTCTTACCAGACTATGCTCTCTCTCTTTCTCTATCTCTCTCTATCCCTCTCTCTATATAGAGAGAGATTTAATTTGGTGTTAAACTGTTGTAATATAGTGTTTAGGACATATTCTGGCACTTTGCCCAGCAGCTAAACTGGCCTACAGTCAACTGACTGAAAAAACAAGCATCCTAAATGAAATTACTTTCAGGCTGAGTTTTTTTGGCGCACTCTTAAAGTCAATAGATTCTCCAGTAAAACAATTTTTTATGAAGTTTATTATTTTACCACAACTTTGATCTGCTGATACCGACTCCAATCCGTTACTGTCTTTTTCCCCCTCTTAAACAACGAATCTATTAATAGTAATAATAATAATAATAAGCAGAAGAGGAATAATAATAATAACATCTGAATAACATCACGCTTAAACTGTAAAACAAACATACCAAGAAATACATAGTTTAGAACATGATTTAGCAAAGGTTTTGATTGATCAGCGTCATTCATACATTCAACATTTAATTTTAAGTGCAACTTTGTGAAAAAATGTAGTTAAATTAAATGGGTCATATCAGTTTAATTTTTTTTATTCCAATATCCAATCCAGTGATTTCGGCCAGTATTGGACCAACACCAAGTATCATATCAGCGCATCTTTTTTATGATGCACTTACAATATATTTAACCCAATCTGATTTGTGCAAACATGTGTAATTGGGAAATGTTTGCATCTGAGTTCTTTACCGTTGTCTCATCTTCGTGTAACACCTGGTCATAACCACTCAGCGCTACACAAAAGATAATGGCTGTCACATCCTCAAAGCAGTGAATCCATTTTTTCCTCTCTGATCTCTGCCCCCCAACATCGAACAGCCTGAAGTATACAGAGCACATACACACACATGCACATACAGTATAATGTTTTTCCTACAATACCATATTCTATATGCCAGCACATTATACAATACATTTAACACAAAACCCAGCACTCAATACTAAAATGAGTATAAAATAAGAGAAAGAATACATCAACATTTCTTATTAACTTAATAATATCAACATACTTATGAAAGTAAGTAACACTTTTCAGACACTATAAAAACAATCATGTGCAAAAATTGAAATGCCTCTGTTTCTATGTGACAATCAGTCAACACATCCTCTGTCTACAGAGAACAGCCTTCAGTTTTAGTGCACAAGCTTTGAGGTAAACAAATAAAACATAAACTGCTAAATTCAGCAAACAAGCAATCGTGTGTTAACATGTTTGTTGTCTGGATATGAATTTACTTTCACTTAGAAAATCAACAAAATACAGAATTTGACCAATATAATTTTTATATTGCTAAAGTATCACGCATCAGTCAAATCAAGCACAGTTAACAAATAACTCATTATAGATGTAAAAGCCCTCATAGTAAAACTAAAAATTCTGTGCTTTAACCTCATAGTCATCATACACGGATACACTGATGAAGCACCCAAGACAGGTTCCTACTGTTAACATCTTACCTGAAGTTGAGGTTCTTGAAAGTGAAGTGCGTCTCCACAATGCCGGTAGTTTTAACACGTGTCCTCAGGATATCCTGTTCAGTGGGCAGGTAGTCGGGTGAACCAATGCGATCCAAACTGTCCAGATAACTATAACATAAAAGTTACATGTCAACACATGAACTTATTTTTGACGTGTGGTGTATATATATATATATATATATAAAATACTTGCTATATTATCTCTGTTGGAACAAAACCTTGTGTCTCCATTTTTGTCACAATTTAACCCCTCCTAATGCACAACATGACTTACACTTGACCCGTACTCATTTCTTATGTTTCCTAGATTAATCTTGTTTTTGACCATAAATCATTATTTTAATTCTTATTTATTCTCATGAACAAAAATAGTGTTTGTAAATATGTTCCTGACTGCAAATGTTCATATCAGTTCCAATCAAATTCCATACTGAACACATAAGTGTTAATATTGACAAAATGTTGTGTGTAAAAAGCGCAGTGATACAAATAATGTAAAGTAAAAAATAAAACTGAAATCAGGATTTGTGATGATCAAAAACAAGTAAATTTAGGAATTCATGGAAGCTTGAATGATGAAATTAATTTATTATAAAGTTATAGAAAATAAAATTTCAGTTGGGTCACTTTTGACCAGATTGTGCATCAAAGGGTTAAAGTGCCAGCCATATTGTATCTAAACTGACCAACTTAAGTGGCTCAAAGTGAATTAGAATCAAATCTTGTTATATTATTTTAACATACAACTTAACAGAAAACATTTAAGCTTCACCTCTAACGTCACTATTTTGGGGATAGGAGGTCCTGACAGCACCAGTGTATTTGCAAATGTCTTACTATTGGGCAGAATCATTAAGCTGGTATTCCCGGGAGCGACTGAAGCAGGCCTGAGTTCCTCCATCTTTCCACAGACGCATCATGGCTGCCAGCAGTTCAGGTGAGTAGGGCTCTGTGTCCTCCATTCGGCTGACCACATCAAAGATCAGCTTTCCATCAGCCTTAAGATATACACACATTATAGACAGTCCCAGTCCTGGAGCTCCTTGGGAGTTCCAATGGTCAAGCACTGCTAAATGGCTATGCATACAATTACTTGATAATTATATGCATTTTGCATCACAATAAAGTCCTTTTCGTCGGCGTGAAATAAATAGCTAGTGCATGCCTGTGCTGTAATAATCATTTCACGGGTGAGATGGTTTATTACTCTTTGATACACTAGATGTCACTGTATCCCAGTTAATCACAAAACTTGACTGATGTAGGTCACAGTTGCCTCCCCTGCTCCTGGAGAACTAGCACTCTGCGCAGTGTAGCTCAGCACACCTGGCTCTAATCTGTAGATGCTACTGTAAGGCCTACATATTAGAGGCAGAAGTGTCGGATCTAAACCCTGCAGGATGAGGGATCTCTAGGTGAGGGGTTGGGCAGCACTGCTTTATGTAATAAATAGCACAGATCAAGTTTTTCATAACAGGTTCATCAACATGGAACTCATGAAAAGATCACCTTATATTTTGTGATGCAACTGCAGGTTTACAAGCGGTTTGTGTTTGCATACTCACAGCCCTGTCCTTGTCGGTGTACTCAATGCCAAGGGTCTCCATAGCGCGCAAAATGGTGGCCAGACTTTGAATGGTGTTACTATAGACGACGGGTTTAAACTGCTTTACATCATCTCCAGTGAAACCATCTTCATGGATAATCCTAACACACAGACATACTATAAGTAAAGCCTTATACGTGCGCTCTCTCTCTCTCTCTCTCTCTCTCTCTCTCTCTCTCTCTCTCTTTCTCTCTCTCTCTCTCTCTCTCTTTCTGGCTCTGTAATAAACAGACATGCAAATGTTTGTAAAAATTTTATTTTTGCCAATCTACCAAAGCAGAAGCTTTGAATTTGTTCAAATGTGTTATGCAATTAATTTAGTGACAAATTTGTTGTGCTTAGGCCAAGATCTGATAGAGGTAAATAAATAAATAAAGAAAGAGGCAACAATGTATCAGCTGATCACAGAAAGCTATTCATGCTTCATAGACTTTGTTGAACTATATGTGCAGTTTCTTTATTTTTTGCCACTGAAAATATCTGCCTTTGCTGTTGTGTAACTTCATAAGCAAATAATGCTGTAAACAGCCCTCATAGTAAACAATGTTAAATCTGTCCTGAAGTTGCCACAGTTGTGTCATTTCCAGCTGTTGTGCAGGGCTATACGCCTGTAAGGTTGGGTGGCATAGTCGCACAAAATCTGTTTAATGGGTAGCTGGTGCTTAACAAGACTGTAGGGATCAGGCACTAAAAGCCACCCATTAAGATTAACAGAGAGAGAGAGAGAGAGATTCTAACGCAAACCCCATACCCAGTCTCTCATAGACACATTAAAGAAGGGCCAAGAGTTTAATGACCTTTTCTTCAGTACACTGCAACACACACACACACACACACACATTAGATATAAGCACAAAAAACTGACTAATACAAACACTGACCCATGTGCACACATATACACACTCAGATAGAAACCCAGTACGTACAAACTCCACAGAAACACACAAAACCGTCTCTAGGGGACAGTGAGGTTTCAGCACCACAACAGTGGACAGCGGCGCGAATCGTCCATCACTGGACGCCAAAGCCGAGCAGAAAGAGGGGCATGCAACGGAAACATGGCGGAGCTGGAAAAGGAAGGGAGCTCGGCTGCCCGCACGGGCACGAACGCTCCAAAAACACTTACTTCATCTGTTTGACAATAGTGCTCTTCCCCGACTCGCCGCCGCCTGCGAACACACAGGCTGTTAGGGAAGCCACACGCTAACACACCACCCATACATCTACACCCAGTCCTCATAGACACATACATACACACACCGGTAAAAGCGAAACTATTTACAAAAAAAAAAAATCACGCGCCTCTGATTGTGAACCGCTCCGTCCAGCAAATCGCACACACGCATCCTTCCAGCAGCCTAGCAGCCCGCCCGTGTCTTACCGAGCAGCAGGAGTTTGACTTCTTTGGCGGCGGTCAGTCCGTCCTCGCGTAGGTTCTTCTCGATCGCTTTGCTCCGATCCAGCGCCGCGCGCTCCTCCGCGCTCAACGTGCAGCCCATGGCGGGACCGACCGAGGCACCGGGGCGCGCAAGCGAGTCAGTCTGCGGGAGAAATCCCTTCAATGTCTCTCCCCCCCACCCTCTCTGTCTCTCTCTCTCTCTTCGCTCACGTCGCTAGAGCATACGAGCCGGATGGATAGAGGGACTGGAAGGAGGAGGAGAAGGAGGAGGAGGGAAGGAGGATCCGCGTGCGCGCGCCGGATCGAGTGGTGGGGGTCGGGGTGGGGTGGGGTGGGTGGGTTAGGTGGCGGCTTATCGGTAGGCGGCACCAGTGAGGAGCATTGAGCGCACGCGCGACCGTCACAGCATCTTCTGCTCGCGCTGACGTCAGAGCCGCGCTCGTCCACGCGCCGAGAAAAAGTGGAGCGCGGGAGTCACACGTTTATAATAAAGCTATAACGACTATAATCAGACAGAGAGAGAGAGAGAGAGAGAGAGAGAGAGAGAGAGAGAGAGAGAGAGAGAGAGAGAGAGAGAGAGAGAGGTGGGGGGGTAGAAAGAGAAAGACAGATAGAAAGAGAGTGAGAGAGATAGAAATAGAGATAGAAAGAGAGAAAAAGAACGAGAGAGAAATAGAAAGAGGGAGAGGGAGATAGAAATGGAGAGAGCGAGAGAGATAAAAAGAGATAAGGGGAAGAGATGAGAGAAACAGAGAGATAAAGAGTGAGAGAGATAGAGAGAGGGATAGAAAGAGTGATATGAAAAGGAAGGAAAGAGCACGAGAGAAAGATAAAAAGAGAGAGATAGAAGAAGAGATAGAAAGAGAGAGATAGATAGAAAGAGAGAAAGAGTAAGAGCGATAGAGAGGAAGATAGAAATAGAGATGGAATAAGAGAGTGATAGAGAAAGACAGGTAGAGAAAGAGAGGCACACAGAGAGACACAGAGAACGAGAGAACTATCAGCTGTTTGTGGTCTCTGAGAATCCAAGTCAGAACTTTAAAGGGATGCAGGATTTCTCTAATGCTCTCTCTAAGCATAGAAACAGATGTTCCACCGCTGGCCAGTGTAACAGTTGCATATGTACGTGTATGCGTGTAAGGCACAGAAGTTACTTCATGAGTTGACAAAGCTCAGCGGGTTTCAGCTAAAAAGTCAGTCTAACATAAATAACATGGTGTGATTCCTTGGCTGACCCCTAATCTGTCAGTGGAGAGCACAGCACTCCAACTGCTGAAAACAGTCACACAAGTGAATATCTCCATTTAGAGAGGACAAAAAACACCATCCAAAGGATCCGGCTTGTGCTTCAGCCCCCCTCGCCCAGACCCACACAGACAGCTCGTTCTGATGGATTACTTCACTGAGATAAGAGCCATATCGGGGCGCGTGGCCTGCTTAACGTGCTTTTATCTTTATTACCGGCGACCTCAGCGATGCTGCTTCGTAAAGCCCTCAACGTCACACGCACAACAGAGAGTCATTACATAATCATTCACATACGGGCGTGTCAGCCCGAGAAAGACCCTTTAATAATCATACATAATGGCCGAAACGTTACAAACAAGTCCTGGCCGAAACGAGTCCCATCAAAGGCTCCGGTCCTCAGCTATTTCTCCCAGGTGGTCTTCGCCTCATACAAAACGGTCATACCCCCCGTAAAAAAGGAGCAGGAAGAGCTAAATCCCCATAACTAAAATGAATGTGATCTCTTAACCATCTAATACTTTAATGGCTGGCCCTGCATAATGCTTTAATGGAGAAAAGCCTCCTCCATTTCATTAATCTGACCGCCCTCAATAGATACCATTAAGCTAAAATTAATTTCCAAGAATAATGATGTGCCTCATATCATATCAGAACACAATGTATGTTATGTTTTTCCTCCTTTTTTTCATTTTTTTCTTCTTTTGTTTATTAGACTAATGACACAGACTTGATCACAGTAATAACAGAATAACTAGCCATTTCTGAGTGCTTGAGGTTCAGATTCCTGCATCATTTGTTTATTTGGAAAGAAAGAATGATGGAAACAGGAGGGAATTTGTGTTCTACAAACATCTATGAAGGACTTTATTGAAGGCGTCCAAGTTCGACATGAAGGTGGATTGTGAGACACATAACAGGTTAAGAGAATGAGACAGTCGAAGCATGATGAAAAAAAACACATCAAAAATATAAAAAAGTGATACAGTGAAACTTCAGATATTCTCACAGACAGACAGACAGAAAGACACACACACACACACACACACACACACACACACACACACACACACACACACACACACACACATACATACATAGAACTAGGGGTGGTGTTACTTGTAGCAGTGTTGAGCCCTGGCTGGAGATTAACATCATTGCTTTTTCATCATAATACAGTACAAAAGCTGGAAATGGTTTGTAGTATTGTAACAAAGGTCAGCTGGCTGCAACTGGGATTAGCTCAAGGGTCAGACCGGAGCCAAGCTGGTACAACATACTTTGATTCTACCTCCTCTAAATTTGTTTGAATACCCTTATATCACAAAGTCACTGCAAAAAAATATTGAAGACTATCAAGTCTGTGCAGTAACCAAACAAACTGCAGACAGCTCTTAGCCATTCTACTGTAAACTACTTTAAAGTGTTTAAAAACACTGGTTGATTTGGCTCAGTGTTCCAGCATATTGCAGCATTTAGTCTGATTAAAAAAAGAAAAACAATGCACATGAGCTGCAAAAGTATTTGGACTCATAAGCATTCCAGAAGTTGGTGAATACACAGTCACAGGTAGCTTTCTCCGAATGACAATCATGTTTAAAGAATTTAAAACACATGCTCTGGCTTGGACTTCCTGTTTGTAGTCAAGAATGTGTCAATATCTCCTTGATTCTTTTAACATTCAGATTAAAAAAAGATAATTCACTTTGTGTTACAACAAACACAACTAATCATGCCTGATGATGAAAAATACAAAGAAAAATACAGAATTGCAACATTGATACTCAGTCCTAGTCCTTATATACTTCATGAATTGTCCTCCAACATTCAGAGCCAACAACGTAAATCACAATGAGGGACATTAGATAAGGGACAACACAGAGTGACCATAACTTGCATGCTGCTGTCCTTATTGACCACTACATGTGCCCCTGAAGTGCAGCAGTTAGGACAGTCTGGCTAAAAGTAACAATGCAAACTGCAAGGCACCCAGATTTATCTCTATAAAATGCAAATTTTACAAAACATAAAACTACTGAACAAAATTAAAAGAATATACCGTATAAAGTATCGAGCCCTAAAATAATTTTGTATTTGATCTCTTACCAAATTTTATTTTTTTAAATACAAATAAAAAAAAGACTTTTACGGTGTTTCATGGTTGATTATTTTACTATTCACGGCTATCAACAAATAATAGTATCAGTGCTTAAATTGCTAGTCTTTATAGTCACAGTAGTCTGCTGGGGTGGGCTTTTACACAAGACTCCTCGAAATCCAAATATATGGTCTGTGATTGCTGAATGATTCTGTGTTCAAGGATGCACTGATGAGTTGATGACTTATATATATATATATATATATATATATATATATATATATATATATATATATATATGTACACATCTGCCTATGATGATACACACAACATAACCATTTATAACATGTAGAAAAAGGACTTGATCCACCTGGAATGACATTAAAGAGGAATGTAATATTTGTAGAGGTTACAGAAGACATAAAACAAATCGAATGCAGACCTCTTCTTTTAGCTCAGCATCACCCAAACCTTCTGCTTATCTGGAGTACCATGAATACAACATTAAATACTGTTTTGCAAAACAACCAAATCCTGTCAAGATGACAATATTTTTTAAAGCAAATATCTGCAGATACTGGTATTATTTCAGATATGCCTAGTTTTTAGCCTAGGCCTACTTAATGCAACCTGGTACACAGCAAAAAAATATTTCAACCTACAAATCATCTTAACAATCTGATTGTTTTAACAAAGTATTAATTTGAGTTGAATAAAAGTAGTTCAACCGTTTATTATTACCTTTTATGGTTCAACTGACAAACCACTTTTTTGGGCCAAAGAAATGTATGAAAATGTTTCTTTCCCCTAGGGACTAAACATATATATGCATGCATACACCAACCAACAAACAAACAAACAGAGACACACACACACACACACACACACACACACACACACACACACACACTCCTGTCTCTCACTCGCGTGGCTGAATGTCCAACATGATCTCGGCCATGTTGGTCAGCTTGCTTTCTTCTAATGCACTGATGAGGCGCCCCAGCCTGGCACTCCGTCCCTCCGATTGGATGAAGCGTCCCAGTAGCTGATAGGCCTGTTCATAAAGCCCTTCTCGTTCATACTCATAGGCAAGATTGTCGATGGCGGTCCCCTTCAGAGCACGGCAGTTCTTCTGTAAAGCTCTACCCACTCGCTTCCAATCCCGTCCCACGTGAGCAGCAAAGCGTTGCTGGTCTGCAGATGTTAGTGGCCTGTCGTCTTTAAGAATATGGAGATAGGGGGATACATTTAATTAAAAAATAATAGATATTCTCATTCTAGTCTGTGGCCAACCTCTTCTTTATTTAATTTCCAGTCAAAGTTGCTCATTTTGGTCAGGAAATAAAGCAGCAAACATTTCTATAACAAACAATTACACAAAGGTCACCAACACTGAGTGCAATACCAAATTTGCAAGTTGGAACTTCAACATTTAATGGTAGTATGAGTGAAGACTAATTAAAGGAGTTGAAAGAACTTGAGCTGTAGTTCTGAGTTGCTTCTGCCTGTAGCTGGAAGGTCAGTAAATTCTCACACCATATAACTTTAGAAGGGTGGCAGTGAAAACTTCACCACGAGATTGGAAGATGAGTACCTGAATATTTCAGAGATTTCAGGCACGTTCCCGCACCCAATTTTAATTATTATCAACAGCTGTACACAGCAAATAACTGCAAAAGGAGATACTTCTGAGTTGCTGTTTATATTGAGTGAACATTTCATGATAAATGGACAAACAGAAACACTCCAAAATCACTTGGAAAAAATTCTGGTTTTATTGACTGAAGAATGTTTTTGTCCTCTCCTGTAAAGTTCTTACTTTGGCAATACTTGTTTTTCTTTGCAAGTTTGGCTAAACACTTGCTTTTTTCATTAAAGGCTTTATGAACGCTGATAAGAACACTGCTGAAAAGATCCAAAAGTACTTATTAGACAAAGAAATTGCTGGTGTTCACAGAACAATCGTCTGGTTACCCCAGAGTCCAGACCTCATTAACTTTAGGGGTCCTTTGAAAACTTCCGAAAAGGTTTGAAGCTGCAATACCTAATGACGAAGTACATTTTTTGAGACTTCTGTGTCATTTTCTATTCAATATACAAATAATAAATAATACATTAAATTAATAAGGGTTCTCTCTGTCTTTTGCACACTACTGTAGATATTCTGATGATGAAAGAGACTTTTGCAGACATGGGACCAAGTCACTAAGTTGCAAATAACAAGTAAGTCTCAAATCTTGACAATCAAGTCCCGAGTACAGTCCCAAGTCAACACAAGTGAGTCTCAAATCATGTCCCAAGTCTTAAACTTCAAAGTCCTAGTCAAGTCACCAGATGTAACATCATTTTAGTATTTAACACAATTGATGCAGTTGATAAGTAGTATATTAAACTGACATTAATATAACATTAACATTTTTAAAGTTTGTATTATAACAAAAATAACTTAGATCGTTAGATAATTTTAAGCAGTTCTAATCACCTCATTACCAGTCCATTATCGAGTAGTACACATTACACCTACAGGAATTTTAATGACATCACATTCTAAACCCATAAGCATTAATATCTGGACCTGGTCTTTGCAGTTCTAACAGCATGTGGGAACTCTGCAGTAGCTCTGCATGTACTGATCAGTGTTTAGCACTTTTCTGCACTACTTGAACACTTCCCGTCTGAGATAATGTGCTTCCTAAATGCTTTCATTTTTCAGTAAATTTCACATTGGACGGTGGAATATCTAGGAGGGATGAACAGAGGGAGAGAGCTTTGTTCACATTTATCATTATGTCGCAAAGTTTGCTAGCTTGTTAGCCATCTAGCTAGCTAACAGCTATAACAGCTGTTCTCTGTGCAGCCTCAAAAGTGGAACAAAGTGTGAAGTGGTTGCAGCTCCATCTGTGATCTTGACTCCACATGTCCTGCATGCCGCAGTTCTTTTTTATTTACTACAGCATAATGTTTGTAGTTGAACGGGATTATTTTCGGGAGCATGTTGCTCCTCGTCTCTGCACAAATTCAACACTGGCGCCCCCGCTAAAGCTTCCCGTGATTGGCTGCAGAACTTCACTTGTTGCTAGGTAACAGATAAACTGAGCAGCGCAGCTCAGCTGCCTAGCGTTACAGCACGATTGAATACAAAATGATCCATTTATTTAAGTGTAAAAATAGGGTGGTGAGTCTATTTAAGTCTTAAAGCTCAAGTACAATTCCAAGTCCAAGTCAGTAAATGTAAAGTCTAAGTCAAGTTGCAAGTTTTTAGTGACATTGTCAAGTCACAAGTTTAGTGACTCAAGTTGGACTAGAGTCCAAGTCATGTGATTTGAGTCCACACGTCTAATTTTTTGACCTGTGCTCTAGATCCCTTCTTACAATGAAGTAGACAAAAAAGTATAGAACTGTTCCTAATACCCACCAAACACCCGTTTCTGGAACAAGAAGCAGTTCTTGGGCACTTCTTGCGGTGTCTGAATGGGTGAAGCATAGCTGTTCTGTAGCTGCTGTTCAAGCTGTGTAACCTCATCATCTCGCAAACGCACCGGCTACAAGCAGCCAAAGAAACAAATTAAAATGATCATTAGATAACTTCTTGGATGGCTCATGTTGTTCTTACTTTAATTATTTGTTTATAACATTCATCACACGTGAGAAAACAATACTGAAAAAGGGAAAGAATACGGTATAGTACTGAACTCTGAAATTGGATCTTTAAGAGTTTTTCATCATTTTTGATTTCAGGAAGTATTGACCGAGTCTAAGATCAAGGCTTAATGATGCACTGGGGTCATGCTAAGCATGACCTCTCAACTAAAATTATAACGTTATAAAATAGTTAGATTTGTGCCCAGGAGCAACAGAATGGCCATTTACATAACAGGGCTCATTTTATATACTTTACAGTGGGGCAAAAAAGTATTTAGTCACCCACAGATTGTGCAAGTTCTCCTACTTAGAAAGATGAGATGAGAGGTCTGTAATTTTCATCATAGGTACACTTCAACTATGAGAGACAAAATGAGATTTTTTTTATTTGCAAAGATTGGTGGAAAATAAGTATTTGGTCAATAACAAAAGTTTAACTCAAAACTTTGTAGCATAACCTTTGTTGGCAATCAGGTCAAACATTTCCTGTAAGTCTTCACCAGGTTTGCACACACTGTAGCTGGTATTTTGGCCCATTCCTCCATGCAGATCTCCTCTAAAGCAGTGATGTTTTGGGGCTGTCCATGGGCAACACAGACTTTCAACTTCCTCCACAAATGTTCTATGGGGTTGAGGTCTGGAGACTGGCTAGGCCACTCCAGAACCTTGAAATACCTTTTACGGAGCCACTCCTTCATTGCCTGAGCAGTGTGATCATTGTCAAGCTGGAAGAGCCAGCCACGATTTCATCTTCAATGCTCTCACTAATGGAAGGAGGTTTTAGCTTAAAATCTGTCATCCTGTCCCCTTTGTAGAAAAAAAAGCATGATGTTTCCACCCCCATGCTTTGCAGTAGGTATGGTGTTCTTGGGATGCAACTTAGCATTCTTCTTCCTCTAAAGATGATGAGTTGAGTTTTTATCAAAAAGTTCTATTTTGGTTTCATCTGACCACATAATATTCTCCCAGTCCTCTTCTGGATCATCCATATGCTCTCTGGCAAACTTCAGACGGGCCTGGACATGTACTGGCTTAAGTAGGAGCACATGCCTGGCGCTACAGGATTTCCTCTTGGCATAGTGTGTTACTGATGGTAGCTTTTGTTACTTTGGTCCCAGCTCTCTGCACGTTATTTATCAGGTCCCTCCGTGTAGTTCTGGGATTTTCGCTCACCATTCTCATGATCATTTTGACCCAACAGGATAAGATGTTGCGTGGGGAGATCGAGGGGGATTAACAATGGTCTTGTAAGTCTACCAACTTCCACAGTTGATTTATTAACATCAACCTGCGTGCCTATTGCTAATTCACTCCTCCCAGAAGGTCTACAGTTTGCTTCCTGGTGTCCTTCGACAGCTCTTTGGTCTTGACCATGGTTGAGTTTGGAGTCTGACTGTTGGAGGCTGTGGACAGGTGTCTTTTATACAGATAACGAAGTCAAACAGGTTTAATACGGGTAACGAGTGGAGGACAGAAGAATTTTTTAAAGAAATTACAGGTCTGTAGGAGCCACAAATATTGCTTGTTTGTGGGTGACCAAATACTTATTTTCCAACATAATTAACAAATAAATTCTTTAAAAATCCTACACTGTGATTTCCTGAATTTTTGTTTCTCATTTTGTCTCTTACAGTTGAAGTGCCCCACTGTATATACACATTTGCCTGTGTATATACAGAACACATATTTATTACTGCCTTACATGGAATTGTTGCTCAGAGAAAGATGAGCCCATTTACTGTGATTTTGTGGAATGTGACTCATTAGAAAAGAGCATATGTGAGTGTTTACCTGAGATTGATATATATGTTGTAGGCAGAGTTCTGGGTTTTGAAGGCTGTGGTCCAAGACATGTGTTCCTGCCTTAAGCACGGCTTCCATGGAAAGCCCATCTGGGAGGGTGAGCAGGCGTGAGGCATGCTGAGACAAAAACTGAAGAAGCGAGCCACACGCATAACTGTCTAGGAATCGTTTGCAAGGGAGGACATCCATGAACTTTAGTTCCACCCCAAGGAAGGGATCAGCATCATGCAGCTTTAGGATTTCATAACCATCAAGCCCACCTGCAACATCTAGTTCAAAATGTGCAAAATGTCTTCATTTGAATAAAAAAATAAATAAATACTTGGAAATACTTGCAAATAAAGCAAGACAAGAATACACAAACATGATGATTCTTCAAGATTCTTACCTGTAAGAGTAAGTTTAATAACTTTGAACATGCTGAACTTCCCATGCTTATCTTTGTAGAAGGTGAGCAGATCAGTTTCTGGATCGCAACACCGCAGGAAGAGCACAACACACCCAGACCAAGCACGATCATTTGTGCTGTTTACAGCCATCTTCTGCAACTCAGGGAGGCAAACAGAATCACACTCAACAACAAGCTGAATATTACCATCATATACACACACCACTGTGCATAGACAGAGCCAAAATACCCACTGCACTCAAAGTATGCATACTGTGTATCCCAAACACCCTTACTCTTGATATATTAGAGTCAGTAAATAAAGTTGTAGGTCCACTACAGGAGTTTACTGATGCATTGTCAGGTAAAGAGTATGCAAGTGTCTCCTACCGCAAACTAGTGCTTCGTCTGCTTAACAAAAGCATTCTACAGTCAAGGGAAGATGAGACAAAGTTTGCGAGTCTTGTCTATTGCCTCCCTCATTGATCCCTAGTTTTGGACATCTTAAACACAGCAAGAGAAGGTGAATAGAATCAAAGAGCGAGCCATT
This sequence comes from Megaleporinus macrocephalus, assembly GCA_021613375.1. Taxonomy (NCBI): domain Eukaryota; kingdom Metazoa; phylum Chordata; class Actinopteri; order Characiformes; family Anostomidae; genus Megaleporinus; species Megaleporinus macrocephalus. Next base: position 19,358,341 of record CM038721.1, on the reverse strand, counting down.
ACAGTGTTGATGTCTGTACTAAAACACATCAGCCTGACACAACTGCAACAAGCTAGCAAGCAACCCTGCAGTCCAGGATATGAACCTGAAGTTGTACCTAAAATCAATCAATAAACATATACATATTTAACTAACAGTCACTAAACTGCATGTGCTCATTCAGCAGATTTCCAAATTGTATTCCACAGCCATGCCAACCTACACTCCTCGAAGTGTCTAATCCACAGACGTACTGACCTGCACTCCTCTATGACTCTAATCCACAGTCTTTAACAACAGTGGACAATTTGAGGATGACTGCTATCCAACAACTGTGCCTGACCTTACTAATGCTATTGCAACGGAATGAGCCCAAAATTCCACAGACACACTAAATAATGTGAAAAGCCCTGGAGTAGTGGTTAACCAAGTACAAATAGTTAAACAGGCAGAAAGAGTGGACCTTTTCAAAAATGTTCTGAAAACAAACACTTGTGCTTGGTTTAACTGCTTTTCTGGGATAAAGTATGCTGCTTTGTTTTTCATGCCAGGCTGAACTGACTACTCTTTTCTTATAAATGGAAAGCATAGAGGCTGAGCTACAATTTTGTGTATGATCCAGTATAACCAACAGTTCACAACCGCCTGTGAGCTCCCGGACAATGTTTGCAGGATGAAGTCTGAGGTCGTCAGAAGGGATGTACAGATTGAGCATCAATCAGTGTTTCAAAGACTCGTCCAACAAATTCGATTCCATCATGTATACATTGGTAGGACTAAAGCCACAACAGGACGAGACACCACGAGAAGGTGAAAAAGTAAGATAAGTGTTTACGTCACGGTTCGTAAGCGTTGGGGGATCTCCAAAATGTATATATGAAGCTGTCACTGTTATAAACTACATTTGCCCGCTGCGCAAACTGCCAAACAGACGGTTTTTATCAAGAAGCACCAATCAAAGCACAAACCGCCTCGCATCTAAAGCTAAATCTAACCATTTCCTCGTTCGGTAAGTGGGTCAGTTGTGTTTCGAGAAAAGGAAGCTGTGAAGTGACGAACAGGAGGTGCACGCGTCACGCGAGTCGCGCTGGCAGGTAACAGAAGGCGACCCAAAGAAACTTGTACACATACATCACATGAGAAAAACACCGTAACGTTTTACGGTAACGGCGAATACAGACAAACATAACGGGAACACGAGTTAGTAAAAACTAAAACGTGCTGTAATAGAAACATATACGTTTAGCTGCACAGCTGCTGAGCAGGTCAGTCAGAACTGCCTCAGCCTCACAACTTAGCTAGCCAGCTAGCAAAAAGTTTTACTTCGGGGGTAACTTCGCTTTTTTTTGGACAAACAGAAGCCAATTTTTTGTCGGAGTTGATTTACTCACGTACCGATGTAAAGGGCCTTGTCCGAGCGGTACGTACGTCTCGTTAAATCGTGAACCGAAAGAAGTTTTTCAGAAAAAAAGCGTCGGAAAGAAAAGTGCCTAAGTTGGTCGACACCCACGTCAACACTCGGTGAACTGCGATTGGTGGAGACGATCGGGCTTCGCGCGCTGATTGGTGGAATCTTCGGCTCCTGCACACTTCTGTCTGTCTAACAGCGGAACTGCTGTAAGAGGAAGTGGAGAAAAACATCCACTCCAACACGTTCAACGGCAGCAACGTTAGTCTGCAGGACTAAAACAACTAAAACAACTCAGGTTTATTTGCAGCGGACTGAAGAACAGCACCGCTGCTCTGTTAATAACTGTTATTACTGAGAAATCTGATATGCAATGGAACTGCCAGAAGAGGTCCTTGCCTACATTTTCTCTTTTCTCCCGCTCAGGGACAAATATAACGCCTTTTCTGTGTGTAAAACCTGGTCCAACACCATGACATACCCCAGTGCTTGGGCGCAGACTGAGGTCAGGTGAGTAGATGGAGAAATTCCAGAGGAGAAATTTTATGTTACTGTTGAAGCAATCATATACTTGTATACCCAGTAATGTCAAACTAGGCCCTCAGAACCAAAACCACTATTCTAATTCTATTCTGTACTATACTATACTTAACTGCATATTCTCTGTATTAAACTAATGAATGTACTACCAACGGTGGTGTATTGCACTGTCAGTCAAACGGAATTTCTCATATGCACATATGTCGTACACTGATGTTATGCAACTGTTTTCATGTGTTTATGCTGTGTGACGAATATTTCAACAAGACCATGCAAGATGCCACACGTTTCATTAAGAAAAATCAGGTACGATTTGAAGTCTGTGGATAGAAGTAAAAAAGGTATGGAAAGCAGTTATTTTCAGAGTTTCTTTGTGTCAGAAATGCTGACACTATAAACTATAAAAAGTGTGCAATTCCCATTTTGCATTCACTGAAGTCATCGATTGCAGGAACAACAACTGAACAGTTCTTTTTTCCACAATGTAGCACTTCCTGAAGTAATAATTGTCTGCTGTATTTCATCATATTTCTTCCCTCTCCGTGTAAACTGGGTAACAGATCTGTAACGTTTCTAACCATTAACAATTCTCACATCTCTCGCCTCACTCTCATAAAACAGCTAGCTGAAGCTAATCAAAAGCTAGACCACCAGTCTATAGGCGCATGTTGCCCATTCATTTTTTTTATCTATACAATAACATTGTTTGTCTGTTCTTTCACACTTTGCTTCGTCTGTTTGTCCATTACTTTTCTCATCTAGTTAGCATCACATGAAAGCTGGATAATAGGCAGAGCAGCCAAGGAGTGTTGAACAGGGAGTTGTCTAATTAGGATCTTATTACGCCCACTCAGTTCTCAAATAGGTCCGATCAGCAGTTTTGTAATGTTTTAGCCATATATTATTACATCTTATATTTTATCTTCAAGCTTTGCTTGATGTTTAATATAGACATTCACTTCTTTGTGTCTGATCCAGTTGTATTGATCCACACCCCTCTTTGTGTTGTTTATTGATTCCACGTTCCTCCCATAGACTCCCAATTATTTTTGCCCCCACCCAGACCTTACTGTGTTCCGTACATGACTGCAAACTGTATGTACTCAGGTGCTCAAATGCTAATCCACAGCCATACTGACCTGCGTGTCTCTATTTGTCATTTTAATCCATCATTCCTCCTTTAGACTTTCGTTCATTTTTAACAACTTAGTGAACAAGCATCTACTTAGGAACCCCTAACAACTAATAAGCATCTTGACTTATCTTTATGAAACATCCATTCTTTGTTGTGGTTTTCCTCCTCTAAAATAAGGGACCGGAGAAACATATATAAATGACATTAATGTATGCCATACAAGCATGTGAACAATTCTTTTTGACTCTCAGTATATTTTGAAACTGTTTAGTGTTGCAGTTTGCTGTTTTGCATGCAGCCAAGGCCTGTACCCAATGTATTCCTCCTCTTCTCAGGTGTGATTCAGAAGACAGCATTCCCCTGAGTTTCTCTGGCTTTCTACCTTTAGTCAGACACTTGAAGCTGAATGTCAGTGTGACTGAGGCTGCCAGTCGGAAGACTGGACTCTGGGTGCTTCGCCAGGCCTTTTCTGGGGGTGATGGGCGGCTGAAGGTGTTGTGCGTGAACTGCTTAGGAAACCCACCCCTGTTCTACGCAGGGCAGGATCTACTGCAGGGATTGGTGGATGTACTGACGGATGGCTCATTGCTCATGGAGCTTGACCTGAGAGGTGTGCCCTTCACACTAAGTGATGCCTTTGTGAAGGGTGTGGCTGCACTTTGCCCTGCCCTTCGGTGTCTCTTTATCAATAACAACTCCTTGGTTTGCGGCGTTGTGGCCGAGACGGTCAGGGAGGTATTGAAGCTCTGCCCAGCCCTGAACACTATAGGGCTCTTTCAAGCCAGCCTGTCCCAAGATGTCTTCCAAGACCTCCTATTGCCCCAGAGATCGGCGCTGAAGCAGCTTGAGCTGCGCTGTGAGCGCTCATTGAAATACGCCACACCCATCCATGATCAAACATGGGCAGAGGTGAGGTGCAGGCACCCAATGTTAGCTGTGGACCTTGAGCTGGACCACACCCTTCCGGAGCTGCACGTTCCTACTGTGCTGCAACCCAGCATCCCCGTCCGCCAGCTGCGCTTGCTCACCTGGACGTGGCTGCTGGATGAAGTGCGCCTGGTGGGGCGGAGTTATGCAAATACCCTGGAGGCACTAGAAGTGCAGACCACTCCCTCCCCAGAGCTCAATGATGCACTGGTTACCTTGGCGATGCAGTGCACAAGGCTGCGGGAGGTGCACTGCTACTGCGTGGTGTCACCAGAGGTCATAACAGCCTTCCGCAGACACTGCCCCGACCTTTGCAGATACACACTCAAAACTCGCAAAGAGCAACACCCGTGGACCTGCACCACACTCAGATAACACAGGAGCAGATTATTACCCAAACACCCTCAGCAGTGCCTGAATCTACCACAAATTTTATTGATTTTATTTTGAAAGGTTTACATTATGAACATCATGCTTGTCACTCAGTCATATGGATGACACGACACTGTTGTCACCCCTGACAGCAACTGCAATTTAATATTAACATTAGTTAACATCAGTTTATTTGTGAAGTTTTTTTTTAATAGACAGGCTTAACAGAAAAAAGCCAAAATCTCCCAAAAAGCATGAGGAGGACACACTGAGAGGAACCAAGAACCAAAAGAAAAAAGGCATTAAAGGAACCAATTCTTTTCAGAGCGACACAGCATATAATTATAATAGAACAAGTACAAGATTAAAACAGGCAGTCAGATTATATGGTAGATCCACAATGGGGAGCAAGGTCTCTTAAATATCTAGCAGACTACTCCTTGTGACATACAGCATTTTAGATATATATATAAAAAAAATCAATATTTTGTCATATCAAATACTTTAGTCAAAGAAAGATAAAAATGCGAGATGTTTGATGAGGCAACTGACAAGATAAGATCCTCCTCAACATGGCAATTAATGTCTTCAGAACTGTATAAATGACCTATAAACCACTACACAGTCAGTCATGGCAGTTTATGCAACTTTTTAATCTTTATTGTACATTAGACATTCAGCCGTGTTTACTCATAATAGGTGAAGGAGAAATCGTAGAACTCTGTGTCTCTCTGGTCAGTGCTGCTGTGATTGATGTGTTTGACGAACCTGAGAGTTTCTTTGTCTCGGCAGACTAGAGCCAGGGAGTTATTCTCTGGATACACAGTCAGAAGCTGGACACAAACAGTGTACACACATGGAGAAATTAGTCATAGGTCTACACCCAATGTTTGATTGTTATGTGCTCATGTAATGAAGTAATTTTATGTCAAAGTTTTTGTCTCCCAAGCAGCAAATATTTACAGCAGCACTCTTTTTCCATCACCCTAATCTGTGATTGTAACAGCACCTTGAGAATAATATCAAGCAATTAATGTATATTGTGTAGCCAACATAATTGTGTAATACCAACGCTGACCTCTTCATCTTCGTCATGTGCAATATAAGAAGTGAAGCCACCAAACTCTGCTTTCCAATCTGAAGGACAACCCAGAAAAAAATAACAAGGAATAAAAAACATAATTTTTAGTGCTCTCTACTCTTCAGTGCCACAATATTACTGTTGATGTCCTGTCTTCGAAGACCACAGCACTGCACTATAAAGCTGCACAATGTATTGTTTATTAATCAACTTTGTTATTGCCCTCCAGCCTGTCACAATATTCGTAACATCTGAACATTGTGACTGATCATTGTTTCGGTGGGTGATTCACCATGAAAAGCAATTCAACAAATAAATTATTTTGTTGGAAATAACAAAGACCATGTTGCATTATTGTTTCAAGGCTGATATGAAAACTCTCGACTTTTCTCAGAACTGTTACATTTTGGTATCTGGAGTATCTGGAGAGTATCAATCCCATAAACCGACAGTACACTACTGACGAGCCCCCAACTTCTCCCCGGGTGCAACTGATAGGGCTGCCTGCTGCACCTGGAAAGTGTGCTTACTGCTCCCTAGTGTGGGTGTGGTCACAATTGTGTGTGTATGTGGGTGTTTCACTGCACAGATGGGTTAAATGCTGTGTGCAAATATTTCTAAATTCTAATACCGCCCCTATTCTGAGTATCTCTGCCCACAGCTACTTCTGTGAAGGTGCTATTTTTTTTTCTTGCAAGAACCAGATCCACCAGCACTATGTGGAAGCCAAGAGCAGAGCACCTGGACTGCTCCAGTATTGGTTGAACCAATACTGTTATTTTACTGTTTGCAAGTTAGCTTGCCACTGTGTGTCTGACATGATGCTCAAGTTAGCTTCTTGTTGTTAAAATTTTCATGTTCCATCTTATGGTGCAGCAGTTACATGCTAGTGCTTAATGCAGCTATTTAAGATGGAACGGAAGAACTTGAACAATAAGCTGGCAAAAAAGAAGCAGACTTTAAAAAATTAAAACACAAACTGTCTTTAGCAAAACTGCATTACAGTATTTTATGTATTATGTGCATCTTTGGTAACTTAGCAACCATAACAGCTGTGGTGATATATTAACGAATACGTAATTCTTCAGAAAGTCCTTGCAAAATCCACAACAAAGTTAATGTTTGTAGGATGAACAGGTAAATAACCTGAGAGTAAAATGAGAGAATAGGTGTTGATGACTCCAGAGTGTTTCTTGCTATGATGGCACACGAAAGAGTGGGGGTTGGGTGAGCAATTAAAGGAACAGGCACTGTTTAGATAGGGTGATAAAGCGAGCTGTGGTGTTTGATTCTTGTGGTATTTTGGAGAAAAGGAGTATAATATGTCATCTTTAATATATGGCAAGGTGCATCACAATCAGAACATGCAGGAATGTCATCACAGTACACTATGTTCTGCAGTTTAGTCTTTTGCCTGTTTTAACAAATATGATTAAACTCTGCTGTTCAAGAGTTTAGCAGAGTGTGTAGGGTGAACACTAGTGTGATTTTTGGACCCTGAGGCTGACACACCTGATTACTGATTACAGATTACAGAAAGTTAAGTGATTAAAATCAGTGTGACAGACACCTCACTGACTCCTACTTCACTAACTTTACTTTAGCACAATAAGTTACAGTCACTATAACACCTGACAGAATGGCATCGTGGAAACTGGATAAGTAACCAGAAGTCTACCAAAGACCCTAGGTGTAGCTGTATGTGGGAAAGAGGTAAGGATTTTTCCACTACATTATTGAACTTTGCTCTTCCTTATCGCTTTAGATTTCACTGCTTATCTGGCTATCTAACTAGGTTAGAATGTGCCCACGGTGAAACAGTTCAGCTATGTTCCTATCGACAAATCAGAACAATTCTGCAGGATGAATTCTGCTTACTTGTTCAAAATATCTTAAACTGTTAATGTTTAAATAAAGGCAATGAGAGTGGATTTAAGTGAAACACCCTTTTTTTTAGAGAAATGTATTGAGGCAAAAATTTTTACTGCCAGAAAGCTGTTGCATGCAACACAAACACTGGTTGATGTTTTTGAACATCAAAAACATTGTTTTTGAAAGAAGGTATTGTTTCACAGTGGAGTTGGTTTCTAGTTTTCTTCACGTAATTCAACAGGATTGATTACAGCTCTCACATATACACATATATATATATATATGTGTGTGTGTGTGTGTGTGTGTGTGTGTGTGTGTGTGTGTGTGTGTGTGTATATATATACACACACATACTGTAAGATGAGAAAGCAGGTTGGGTTAGTGTGGATGAGTGTCACCTGTGCAGCCCAGGTGAAGCAGTAGGTCCAGTGCAAACTCCCTCTTAACAGAATCGTGCAGCAGCGTGTAATCACCATGTGTCCAACGACGCAGCTCACCAACACACATTGGAGGGCCTGTAATGCCCAAACACACATAAAACTAGTACAACATCCAAAACAATTCACATTACAGAAGCACATATACATTAAAACTGTAAAGAATAATCACCTTTGTCTTTTTTCTCACTTAATGAAGTTGCACTACTAGTGCCCTGTCCTTCTGGGTTGTTTCCCCCTTCCTCTCCTTTCTCTGCATCACTCTCATCACCCTGACTGTCACTGTCATTCTCATCGTCTCCGACAGCCAAATAATGTAGGGAGAGGCCCGTGAGGTTGGAGAGCAGAAGGAAGAACGGCTCAGAGGAGAGAAGGTCCCAGCACTCCTTTAGACAGGCTGGCATGCTTTGAGGCTCTGCACATGCATAGCATCTATACAGCACAACACAGACAGAAATACAGAGGACAGTTTATTGTTTATTATCTATCATATAGGTACACTTTTACTGACAATCATATAGGTAATCTGTTGCTGCATAATATATCGGTCATCCACTATTTGGTCCACCAATGAAGTGAGACTACCACAGGACAACCACTTATGTGGATGATGCAGGCGAGTGCTGAGTACAACCTAGCCTAACAAGCAGCCTCTTTATGGCGGGGTCAATGTTAACACAGTATAATTCTAGATCAGCAAAAAAAACCCAATAAGAGAATCACATACTTCTATGAATATATATAAAAAAAACATCTTTTTCAAATCCTTTATTATATTCATTTGAAATTTATATTGCAGGTATTTGCAGTTCTGCCTTATAATCAACAATTTATTTAGTTATAGAATACAGAATATAGAACTACATACTCTTTACATCTACTTATCTACACAATTACTCAGTTATCCAATTGTGTGGCAGCAGTGCAGTGCATTGAACCATGCAGATACGGGCCAGCAGGAAACGTTCACATCAACTGTCAATATGCATGACAAATATGATCTCAGTAATTTTGACAGTGGTATGATAAAAGACAGGCTGATTTGAGTATTAACTCAAATCAGTGTATATTGTATATTGAATCAATTGTGTTTGCACTGATCCATCAGACCTTTCAAGTGACAGCTACAATTAGCCCTCAGTCCTCACCTAAGGGGCAAGTATTTATATCTCCACTTGTGCCACGCTAACCAAATAAATCAGTAGGTACTTTAAACAAAATTTGTTTTTATTCATAGAAGAGACTGCAATTGATTGTATTAAAAACAACTAAAAATTAATTGAAAGTAAAATTAGATGCATTATGTGATAGTTTAGTGGGTGTACTACTGCTATGAATGCGTTGTTAGGCTTCTAATAATTCAACAAGTATTTCTGCTTTTTGTAAGCCAGCATTAGCTGAGCGAAGTGGTCTGGATGAACTATAACACTTAGTAGATTGGTAAGATGCCAGAGCTAGGCCATTATGAGCTTTAAAGGTCATAAATAAGACATTGGAGTCAGTGTGAAGCTTAAGCTAAACTGAAAAGACCAAAGTAATATGCTTAAATTCTTTTTTCCTGGAAAGCACACAGGCTGCCTATTTGGAGAAACAGCAGACAGAAATAGTACAATACAGTCAGTAACACTATAGTACAGTACTAATTTTGTAATTGTAAGGTTGGCATGTGTCTTATTATATTAATATTATTATCCAAATAAAAGACAGGTGATGTGTTAAAGATATTGTGTCAGAATTAGAGATATTTGGTTTGGAATTGGCAGCACCATGGGTGGGCTTATGGGTTTAAAATATATGGTTTAAAAAATAAATTGATTCATAAACAATAAACTAAATCACTAAACACTAAACTCTCATCAAGGATGTAAAAATGTATCTGTATTCACAAATACCCATGCTCCCTTGTCTCCTTGTTTCCACAATAATTATCCTCAGCACAAAATAAAAAGGCATTGAATTAATTAATTATTAAACAAAGGGAGAACAGTAAAGTAACACTAAAGCAAAGCATTGGGGGACATCATATGGTGCTCTTCTCCACTGTAAAATCTCTATGGTCTATCAAGTAAGAGCTAAACCAAAGATGTTGTCTGTCTAAAGTCTTGAATACACTACATAACTATTAAAGGCCTATGAGATTATAAGAAGACTAGGCATCTTGTGCTATCTGACTGGTTTCTGCAGATTTCTTGGGCAAGTGGATGTTTTGGGGAAGTCGTGGGCTGGAGGTTAGGGATCTGGTCATGAGATCAGAAGGTCGCCGGTTTGATTCCCTGGACCAACAGGACACAACTGAAGTGCCCTTATGAAGTGCCCTGGACCCCCTACTGCTCCCTGGGCGCTGTGGATAGGGGTGTTCATCACTCCAGGTAAATGTGCTCACTGCACCTAGTGTGTGCGTGTTCACTAGTGTGTTCACTATGTTTGTGGGTATTTCATTGGCCGAATGGATTAAATGCAGAGGCCAAGTTTCCTAGTTTCTGCTGTAAGCAAACCCAAGTGACACATTCTATTGTTATTCTATTCTATTCTATTGGGGACCACTCTGAACCGCTTGGTATCACACACTGTCCAACTTTTTTAAACCAAACTCACACAAACTCCCAGCTTCTCCCGTTACTAGGAGACGCAAAATAAAACAAACGCGGAGCAGCTTGCTGCTGTTTTCTCTGCCATCTGCGCTGATACAGTAAAAAAGAACAAGTAAACATACTTAAGTGAGGGCCATGAATGTAAAGATGTGATTAGTGTGCTAGTTTTAAGAGATAAAGCTTTGCATCCTCTTAATTGTGCTTGTCCTTTAAAGTAGCGGAGACTCTGTCAGTTTTTTTTTGTTTTTTTTAAATATCCGACGGCAAAACAAGTTCACGCCCTAAACAACAACCACCTTTACAGAGCAAGATATCAGAGCTGCCAATATCCATGCTTTTGTTAGAATGTGGTTTCACCAGACAACGTAGGGAATACAGTGACAGAGAATTTATAGCCCTAAGTTTTCTTTGAAGCCTTTAATAACCCAGATACAAAGGGTGTATGTTCACCACTTTGTTGTATGTGAATGTGTTTTGTTATAGGGTAAAAGTATATAACTCACCTCTTATTGGGTGGGCCTCTCCTCTCCCACTGGACTTCAGCCAAATGTAAGGCTTCGCTCACTTCCTTAAATTTCTCCTCCTAATTAAACATTACATTAACATATCTCAATGAAACACTGCAGCCAATATCAATCTAACAATGTCAATGTAATTGCTTCAGCTGTTAACCAAAGTTTAAGCCTTCATGCATGGGATACATGTGCTACCTTATATTAAGTTTTTATAATTACTTCTACACAAAAATGGAACGCAAACACACATGTATCCTCATATTTATATTTTTAGACAGTCCTCACACTCACTGAGAAAAGAGTCTGCATGGTGAATCATACATTTGCAAAATTAAAAATAAATCAATACTTCATTATTTATGTCCTACACTGTGTGCGTAGCTCTGGTGTGCCTGTGAGCAAAATTCACGTAGAGGGAAGTTCCACCTCCTTATATATTATTCACAAGCTTTCTCAGCAGAGTCGAGCGAGTGAGGGGTGAAATATTTGTCCCTTTAGAAATAGCAGAACCAGTATCCAGTACAGACACCATGCCTGTGCCATACTGAAAACTAAATTCTAATAAGATCATACAGAACATACAGATGTTGTGTAACAATTTACCTGCAGAAAATTTGGGAGGCGGATTTCTGAATTGTCCTCAAACTCCTGCTGCACTTGTGCCTGATACAGGGGGTCCATGTAGGTCTCATTCACCCACTCAAATAATATATTCTCCTAAACATACACATACAGTAACTCAGTGCACCAGAGCATCATGACACATTAGTTAAACAGTGTTTGGATTAGCACATCATGTGACACAGTAAATTCACACAGCATCACTTACATGTCTTGGGATATGTGTGTGACGAGGAATTGGGGGCTCTATGTAACGTGGCGGCCTCGGCAGGGTGGGGCCATGAAACCAACCACTGAGAGACAAACGACACTTCCCATCAGCAAGAACCTCGGCTACCTGAAACAGTGGGAGATATTTCTGCTGAACTGATTAGTACTCCTGTACACAAAGCTACACAACTGCTCCTCTCAGACAAGTTCACAGTTCAGTGAGATTCAAACCTCCATAAATAATAAACAAACAGAGAATCTAAAAATGGTCTGTATGCTCATTTGAAATAGTTAAGGTTAAAGTTACCTGATGAAAGGAGACAGGAGACACCTCAAAAAACATCAGCGTGTTCCAACAAGGCAGCAAAGACTTTACTACACTCACTGGTTGATAATGTTCTAGACACAATACAAAAAGTATGTACAAGTAAAAGAATATTGGTTTTTGTTATCAAAGTCAAGGCTGGAAAATATGAACCAGAATTAAAATCATGAGCATTTAAAGGAAAACATTATCATGGTCAGACACCATGCCACATTATTATGACCACCAGCTAATATCCAGAGTGGCTGGCCTGTGCAGCACGAACAGCAGCTAGACGGACTGGGAGAGGCAATAAGGTCCTGGTAGGTTATCACAAGGAATCTGGATTCATGCTGACTGTGGTGCATCCCACAGCTGCTGGAGGGAGTGTGGAGGAGGATCCATAGAGCCAACACCACCATCCAGATGCTCAATAGGGTTCAAGTCTTGGGAATTAGGAGCCCAGGGTAGTACTTGGAGGTCTTGGTCAACTCCTCCAACCAATGTGGGACATTATTAGCCGCTTTGTCTTGCTGGAAGATCCCATGCACCCCAGGGAATGTATGTTGTACGTGATCTGCAAGGATGGATTCATAACCAAACAGGTTGAGCATGTCTTCCATATGGATAAGTGGGTCCAGAGAATGTCACAAAAATATTCCTCAGACCAGCAGCTGTCATTTACGTGCTGCTGCCGAAAGAAGAAAGTGGTCATAATAATGCGACTCGTCTGTCATTTGTAAAACACTGCATACTTTTTTGGTTATATATTATTTTGTTAGTGCCCTGCAGACTAATTATATAACATGTTCCCAAGTACTATGGTTTGTTAACCGTTATAAGTGTAGACTTTGGGCTAAAGTTATGGTTAAGTTTAGGTTTTGGTTAAGTATTAATACGCAAGTTGCATTTTAAACATATATAGTTGACTGTTTAAAACAGTCTGTTGATCTACAGAGCACCCACCTCTCATTGCCCACTTCTCACACCACAGCTTACATCACAGTATGAACTCAGTAATAACACACCCACACATTTTCAATAGAAACATTTTTAGCACTACTGGGCAAAACTCAGAAATCACCTGTAATTTTTCTCTAATCAAAACAGCAATCGAGCAGATTCCATTTCTATTATCTTTGGAACATTTACTTTAAGTTATTTTAAGAAATCTGTGGGGATATATTTTGTTCAGTTTTAGAAGCTGGCTGCATTTTCTGCTTCTTATGATCCAAGTCATCTCAAACACTTTCAATAATGTTCAGGCCTGAGCTCTGGGGTGGACAGTTAACGGTTCTGAAAACACTGACAGCGTTGATTACACATTTTCTGTGATCTGCAATTAATTTATTTTCTCAGTAACAGCTTCTTGACAGCCACACATTCTTTCAGGTCAGTCAAAAATCCCTAAGGAATATTTAAGAAATGAAGACAGAGTGGAGCTTGAGTTTCTCCTTTCTCTCAAAAGAGAAAGAGATGAGGAACATCAAATCTGCCATTGTGTGACTTCTTGACATATGACATATATAAGTTACTTATAACTAACAAAAGTTGAATATATACCTTCCATACACGATGAGGTTTAAAATAGTGTTTATCAGTAATCTACCTGGTTTGGCAAGATTGTTAGATATTATTTTATAGATCACAAAACTACAGTTTATGAATTATTTTACCTTGACTTATCCCTTCATTACACACATGGAGTATCTTGCACTCAATCTACTTCAAAATATCTTTTGAAAATGAATAGCTTGCTCTTATTGAATGGCCCATTTTCAGGAAATAAAAGGTGTTCATCATATATAATTCATTTAAATAAATCAATCAATAAATCAATCAATTTGCACACACCATCAGTGCTGTACAAGTCCAGAGTTCCTCCTTCACTCAGGCCCCACGGAGGCACCAAGTAAAGAATGAACGCAACTCTCCGGCCTTCGAGTTCATCATCATGACACAGCAACACATCTGTGGAAGGAGGAGATATGGCTCACATGAACGACACCAGTTGCACGTTTTCATCACCCATAACCGTCTGTTCATTTAACAGTTACTAGCTTTATTACCTGTGTGTTCATACTTAGCAGAGGATATGTCTACGGTTGGCTCTAAATCCACTCCCAGGACCTCAGACAGCCACGAGCGGAACTGCACAAAAATAAGGGACCTAACAGACACAGACACACACACACAAACATTTTCTATGGCACAAATAAATACTACACAGGCAAACTACACAGCATGTATTAATTTATTAGCACTGCATTTTACTCTGAAACATACCTTATCTCAGAAATGTGATGTTCTACTCTGTTCTTCAGATCATCAGACTGTAAATGAGGAAGATCAGAATTACTGCCTGAGGACAAGATCACATATAAGACTCACAGTGGGAACGTGAGAAGGTACCTGCTGGAATTTGTACAGGTCGTTCGACTTTCTGTTGAAATGAAGCTGAAGTAGTTCATCCTGCAGGCTTTGTGCGAAACTGTCATTCTGAATGAAGTTAGTGATCTTACAGTGAGGGAAGGGCTCACAGTCCAGCTCCACGGTGCCTGTACCGAAAGAGGAGAGGGATGCTTTTTAGGAAACCACATTCAGTATTACCAGGTTTTCTATCATATTGGTGTCTTTCTGGGATTAAGAAACACAGAGAGACAGTAACGAACACGCGCCGATCAGCCGATTCACACGTGGACTAGAAAAGCACCGACCATGAGAATAACTCGTCTTCTTCTTCCACGCGTCTCTCATTCCACTTCGAATGACCTCATTTTCAATGTCGGGGTTGATAACAGCACTTTCACCCCGTTTATCCTTTTTACTACATTTGCCGGTTTTAGAACTCCGCTGCCGTTTAGCGGGCATGTCAGCTGCATGAAGTAGAAGCGAGTAGGTCGCAGGAAGATGACGCAATCAAAACAAACCCTGTAAACATTTTGGTCAAAACATGTTTAGGATTAATTAAGTTTAAGTTAAATGTATATCAGCAGATTTATATATCGTCAAAGTGGCAACTTTACAGGAGAGAGTCTTTACTTGCAATGTAAATCAAATCAATCTATTTTGAAGCATTTCTATTAGCATAATTTTCACACAATGTACACGACAGCAGTCGTGTTCAAATGACAAAAATGAACACAAAAATGGAGATACATGTTTTCTTTGGACAGCGACAATATATTAATATGCATAACTGACAGCACTGCAGTGCTGAGAATGAGTCGACACCTGCTCTATGGTGGTCCTGGGCAGGGATCCTGACTGTTGAATGTAAAAAAGGGGTCCAGTGAGTTCAAAAACTTGCTAATATTCTGGACTGTTAGAAGAAGTAAATCAGTACTTGTTTTTCCAACTGCAGAGAAAAGAGGAGGTGTGTAAGATCTTAATTAATGTGTGGAACGCAGCACATTCACATTCAGAAGGAATTGTTAAACCAAATATTTTGGCAATGAAGCCAATGAAGTGCTGCTATAGTGAGTTAGCAGCTAACCAACATGGAAATAATATATGTACATGTCATATTTGAATTGTGCATATTTATTATCTCATAGTAGTAATACCGATCACGTATCAGGGCATCAGTTTCTGTAATTCTATTTGTAGTTCCATATAAAGCAAAATCATGTTCAGTGTTATCCACAAAATGCCAGTATAGCTGCAGGGTTTTTTTAGCAAAGCTAAAGAACATCTGATTCAGTGTCTGAAGACAAATTGATTTAACAAGTACAATCAGAGGTGCTTCTGTTTGTTTGAAATGAAAATCTGCAGCCACATCAGCCCCTTGCTGGCAAGAATCGACACCACTGTTAAAACATGTTCCAAAATCAGCATTCTTATTCTGGAAAGGTAGATAAATGATTCCACTGATGTTGGAATTCAGAAAGAAATAGAACAAGTTTAGTAAGCAGAGGAATTCAATTCATACAGCAATAGACTTAAAATTATTTATTAAATTGTTAGAAAACTACAACTACATGATGTTGGACTGTGGTGGTAAGGGCTTAAATATTAGTATACTGTATCCCCGTCCTATCTTACACAATTGTTTCAAATTAATCATATATGGCAAAATAGTTATTTTAGAGGCATTTTTATTTACACACACAAAACATGAAGAAACTAAATTTTAGGCTATTACAGTTTTCAGGTTTGAATTTGCGGCATCATTGTCGCTTCTCTCAGCTGTACCATTTGCAATCAGTGTATGCTGAGGGGTCCCCAGGTAAGTCACCGCCCATTGCACCAGCTGCTGTGGAACCCTAAGCACACACACACACACACACACACACACACACACACACAGAGAGAGAGAGAGAGAGAGAGAGAGAGAGAGAGAAAAGAAACAAAGGACACCTTCATGGAAACACATAAAAATATACAAGACTCTTGTGATGTTCTGGCATGTCTAACAAACACTTAAGCCTTTTTTAAAATTAATTATCTAAAATGATAATTAAATGAATTAAACAATGCAGAGTTTCCTTTCCCATATTTAGAGATACAGGTTATTTCAACATTAAAAAATGTAAACCAAAGTGACTCACTTGAACTGGCTGAGAGATGAAACAACTTGTGGACACGGTTCATATGTGTAGGAAAAAACACTGCCATCTGAATGTACCTGGCAGGGGTACAGGGGAAGGGGACACGGCACAGGCAACAGTAAGTCAGCCTATTGTAAATCTTAGAACATGTCTTAATATCATTTAGTCAAGACCTTCACCTACCAAGCCCCTTTTGGCAGAAGGGGAAGCAGTAGGGCTTCTTTTAGCAAGAGGTTCCTTTGAGGAGGTGTCTTGGGTTGACAGAGCTATATTCTTTGTTAGCCATGTTGGTGGACTCAGCCCAGGCTGCTCTTGTTGCTCATGGTGAGTTTGGTCTGGGATGGTCTTTTTGCTCAAGTGGGAGGAGCTGTGCGAAGACAGGTGTGGTCTTTGATAAGGTGTAATGCTACTTCTGGACTTCTCTTCTGGGCTAAGATTGGAGGACCAGATCTGGGTGCTTGTTGCCATGGGCACCTGAGGGGCTATAGTTAGCAGTGTCCCACTGTCCTTCTGTGAGAGGGGCTCTATACTGGCTAAACATAATAAAAAGACAATACTATAATATCATAAATAATTATTAACAAAAAGTTGCACACCCCACATTACCAATACTGTTTAATTAATACTGATGTTAGAGAACATTTTAACGCTTTCAGCTTGACAGGCAGTTGTAGAAAAATCTGTAAATCTGTAAATTTGTCATTTGATCTTCCAGCAGGACGATAATCTAAACATATTTGCAAATCAACACAAAATGGTTAACTAAACACAAACCTAAGCTTTTGCCATGCCCATCTCAGTCTCCTAATCTGAGCCCCAAATTCATTTTGTGGGTGGGGTAAGCAGGAGAGTGCGCAAGAAAGGACCTAATAAACTGGACGATCTGTAGAGGTTCTGTAAAGAGAAGAGATCTCCAATTTTCTACTCTATATTCTGCAACCTTATAGGGTGTCAAAAACTGTGGCATAAAATGTGGCATTATCATTACATTTTGTAATGGATTTTTTGTTTAAAAATAAATGTACCTCAATTAAAAAGGTGGCTTTTTTCTATTTCATAGACGGTATGAAACTAAACTAATCCATAGGTTTATGTATTACTGTGCGAAGTGCGTATTTAAAGACGTGAGTAAAAAGGAAATTACTCTCTGAGCAGGTGGATGGGGTTCCTAGCAGGTCAGGGGCAGGATAGAACATATCCCATGGGCTTACTCCTTCTCCACCTTCTCCTCCGCCACACCAGACCTCTGAGAAACCAGTGGGGAAAATACAATAACAGCACAATAAGCTCCCTTGAGCAGTATTTACTCTCCTCAGCATTTCCACATCACTGCTTGGTTCTCCTACCTGGCCTCATGTGGTCCAGAGGAAGCTGCTCCAAATCAGCTGGCCTATCAACAGCCATTGTGGGCGAGTCTTTTTCATGGTAGTGTGCAGTGACTGGTCGGTTTGTCATTACATCGCCATGAGGAAGCGCCAAGCCGCTCAGAGTTTCACTCCCACTAGATGCACCTGGGCTCAAGAACATTTAAGGGAAAAACACCTGCATTGTGACCCTCATACACACGTCTGGTGGAATTGCCAAGGGATTTTAATAATAAGGAGCAATTAATTAGATGGCAGACAGTACCGGGATCAGCTGTCAACAGCTCCCTCTGCTCCTCTGGGATGAGGAGATGAGACACAGGAGCGCTGAAACACTCCTCACCCTGGAGAAAAAAGAGAACTTGTACACACCCATTTGTTTGGATGGTCTGCTGACAGCTGGTGCCACCTGGTAGCTATGGATACCGCCTTACCCTGCAACGAAGTCGTTCTGTGTGCCAGTGAGTGGGTGTGGCCACACTTGTGGGAGTGGTTATTTTTTCCACTGCATTATTCAGCAAATGCAAAATGATGTCATTGTGCCACGCCCCCATTAGGCAGGAGAGTGGAAATCCTGGAAAATCATGAAGAACAATACAATTCCTAAACAAGCAGTTGTTTCTGTTTAAGCCATTTCAACCCAGGATATGAAGTTTGTATGGCTTGATTTTCTGCTTTTTTATATAACTGTGGTATATATAAATAAAAATCTAAAGCTCCAAAGTCAGAGACGTGGCCAATTAAAATAAAGTACAGATGCTTATCAATCACAAAACAAAATGAATTAAGTAATTTCTTAGTAATATGAATGGCCGAAATATGAACGACAAGGTAACAGAGGAAAATGTAGATTCCTTGACCAATATACTTCAGTAAAAGTATTACAATTAGTAAAATACATCAATATTTTACTTAAAATAACATATCGACTAATCACTGTTTGAATAGATTTGAGTCTAGAAAACTACTTAAATATCATTCTAGCACATTCCTTGTGAGGGGAAAAAGAAAAGAACGTGGCTGCTTTAGATAAGGTGAGTTATAATTCTTAAACAAATTATAGCTAAATGTTAGCTAGCCACTGACGAAAGGTAAATTGCTCCGTATGTATACCTTTGATAGAGGCTATGGGTCTTTAGGCCACGTCTTTGTGTTTCTGTTTTCAGGCCTGTCGGTCAGACAAGGGCTGAAAAAGATAGTTAGCTATCCGTTTAATGCAAAGCTAAGACTAGCTTTCTTCACTTAGGTGGGCAGCACATACAAACAGCACACAATCAGTATATGAGTTTTCTTAGTAAGACCCAGAGTCTATCAAGAGCCAGTTTGGCTTTTGCCAATGGGTGCCAACATTAGCTCTAAACTTTGTTTCTGTTCATTTGTTTTAGAATTGTAGCTCTGCAGACATTTCCTCTTCTCTTTTTCATCACAAGTAAAGAGCTAGAATGACGACTGAATTGTTTTTGGGCTCGATTCAAACAAGGAACACAAAACTGTGGCATGTTAAAAAAAGACGAGAGACTCAGCGGCTTCAACCTGGACAGGTAACGAGTGAAAAGACACTTTTAACCCACAATGGTGCCAAAATAAACAACTATGTGACTGTGATTTTGCTTTCCTCTTACTGCCGACAACACAAACTGAAGTGTGACACTAAAAACAAATATCTGAATCCCACAATTAAAAACAAATACCAATGCACAGAACAAACATCCAAATACCCGAACACCAAAAACTTGAAAACTTAAAAGGTCCTACTTACTAGCCATCTCTAATAGATGAATGCAGAAAAGTATATGTGGTTAAGCAAGCATATTTAATGGATGAGAGAAAGAGTGTGTATATAAATGTGTGAAGGTGTGACAACCAACCTGACTGTGAGTTCATAGAGCTGACTGAACTCTCCTTCATTAGGGATCTGAGGTGAAAATTGGAAGTTACAGTGCATATCAAAGACTGCAGCCTACCAGCACATTATTAGCTCACAATACTTTTCAGAAGCATTCACACTCACACACCAGGAATAACACATACACATACCGCCATGTTTTTAGGATTTGTTGCTTGACTGATGGGAGTGTTGTGCTGAAACAGACAGAGATACAGACCACAAGTTTAATTATTTATTTCATAAAGGTGGTAGTGGTCACAACATAGCACTGATATTTGATACATATAAATAATTACACATAATAAATATAATAATAATAACAATATAATAATAAATTTGATACATATAATAAAGACAAACACGTATGATTTAAAAATGTTTTTGGAATAAAAAATAAATACAGTAGAGTTCATTTATACAGAGAATAAGACTAATAAAGAAATCTAAGAGAAGAAAATATATTAATAATAGGCTTACCAGCTGGGCGGGTGGTAATGTCTGGTGACTCTTCCCACACTGATCATCTGATCGATAGTCAGATAAAACTGACAAGAAGTCTAAAATAGAAGAGCAAACAAGAACAAAAGTATGTACACCAAGATAATCATAGTCCACCTTTGTTTAATTAGATACTTTGAACAAACTTCATTTCCAGAAAAGCTGGAACATTTTTGTAATATGCATTAAAACAAGAATCTGTGATTTGTTAATTCTCTATAAGCTTTAATTAACTGATAAAAGTATAAAGAAAACAAAAAACTGGATCACTGTTCGTTAATATAAGGATGTTTTGAATTTGAAGCTTGCAACACACTCAAAAAAGAGTTGGGACAGGAAAGATTTCAGTGAAAAGTTTATAGGACATTAATGCTTTGAAATATAATTGCTTTGAAATATTCCACAATGAGCAGGTGAATTGCTAACAGGTGAAGGGGATCATGACTGTGTATACAAGAAGCTCTACCAAAGGCATAATATTTGAGAAAGAAACGCTTTGTGAAAGAAAGCATTGTCAAACACCTCAAAAAGAACTGTTGTCAATTCAGGGCCAAACTAATATGAAAGACTGTTAAATGTGCCTTAACCCTTTATTGCACAAGATAAGCAAAGCCCTTCTAATGCAAAACAGGGGTTAAACGTGACCCATATTCATCTCCTATGTTATTGTATGTATTGCTGAGTATCTCTTTGGTATCTATTAAAACCAGTTTACTTTATTATGTAATGTTCCAAGTGTTCATTAAAAATATAGTTTTCAATCAAACCTTACATCGTTTTTTTTCATTCTTATTTACTTCATTAACAAAAACTTTTTTATACATATGTTCCTGCTGTCAATAGTTCCTATCAAATAGTGAATATATAAAAGTTCATTCTGACCCATGTTGTGTGTTAGATAGGTAGTGATACAAAAAAATGTTTTTATTAAAAATTTTAAATAATAAAACTAAAATCAGGACTTAAGTTGATTAAAAACAAGTAAATTCAGGAATTCATGAAAGGTTGAACGATGAAATTAATTTACAGCAAAGATATAGAAAATGAAACCTCAGTCGGGTCACGTTTGACCCATGTTGTGCATCAAAGGGTTAATTCTGTAATAATGTCTATTTGGAGATTAATACTGGTCTGGCTTTCCCGTCCTACCAGTTCAGGGTCCATGTGGAAGTTAAGCTGGAATTTTCGCACAGACACTGTTGTGTTGTCCAAACCTGAAAACGTCTCCCTCTCTTCCAGCCTGACATGAAACACAGAGGTTGTGGTTTTGAAACACAGTTCAGAAACTTATCTGATGCACCTGCTATTAAAAGTTAGCACTATCTAGAAACTTTTTTGTCCATCATCTAGAAGACTTGCTTTCTGCACTGAGAATCTGTCCAAAGTATAACAGCTTCTCAAGTACAAACCATCGTAAACAATCATTACACTTTCACGTATAATGTACATGTTGAATAGTCAGGCTTTGAGATGATGATGAATTACAATTAGCCGCGAGACTCAGGTGTTTAGTCAGTGGTGTCATAACACATAGTTAATAAGTGTGTAGGACGCGCACTCACTCCTGTAGACGCTCCCAGGCGGTTGCGCTAAGCACCGCAGGAATAAAAACACTTCCGTCGGAGAGAAACAGCATGCAGGCATCGCTCTCATCCGTCCGCACCGAGTCACTCAGGTCGCTCACCTACACACACAAGACACGGGGGAATCGGGGGTTACAGTAAAACTCAGACTCGTTATCAGTTTGCTGGGGAAAAAATTGCTTGCTTTCTGAAGTAAGACAATAAGAAGCTAACGGGCCATAATGTAACTGCTGCGCCATTTAAGGTGGAACGGGCAATTCGATGGAGGACCTAATTTCAGCCACTTTCTTTCTTTAGGTTAACGCTTAATACAGGGTTACCACGATCAGCTCAGAATCTGCCCTCCAGTCCAGTCCGTTAAATAGCGGGGCGACCAGCTTACCCCGACCACATGCGCTCTCTCGCTGACCTCCCGCCGGCTCTGGCCGTAGTTTTGTATTAGAGGCTCGATCCACTGCTCCGGTTCGAGCTCAGCCCTTCGGTAGCGGCGCATGACGGTGCAGAGAGCAGACCGTCCTAGTGCTTCATCTGCATACAGTTACCACTCAGTTCACTTTAGCACTTTTAACACTTCAGCTGCATTAGTATCAGGCTGGACTTTTTAGATCTTCTGGATAAATACAGAAGGTAAAGAAAAGTTTTTTTTTTTTTTAACTCTTCACCCCCCAAATACTCGATCAGCACATCTCTGTTTTCACTCCGTTCAGCAACCGGTGACCGCTTTTACCGTTCCATCCGGACACAGAGCAACAGCGAACCTCGGACGCCCTCTTCCTGTGCTTATAGGAACTGCATGCGTTCTAACAGTTCCAACTTTTTAACCCTTTAATGTACAACCTGGGTCAAAAGTGACGCGACTGAGATTTTATTTTCTATATATTTGCAAGAAATTAATTTCATCATTCAAGCTTCAATTAATTCCTTAGTTTCTTGCTTTTGATCATCAGAAATCCTAATTTCAGTTTTTTTATTTTAACTTTTTTTATTTTAAAGCTATTTGGATACACCCACCAGCCACTTCATTGAGTACACCTTCTTGTATCTACACTCACTGTCCATTTTATCAGCTTCACCTACCACATGTAGTTCTACACTTGCACTTTATTGACAATAAACTGGACTGGGCTACACTGATGCCCTCTACAAGAAGGGCCAAAGTCGTCTCTGAGGATCTTTTATGAGTCTGTAGTTGCCAGTGCCATCCTATACGCTGTTGCATGCTGGGGCAGCAGGCTGAGGGTAGCAGACACCAACAGACTTGATAAACTGATCTGCAGAGTCAGTGATGTTGTGGGTGTGGAGCTGGACTCACTGACGGCAGTGTCTGATAGGAGGATGCTGTCTAAGCTGCAGGCCATTATGGATAATGGCTCCCACCCTCTTTATCACACAGTGATGAGACGCAGGAGCATATTCAGTGCAAGACTCATTCAGCCAAAATGCACTACAGAACGCCACAGGAGGTCATTCCTACCAGTGGCTATCAGACTTTACAACTTCTCCCTTAACGTACGACACCTTTCACATGTACAGTGATACCAGTAGAACTATAATTTAATTATGTATATGAGAACTCAAATGTGCAACAACTTTCCTACTTCTAAAACTCTTACTGCTGTATACATTATATCTGTACTTAATATTATAGACACAGTCACTTTACATTTTATTCTTTACATTTTATTCTTCTATTGTAATATATGACTTATATATGTGTACATACTACAAATTTCTTTTATGTTGTAAATTATTATTAGAGTGTATATTCTTCTTCTGCTACTGTAAAAACTGCAATTTCCCCCTGGGATCAATAAAGTATTTCTGATTCTGATTCTCTGTTTCTCTGTATACTTTGTTACCCTGTTCTTCAATGGTGAGGACCCCCACAGAGCAAGTACTATTAGGGCGGTGGACCATTGTTAGCACTGCAGTGAGAAGTCAGCGTTAGTGTGTGTTGTGCTGGTATGAGTGGGTCTGGTGAGATTTTATACAGTATCCACTCACTGTAGATACTACCTTGTTGGTCCACCTTGTAGATGTAAAGTCAGAGAACGTAGCTCATCTGTTGCTGAACAGTTTGTGTTCCTCCGGTCCCTTATCAGTGGTGCTGCTGGATGGATATTTGTGGCTTGTGTACTATTCGTGTCTTATCCACTCATACCAGCACATTAGTTTCAGTGCAGTGTTAAGAATGATAATAGGACCTACTCTGAGGTGGTCCTGTGGGGGTCTTGAAGAAGAGGGTAACAACGTATACAGAGAAACAGACAAACTACATCTGTAAGTGTAGAACTACAAAGGGCTCCTATACGGTTAGCGGAGCTGATACAACGGACAGTGTGTAGATACAAGGAGGTGGACCCAACAAGGTGTGCGGTGGTTGTACATTCATAATGGAGAGGTGCATGTAATGTTCCTGACATTTAACACTATTTTACTATTACTACCAGTACATATTAAACTCATGAGACACATGTAGGTGGATTAATCATCTCAAATAGTAAATAGAAAGGACATAATTGGATTACAGCCATCAAAAGCCCTGCTTTATTATCACATTCCATGTAATAAAGTCTGGGACAGTGTGCAATGAACTATTTCACATCACAACACTTAATTAAATTTTTAAACAAAGTCATTTATGTAGAAATGTTCTTAAAAGTTGTGAAATGTTGTAATTATTTGTGTAAGCTCACATCAGTCAAAAGTAACAGTTTTAACTTTTTACATAACCAGAATATTGGCTGCTTCTTACAGAGAGACTCTGGTGTTCTGAACCCCAAAAACCACTGATATAACCCAAAATTACAATAAAATTTGTAAAAGAAAAGGATTTAATTTTAAATGAACAAACACACATACAAATAACTACCAACAACTGTGAGTGTAAAACAGCATTAACTAGATGTTCAGAACCTAAACAGTTCCCTTCCCCAGTAAGAGTTGTCAGGTTAATAAGCCCTGTTGTGAAATTTGTTGTGAATCATGCAATCGTGGTAAAAACTTCAAAACACACCATTAATTTTAAAAAAATATTCAAAACATAAAGCTCCCAGTAAAAACAATTTGACAGAAAATCCATTGTGCAATGGTCAGCTGCAATTTGCTTCTTTGCACTGTCATGGTTTTCTTTATCTGTTAAAAAAGAAGAAACATTAGATTTCTGTCCATCATAGAAAACATATTGAGACCATGTCTGTCTTTATTTATGGCTTAGTCAGTTAACTTGAGGCCTAAATCAATCTAAAAGTGTTGTTTCTCATTGCAATTTAGGATTTTCGATTTACATTAAATAAAATAAATAAATAAATAAATAAATAACCTCTATTCTACCAATCAGTGTTACACTTAATCAGTCAGGGACAGCAGAAGCAAAGGTGCAGAAAAACACATATCAGGAACATAAAGCAGTTATTACTGCAGTGAGCACCAACACAGATGCACATTATACATTATAGATTCTGTACTTTCTACATATTTACATGATTTGTCATAACTTTTGAGAAAAAAAAATCATGTGGCTCTCATAAACATCTTACTCTCATGCGCATGTACAGAGAACATTGTCATAAAAGGAGTTAAGTTTAAAAACGCATCCAGTTCATACGTGGGCACTACGGTGCAAAAACAGTCCCTTTGGATTTATTGTTTCTGTGAGGTCGCAAGAGCTAGAATCCATCCACGTATTCAGTCTAGAGCACTACAGATACGCTCTAATTTAATAAGGCACAACTCAGGACAGTGAATTAGAACAGATCCCAGTTACTACACAACCTCCACTGCTGCACCAGTATGTCGTGTGTGTTTGTGCTTTACCTGAAAATCAGTGGTTCTCCCAATGTCCCACCCATCTTTTGCAAAGCCTCATTAAGCCCAGCTTTCAGGAGAGCGTAATCTGGCTTCTCAGTATAGTGCAGACTCATAGTCTGAGACAGATAGTGCTGTAATGCACCTGCAGAAACAGACACAGCATTATAAGCAATGTAGTTCTGTGTGTGCAGGATGAAAATGACTACAGAACTTTGAGAGTCACTCATCACTAACACTGACAAATCAGTATCAATTGAATAATCACACACAAACCTAAAACTCTCTTCTTTTTAAAACAGCAGCTCATTAGCCCAGAGATATCAGTCATATACCTGTTCAGAGAGAAAGAGTAATGCTTACAAAACAAGAGTAAAGATGAGAACAGGCTACATGTTCATTCGTACATTCATTCAACAGCTTCTAAAGAATTAAATTTCTTTATTTATTTATGTATAGTTTTTTCCACATAAACGAGCGAGCGTGCCTTACCTCTCCTTCTCAGCAGAGATTGCTGTGCTGGACTGAGTGATGTCATTCCAGGGTAGAGTGCCTGTCATCCAGGAGAGCAGACAGTAACCCAAAGACTGCAGATCACTGCGACGAGAAGGACCTGCATTGTGCACGCACATGTCAGAAAACTCACAAATTTGCCTTTGGATGCGAGCCATATGGCAGCGCCTGACATGTTCCCTGTCAAAAAGGTCTTTTACACACTGGTATCCAAACAAGCATCATGCCAGGTGTTTGTTGCAAGGTGATATTGTCTATCCTGTCTCCCAATTTAAAAAAAAAGATTTATAATACAAAACATTAAATTCACCACAGTATTACAGTATCATACTTTAATATTGCTGAAAATAACACCTTATCATTGTGCTGAGCATGATGCTATACTGTGTAAAAGTCAGAGACCAGCCCTCTTATTTAACCTCCTGTCAGAACAGCAAAGTACGAGCTATTACATGTTTTTAATGGGCTAAACCTCTGAGGATATTAGATATAAGACAATAGGCTTAAGTGAAGACAGCGAAGTTTGGAACTTAAAACAATGTTAAAAGGGACTTCTAACAATCATGCAAGAGCTCAAAACAAGCAAAGGGTTAGGGTTAGGTTTTACTTTTTTTTAATTCTAGCTTACTTTTAGAAGCTATAATAAAGCCAGAGAGCGGACACTCTAAAGGAGATCCGTCTGCTTACTTTATCAGTGATGTTTTTTTCTCCTGCTCTTATCTGTCCTTCTCCTCATTTCTGTCACTATATTCATTTATGAAGAATGTAATTAATTTTATTTGTATTGTATTTATACTTGTTTTGCTATCCGGTGCAGGGAGGATGGGTTCTCCTTTTTGAGTGTGCTCTCGAGGTTCTTGATTTGAGGGGGTTTTTGTTGCCCCTGGAGAAGCTCACTTGGGGCTTGGAACTTAAAAATTCTATTGAGTTGAGGCTTCTGTGTAATTTGTGAAGACACATTGGGGGGAAAAACAACAAAACATAAAACTTGCCATAACGATTGCATAGGCCACAATATTGCACATTACCCCCTGTGCCAAATTAGCTAAAATCAATAAATTAAGTAGTTGTACAGGTGTGTTAACTTATTTTCACTTAGAAATTAGCAGCACCCAAACTGTTGCCTATGACTGTAAGTTTTCTTTCTTTTCCCTGATTCTGTAAAATAAATAACTTACATAATGACTGTGTTGGCTAGAAATAAATTAAGGGTACTCTCAGACTTTTTTATTGTACATGTTTAACTTGCACTGACTGACTTCTGCTTACCAGCCCCCTTGTGGGAATCTACACTGATAAAGTCGAGGTTTCCCTGGTGGGGAGTACGGCTGCCTTCCCTGTACTCCACATGGTTCCCTCCGGGACAGAACCTGAATGCATGGCCAAAGCCTGACAAGAATACCTACAACAAACACATAAATACATATTACATATTGATAGGGCTGGGGGATATGGGAAAAAATCTTGTCACAATAATTTTTTTCATATCAGTCGATATCGATATATATCACGATATAAATCAAATCACTATTTCCTTTTTACTTTAAGTGAGATATGAAGGTATCAAAATTTAATTTTTTCCTTAAATTGTTTTTTATTTTCAGACAAATAGACAAATGTACTATAGAACATTACACAACTGTATTAACCACACACACATATACATAATATATATATATATATATGTGTGTGTGTGTGTGTGTGTGTGTGTAATACAGTTGTGTAATGTTGTGTATATGGAGCAGTATTAGTATGAACAGTATTCACACACAGACACTGTGTTAAGCAGGCTGTTGCTGGTCCTTTAAGGGCTGAGGAAAGGATTCGTAGCGGTGAGTCAACTCTCTATCGGCTCAAATGGTGAGTTCGTTTAGCGATTCTGTTTCGGTAGAAAAAAAAGTTTCCCTGCTCGGGTTTTTGGATTATAAAGTCAACTTTGCCTCAGCGTTCTTTCTCGAACTCATACAGTGTACATGTTTATGGTTATCGATTACGAAATTACGTCGATTAGCATAACGTGCGTCGATGCGTCGCAAAGGTGGCCGCGCCCACTGAAAGCATGGATTTATCCGGAGCGCAAGCTGCAGCTACAAACAATCGATCACCTACATCTAAAGTTGTGGGAGTATTTTACACAGAAACACAACAGTGTGGTGCTCTGTCAGCTCTGCACAACACAACTGTACAGCTGCTACACACCAGCACTTGAAGCTCAAACACCCCGTAGCGCTTTATCAACACAGCAGCAAGACAGCACCTGTTTACTAGTTGTTCTTATCTTAGCAGATTATTTTAAGATTACTGACACGTATAACATGTTTCATTCAGTAGTATTTAACGTTTTCTGACGTTTTTTTCTTATTTCGTTCTCTCTGCTCGACTATGGTGTCTGCAGTAACTTCTTACTAGCGCGTGGGTTAAGCTGCCGCTACGCCTACACTCTGTGCTGTGTTCTTCAACCAAACACGAAGTGGCTGGAACTCCAGTTCAGCCACCTGATTGGTTGGGGGCGGCGCTATTCTTATTCTCATTGGCTGTTCGTGTTGTCTCTCAAAACACGGACGGAACTTAATTCTATCGACTTTCTATCGACTACGTCTTAAAGTTCTATCGAGGAAATGTTATTTCGCGATAATTATCGTTATCGTTTTATCGCCCAGCCCTACATATAGAATACCTTTACACAGACAAGATGGAACACTGACTACATACACACTCACTGCACAAAGTGCATACAGACCTCTGAGTGTCCAACTGTGTTGATGTAGACGTTGCCAGCGTGGATATCTGCGTGAGCATATTCATTTTCATGTACGAATTCCAGAGCATCCAACTAAAACAAACATCAGAATAAAGGGGGACCTGTAAACTTCTGTACAAGGTAAATGCACCTTCAAGTACATCAACTTTAAGACATCCACTTGAACCAATTTGTATCTTTTAAATTATTATTTTAACAACATATTGTAGCTGTCCAAATAAAAACATGCATCTCCATTTTTATCGTTTTTTTCTAACATTTTCTAAACCCTTTTACACTGTGTGAAAGTTTCATGATGAATGGACCAATGGAAATGCTCGAAAATAACCCCAAATTTTTAAACTGACTTGCATTAATAATGATGAACGTTTTTGGCCTCTGTCCTGTAAAGCTACTTATATAAAGAGATGCTTATTTTTCTTTGGACGGCAACAATACAGGGAACAGTACACATTTTGACTATTCCCTGTGTTATAAATAAATAAATAAATAAATAAATAAAAAACAATAAAATGAACAGCCAATGCAACTTAATAATGTATCTTATAACAACTACAAAGCAAAAATATAATTGCAACAGTATATGGTACAATTACGTTCCCTCAGTACTGGTATTTAAGACCCCTGAGAGTATCACCACAGTGACAGAGTTTTTCCCCTGAAAGTGTAGACAAAGAAATTTTTTAATTACATGAACAACATTAATAATTAGAAAGAATTAGAAAAAAAAAACTCACTAATCGTAAGGCCAGCTGTAGGACTGTTCTTTCAGGCAGACACTTCTTCTCTGTGTCCACAACTGATTGCAGAGTTTGGCCCATGTCAGGAAAAATTAAAAATCTGCAAGGTAAAAAAAAAAAAAAAAAAAAAGTATTTACACAGGCACACAAAAGATTTACACATCATCTCAAAAACATGGACATACTTATTTGACAGACACAAACCTGTATGTGTCATGAAGACCAAAACCCACACATGAAGGAATTCCAAGGAAGTCAATATTGAGTTTCTTCATCCATTTCTCCACTTAAGAGAAGAACGCACATCACACAGAGAGAGAGAGAGAGAGAGAGAGAGAGAGAGAGAGAGAGAAGACTGTGTCACTATGGTCCAAGCCCAGACCACTAAGCAAACAAAATTCTCAAAATATATGGCAAAGTAACCTGCGGCAGGTTTAGCAGCTCTTTGAAGGAAGTTCTGTTCATTAAACAGTTGCCCTTCTTTAGCACCCTGGCAAGATGAAGACACAAACACAGGGTATAAACAAACAGAACTTTCAGTACTACACATTTGAGATAAGACAATATTGTGATGACAGCGACTAACTAAAAAACACTGTTTTCTTAAGTACTTAACCCCTGGGATGAAAATTACCGCCCTAATAGGGACACAATTGGTCTGCATGTCACATTCAAAAAAATATCCAAGCTACAAAATCTTCAAGTGTTCAGATATCCCAGTGATTGCTGATGGATTAATTGTGAAGAAATAAGCTTTTTTTGCCAAGAGAGCCACAGAGTGACCACAATGTGGGATAGGTTTTGTGGCCAAAATTCTAAACATGATGCAAACCTTACTACTCCATAAACATGATCTCAATAGTGAATTGAGAGGGGTGGCAGCATCTATTATGGGCATGCTTTTCCTCAGTGGGGATGGACATCTTGTTAAAAATGAAGGGAGAACTGGATGGTGGGGAAAAGTTAATTAGTGTTTTTTTACGCCATGTCTGCCCCGCTGAGACAGTTTCCCCCTTCATTAGGTACGTGTGTTAAGTCTAGTATGTCCAAAACGGCATCTTGTGTAGACTGTCTGGTCCTAACAGTTTTTGAGGTAGGTCTTTTTCCCCCCCAGTTGTGGGATTGGCTACGTACAATTTATTATTCAGTTGTGTGTTCCAGTCGTTTTGCCATTTGTCCTTGATATATGAGTTTATTGTAGGGTGGCTACTTGCAACAGAACAGTGATCCCAGGCACGAGGCCAAGGTGACTCAAGACTGGCTAAGAAAGAAAAAGATAAATGTTTCTTAAGTCTCATCCAATTGAGAATCTGTGCCACTATTTGAAAACTGCAGCATCACTCTGAACAACCTGGAGTCAATCTGCCATGTCAAATGAGTGAAAATATCCTTTAAACAGTTTGCAAAGTTTGTTGAAACTTATCCAGACAGACTTATAGCTCTTACTGCAGCAAAAGGTGGTTCTGCCAGGTACCCATCTGAAGGGAATGAATAGTTATGAGAGCAGCATTTCTCAGGGGGTTGAATACTTTTGCAA
The DNA here is from genome assembly GCA_021613375.1 of Megaleporinus macrocephalus. Classification (NCBI taxonomy): domain Eukaryota; kingdom Metazoa; phylum Chordata; class Actinopteri; order Characiformes; family Anostomidae; genus Megaleporinus; species Megaleporinus macrocephalus. Next base: position 19,327,108 of record CM038721.1, on the reverse strand, counting down.
GGTGTTGTATATTGCACATTACATACTGTCTACTGTTGGTGGCATTTCTTACCAGCCTCAAAATGTACTTGCAGTCAGCAGAGCTGGTTCCCACGCTGGCCTGTTGCACTACAGAGAACTTCATGAGTTTAGATATTTCCTGACACTCAGGCAATTCATAATAGAGTTAATGACTTTCAGCCTAATAAACCGTTTAGTATGATTGCTCTATATATATTTATCTTACCTATGGCCTTTTCCCCATTTCATGCTTATTAAGAGGAGATTTACACTGATCATCCTTAACGTTAAAACCTAGTTTGTACAATATCTGTCCATTTTATCAGTACCACTGACCATATAGGTGCACTTTGTAGTTCGACAATTACAGCCTGTAGTCCATTTGTTCTAGTTTATTAGATGGTCATGGCCCCTGCAGGACCACCTTAAGACAGGTGGTATTTGGGTGGTGGATCATTCTCAGCACTGATACTGACACCGATGTCATGGTGGTACGAGTAGATCAGACGCAGCAGTGTTCCCGGAGTTAACAAAGTATTCAGAGAAACAGACGGACTACAGTCCGTACTTGTAGAACCACAAAGCGCTCCTATATGATATGATACGTTTACAGTTATTGTAGAAACAAGGGGAGGATTTTCATGTTATGGCTGATTGGTGTACTATTACTCAGAGTATTTACTTGAGCTATAAAAGGGCCAGTGGGCATCAGAATGCATTTCAGGATTACAGGAAGATTGTACCTCCATAAGTCAGCTCTACTTCTGTCTGAATCAATAGCTTCACCAGCCTCCATTTTTTTCCTGACTGGTCACAGAACTGTAGCCCTTCCTGCACAGGCTCTACAACAGAGATTCTCTTGGCCCTCTTCGCTTTGCTTTTTGCTGAAACACATAAATACAATTTTATTGCCTACTGCTCAGAAGTGGGTGTATAACAATGCATTGTGATGCTGCAATACCATAATACAAAACTGAAATGATGTGCAAAAGAATAGCATTCTTCAAATTTTACACGACAACATCCACCTATTTATTACTAGACAGCATGAAGGCCCACAGTACTGAACCTAGTAAATCGTTCTTACTCCTCTAATAAAGAACAGGACAATCTGGAGCTTTAATTTATATTAATTAATATGTTATCGTAAATGTGTACAATTACACACAAATCAGCAGGCAGACTGTAAGTTTGTGTACATAATATATGAGGCAATATCTGAGGAATTTAAAATAAAGAGTGAGCAAATGTTTTAGCATTCAGTCAGCGACTATTAGGTAATATCTTATTTGATATGTAATGACAATTAAATAATGACATATTAAGTCATTTATGATTTTAAGAAACAAGCTCATATGAAACGTATTAAATCTCCAACCTGAGGGGGGAGTTTGGGGTAGAGGTAAAGACATGTTCTTCAGGTCTTCCTCCTCCCCCACCTTGGGGGATGCCTTACGCCTCCGAGGTGACATCAATGGCTTCTGATCTTAAGTGAAAATTTTTACTTAAGAACAAGTTTTTATGGTACGCATCTAATAAATAATCACAAACACACCCACATATACATATATACATATATACATATATGTCATATATTCAGTCATATTAGCTGGGCCAAGCTGCTTCTTCATGCTCGTCAAAATGTTTGTCCTGTTCTTAGTAAACTGACCAGAGACTGGCCAGGTCAGGTATTAAGGGCAGGGGGTTTGGGGGTAGCACAAGAAATAAGCTCCTGTTTAAAATATCTATGAGTCTTATTTTCATTTAGTGCAAAAACATTTTAACCAAGGCAAACCTAATTTATTGTATTTTATTTTTCGAACCTGTAGATGTTAACTGGGCTGATGAGGATGACACCTTCAATTCCTCCTCTTCTTCAACCTTCATGGATGCTTTTCGTTTCCGAGGTGATGTCAGAGCCTTCTGACCTAAAGAAAGAAGGTAATTATTAGGAGAAAACTTTGGATATGGGTCTGCTGGTCAATCTGTTAATTGTAATTCTTTAACTAACCTGTGTGTTTTCCAACTTTAGGTGGTGTTGCTGGAGTACTTGTTGTCTTGGTGACAGTTTGGCGTGTAGACCGGACGATGGGCAAGCGGCTCAGCGCTGGACAGGCAGAAGCCTCAGCAACACCTAAAAGACAGCACAAATGTAACTTCAGCCAAGCCCACTCATTGTAGGGTCACAACAGCCAAATGTTAGCTCCATATTTCTGCAACACTATAACCCACTAGCTCTTCTAAACTATTTTCAAACCTTTACTTCTCACATTTGGAAGAGGTGTGGCCATCTGTGTATCTAGATTTACCTTCAGTACTGTTGAGAGCTGGAGGCAGTGAGTTTGGACCAGAAGAAAGGCTAAGTAGGCTGGCACTCGGAACTGGACCTGACACCTCCTCTGCAGACTCAGCTGAGTCAATCAGACAGGGCAGCTTCTCCCCGCAAGACGGACAGAACTTGAACCCGGACTGCAGCTTGGAGCCACACTGAGGGCAGTAATGCATCTGCATGTTGGAACTGATCCAGTAACGCAAGAAATGACCTAATGTTACTAACACAGCCCCCCTGACTGAAAGCAAAGAAGTCTCTCCAACAGCAACTCCTGACTCGGTGAAGTTAGCTATCTGGCCTTTTCGGACATTTTACTCCACAGTTACCTGCTTTTCTCGTCTGTAAAACTTAATCAATAAAGTAAAAACTGTCTTGTAAAAAATGTCGGAAAAGCAGGAACGACAGCGTAAACCCTAGTTAGCCGACTTGGCTAAATATTGGTCATGTGACACAACAACGGCGGCTGGCGTGGGTCATGTTGTGCGTGCGTGCGTGTTAATCCTTTTATGTACAACCTGTGTTAAATTAATTTAATCGTAGCTTCCTCGGAGAACTTGTTTTTAAACAACACAAATCATTATTTCGGTTTTATTTTTTCTTACTTTGTTAATAAAAATATTTGATACACAAAATTTGTATCACTGCCTTGTCACACAACATGGGTCAGAATTAACCCTTACGAACTATTGAACTTTGTACACATCCGCAGTCAGAAACATATGAACAAAAACGTTTTTTGTTCATAAGGTAAATAAATACGAATTAAAATAATGATCTAACATAATGGTCTAACACAATTTTTTTATTGAACACTTGGAACATTAACTAATGAAATAGATTAATATATCTACCAAAAAGATACTCACCAATACATAGGCAGTGAATACGAGTCAAGTTTAACCCATGTTGTGCATTAGAAGGGTTTTTCTTGTGGATCAAAGGGTTAAATGCGTGATTTTTGGACTAGTATCCATTTGGAGAATCGCAGCTCTGCCTCTCACACTGCAGCCGCACTTTCAACACTCGGGCGGTACTAAACGGTGAACCGCACCACGAATTTCACTTCGCAAACGGCACCACATAGGTCTTAAAAACTGACTCCGGTGTCTACATCCCAGCAAACATATAACGTTGTTACAACGTTTTCTACTTTCATACAAATTCCATGTAGTTCCATGCAGATATAATAGAACGTATGAAGGATTCTTGGAGGTTCTCACAATGTTGTCAAATTATATTGTCGCAACTTTCTGGGGAATTACATTTTAACGTTTTGGGCACTAAAACAGTACGTGCACACTTGCCTATAGTATTATATACTAGACCATTTTTGGGTAGAAGTCCAAATATCACATCTTACACGGTGTTTTGTGTAGGGAGTTAGACTGTAGAGTTTAAATCTCTTTATAATACAATACAACATTCAGGAACTAAGCATGTCGATCACTGTGAGACATATCAGGGGCTGAGAGTTCGGTTCTGCAGACCCATTCAGGGAACATCTTATTACTTTTACAATTTGGACTTCGAATCTACAGGAGTGAAGAGCTTAAATCAAGCCACTGAACTTATACTTGCCTTATCTTCCACAAACATTGCACAAATAAAAGTGAGTTGAATCCAAAGAGGTTGGCTGTATACATTTAAGTGAAATCCATCCAACAACAAGAGGAAACATGTTAAGTGCTTAAAGGCAAACCCCCCAATTATTACTACTGACCATTAGTTTTGGCCTAAAACATTTACATTTTATATATTTTAATCTACACATAAATGGATACATTGAAGGTGTTATAATGCAAAATAATCCCAAAGGAGAACTAATTATCCAGAATGTTTACTATTTTACCATCATCACCACATCTAAAACCTGTGTCTGCCAGTTTGGACAGCACATAAAATGGATATATTTGTGCTGGAGACAAAGACATCTGGTTCTCAATCACAGTAAAAAAATATTAGCTTCTTCACAAGTAAACAATTTTACAACACCACACTCTAAATGACTGTTTACACTTCCGCCATTGCATTTGATTAAATCTAAAGCCTTCAGATGTGTTCATAAACATGATTTCTTTTAAAATAAGCACATTTCTTTGTTTATGGTGACTATGGCATAACTAGGTCATTTGAAAGGATAAGACACTAAAAGCACACCACCATAATCCTAATATGACTTTAGGGGATGTTTATGAGTAACAGTTAATGGTATTGGATTTTATACTTAATACTGGTGACAGTAATACAGCCTGAGAAAATTCACTGGTTGCTGTCTAATTTGTGCACTGTGTATGATGCTACTGCAAAGGTGTATATTATACATGTTGAAAAATATGCATTACATTTTGCTGTACAACTCATTTACATTTTGAGAGAAAGGTTCTTTAGAAAATTATATTGGTATGCTTTGAATGAAGATACAGACAGAACAAATGACAGTCATCAACTGGCCTTTGGTTACTGACACACGACTATTTTCTAAAAGAACTACTCATTGGCAAGAGTGCATGATAACACTGTATTGAGAAATGAGTTACACTGATTATTTACAAAGCAATTGTTAAAAACACAACCCAAAATTCTCTCTTTACATTGAGCATCCCCTCCCAACAACGTCTTGACTTAATATGGATTACTGTTTTCAGACGAAAAATGCAAAGTGATGAAATCTTATCAGCTACTTTCACTAAAGTTATGCCCCCAGCCCATAAAAAATATGAAATCCTTTTTTTTGATGTTACCACGGATGCTTCAGCTTTGTACATCAATTAACAGTTGTAAAACTCAGACACTTGGCCTTGTATGTGTCTGTCTCCATGAATCTCCTTCTCTGCAGCCAGTTCCTGCCTCTGTCTCTCAAGCTCCTCCCTTTCTCTGCGAAAATCATCTTTTGCCTTATACAGCTCTTCCCTCTCCTTATTTAACTCCTCTCTCTCCTTCTGGAGCTCCAACTTTGTATTCTCAAGCTCCTCTTTTTCCCTCTTCAGTCTGTGATGTTCATCTTCCTGTTCACGTTTCTGATTCTGGAGCGCACGCCTCTCTGCCTCTAACTCTCGGATTTGCTGCATTAATTCTCTCTGTTGCTGTAAGCTTCGTCCTTCCTCCTGCTGGACGCGCCTTAATGCTTCAGTCAGCTCCCGCTCTCGCTCCAGTATCTTACGGCCGTCGGACCAATCTACACCTGTTGAAGAAATTGAACACTTAGGATTTATAAATGACCAGTGCAAACATGAATAAGAGTTTAAAGTTTGGCTTATAACTATGCGGTCTATCCATTTATTAGGATTAAACAACTAATTCAGTCATTTAAACTCAGGATATCTCAAGCATATAAAAGAACAATAAGGAAAATGAATGCTGCCACAAAGTTGAGCTGTACCTGAATATTTTTCAGAGATGCTACTGTTAAGCGTTGACTGGACACTGCGGTTTGATGACACATTGCGACTTTTGGCGGGACTCGGAGGGCAATAATCTGGATCATCAGGTTTGCGCTTTGCAGGCCGCTTCTGCGGATGCTCTTCTAGCTGTGCATACTCAGTAGGATGCTTATTCTGCAGGTGCCTGATTAGGTTGCTTGTGCTACTCTGGTGCTGAATCTTCTCCATGCACAACAAACACAATGCTTTCTTTTCCTGATCCACCTTTCGGTAATGGACCCACACTGCGCTCCACTTGCGAGTAGTGGGAGTAAGTGGTACTGGGCTGCCCTCTTGTGCACCTTTGCCCTCTCCTTCACATCCAGACACCTCCCCCTCTGTTGTGCCTTCCCCTGCAGCAGCGCACAGGATTCCCCTTATGGCTCCATCCATCTCAACCTCGCCCACCTCATTTTGCACCTCTACTTGTTGTTCATCCATCATTACTGTAACTAAGCAAAAGATAGGAGGAAAAAAGTGGTCAGTGCATGCAATAGATTTCACAGCCTCTAATACGGTTAGACAAGTGCGGGAAGTGCAGTTTGTTTTGCCTCAAACGGAAAGTAATTTGATGCCTCTAGATGTGCAGCAGAACACCAAACACGATCGTGTTGTTTTTAACACTTGACGTCAACAACAATGCTTAACATGTATAACATGATGTGCAAAAATGGTAAAATAATACAGGCCACGTCGTAAAGTGTTCGGTATATGATTAAAATTGGGACCCGGTATTGAGAGTAAACCTGAAGTAAGACGTGGTTGAAGTTAGCTTCTTATTCGAATTGCCCGTTCCACCTTAAATGGTGCAGCAATTTACAATTACTGGAAATGCTCAAATGTTCTGAGGTTAACGTCTTATTCGATTGTTAACTGCTGCACAATTTAAGGTGTAACGGGTCATTCGAATACAAACCTAACTCCAAAAAGCAAGCTGTCGAGCTTTTCCAGCAAACTGACAGCGGGTCTGAATTTTACCATAACCAAGCAAAATGCGTTAAACGATAGCATTAGCATACGCAAAGCGAACATTCGATTCGGTTGTTCTAAAGAATCGGTTCGTTATTCACTAGCAAATCGAATCACCACCTGCGAATCAGTTCCTCAGTGATTGAACATAATCTTTGACAGCAGATTGTTTAGAAACCTAACTGGCGTTAGCTTTGTGCTAAACGTTGTGCTATTTGCGCTAATCTTGGCGCCAACCGTTAGCTTAGCCAGCTGCTAACACAGTCCGGATTTGAAGCAAACTCAAACCAGGAACCCCTGAACGACGCGCCACGTACATGTAACACGACTAGTGACGTCTTAGTGTCATTAAATCGTAAAGAGGTTCGTCTAGAAAGCGGTGTCTCATCAGCTAAGAAACTTCAACAAGTCAAACCTTCTACACAGCCATTGTTGTTATTGTTGGATGCTGTTTTAACGGCGGTGGCTTTCCTTTTGTCCAAAGCCGAGAAATCATTCGGGTGTTTCGCTCGCAAATGGCGAAGCATATTCGTTGTGTGACCGAAATATAAAACCGTCTTCATACAGAGGAGACATAGTACTCTTTTGTCGTCCTCAGCTTGGAAAAACGACCACACTATACTTCGTTTTCGTGCCGCCATTTCTGGGTTGGTTTTGTTCTGGATGCTTTACAGTCCTGTTCTACTGCCCCCTTCAGGCCAGGCAGACTTCACTGCTTATCTGTCGCAGTGCCTTGATGAACGCTGGGAGTGGGCGGAGCTGAACGCTTAACCGCACCAGAATCAGCAACTCACATGTCCTCATTGAGTGTCATCACTTAAATGAAGTGAAAATTAAGCTACTAGCTATTTTGTATTTTCAATATTCACATCACGGAATAATGTCTGCTTAATTATTTGAGAAAAAATACTTGGAGAACAACAACAACAAGAGAAAAAAGTTGTGGGATAGTTGCACATAAACGATAAATAGAGGAGTGTGGGTCAGTATGTCTGTGGATTAGAAGTTGGGGATCTGCATAGAGTAAGTACAGGCAGTTTGGAGGCTGTAGGTTGAACGAAACCGTAATGTTTGGGTTCAGCTGAAAATGAATGAGACCTTATGGGAGGAGCGAGGGATGAATAAATAACAAATAGACAAGTGCAGGTCAGTATGTCTGTGCATTAGAGCTCCAGGATCTGCCTTAAAAGAGTACATGCAGTTTGTAGGCTGTAGGGTAAATGAAACCATGAGGTTTGGGTGTGAGCTAAAATGCATAGGACGGTAAATGGGGAAAAAAGAGGGATGGAAAAAAAAACAACAAACGGACGAGTGAGGTTCAAACCAACACTGCAGTAGTGGTTGGGCTCTACCCTGAGACAATCTATGTGAACTGTGTCTGTTGGTTGAGCAGAAGTTCAGTAGATTGATGTACACTTTTTCATCCTGTTAATTCTCTATTGGAAAAAATTCCAGAAAAATTTGTTGTTTTTTGGAATCTTTGCATCCAAACAAAAATCCTTATACAAGCCTGAATCACACAGTCAGCACGGACAATCTGGAGTTAAATGGAGTTGATATTTTTAAAAACTGTGCAATGAGTTACGCGGCAAAGATATGGCAGAAAGCAAAAAACAAATAACAATATAGTTATGTAATAAAAAAAGTGCATTTCCTGAAGGAAAAACAGGATGGTTGCACAGCATGAGCGATGTGAGGAATGAATAAATGTCTATTAGAGGAGTGCGGGTTAGTGTGTTTGGGGATCTGCTATGAGCAAGTACAGGTAGTTTGGTGGCTGTAGGTTGAATGAAACCATGATGTTTGTGTATAGGAGGAACGAGGGATGAATAAACGGCAAATAGTTGAGTGTGGGTCAGTATGTTCGTAGACTAGAGTTTGGGAACCTGCCCTGGGGGGTGAAAAAAAACAGATGAGTCAAACCAACACTACAGTTGTGGGTCTGCCTTGAGTCCATGTATGCAAAACAGTGTCTGTCGGATTAGCGTAAGTACCTTATTAGTATCTTATTATCCATCTCATTCATTCTCTGTGTGATAAAATTCCGCTCCTATTTGTATAAAAAAAGCTGTATACAAGCCCGAATCACACATTCATACCGGACAATCTGGTGATGGAACGGAGTTGCTTTGCAATGCACAACCATAACAACTGCTCAGATAATTAAATATTTAATATTACTAAAAAGATGCAACCTCAAATATTTTAATTATATCACCCTGATATATATGTCCATCAGAAAGCTTGTTCACTTGAATAACAAGCTGTCTTTGTCAACAGTGTTTTGATACATTAATCACATGTACCCTTCAGCGGATTTAGTTATTCCATCATACTGACCGTAGCAAGATTTTTGGCTTTGACTTACATTGCTGTGATTTGTAGAGATCTTTCATAAAAATATTTTTGTATATATGACTCAGTGTTTATTCCAGAAATAGCCTATTGATGCATAGTAATACTAATGTCTGCATCTAATGCTATTAGTTATGTTAGCAGCAAACTATCAGTGCCACACATTCACTTTCTTATATTGGATTAATATTCATGACATTTCTATCTAAAAAAATAAAATATTCTCTCTAACCCTCTAACCCTTGCCAGCCTGTCTCGTAATACCACTTTGTACCCCAAGAGGCAACAGTGAGTAACTGTAGTGTCAGTTTGTCTTCCAAACATAGCAAATTCTATTTTGGTCTTATCTAACCACAGAAATTTCTCCGATGACTCCTCTGGATCATCCAAATGGTCATGGGCAAACTTAAGATGGGCCTGGACGTGTGCTGATTTAAGCAGGGGAACCTTCCATGCCATGCATGACTTGACTATGAAGTCTTAGTGTATTACCCACAGTAACCTTGGAAACAGTGGTGCCAGCCCTCTTCAGATCATTGACCAGCTCCTCCTGCGTAGTTCTGGGCTGATTCCTCACCTTTCTTAGGATCATTGATACTCTATGAGGTGAGATCTTGCATAGAGCCCCAGTCCATTTTTTAATAATTGCTTCAACAGTTGATCTTTTTTCACCAAGCTGCTTGGCAATTGCCCCATAGCCCTTTCCAGCCTTGTGGAGGTCTACAATTTTGTCTCTGGTGTCTTTGGACAGCTCTTTAGTCTTAGCCATGTTAGTAGTTGGAGTCTTACTGATTGTGTGGGCTCAAAACAGACCTCAAACAGGAGCTTCTAATTTAAAATAAGTGGAGGTGGAATTTTTAGAGGCGAACTAACAGGTCTTTGAGGGCCAGAATTTTTGCCGATTGGAAGGTGTTCAAATACTTATTTGCAACAATTATTACAATGGATTTTTTTTTAGATTATGTCTTTTACAGTGGACATGCACCTAAGATGAAAATTTCAGACCCCTCCATGACTTCTAAGTGGGAGAACTTGCAAAGTCACAGGGTGTTCAAATACTTATTTTCCTTACTGTACTGGAGTGAAGAACTGTCAGGGTATGTTCAGGGATATGTAGTTTAAGTAATCTGTCTATCATTCATAAAAGGTTTACGGTATGGTCATGTATGAAGTGGCAAATTTAAATCTATATCAAATTAACTCTTAAACAGGTTGAATATTGAGCATAGAGTACTGAATACTGTTCAATTTTCAATAATAAATATTAACAAAATAGTGTACACATAGGGTACACATTTCTTAACCTGACCCATAGCTGCTATTAGTATATCTAGTCATAGACCTGTAGAATCCTTACAGCCAGTTATTCGGACAGTAGACTGGATGCCTGGTGTTCCAATACAGTTCCAAACAGGTGTATAAGAACACGCAATAGAAGGTGTGGCTTAAAACTTAATGCGTTTTATGGCTAGTACACATTTTTTAAATAAAATTTGCCATTTCATAATGACCCTGTACACAAAATGTACGTATTATTTTAGATTTTTTCTTTTTGATGGCCAACAAGCTTGTGAACAGTCTGTCAGTTAGACCACAATCACCATGATGTGTACGCAAAAAAATGGATATGATGGTTTTCTTGGAGCAAAAAAAAAAAACAACAAAAAAAAAAAACCAGGACCGGATCTTGATAAAATAACCACATTTAAAAAAAATATCACAATGCTCCTGTGTAGTCTCATGTAAATGTACACACACAAATTCTTTAAAATATTTTATTAAATTAAGAAAGCATTTATCAAACCATAAAGTTAAACAGACCCTAAAGTTAACCATAAAGTCATCAAAGCATATCTTCTCTAGGCATCTTAAATACACACGAAAAAAGTGCAGACAATGATAGAAATCCTAAAATAAAACAAATATATACAAAAACGTTTGTGCAGCTTATTGAAAATTAGCTTCTAACACACCACCAGTAGACAGTTACTTACAGCAAAATGTATCTGGAGGTTCAGTGTGCAGATTCCTTCTTGGTTGTTTTGGGGGAAAAAAGGTCTGCAGCTAAATTAAAAGGGAGATTCCAGAAATGCATAATTTGATGTGTGGCATGTACAGAAACTCATTCAGAGGGTTTTAATATGATATGCTTTAGTCTGAAATGTTCTCTTTACAGTGTTGGTGTGGAAACAATGGCTGTGTTCATAGGGCAGGCAGACCGGATTTGTTTCTCAAATCAGATCTGTTTGGATGTCTGTACGACATCACCAACCAGTCTGCATGGGCTGCTGTGGTAACAATGTAGGCGTACAGTCCCAGCACTTCCTTCTACCTGGATCTGACATCATCATTGTTTGTTGCATTGCAAGTGATGTAAAAGACATTTTGAAATTCAATTTTATCAGATTTCACAGCGAGACTGAAGTCTTAGAGATGACTTTCAATGTAAGTTAACATGAAAAGGTTTAATTCCAAGCAGTTCTGAAGTTTCTATGAATCCATTCATCATGACATTTCTACACTATGTAAAGGACAGCTGCTGTCCTTAAGCATTGCAGAAAAGTCAAAATCGAAAAAAAAAAAAAAATGGATATACATGTTTTCTTTGGACAGTAACGATATGTTTTAGGCCAAAATTCTCTATGATGTAGCACTGTATCACCACTGCAACGAACAATACTGACTCTCACTTTCTTCTAGAGCAGTGTACTTCACGCCACTCTGAATGGCACCGTTTACATCTCAACTATTGTGGATACGCATGAATTTAGAAAAAAAAATGGAAACATTTTGTGTAAATCCTTCATGGATATTAACTTAAATCCTTAGCACGTGTAAATAAAATAACGATATAAAAAAAATTTTCACAGCTAAACATTGTAAAGTTAGAGTAGATAAAAGACCTTGCTTCCAGTAACGTAGCTCCAGTGTTTCTTTAGTCCCAGCCAAAAATAAAACAAATAGCGTTTTTACCTCTAAAAGATTCAGGGTTAGGATTCATATTTAGTTAGGTCTCAGTTTTTTATGTACTGACAAGTTGGCAGAGGCCATGGAATTTTCAGTGTGAAGACATGCAAGCCATCTTAGGTAGAATGTGGAAAGATAACATGGCACGTTTTTGCCCTTTTAATTAGGAGGGGTTCTGTGGTTGTGGTTTGGATCTATATCCTGAGTCCTGACTTCCACAGCTTCCCACTCTCCAGTGCGGTTTGACTGTTTGATAGCATCAACAACTGTCTGAACATACAGCCCATCCTCGAAAGTAGCTGCCATGGAAACTGGATGCCGTTCCCATGAGCGCCTGTCCTCCTGCGCCTGGAAAGACAGACGGAGCTGAGTCACCATGGCGTTCAGACCTGTGACGGATGGCCCAGCCCCTGACTTGCTGTCATTCAAAAGAATTTCCTCCCCATGCGTGCCATTTCGCTGGCCATACAGCTCAGTCCCCCTGGCAACCAGTCTCCCAGACGACCCCACCAGCATAACCTCATGCAGGTCGGCACCTGGGAGGTTAAAGTTCAGTGTCACACTACAGACCACACCCCCACCCATCAGTAGCTGAAAGCAAGCGTAATCATCAGCAGTCACAGAGCGGATCCCACCTCCCGTGCTACCCTGACGCACAAAGGTCCGCAGCATTCCGTGCACACGAAGAGCCCGCCCCCCTGTCAGGTGGCTGAGGAGGTCAATAATGCAGGAGCCAACAGTGTGCAGGCCGCCACCCCCCATCAGCTCCTCCCATGCCCAGCCATATGACTGACTAAGCAAAGAGCCTCCATATATACGAGCTTCACACACCTGCCAAAGGAAAGGGAGATATGTTTGTTACACCATGTACACAGCCAGACCTTTCTATTCCTGATCATCTCTGTTTTTTTTCTGAAAGCATATTAACATGAAGATGATTCCTAAACGGAAGAATGAGAATCACAATGAAAAATCTTAAACCGGGCCTGGGGATGAGTTTACCAATAGTATCTTAGCACAAAAGTGATATTAAATGGCAGAGTGAGCATCACACAGAACACTCTCTCTCCCAGTTAAGATTATTTGGGCCTAGATCTAAAAAGCTCTCTTCATTGGGATATTTGGCTACAAATTAGGGATGTGCACTGGTTAATCAAGTACTCGGTTAACCACTCAAGGAAAAATTGATCAGATACTGTAATCACTTTTTTAGTGAGTGATGCACTGAAATGAGAATTCTTGACCATATTTCTCCAATTTAGCCGATGTCGAGAGCCGATCGATGGCGTTAAACCAATGAGCCTAATTTCTGTATTTCCAGCTAGCGTTTCAACCAGCAAGAGGAGACCTCCTTGAAACCCCTCTGTCCAGCTCCCTGCAATTCCTATCTGAACCGCTAGGTGGAAATACATACCCTTTCATTTTCGACAGACTGACTAAAGCAGCGGCGTCACGAGGAAAGCATGCCATCTGTCTGGCAGTGTTTTACCATATGTGACGCAGACTCATCCAGGGCGTTTGTAAAATGTGGAAAATCAGCGTGGGGGGACCAAGACAAAGACATTTAACACTACTAATCTGATACAACACTGCATGCGGCTGAATACAGTGAGTATCAGCAAACAGCAGAGCTAGCACGCGCAGCTAGCACAAAACAAACAACCCAGAAACCGGTTCTGACCGGTACAAACAGTACATCAGCAGCAATTCAAGATCTACATTTAATGATTGCAAATTGTCGTTTAAAATAACCCAGAGTCTGCGTTTAATGACTGTAGTTTTGACTGCATTTATTTAGTTAGCTTTTTTCGTTTTAAATAAAGGGTCGAAATTGAATGATTACAGTATTGGGGATATTTGTTTGATTTACTTTGTTTATTTACTGTTAATTTTGACCATGTTTCATGACTTGCTAGCGCTAATAACTACACGTAGCTCTGCCATGGCATATAACCCACCCTCTATCGGTATCAGCTGGTCGCGCCGAAAATCGGCCTTAAAAAACGCTGATCAGTCCATCTCTACTTACACACACTGACCTCAATCTGAGCCCATAAATTATTTGGATACAGATATAAGCAACCTTAAACCAACTTAAGTCCTACTTTTAGTAACTAAAAAAATAACACATGCCACATACCACGATACAGTAAAACTGTCATCTAAGATATCATACAGTGAAAATCCCATAACCTAAAATCAGCTACCGCAGGCCACTGTAGGCAACTCTCACAGACAGCAGTGAAATTCTCTTCATACCTGCAATGTCCCACAGTAGCCTTCCCCAAGCAGACGCTTCATCAGGACAAAAGCAGGAAGGAAGCGTAGTGCGTTGCTCATGATGCTCATCAATTGTGGATAATACCTTGCTGCTGTCACCATCTTACAGGCATCTGTTAAAGTGGCGGCCTGCTCACTGATCACATTCTTTCCTATCCCTATAGACAAGGACAGCATAGAACAACTGAATAATAGATCTACTAACCTGTAACCAAACACAAATTCCTTGTATGTGTAAGCATACTTGGCAAATAAAGTTCGATTCTGATTCTATGCATCAGAATCAGAGTTAAATGTAGTTAAAATGTAAACAGTCTCTCTGAATATTTTCCATTACCATGAAGGGAAAAAAAAACGGCAAAAAGTTAAAAACTGCCTCACTGAATTGTGTAAACAGAGATACTAAGCGTTTGGCAGCATTCCTTGGAACCCGTCCTATCAGCATGATCTTTTCATCCTTTAGAGCTCAAAGAATGCTGAGGAAACATTCTATCAACATTGGGGGAACAATTCACTGCATCTACAGTTCCGGTGAAGTAAGCATTTGGGCGGGGTCCAGGAAGGAACCCAGCCTAGTCTGCTCAGTACACAGATATGAGACTGAGATGAAGAGAATAAGAAAAGCATACAAAGTCTCACCTAAAGCTTTCACAGCAATCTGGCGAGTGTGCGGCGGTGGTGTCAGTATACACACTAGGTGAACCTCTGGATGCAGCAGGACATCGTCCGACTGGCTGGTAGAGAAGGGGATGTCCAGCTCATTAGCCAAGCATTCAGCTTCTTCCTGAGTCCGGCCCCAAACAGCTTGAACAGGAAAGCCTTCCTTTTGGAGCAGCGGCACCAGAGAACGCACCGTCTGACCAGTTCCAAACACACCCACACCCGGCAACATTCTGCTTACAGTCAATGACAACCAATCACAAACCTAGTAGTCTTATTCTTCCAAGCTCCAAGCAAGATGGTGGTTGGCAAACCTGGAAAAAGAGGAAATAATTAGGCTACACAGTATACTCCATGTAATCAGGTTAGCTAGCAGAAATGTAACAGAGATGTAACTATCCCTGAACACATAAGGGTTCATTCTGACCCATGTTGTGTGTTAGAAGGGTAGTAATACAAAAACGATTTTTATAAAAAAATAAAAAAAAACATAAAACAACAACAATGAAATCAGGATTCGTGATGATCAAAAACAATTAAACCGATTAATTCATGGAAGCTTGAATGACGACTAATTTATTTCAAATACAGAAAATAAAATCTCAGTCGGGTCACTTTTAACCCAGGTTGTGAATCAAAGGGCTAGTTAAAAAATAAGAAAACAAAAACTCAATATTAAGCATGTGAGGACACAGAGATTACATGGTCTGCAAAAAGAATGAAACAAGTTAGTACTTGGACAGAGACAGGTCCAGACAGAGCCAGATCCCCTTAAGAGAAAACTATATTAAGCCCAACCTCTTTAGATTACAAGACACAATTCTGTAGATAAGTTACAGCTACAGTACAGCTGTCACTAAAGCACCTATGCCCTGGTCATTCCCTCAGGCCCTGCTGGTCTACCACCTGTCAGTGTTGGCTAGCTCAGAGTCATTTACATTTGAAAGCCTGTGCACCTGCCTGTGACGAACAAATACGAAGTCAGCTATTACTTTCCCCTAGTTCACGGTTTTTAGCCTCCGGCGTTACTCATACTTTTTCCTGAGGTAAACAGTAATGGTAGCCCTTTAACAAGAACGCCGTTGTAGGACAACATTACTCAATTTTACATGCATTTCAAAATAGAGCTAGTTTTGCAGGGAACCTGAAGAAAGACGTTGCTGAAGTTAAGCTTCTTATTTCCAATTGCCCGTTCCACCTTAAATGCTGCGAATTGCCGGTTCCACCTTAAAGGGTGCAGCAGTTTCATTCTGGCGTCTCGGGCTGCACCATTTAAGGTGAAGCAGCTACCGGGTCGAGCAGGCAAGTAGCTGGGCACACTGATAATTGCTGCACCATTTAAGGTGGACCGGAAAATTCGATTAAGAGCCTAACCCCAGAAAGCACCACTTAAGGTGGAGCGGGCTTTTCGAATAAGCAAACTTCAGAAAGCAAGCAGTCGAGCTTTTACGGTTTTACGGTAAACCAATTAGTAGTTGTCACAGCATGCTAATGTTACGGCAGGTACCCTTTTTACACAGACACAAAATAATAAAACAGTCTCGTTTTTGTCACCAGCATGATGAACAAAATGGTGACTAGTTATCATAACTAGCTAGCTGTAACTAACGTACACTGCAGTGTCAGCCAAAGACAGCTAACGTTAACTGAACGTCCGTGTCTTTGTTTACTCACCGAAACTAAACCTGTTTACTTCCTCCCGTGGAAGAAGACCGGGCCAGACAGGCCGCCTCTCTCAGGATGAGGACAAGGGTCTCCTTGTGAACTCGCCATCTCGCACTCGGCACAAGGAGAAACAGGCCAGGCCCGCTACGGCTGCCCCATTTTCCAAGTTCCTTTTCTTCTCATTTCTAACCGTTCCTCAAGCCGCAATGTAATGTTTCAAATGTTTCATCCGTGTGTCCAGTGAGCACTTCAGCAAGATGTGCTCTTCTCGCCGCAGACGAATCCACCGCAGAGATCTCATCTCGCAGAGACAAACCATGCCCATCTGCGCAGGCGCATCTCCAGATTTTTGCATCTTATATTTGCCACGCCCACTATGAATGAATAACAAGAATACAGGCTCGATATACGACATTTGCAATTAAATAATTAATATAAATGTTCATTTTTTGGTTGGACTTGCTCAGCGCTTGACATAACGTTCACAAACAAAAACAATAGTATGTGTATAAAATGAAGGGAGAAGGGTGGCCATTAAGCGCATGCGCAGTATCACAGCGTGTTTGAACATGCAAACGTACGTAGACAGCAAAAGTTTTTGTTTGTTATGCTGATAATTTATTCAGCTTTTTACGTTTTCTTTAAAAATGCTGGCCATAACGTCACTACTAAATAACATTGTTTATTTTATAACCTTATTATAACCTTTTAGCAATAGCAAAATTCTACATGCAGATATAATGGAAAGTATGAAGGATTCTAGGAGGTTCTCACAACGTTGTCATATAACATTGTCACAATTATATTTCAACGTTGTGACAATGTTGGGGGCACTGCAACAATACGTTGTCACAACGTAACATAGTTTGCTGGGATATGCGTAGTATTTACACTGCGAATATATGCTTTCAAACAAAATTTATTTTAGCCCAAAGCTTAAAATATATACTTTTATATTTAGTGACCTATTCGGCCTGTTAAAAAAACAAAACAGCACAGTCGCATACATCAACTTAGTCTGGCTTAAAGTGCATGTTAGTCTAGTGCTTGTTTAGCGGGTCACCCCAGTATGCCAGCATTAGATGCGGTGTTGGCGACCTGAGGGGTAATGTTATTCCACAAAGCTGGATTTCTCAGTTAGCCAGATAACTTGAGTTTAAAGTGAGGCCTGTCCAATTAAAAACACTATACTATTCGACAGTCCCTGTCTTCGGGCTTAGGTTGACTGACTATCTAAAAAAATCCCGCTGTGTGGAATATGCCCCCGACCTGGCAAATACAGTTTTTTATTCACTTTATACTGTGCTAGCAGAGCGTGACCTAGAGGAGGCGCTGCTGCTCCTTTATTGCAGCGCTGCCTTTGGCGTAATTTGAGAAATAGAAACCCCAGATCGTCCATTCATGTCACACTTTGTAAGATTGTAAGCCAATCATATTAGCAAGCAGCTATAACTTCATTAAGGTACGAAGCAAATTGATTTAAATGGGCTACTGCGGGCGTCTAAAGGGGCAAAATTACTGTGTAAATATGCAGAACATGACGAGATTTGAAATTGTCAAAGAGAGAATGTATTTACTATATTTCTATATCAAACAACAGATTGTGACATTTAAACGCTTTACTACATGTCTTGGCTGATATTTGAAAGGTACAGAATAGTAGGACATATAAAGGGTGATGGACGAAATATTACTGGTATGTTATTGAGGCAATACATCTCATTCTCACAAGTGTAATTATTCCATTTAATGCGGACAGACCAGAATACATCAGCACAGTTGCATCAGAAAGGTATACCTTGTACTAGCACAGATCTAACATCACTTGAACAGAGACTTTTTTGGACGTTGTACGTTTTCCAACAGATTTAAAGACGGTCCCTTACAGTCTCCAACGCCTGCCGCAGCTATTCAGCGTATTTTAATAGAAACTAGAAATGGAAAGACCGGGAACTCTGACGAAATGTAAGGATTGTGGTTTGTTTTCTGGCCGGTGGCTTGTGAGCTACAGCGACGGCAAAACATTAATACCCGCAGAATATCCAAAGATATGATACATATGCTACTAAACATGATAGAATGTTCATCATATGTATCGCATCTGTCTGAAAAGCAACTGTACTTATTATTTTTTGTCCACTCACTTATTCAGGTTTTACCATCAATGTCATGTCCATGTGGAGCGCAGAGTTTTAGCTATAAACTATATAACCTTCTACACAGAGATGTATCACTGCACGATGTTCAATGTGGTAGTATAGAAAATGTAGTAGTGAATAAAAGAGCACATGTTCACCTGTTTTATTTATAATTAGTAATAAACAGTATGGCAAACCACTATGGTAAATGCTTCTTACAGAAAATGTAACATTCAACACCCCAAAAAACAACAAATGACAATAACCAACATGTAAATCAATATATATACATATATATAAGATTTACAGAAACCAAAAGACGAACAAGGAAGATGGTGTGGAATATTTATCTCCTTTGATTCGGAATGACTTTGTTTCCGCTGGTTGCCACTGGTATGAGCAGCTTCCTGTACTCCAGAGGGAGGAACTTTTCAATCAGTACATTGACTGGAGTGCTGTCCGTCACAAAACCCTGCCTAGAAAAAAAAAATACACAAGCGCATTATTCATATGTAGCCTTGTTTTGTTATGTTGCACTCACACCTCAAGAACACATTTAAAAATCACACATAGGATTGCGATGAACAAAGTATTAAAATTTAAAATCTTTACTGATATAAACTGTATAATTAGTTGAGAACAAAAATAAGCGATAACTGTTAATAGAAAGCAAAACCGATCCTGTTCTATGGTGGTCAAAAAGAGCTATTTGTGGATATTTGTTGTACTTTAACTAATTTATTAATTTGTTTAGATTTAAAAAAATCTGGATACATGTATCCCTCGCATGAGACCAACATACCTTCTCATGAGAAGTTCAATGTCTTCAACCTCAATGGTTTTCCTCTTCGCATGAGCAGAATATGCCTCCAAATCGTCTGCTAGGCGGTTAAAGTATTTCTGCAATCTGTCACATGAGATGTATAAACACAAGTGAGCGCTTTAACTTGTATAGAAACAAAACTCAAAACTTACACACTGTCATAATATATATATATATATGAAATGTTAGCTTACATTTCGTTAATGACTGGGTAGACATCACTGGCCACCTTGGTTTTGGCAAAGTGTTTAAACACACTCATAATGTAACTCTTGGGAAGGACATCAGAGGTAGCCTGATTCTTCTGTTTGCGGTGAGGCTTTACAACTTTTGGGGCAGATCTAAAAAAAATAAAGACCAGTCAGAAATGTTTTCGAATAGAGAAAATGTAAATATAAGGTCACTGAAAATTACAAATCAATTACCCAGCATTAAAATCTTTAAGCACTGTGGGTGTGCGTGGTGTGCTGGGAGTTGGTACTTCCTTCCTTTGTCTAATGAAAGCAGGAGTTTGCATAGACAGCTCTAGATGAACAAATATACAAAGAGTATACATTATACACACACACAGAGCTTGGCAAAAACAAAGCTGTTTGGATTTCAATAAGCAAATTCACATTTGACTTGATAATTGCTGCAGTGATTAATATTTTATCCAGCAAAAAAAAAAAAAAAAAAAAAAATCCCAAAAATAACAATAACCACCACAGTATCTTCATTTTGTTTAACAACCATGGCAAAACACGTATTCCATGATCATGGAGATGATGTTACAGAGGGGTCAAATTATTGGCCTGCAACAAGTATTTCCACACACAGACAAATGCAACATAAACACATGGGATGCAGACTAAAAAGCTGTGTGGCCATAAGAAAACCACTTGTGCTTCAAACAAGTATAGATTTATCCAATTTGAGAGATGGGCACACCAGGCTGAGAAAGAGAGCGCATGAAGCAAAGCACCCATCATGCCCAGTAGCAGAGTTATGATCTGGGTGGGCTGAGTGACTTACATAAGGTTACAACACTGTGAAACAACACTGTGAATGTGCACTACAATCAAAGGCGGTCCAGTTTAATAAGTGTGCACTTATTTTTTTTACTGTGTTGTTCTTATGTGGCAGCCTTACCTTCACAACCTTCTTCCTCCTCCTCCTCTTCATCATCCTCTTCCTCCTGCACCTCCCCTTCATCAGCAAGAAAGTCTGGGGTGGGGCTGTGATGGACAGATGTCGTCACAATATTTTCATCTTCTGACTTGCTAATACTTCCTTTAGCAACAACTTCCACATCATCCTGAACTTCTACCAAACTGGTCCTATGCATCTCAGATGATTTGCTAATATCTTCTTGAGTGACACCTTCCACATGATCTTGAACCTCTACTAAACTGGTCCGATGCATCTCAGATGATTTGCTAACATCTTCTTGGGTGAAACCTTCCACTTCATCCTGAACTTCCACCAAACTGGTCTGATGCATCTCAGATGCTTTGCTAATATCTTCTTGAGTAACACTTTTCATTTCATCAACTTGATCTTTTAACAAACTGGTCGGATTCATCTCAAGGGAAGACTGTTTCAGAATAGGGGAAGCAGATGGTGAGGCAGGGCTGACATATAAGTCCTCGTCCAAGTGAGGTAACTCTTTTGCAGCACTGCTGTTAGTAAAACTCTGTAGTTCTGCAAACAAACAAACAACACAATTATCTACAGATTGATTCTATACAACTATTGTAATAATTTTAGAGTACTATTCCATTTGCATTGACATTTGATCCTCTGTAATAATGTATAATCAAGAGCATTTATGTATGGTTTCAATAATCATTAAATTTCTGTGAAAAGCTGGTGGTCCCTGACTGCAGTATAAAAAAAAAAAAAAGGATAATCTAAGGTTTGTGGGCAGGCCAAAGTCAGCTCTGACAGGATAGCCGCTAGAAAATAAAGAGACAACTTAGTCCCTATGAATAACTCCCTGTAAGATAACATATGGTATCATGACTCCTTTGAACATCAAGTCTTTAGAAGGATTTGACATGTAGCTTTGACTGGAGAGGTTAGGCATTACATCAGCCTAAAACTCACTGGCTGGGAGCACGAAGCCCTGGTTTATTTGGGCCCCAGGAAGGGACCGAGGAAGGGGCTGTGAGTTTTTAGATGCCACAGTGTTTTTTATTACACCTTTTACGTGTCTTTTTTCCTTACTGAACTCCTATGACAACACTTATTTAGTATGACTAATTCTTTGAATAAACTTGGTAATGCAGCCTTTTTTACTATTTGCAAAAGAAATGACGTTCAGTGGTCAATGATCATGATATTTTGACTCTTTTTTTTTTTACCTTTATCTATGGGATATTGTCCAGCCCCAAGACACTTTGTGCCTCTCCCTCCTGCTGTTACCCCAGGCATGATTGTTCTGCCCTCTGAGCGGTAGGCTCTCCGAGTGATACGCTCTGAGAGTTGCGATGAAAGTTCCACCACTGCAGAGTAAACATGCTCACTTTCTCTCTTCCCAGTTTTTTCCATGTCTGCTTCCTGTATCTCAGACTCTTGCCCCTCATTTTCCTGAGCCTGAGGGGCAGGCTCTGTCATTGCCTGAGTTGGTGCAAATGGCAAATCCTCAGGACTCAAACTGACAGCCTCATTATCTTGTGATGAAGGTATCATGTCTAGCTCCTCATCTTCTTCCTGTATCTGAGAAGCTGTCTCTGGGTCTATAGTCTCTTTGAATAGCTCAGGCTCAGTTTCACAGATTTGACCTAAATGCTTCTTTTGTTTGTTTTGATGGTCCTCTTCTTGAAGTCCATCTCCCATTTTGTGTTTTTCCTCATCCTTATCCCCCTCATCATCATCGTTATCGTCATCATCATCGTTACCTTTCCCCCTGTCAATCTCACAGGCTTTTTTACTGTCATATCTGTCTGTCTCTGAATACCCGTCATTGTCGACTTTCAGCACTGATGCAGAAGCTGCTGGTTGAGGATAGAGTTCTGTGTTGCTCATCACTATGTCTGTGGTGAGGTCAGGCACTGTGTCATTGCTCAGTCCAAGAGTGAACCTCTGCCAATCGGAATCTCCAAGTGTTTTTCCATCCTGCACTACTGTATAATCTAGGAACAGAGAAGGAAAGAGTTGCGTGAGATTCCATGAGGATAGGTTGTGTAACAGGGATTGGGCATGCTTGTTATATATTTTTACCTTGATTGTAATGCTCAAAGCGTTTCTGGACAGCCTCGTCAAACGCATCAACAGAAAGCTGTTTTCGACCGGCTGCCTTTCGTCTTAAACCGACCCTCTCAGACTGAATGTTCATAAATGGAGTTTTTAAGGTGAGGCTCAGTACACTGCAACAAAAACAAAACAAATGATGCATTAAAATGGTTCATAGCAAAGTTTACCATAAAAAAAATCCTGGGAATTCTCTCAATTATGAAAGCACTTCAGTAGATGTAAGAACACAAATATACGAGCAGCCTTTTACCTCTTGGATCCAGCAGAGAGATTATGTTCCACAGTCACATTTGTATTGTGAGTGACATCACTCTCTTCCTCACCTTGGGAAAACAAAAGATTCCCACTGTGTGATTTATGGGCATTTTTGAGCAAGCTGAGTATAACATATACTGTACAACCTACAGGCACAGCTTGACTTTAATCCAGCAAGACAAAGCAAACTCTAAGAGAATACATGTATTGAGGCAAGTATTAAACTTCGTCTGAACTACAAATGATGACAAAAGCAAAACACACACACACACATACCTCATAAGCCACCAAAGTGTATGGGAGTTCAAATATTTGTAGTCACTGGGTACCTGATTGTTGGCCCAGTTGTCTCTCAAAAGCTGACACATTGAAGGTGGGTGGCGGCCTTCTACGACTCATCCCCCTGACAATAGTACTCAGTGGCTCAGTGACTAAGTCCGGCAACTCAAGCCCAGATGGTCCCTCACTTAGAACATAAAGAGCACAGTCCAATGATATAGTGTTATTAAACATTACTATGTTCATAGTTCATGCAGCTATTGCAAGTAAAAAAAAAAAGAAAAAGAAAAGATGACATTGAGTCTTAAATACGATTTGCCGCTGTCAGAAACACACCCACCTCTCTCTGTTGCTATGGAGGCCAGTCTCCACGATTTTCTGGTTGACCTCTGATACCCCAGGCTGACCAGACAGCAGGATAGATGCCTCAGCCTCTGAAAGGCAGAACCCATTCAAGTTAGCACACAAACAACAACAAAAAAAATCAGTTGACCCACCCAGTTAAACCAGCTTAACTGTTATCAGGCCACACCAGCAAAACATGCTCACCTGTCTGGATGATGCCTCTGAGCAGACCACGAGGTGTGATGTCCTCATCATACAGTGAGGATACAGCCACTGCTGGTGTCTTCACAGTTCGGCCCTGTGACCTTGCCCTTTTGCTGGGGGGAAGTGGTGACTGAGTAGTACTCTGAAAGCGAAAACTGAGCTTAAATTTAAAGCATACATTAAAATACAAAAAAGGAGGATTCATCACGGTTCTAACCTCAATAAGGACCAAATATTTAGGGACCCCAGAAGAGAATAAAATAATAGTTTAAACTGCCTCACATTCACATGTATTCCCACTGAGGTCACCATGTGCTTTAATTCAAACAGTAACTTTCACTTGTATTGTGGCTGCCAGCTATTGGACATTTCCTGCTAACGCCCAGTACTCCAAAAAGGCACGTTTACTTCCTTGATGACAATGAAGTATTCATGAAATCAATCCTGACTGTTTGTGCTGCGCTATAGAACAGTACAGTAAAAGTAATTCTGTGAATGATGGACCAATTGTTTAACCAACTTAAGATGAGAGCTGCTAACTAAGAGAGGTCAGCTTACATTTTGCCAGTTTAAATTAAGTTCACATCCATAGACAATAGTAAACAACCAAAAAATAGGCTGTGGTAGCCTGTTGCTGTGTTTCCGCTACTTCTGCTGCTCCCATGAGTCAGGTGAAGTTCTGAAGCTCTGTATTCTACTTTAAACACACAACGATCAGACATCACATTAAAACCACCTCCTTGAATCTACACACATTGTCAATTTTATTAGCTCCACTGACCATATACACTTACAGACTGTAGTTTTCTGTCACAGGACCACCACAGAGCAGGTATTATTTGGGTAGTGAGTCATTCTCAGCACTGCAGTGAGACAGACATTGTGGTTAGTGTGTGTTGTGCTGGTATGATTGGATCAGACACAGCAGTGCTGGTTGAATTTGTAAACACTGTGTTCACTTACTGTCCACTCTATTAGACACGCCTGCTGGTCCACCTTGTAGATGTAAAGTCAGAGACAACAGCTCATTTGCTGCTGCACAGTTCGTGTTCTCTAGTCCTTCATCAGTTGCCACAGGACACTGATGGCTGATGTTGCTGATTGGTGGACTGTTCTGTGTCTGATCCACTCAAATCAGCACAACACACACTAATACACCACCAACATGTCAGTGCCACTGCAGTGCAAAAAAAATCATCCACCTTCCTAATAATACCTGCTCTGTGGTGGTCCTGATCATTAAAGAACAGGGTAAAAAGAATAAACAGTGTATGCAGCTAATCTGACGGACTATAGTCTGTAAGTGTAGAACAACAAAATGATCCTATATGGCAAGTGGAGCTGATAAAATGGACAATGTGTGTAGCTGGTTTTAATGCTATGGCTAATCAGTATATTTGGTCATAATTGTGTATATTCGGGCTATAAATCTTGTGAGGTCATACGCATCCCCTAACACCTCTGAGGGTAGATTGAGTGATTGGCTCACAACGAACCTCCAAGATGCAATGTACACTCATCACACTTGTGCATATTATGACTGTCCACGTATGGCTTGACCATCCAGGACGCACGTTAATGCCAAGCGTGAACACGGCCTTAGTCTAATGACGATCCGTTACAGTTCATCACTACACGAAGAACAAGCTATTTTTGGACCCAAATGGTGCATTGGAATCGTTGTCGGATGGTGCTGAGTACATTAATACTGCTGTGCAAGTTTCCCTAAAGCAAGAACACAACATACAGATTTACCTCATGAAGCTTCTGTTTCAGTTTGTGTCGGAGAGTGACTTGAGGGCTCTCGATTCCTGGGTTGTTCCTCACTCTAGAACTCCTCCTCACACGGGACACTATCGTATTACGAGACACACTGTAGAATAAAGATTATTAGTACTGCGTTATACATGTCACTGAGTAACAAGTCGTATTACTTAATGCCAGTTACCAACAGCCACAACGTGCACTGAAAACACCTGCATACCCAAATCATGTCAACATAAACTAAGATGACAAAGTAACATTATAGGTAAATCACAGAAAGCGGGCGTATCAAGCTACGCGGTATGAGCAAAAGTAAGCGTTCTACATTTCTTCGTGCATCTGTTTCCTAAACAAAACTGCACGTTCCAGCAGCTCCTCGCACAGCCAACGCACCTTCTGGTTACCGGAGATCGAGCTAACTCCGATTGCAGGACGTTTCTCAGCAAAACTCTAGCGGACACGTCCTCCTCGACCGAATCCATTACCGATCCGCGTACAACAAAACAAAAGTCAACAAACACAAAAGTCAACAAACGATTACAAGCTGACTAAAACAGTTAAACGACGCCAGCAACTTCTTCATCTCACCGCTTAACGAGACAAGAAAGCATTCAAATAACGTATTGATGACGCAGGCTCCCGCCCTAACACACGTCACGAAGGGCATCATGGGATATGTAGTCTCCGGTAGCGCTTCCGGGATTATTTTTCAAACTTATTACCGGTCGACAGTTACTTGTGTAGTTCTGTATGTTTATGTAGGGTACATATGTATGTCATGTGTATCATATTTAACATCTCTGCAAGGTTCTTAATGTTATGAGAGTTTATTTCAATATACCGCCTAGAGGTTTATTCTCTGGAGCTTTAGCAGAAGCCTCCCCCATTTACATAATATAGCATACATGGCTGTGCCCCTACACACACTCAGGACGCCTTGGATGCTAGTGTAAACACTCGTATATACTCCTTAAAACACAAAATAGGCTCATTAAACAACAAACAAAGTCTTATAAATATATTTTATGCACACCTGCGTATTTTCGCGCAAACTTGACCACATCAAGTCGGTTCGGAAACCAAAACAGGATGTTGTAAGCATTGTGGGACGTGTAGTTCCGCTTGTAGGCCGCTGCTCTTGATAACAGCGCACGAAGGAGACAAACAAAACAAAATTAGCCAAACTTTTGAAGGATTGCTGAAATAGTGGCAGGACTGCTGTACGGCCATGCCTGGGTTCACATGCTGCGTGCCTGGATGCTACAACAACTCCCACCGGGACCGCGAGTTGCGCTTCTACACCTTCCCAAAGGATCCCACTCAGCGGGAGATCTGGCTCAAGAACATCTCGCGGGCCGGGGTGAGCGGTTGCTTCAGCACTTTCCAGCCCACGACTGGCCACCGGGTCTGCAGCGTCCATTTCCCGGGAGGCAGGAAGACGTACACGATACGGGTGCCGACCCTGTTCCCGCTCCGCGGAGTAAACGAGCGAAGGAGTCGGCGCGGCAGGAGCAGGAAGGTCTCCGCGAGTCTGCCCATCATCACCAGCGTAGTGTCGATCGGCAGCGAGGCTGCGGCGATCGAAGCAGAGGGCAACACGGACTCACCCGTGGTGCAAATAGGGCAGAACGGTCAGTACATCACACCCATAGACGTAAACGCCGCAGTGGATGATGGCGCGTGTTCTGTGGCGGTCTCTAACGTTAACCCAGAGGATTTCGCTGGGTCTGGTCCGATCGGCCCCTTGCAGGCCGTCGCCGGCCACTGTGGCGTGCTGTGCGGCGAGGACCACTCGTACTCGCTGACCAACGGCACGACCTCCGCCGAGCTGCTCAGGAAGCTCAACGAGCAGCGCGACATAATCGCGCTCATGGAGGTGAAGATGAAGGAGATGAAGAACACCATCCGTCAGCTGCGCGTCACCGAAGCGCGCCTACAGGAGGACCTGCGCGAGAGGGACCGCATGCTGTCCGCCGCCGTTTCGGTGAGAAAGAAAGTGTGAAAGATGACCGGGACTCACTCAGTGACCGGCTAAAGAGCAAAAACAAAACCAGTGTTTTCAGTGCTCCTGAGAATTGCGGCTGCAGAGCGACAATAGACTCTCATTGTAGTTCATTTGCTCGACCAAGTTGTCTTGTCTCTGCGCTACTTCTGCCGTTAGTAGTTAGGCGTCGTGTACTAGCAGGATGCTTGAGTTAGGTCACTTGTGTGCATGTGTAGAACTGTCACACACCTGCGAGTAGCTCGGACTGAGACGTTTAATAGACTGTTTTTCATTTTAAATCCGTTTTATTTCTCCTGTTTTAGTTTGTGATGAAGGGAGTGTTTCCTCTCTGCTGCAGCTCCAGACTCGCCGACTGCCACCAGATATGAAACAAACACAGCATTCACTCACATGTGTCTTGAGTGGAACATTTCTTGTGATCGAGTACATAACAAGCTTTATTATTTTATTTTATAACAGAGTGGAATGCTCAGAGGGTTTGTTACTGCTGTTGGATCCTCGCCTGTTTGTAAAAGATAACTGAGGGCTTGAAGTAAACAAAAAAACGAACAAGTTACATGTGTGAAACTGTTTTTGTTAGTCAGAAGTCCAAAACTAAGTGGGAAAACTGAGAACTGAAGTAAAGAACTTCTTTAAACACCTCTTCTCAGTCAGGTTCAGGCAAACTAAAGTTTCTGAACATATATTTAAGACACACAGGACGTTTCAAATAAGGACTAAAACACAAAAGTAAAAACAATCATTTAATCATTCAAAGGAAGGAATAGACTTTTAACCAGTGTCTGTATGCAAAAGTACAAGGAAAAGACCCCATGATTTCAGTTCAGCTCCTCCC
Organism: Megaleporinus macrocephalus; assembly: GCA_021613375.1. NCBI lineage: Eukaryota > Metazoa > Chordata > Actinopteri > Characiformes > Anostomidae > Megaleporinus > Megaleporinus macrocephalus. The sequence goes on along the minus strand of CM038721.1, from coordinate 19,298,576 downwards.
CTCCTATACCGTAATCTTAAATAAGTAAGACAGACGTCAGAAACCAACCAGAAGCCAGGAATCCTTACTCCTGTGTGTATTAGAGGCGTAATCTTTTGATGTCCTCACTGCGAAAGTCTACTCTGAGTGCCAGCACCTGCCGAACTTCAGCAGGAGTCAGCCGCCAGGTCAGGGGCCCAGAGTTTGGCCCCCAGTAATCCAGGATTTCTGATACCTAAAGAAAGTGAAGGAAAAAAACAACTTTCATTTACCTTCTCAAAATACTCAATTTATCACAGACATGGCAAGTGGTACTGGGTTAGATTTTTTTTTTGTGCAGATAAAAGACAGAGCCTGGGCTCCTAACTATGCCAAGTTATATTTGGTTAATTATAAAGATTAAAAAAAGGTATTATCTTGTTCATAATACATTAAGTTTACTCATCGTGCAGATACTCAAAAATACATGTGTATTTGTTTTGAAATCAAATGTGGACTGTCTCCTCTCAACCTGCGGTCCAATCCATATATATATATATATATATATATATATAGGAAAAGCTTACAGTAGTATTACAAAGATTAGGGCTGCAAATTTATCATGGAGAGGACAGAAATGTGGTGAAACATGCCGGTCATTTGTTGGTCACTTGAACAAGCGTATACTTAGTACATGTTTACTGTTTTCCTACAATAACAAAATAATAGAAGGTGATCAGTCTTCACCGGCATCAGTCAAAGCTAAAATTCTCTTGTTTGCCACTTTATTATTCAGCTTTTGCGCTCTACATTACTGGTGACAGTACAGACCTGCTACAACATTTAAGGAATTTATCCTTGCTATTATCAGCTCAAATTAAGAGCTCTAAAACAGCCAGATATTGCTCTGCTTTAGTGGGAACAGACTTAAACAAGGCTATCCATATCCTCTGTTTGTGTTGTAACATACGTGTACGTATACATGTATGATTCCTTTTACTGAAATCCATCAATATGTTGCAGTACTATAGTATTCATAAGTCATGTTAATAACCAGATTATTAAGGCTCATACCCTCTCCAGGTTGAGAATTGTTGCCATTTGAGTGAGCCGAGCAAATTTGTCCCGGATGGTCCAGGAGGTGACAGATGAGAGATAGGCCACCAATGAACGCAATTCCTTATCAAACTGCAGCCCACCCAGCTGTGACAGAGGAACAAAACATTCAAACAGTGAGTGTTATCTGTGATAACTGTCTGTGACGTGTGTGGTGTTGGGTCAGAAGAGAAAGAGGAATTCACCCTGCTGAAGGTACATTTGAAAACAGTCTTCTCCAACTCCACGGCAATGAGGCTGGTCATCAGGCTAGTCAGAGTATCATAAATCACTGGAGACAACCCCACCTGATAAGAGAGAAATACACTTACAGAGGACCTGTCAGTGTTCAAACTCACATAATACAAAGTGATTGTATCCTTACTTTAAATTCAGTCATAAGCTGCTCCAACTGCACGACGAGCTGCTGAACCCATGGGTCATTGGCCTCATATTCACTAAACTCTTCCTGAAAAAGTAGCCTGACAGTGTTAACGTGGGCAGACATACAGGAGTTTCCTCACACATACAGGTAGAATAATGCTGCACTGCAAAACTTACTTTACACAGTGAAACGACTTCAGCTGCTGGAAGTTAAATTGACTTCAGTTTGATTAGTGTCCTGCAACTCACTTATCCAAGTGTCTCTCTCAACTTATGAGTTTAAAGCAATTAAAACAGTGACAACATTTCACATAAACATTATTTTGAGTCATGACAACAACGCCAGTAAGCAGCTGTAATAGAAGCACAAGCTGTATAACAGATTGCTTGTACCGGTGTGTTTTGATATCTGCTATAAAGAAGCAACATGTACAAATATCAAATTAACCGCTACTTTTCAAAGGCTTAAAATGCACAGAACAAAAAAGTCAAATACAGTCGAATGCAAACACCCCAGTCAGATCATATTTTGTTGATTTTCATAACAGATCTTTTACAGGGGACAAACTCAGGCCACTTTTCTGCAAACTGTAGTGCACAATTTCCGCCTATTATATCAGAAAACAAAACAGAATATAGACTGAACTTCTGTACAGACCACATTTTAGTTATTTATTTATTTTTATTTTCCCTCCAATAAAGTAATTTCAGCAAAAACAACAGTATGTTTATGAAAAAGTCTGTTGTCTGTAGAGCAGTGATCTCTAACCCTGAATCGGGAGGTCTGTCTTCCTGCAAAATCAAGATATGTACTTATTTTTACTTGAGAAATCAACAAAATATGTAATCCAATGGGGCACTCACACTTTTACATACAAAAAGAATTAAAGATTACATAAAAAAGAAAAAATAAAGATACCAATAACAGTTTGGAAATTATATTTTGAGAACTGTATGTTGTTTTAAACAGTTGTGTATTTGGTTAGTGGATTAGCCATCTCAATTTTAGTTGCACTGAAATGATGCTGCATACAACATGCAACCAGCTGTGTGAAAGATCCACTCTTAAAAGCCTTTAAAGGACTTTAAATGTGAACACTGATCTCCAGCAAATGACAGTAAACCTCCTACCTCTTCAATATTGTGTGAAACAGACAAAAAGTTGCTAATCCAGGGTTTCACTTGTGGCTTGACAGCTGTATTATTCAGCTCCTGCAGGCCCTCCTACACTCCCAAATACACATAAAAGATCAGGGACAGGCCATTTTTGACAAATGTGAGCATCACAAACATACACATCCATACTTTCTGACCTGAAGGAGATCCTTGAACTTGCTGGAGGTGTTCACCAAGTCAGACAGGCAGCTGTCTATCTTGGCCTGAGCATGCTCCGATCCTGTCCCTTGACTGAACAACTTTGCACAATCACTCTGAGACAGAGCGAGAGAGAGAAAGAGAGACAGAGATACTACAACATTAATTTTCAATTAGCAATACTCCTCTGGGTTTACATGTCTACTATATATATATATATATATATATATTAGAGATAATAGACAGCAAGTAGATATATACTTCCAGGTTCTTTTTCAGAGTGCTGATATTCTCACTGCATACCTCCACATTATTCAGAGTCACCTGCAAGAAGATACAGTTAGCACTGGGAAGTAACGGCACACTAAAGGTCAATATAGGTCAACATTATGTACAGCATTAAGTACTCCTGTATTTGCTTGTTACATCAGTATCTGTTTCTCTGTTTAGCATTTAACCTTTTTAAGTCAATTAAGTAAACATTTGCACACAGTAAAGTAACTGTTATAATACAATGTTAAAAATCAAGAAATGATTACTGATAACCAGGCATCATGCAGCTTTCTTAATGGCTATTGAAGCCTAAGGAAACCACATGTGCAAGAACACTTTAAACTAAAATTTGTAATGAGATGCTAATATACCAAGGAGATGTGACATATTTGATAGTGAGGGGGGAGCTACCAGTCAGTTCTTTGGACTGTGCTTTATAATGCTTGTGTTACCTACCTATTTTACACAGACACAACAATTATTTTCTGTAAGTTAAGTTTACTTTCAGCACATCAAACTGAAAATAAATACAGACATGCAGACATCCTCAACCTGCTTAAGTGTGACCTACTGCAGTAAAACAACCAAGCTAAAGTGACTGGAAGTATCAGAGCCCTAGAGAAAGTAGTAGACGTATTTCCTATGGCTAAAAAACTGGATCAGAAAAACGTTTTAAATAATATATACACATTATGTTTACGACTAAACTATACAGCTCATCACAGTCTAACAAAAGGTATGATAAATACTTGATACAATACACCATTCGCAGACTTCCACCAAAAGCTACACTACTCTGCGAATGGTATATTGGTATGTATCAAGTACTTATCACACCTTTTGTTAGACTGTGATGAGCTTTTTTTTTTGAGCTGATGGCACACCTCTGAGATTGTTTTTAATTTTCATTAGAGCAAGAGAGGAGGACTAAATTCCAAATGCAGTTTTTAAGTGGACCAAATAGAAGTCAGTCTGTTTTCCTGCAACCAAATTTGAAGGATAAGATGAGTGGCATTACACTTTACTGACATACTCATCCTAATAAACTTCAGGAGCATTTAATCCCTTCTGCTCCACACGACTATAGCCAAAGTGCTCTGTGTTGCAGAACTCAAATTTGAAATATTGTATTTGTTTGTGTGGTATTGGGTTAAGCACATTGAGTTTGACTATACTTGAGACTAAGATGTAGGTCAGATCACATTTTATGACCAATTAGTACAGAAAACCAGGTCATTTAAAAGGATTCACATACTTGCAACTGCATATTTATATACACTTTATATACATTAGGCTATGTCTTTGCAGAGGGGGATTCACAGCGTTTTTTCCATACAGCCGATGTGTCCTTGTCATTAATATAAGTTCAGTTATGACAACTGTGAATAGCTACGTAGTTTTTCAGGTTTTTTTTTCAGATGTCTTCCAAGGCCAATGAGTATTCAAGTATTAATCTAACAATACAGGTGAGCATTCAAAGCCTGTACAGTGCTGTTCAGTCTAGCCGTACCATTAAATTATAAACAATAACAACAGGTATAGTAAAGTAGTGCATATGCGTTAGTCACCAAGTAGGCACTTTTGGCTTGCTCCTGGCTCTCTATTCCGAGTGTTTGTATCTTTCCATGTTGCAGGCTGCTCTGCATCAAGCTGACAGCACTGCTCACACCACGCTGCAGGTCTTGGAGAGCACTGGCTGGATAACCTGTTCGTAGCTTACACACCAGCACTTCCCTGCAAACACACAGACACATATTGTACAAAACATATTTGATGGTGTAGTGCAAATGTCATAACCCATTGTTTTTACATCTGATTTGAAAACATATATCTAATAAACATATCTTACAAGTTATGCACTGTAAGGAAAGTACAGCTCTTAGCACAGCAAGATGGGTAGACAGTACTGCACATTAGTATGCAAAATTATCTACTAAACACTGTATGCATTTTTGATATGTTGTATAAATATAAATGAATGGGTTCTACCTGAAGTCTGTCTCAAGCACGCTAGTGGCGTGATTGATCATGGCGCACACACAGTCGGAACTCCCACTGGTTAGAGCTCGGCTGATGCACTTCTTCACAATGTAGAACACGTCATCTACCATGCTGGAGCTCAGCTGTCCTGCCTCTGCTGTGTCCATGGCAACCGCCTGGGCAGAGCACAACATTTAAACAGTAAAGGTTATATAGGTCAATTTATACAGGCGTAAACACCTGTGTAATTACCACAAATGACCCCAGGTAGTTGTTTATGTCCCTTCATTCAACATCACAAATTCTCCCCAACAGGACAGAAACCAAACTGCCCAGCGAGAGGTCAGTTCAGGATGCTTTTGTTTTGTTTTGTTTTTGTTTGCCAAATTTAGTTCCATTTGAGTAGGTAACCTGGAGACTTCTGCTAGGTTTTGCTATAACACTACTGTACAGTCAATCAGAACAATACTAGTATTATTATTAAAAGAGCTCTGGTTTGACAAACTATAGAAGGTAATATTCTCTGTAATTAATATATAGCATGTTTAGCAAAACATGCTAAAATATTTAGCAAAAACTATTGACTATTGCAGAGTTGCTGGATTATAACCACAGATTACAGTGTGTACAAAGTGCTTACTTGCTCCGCTAAGCCTGAAAACTGTTTGCTCATGAAGAGAGCAAATGACAGTTGAGCTAAACGGTCAGTTTCCCAAATTAAACTTGCCTGAAGCAGTACTGGCTACTATTCTAGCAGTAACGACTACTAAAACAACAAATCTACATCATAAGAAATAAATATTTATAAATTTGTTTTTTAAGCCTATACTGAAAATAGATCTAAACACTCCCCTAAACTCATTAAGGATTCGCAGGATTTAGCCTTGCATTACACAACAACATGCTTGCTTAAACAAGAGGTTAATTCTGCTTACTGGCACATAACTCCCAGGTAAAACAAATTAATTTATTTATGGCTCAAGACTGGTTGGCTTTGAGATAAAAACATTGTATATATTGGATTTTGTAACTAGTTTCCATAAAACAATGTATTACATTTAAGTGTTGGTGTGTTTCTGCCTGTGCTACCTTATTCACAGTCTCCCTCATGTAGTATTCTTCCATGGGGATGTAGTAGCCAATAAGTTCCTGCATGGTGCGACTGAGCTGACAATCCTTAAGCAATTGTTCTAAAGACTGATGGTGTTCTGCAAAAGAACGTAAGTTGCATTAATACATATTAAGGTACACTTCCCCAAACAGATACTGAATCTATTCAGAAGCTTGTTAAACGATTAAAGACTTCAGCCATATTAGCCATAACATTAAGACCACCTCATTATATCTGTAATTACTGCCCATTTTATCAGCTCCACTCACTGTGTGTGTTGTGCTAGTAAAAGTGGATCAGACAAAGCAGTTCTACTGGAGTTTTTAAACACTGGGTTCACTTAATGTCCACTCTAAAAAACACCTTGCCACTGTGCAAATGTAAAGTCAAAGACAGCAGCTTAACCATTGCTGCACAGTTTGTGTTCCTCTTGTTCTTGACCAGGACACTGTTGTCTGGGTAGGTTTGGTTGGTAGAGTATTCTCAGTCCAGCAGTGCCACTGGGGGATTCTGATCCACTCATACAAGCAAGACACACAATAACACACCACACCAGTATCACTGCAGTGCTGAGAATGATCCACCACCTAAATAGAACCTGCTCTGTGGTGGTCCTGTGAGGGTTCTGATCATTGAAGAACAGGGTAAAAGGGGATAAATCATGTATGCAGCGAATCTGATAAACTACAGTCTGTAAATGTAGAACTACAAAATGCTCCTATATGGTCATTGGAGCTGATAAAATGAACAATGTTGTAGACACAAGAAGGTGGTTTTGTTATCAATTTTGTTATGTTATAAATCAGTTAAAAATGTAAGAATGTCGTTTGTTACCTTGAATGACTGACTCAGCTGCCACTGCATCTGCAACCTCAAAATCAGCTGTGATGCGTCGCCTCAAAAATCGCAGGTACAGTTCTGCTCTCGAGTTCATTAGTGTGACCTCACATAACACCGGGTCAAGCTCTCTACAAACAAAACAAATGTATGTATCGCTGCAGCGGTTCGGTGTTGTACAGCTGTGCGCATGCATCAATACAATTTTTATAGTGCAATTCAGCGCTTCTTTTGCACAGATTTAGGAACTGTTTAATTAATTTAATAAAATGAAGTGTTACTGCTCTGAACATTTTAGTGTTTCTTAATTAGCTGTGTTGGTTCAAATGATACATTTAAATAAGTAGATATGGAGCATGCTACGATTATGATCAATACCTTGGCTCGATCTTCTCAGCAGGCACACCCCTCATCATACTGCTTTGGACTACCTGGAACTATAGGAACAGTTGTCTTACTCATATGGTCAAGCCCACAGCTAATTAAATAATAAAGTCTAAACTGAAGCATCTCAGTAAATGACTCAGACGCACCGTGTTGTAATAGGCCCTCTGCTGGATGAACTTATCCACCACCTTCTGTGCTTGCATGTCACACTCTTTTTGTAGGTGTGTAAGGAGTGAGTAGAGTCGGCCTGGGCCGTAGTACGTCTCTACTATGGGCTGATGTGTCTCCACAATCCTTGCAATACCTTAAAAAACCCAAATGCAATCCTCATTCATTATTCTCCATTGCAATCCAGTATTCTAATACAAAGCACACATGCCCAGAATTACCCTGAAGAAAAATTGCTGTGCTATCCCTTTTGTTCCCTATATTTTCTTGCCCTTATGAATCAAATGTATGTAGATTCTACATTTCAAATACATAATATATTAAATATGATCTATATAAAAATGTAAAATTAATATTATATAATATTGCAATTTTCAACTATTATATTAGAAAACATCATGACATGTTTCACTATAATAACTGAAATAAACATTTATTTGTACTGCTGGGTTTTATAATATTGTATTTACTAAACTACTATACAAAAATGTATGAAAACTATGCTGATAAATAACTACTTTCACAGCAGTTTTAAATAGAATGAACCTTTATCAGGGACAGCTGTGAGCAGTGCAGGGGAGTGGTTATTTTTAAGTATTTTAAATATGTCACAGCCAAATTAATCAAAAATGGTAATACATATTAATCAAAAATGGTAATACATGAAATCCTACCTTCCAGCAGCAGTGTAAGCGTGTCAGCAAAGATTACGGGTGCTCGGCGTTCACCTAGGTCAGAACCCACCACGAGGAGCAGGTTCTCTTCTGCCTTACTCGCCAACTAAGACAGAACAATAGAGATTTTTAAAGCATTAAAATTTCTCAACACAAGGCAAAACAAATACAATACAAATAAAAAAATACAAAAAAAATGAGTACAACAATAATCTCCTTAATACACGATGCATAATCATGTTATAAACTATAACTATGTAGGCCAGACACATATACATACCTGGCTGCAGAGGTACTGAGCAAACTGTGCCAGACCCTGCTCATGAAGGCCGAGTAAGGGGAGGATTTTAAAGAAGCGTTCCACCTGAGGCAGGTCACCTGAAGCAACTGCCTCCTCTAGTCGCTTAGTAACCAGTGCCTTCAAACTAAGCTCCGCCTCCTGGAGCAAAGCAAGACTGGCGTCCACAGCAGTGCCTACAAAGTGACGTTCAGGAGTTAACTTAAGAGTCTTGTAAGATGAAAAATTTCAAATGTACTACACTCACTCTCTCCACCCTGTCTGCTCAGCTCGATGACTGACTGGTCAAGGCAGAGGTAACGATGGATATGAGCAGCAGCTTGCTCATAGTCATGGTTATGCAGGGCAGTCTGGACGCCGTCTGTACAGAACTTTAGGTCAAGAATATCATCTGCTCGCTGGATCGCCTGGTACAGCCTTTTCTGAAAAGATCACACACTTTCCATTACCTTCACGTTTCACGAGTGAACCTGTTTTTAGCAGGATTGTTCATAAATCACCTTAGTGAGGTCCAGCTGTCTGACTTTGCTGCTGACATTCTCTGCCAGGCTGCAGGTGAAGCTGATCATGCCAGATAGCTGTGCAGCATCACCCTCAATCAACTGAAGGTTTGGACTGAGAAAAACACAGACATAAAAGTGAATGGCACCAATTTGTCAAGATCTCTGTAGAATTAAACAGTAAAGAGCTCCTTATAATGGTGGCGCGTGCACAGGCTGTGGCTTCTCTTTCTCCCGACAAAACAGTGTTTCTCTCCTGGAGCAACAACACAGCATCACTGGCCAGGAAGGCTCACCTGCGCCTCTACTTCCTCTGCAAGCTGAAAAGAGCTCCAGCCCCAACCCCCAAAATGTGCATAATGCTGCAAGACCCTCCAGCACATCGTGGGGGCAGCTGAGAAGATCGTCTGTACCTCTTTCCCCTCCCTTCAAGTCACACACTGCACTCGCCTCACTCGGAAAGCCCTCTGCATGGCAGGTGACCCTACCCACCCAGAATGCTCAAGCATCTCCCTGTTCTGCCCCCCACCTGCCCCTCTTGCCCCCTAAACACCCAAACTTTGGATTCTGCATCCCTCCCTATTCATGCTTAAATCAAGAACTGGTTACGCACACAAGTGTGGCTGCAATTACTATAACCAATGAGTTACGAAAACCAACAAACCAAATGTCTTGCAGCTTGTTTGAAACAAAAACTGACCCTTAAGACTGAGAATAAGACTGATCGATGGCTTATTGTGAGAATGTCAGAATGTTGTAACATGAAATGTTTATTAATACATGACCACTGTTTCCTTGAACCAAAACTCTAAAGAAATGAGAGTCTGTAAATTTCTTCACAATTAATCATTTCAGGTCACACCCCTCTGAATGACTTCTTGTTTACATCAACAACTGAACTGCATAAAGAAAGCTAAAATTCTCTAAACTAGCCCAAAAACTTTGAATTGCACTTGTGAGTCGATTCATGCAGCTCACATTAGTGATAAAGGAACTGTACAATTGTCCTAATCTGCCCTAGGTCCAAGCAATAGAGACCTACATGCCACCAGAAAATGCAGCCCCTACTTCTCAAGACACCCAACGCCGGCCTGCGCTCACATTGTGCTTTATATCTCCAACATTCTGTTGACAATATTGGAACGTTTTAAACTAAAAATATATGATTCCTTTAATGGGCCCAAAGCATAGAAAGCTGCCTTTTTGATATAAAGCAGTATTAAGTATGTAAACACTGTTAAACTTCCTGTGCTGCAAAAACAACTTGTTTGGAAATAATGTTATTTACATATATCCACCTCATCAGCCTACAGCAGTCTCTGCCCCAGTTATAGTAAGGTTGTAAGCAATTTGAGCTCTGAGATCTGTCTTAAAGGCAAAGTAACAGAAACAGCCTGTGAGAGATAAGGTCGGAACTGATCATGTTAAAAGGTAACGTTTGGTGAATAAAACCTCACACATGCCACAAATTAACCTCAAGGGGACACCTGAAGATGTGCCCACACAAACCCAGACCCGCTCACTCACCCTAGCCTCTGCAGGGCCAGCATCTTGGTTTCGATGTTGCCCTGCTGGCCTGCAAGGGCCTCCAGCTCTGTCTGGACCTCCGCCTGACAGGACGAGAAGCAGCAGTTAAACACACGGAACAGCGCAAAATCATTCACGACGAGTCTCAGTGACAACTTACCCGAAAAACAGGATTTGCTAAGAAGAAGCACATTTTAACGAACAGTAAACTCAGAACGTTTGAGTGGTTTATATGTCTACGTATAGTAGTTGCTCTAACACGCACCTCCTCGTCACATAGCTGGGCGTACACCCGCTCCAGGTCCTCAAGCTCCGTCAGACCCTCTATGGTTCCGGCCCGGACGGCGGAGAGACCAGCCGGGCAGCTTCGGCGAGACGCCGGAGAGCCGACCTCCTCCATCACTATCCCACATACACACAATCTGCGTCACTTCCACGTTACTTTCCTGCTTCTTCCTTGCTGTTCATTCATCAGGTGACAACACCGCCATCTAGCGTTCCTCACAACGAGGAGCTGAGAGGTAAACTGCTGCATTCCCTCTAGAACAGTACTTCTTAGTTCCTGTGACAGAGACGGTCTGTATAGCACATTTCAGGTATTCTGCTTTTTGAACACGTGACCCACCTTATGAAGCGCACCTGATAATTAGGATCAAGTGGGTTGGGTGCGGAAAGTACCTGAAAGTGTTCTGGACTGTGGATTGGGGACAGGAAACTATGAGCCAGTTCTGATCCCTAGGCAGCACTGTACTTCATATATACTATAATATACTTCAGTCCGATTTGATTAATAGGAATTTTAGGGGTGCCAACAATTGTGACACACACAGATTTTAGAAAAATCTATTCAGCTCTTTTAATCAAAGCTTCCTTTAAATATAGGTTTTTGTTAATAATTTGGATGAAAGATCAGAAAAAGATGACTCATATTTATCAGGAGTGCCAGTATTTGTGCCTGAATGTAACAAGTAACTTCACACTTTTTAATGCTTATGTACAGGAAGTGGAGTTTAAAGAGGCAGAAGATCTATTAAACAGCTAGGAACTCCGTAAGGGGTACGAAATGGGAGATCAAAAAAAGAGGGAGGTGGTGGATTTGCAGCAAACATCCTAATCTGACTTTATTCTCTTCTTCCAGTAGCTTTACGCAATGACATAATCCAAGCCTGCCTCTCAAACAATGCAGGATCCTGTGTGAGTGTGTTTGTGAGGATGAAGAAAATATTGCATCAAAGTTTTCTGCCTGTGTATATGAGACTACAGGCTAAAGACAGGATAGATTGAGATAATATCCTGTGAGATGTGCTAACACACTACGGCTTTCTCATGATGTACTTTGCAACCGGAAATGATCTTTAATCCCACCATTTTTTTTAATAATCTGATGCTACCACAGTCCTTCCTGATCTATTACAGTTGTATGGTTGTCTGAAACACAGCGTTTTTTAGTGGCAGTAACAGACCAGCTATACGTCCAGAAGGCTTTGGCTTGACAGAGTGTTAAGGTCTGTGTTAGGAAGTTTCTCTGGTTTTCCATGAGTTTGTATGTCCTTTCAAGATTAAGCCTTTTCAACGGAATGCATCCGCTGCTGTTCATCTCACTCTGCCTCAGTGAGTAAAATTCCACTTGATCTCTAAGCATGTTTGTGTGTGTGTGTGTGTGTGTGTGTGTGTGTTTGTGTGTGTGTGCGTATAGCCACACTGTTTTGGGTTGTTTAGCATAAGTTTCTTAATATGAATCTGCAAAGTTAGAACATAATTATGACATGATTGTTTAGCCAAGCTGAAATGTCACAGAACACCAAACAACATGTTTTGGGAAAATAAGTGAACACATCTTCTACAGGGAACAAACTTAAATATGCTGTTAATTTTAGTGCATAACCTCTAATTATTTGCTGATTTAACATATTAATGGGGGAAAAACACAAAATATAAACCTTTGCACTGGCAAAATTTATGTTTTCCATTTCCTAATATGTTTATATTGAAATTCATCAAATAGACAGTGACATGTTAACTTTTGAACCAGGAAAATCAAACATACTTTAAACAGTATATACATAAATATATGTAAAATATATATGTAAATAAAAACCATACTTGTCCAGGCTTGTGCACATGACACTGTAAGGCCAGTATACTGGCTGCAGAAGAACCATTCTATTTATAGACAACTGGCCTTATAGATAGAAATTATAAAAGAAATGAGACAAATAAAATTATCTTTTTTTGGATTTACTTAATTTATTCAGTTATTCCATAAAAGACTAGTCTTTTAAAAAGTCTTTTAATTGCCATACAGTCTTTTTTCTAATCTGTCTTTTGGCACTTGGCATTCTTAATGGCCTGCCTGGTTAAATACAGGTTGTATACCAAAAACAAACAGAAATCCTTTTTACATATCTATTTTTATAACCATGACCTCACTTTATCCCTTACAGTACACAAGCTGTTGTTGTTCCTGTGATGTCAATACCTGTTTACTCAACTATGTTCTGATTAGCTCTCCTGTATGGCTCATTCAAAAAGCAGTCCAAGCTAAAACACTACTTATAATAAGGTGTAAATGAGTGGAGCTAAACTGCTATAGGCAGATATATAATAATGTGTTGGTTTTCACAAAAACAGCAAATTCAAGTAAACAATATCTGGTACCAAAGATGTTTCTCTGACACCATGTTCATTATTTGTTCTATTTTTTATGAGAAATAAAGAAAACACATCTAATAAAATGGAAAAAAACAGCACATATGTATCAACAGGGTGGGACGGGAGGGCAGGCAGACAGAAAGCAGACAAATTGAGAGATTTGTGTTTACGAGCTGGTGTGCAGCAGGATTAGGTGAGGTTTGGCCTACGGCTGTAATCCCCAGATTAACTCTCACTGATGTGCATCTCTCTCCACAGATCAGCTCAAATACATAGTCATGGTCATGTAGTCATACAACAGTTATTCCTTTTGTAACACAGAAAAATACAATGCATAGCACAAATCACTCAGCATTAATGCTCATTAGAAAAATGAGAGGAGTTTAGCCTTTTTCAGTTGCACTTAGTATCGTGAATGTTTTGTTTCACTGCTCTAGAAGCACAGTTAGTGCAAAAAAGAGCTACCAAACTGCCACCTGCTAGCCAGGTCTCTCATAGCTTTAATGATGCTGACCACAGATTTGTTGTCATGCATATCATCTCTTTTTGTAAATTGCTATTTTTCTACACCATTTGAACAATGCAGCTGTGTTGCAAAATAACAAAAGCACCAATCAAAATGCTCATATGCAATACAACGTCTTTACTTTAACTTACATTATCGGTTAAGATCATAGCCTTTTCCTGTAAAGTTGCCACTCTGAGATTTCTAATGTCTCTGTTTTTCTCTCTGTCAGGTCTCTTTTGTTCTGCATTGAGTGCAGCAGTTACTCCTCTTTGCAGCTCTGTATACAGGGGCTTTGCAGAGTGTCTAGTTACTCTGGGGGACAGTGTGAGCAGCCAGTCTGATAATGTTCAGGACATCAACTCCATCTGCAAGTGAGCCGCTCCCAACACACGCACACTGTCACTCAAATGAGCAAAAACATTATGACCAAATACAGATTAAGTGAATAATTTGATTACCTTACAACATTAGATGGAAAGTAAACAGTTGGTTCTTGTAGCCATCAAGAATGATCCACCACGCAAATAATACCTGTGGTGGTCCTGTGGGGGTCCTCTGAAAAGAGGATAATAAAGTAGAGAGAAACAGATAAACTACAGCCTATAAGCGTAGAACTACAGTGTGCACCTACATGGTATGTGGAGCAGATAAAATAAAGAATGAACATAGATCCAGTGAGGTGGTTTTATGGCTGACTATTATACATATACATATCACTGCTTTTGGAACAAACCTCATATCTCATATCGTGTTGCTTGAGATTCAGGAAAAAAAATTGTCTACACATTTAAGTAAAAACTGTAAAAGCAAATTTTTATCGTTCACTCTTTTGTCTCGTGCTTTATTTTTCCAGATCTTGGGATGCCTTTCAAGTGTGTGTGAGCGGTGTGCTATCAGGTTGCCGCGGTGATGCAGCAGAGGTATGGGAATCCTTAAGAGCGGAGTCTCGCCAGACGCAGTTCTCTGGGAACCTTTATGAACTGTGTGCAAGCCGCACACAAGCTACCACCCTGAAACCTTCCCAGACACTACCCAGTAATGACCAGACCAATCAGGAGTCTTTAAAAGGAGTCGCTGCAAGCAGTGAACACACTCACTCTGTGCAGTTGCTTCTGGCATGCATGTCTCTCCTTTTGGTCCGATAGTAGCTCTTCTCATCTGCTCAAGACCTTTTGCTAATAATTTACCATAGACGGGTAATGTATATTATGGAAATAATGCATAATGATGAGACATGCAAGGTAATCAAATCTCTGATCTTTGCATTATATCCATACTATATAATATCTATTTGTTTAATGTGAAACTCAACACCTGATAATTATTATAAAACTGAACAATTGTACTCTGATGGACCAGTTAGTTGCTGCCACTGTTTTACATTTCCAACAGCCCATTGATTAGTGCTGCTAATATTTAGTGACTTATCTAGGACTTTAGAGCTTAGAGTGACCATTTTCTAACAAAATTTTCACTTCACAATTATGGTTATAATTAATCTATTGTGTTAAGCCTTCTCTACAGTGATTAAAGTCCTAATCAATGGGAGTGCTCACTATATCAATATGGATACTATGAAGAAAAACACTTCCTGACTGGCTATCAGCCAAGGTTAAATATAGGCATGATTTGGCTGAATATTTGTTAGTTACCAGAGGCTATAAGGGTTCTTCTCTGTAAGGAACACAGAATAGGCTTCGCTGGCACAGCTTGTACACTTACAGAATGTAGACTGGTGGTATGCAGTTTGTGTCAGCCATCTTCTAGAGCAGGGGTATTTAATTAGATTTCAGTCCAAGGTTCAAGGTCCACCTAGGGGAGATTTCCTCAGGCCAAGGTCCAGACCGTCATCATTTCTAACTTGTGTTGTGATTCAGTGGTGTATCCTGTTTACTGAAGTAGGCTAGTATCAGCATCTTATACCATCAGCAACTGAAACACCAACATTACACAAGTACTACATTAAAAAACAAAATGCCTTTGAAAAAAAGTGCATCTCAAAGTGTTTATTTATAGAGAACGTAAATTAAACGTGTGTCTTCTTGTTAACTCAGCTTCACTAGTTGACATGTTGGTTTTACACAGCGGTATTTTCCAAAACTAGATGAGCAAGTCCATTCCATAACCGTTCCTGGTTAAACAGTCAGTTTTCGCTGTGGCCTTTACTGATTTTAGAGTATGTTATTCTTTCTGACTCGCTTTAGTCTCCGGCTGCTGCTTCTTGCTTCGTACCTCGCTTCGTACTTCGCCTGGGGCGCGCCGCACGCTCCAATCTGCACTCATCGGATTGGCTGAGGAGCGCCTTTGGTGATCTTTCAGCACACGTGATTGGTCTGTGAGTTTACTGTTCTGTAAAGCCCGTATACCGCAAAGACAAGAAAAGCATCGCCGTGTGAAATAAACACAATCTAAACAAAATCATTCTCAATCGGGTCCGCCTATTAGTGACCCCTGTTCTAGAGCTTCATCAGTTGGTTTGCGACTGTAGAGAAGATCCTAGCTGGAAATTTCTGCGTTGGGCGACAGTTCTCTCTCAGCTTGGAAATGACACTTACTTTGGTAAAATACAGTGCTGTTGTTTCTGATGAGCTCTCATTTTCTATTTTCTGCCCAGCTACCTTTAAGGATCTTTTAGGCTAAATGTTTTCAGCAATTTGAATGAAACCAAAATTCTCCCATATAACCAGTTTCACCAAATGAAGTATTAACTTGCTCATGTTAAAGCAGAGAACACTGAACTAAAGGTGGCACAGATTATGTGATTAAATGAAACAAAGTTGTTATAAGTGTTTCACAGTGACAAAACATCAATGAATAAAAACATCAAGAGTAACTATAATGTCTTTTCTTTTAGTATGTGGAGCTATGTGTACACAAACATTCCATGGACTTTTCTGAACCAGTTAATCAGTCAGTTTCATACAAAAGTTTAATTTCTATAAAAGTCATCAAAATATTATTGCTGAGACAATCATACAAACATGTGAGTGTGGACGCAGATTTATGCTATTAGAAATCTGAATTTTGTTATTATTTTGATTCTCAATCATGCAGTCTAAAGTTGAATTTTAACCTGAAGTTGAATTTTAAGGTTTGTAATTACACTTGTAAGCAGCAGGGAAGATATTCAGGTTTCAACTGCTTGGCTGGGTGTGTCTAAAATTATCCACTGGTCTTTCACTGACCACTACATGGACTGTTCTGTGTAGAACACTATATAGGGGAGCAATGAAGGAAACAGTGGAGGGAATTCGGACGACACTTACACCAGAAACAAATCATCTCCACCTTTCACTGTATGAATAGTACAGAACAATGAAGGTTACTGGCCTCATCAGATTACATCTGGCATCATACGATCACTGTAACGTTATTTTCCAGGTTCTAATGTATTGTATCTATAAATTCTGACTATAAATTCACTAACAAATATCTTATTCTGTAGTTATGTCCATGTTTCGATTTCATCAGTAGAACTACGGAGTGAAATATCGTTAAGCCTTATTTCTTGAGCATGAGCTTTATTTACTCAAGCTATTGCTTATATTAACATTCTGTGACAATTATATTTCATATTCCGACTTCTATTAGTCGAGATGTCCGGTATACTGGGTATTCTGTTGGTATTAGAGCTTTTAGCCCTCAGACAGAGACGAAGGCATGTAGAAAGATCAGGTTCTGAACAAATTGCTATGCATTGTGGTACGTTTGCCTATAAGTAGTGAACATTGGTTGTTCACTATTTTTATGGTGCATTGTAGGTAACAGTATAGTTACTACATAGGAAATCTTATTGTCCACTAAGAATTCGGACAACACTACAAAACGGCTTTGAAAAGAACACTAAAAGGTAAATAGGGTGCGATTTCAGACACACAGTATAATTGTGAATTAATAAAAAAATACTTTTAAATGTTAAATGTTATATATTTGTTAGTAGCATCAAAAGGAAAATTACATTTCTGATCAGAATTCAACTCCAGATGGTGTGACAGAAATTCAAAATATTAACAGTGAAATACAGGTTTTTGTGTTTAGGTTCAAATTTCCAACAGCATGAATTTAATTCCACATGCCCAGTCAGTCCATCTCCTCAATCAGTGTGATGTTCTTCTTGTTTTCTTTTGCAATGGGTGGTACATCAGGACCCTCTACTGGGACTGTTTTTTTAGTTAAAAGAAAACTCTGATCTATGAGTGACACGCTTTTGGTAGATATCCCAAAGAGCTGATCAGGAGGCTTTGATTTTGAATGAACGTCTTCAAAAACAAAAGTGATTTCCGGTTCCAGGTCTGTGTCAGTTCCAGAAATGACCTCAATTTTTGGACGAAAGGCAGCCTGCAGAAGCAAAATACTTTGTTATTCACTGAAAGATAAACTGTGCTAGTCTTGCCTATACTAGACTGTGACTATTAACTCCTGTTAGTATACCTGAGACACTGTTTCTATGCAGTCTGTATCTACGTCCTCCAGATCAGGCAAATCCTGCGGAAAATGATACTATTAACCACATGTAAAAAAACGTTGAACTTTTGAGTACTGTTCAATTAGAAGGGAATATGTGACTCACGTTAATAGTCAGCGATGGGATGTCAGATAAGACTATGGTCTCTACTTCACTGACTGGGACCAGTTCAGTAACAGGGCCACCTGTTCCTGGCATTATGAGTGGATCTTCATATGCTGATTGTGACCATGAAGGTACATGTAGTTTCTTTTTCTGATTTCTCTCTGATGTTAACTTGAGAGGTGGTCCTGATTGGAGAACCTCCTCTATTTCAGAAGCCGGGTACAGAACTTTGTTTGCATCTGATGAAGGCTGAAGAATCTGCTTAAGTTCCAATGCTGATTTGAGTACCTTGTCTGCATACACTGCTGATTGCTGACATGTAATTGGCTCTGATTGGTTAGCTAGATCTTGCTCTCCTGCTGTCTGGTCAGTTTGGTTTAGTGCTGGGGCTGACTGGAGCATCTCTTTGCCATCCCATACAGAAGAATGAGTGTACTCCATCTCTGGCACTGACATGTCAGCCTGTTCTTGGTCTGATTTAAACTGATCACTTTGCTGTTTATTTGATGCAGACTCGCTGAGCTCTCCATAAGACTCTTCAGCAGCAGGGCTTTGAAGCTCAGGGATTCCTGCCAATTGATTATCAAAAATATTCAGTATATAAACAAATACAAAAAGATAAATAATCTATTTTTGCAATATAATGTGTTGTTCTTGCCTTTTTCCTGCTGCTCTAGAGCTTGCCTCCGCTTCAAAGCATTTTCTCTGATAGACGCCATAGCATCCAGACTCTCCTGAATCTTCCTCCTCTCTCTCATTTGCCAGATTTCCCTTTCTTTCCGCTCTTTTTCCAAACCTCCTATTGCCCATGCCTCTGCACATGCCCTTTAGTGATGTACACATTTAGTATACATAAAGACAGAGCATAAAAATTTTATTTCCCATTTCATGCAGCAAAATGATACTATATGGTGTGGGACAACTTGACACAGCAGATGACAGAGCTGTTCAATATGCTCCAAATAAAAAAGACAAAATTCTATTATTTAATTGTATTAAAGTGGTTATTTTCAAATTAATTTAATGAATCAATTAACTTTCATTTTTTATTTATTCTGTGTTTTCTGGTGATCTGTTGTTTGAAGTTTAAATCCACAGGCTGCATCGTTTTACCAATCGTCACTCCAGATGGTTTCTGTACATCTATTTAATGCATCAGTACTTACAGCATCAATACATGCATATATACCTTGGAAAAGAAAAATGTTGATCTGAAGGAAAGTTAATATAATAGTAATGTTGTTCAAGCATACATAGCTACTAAAATTCTATACTTTATACATGCTCACCTTTCCTTTGGAAACACTGGCCGGTCATCTAGATATGTTAGTTGCTTCAGGCGAATGATCAGTGACTTCCTGTAGTTTGGAATTTTCTTGATGACTTCATTACCCATAAGGTTTAGCACTCTCTGTGATAAACGTATAATGATTGTTTGTGTTTAAAGTAATTTCCTATTTCACAGTATTCATTATACAGTGTATGTTAAAGATGTTTCCATGTTGGTATACCAAATCAGGCATTTTCTCCAGAATTGTGATTATTTCTGGGTCATTGAGACGGTTGTGCGACAGGTCCAGAACATTGATCGATGAACAGCGACAGAGCTCCTCCACGTCATGCACGTTCTCCAATGCATTGTGTGAGATCTGTAGGGTGGACAGCTCACTCAAACATGCTGAAAAAGAAGAAAAGTATATGTCAAGGTCCCAAGTGAAAATAAGACTCACCTGACAAATGTTTTTATGTGGATGGATGTGTGAGCTCACATATGTTCTGGATGACTCTTATATAATTGTTTGAAACATTGAGTGTGCTAAGCTTGCTTAGCGGTTCAAGGTTCTCCAGAGTGTGTATGAGGTTCTGCTGGAGAAACAGGCAGCGAAGTTCTGTCTGGTTCTGCAGGTTCTCAATTTTCTCTATCCCGTTGCACTCAAGCCAGAGACAGCGCAAGCCGGTGTACTCCTCTAAGCCCTCGATCATGGAAAAACCTATAAGAATACATAAAATGTACTAACAACAGAATACCTACAACACCAACATTCTGTTGCTTACATGCAAAAGTTCAAACCTTTATAGTGAAGGAAGAGTGTGTCATTCAGCCATGGAGTCACATAAAGCTTGTTTTGTTTACAATGGTCCCTTAAAAACGCCTTATTAATTCTAAAATAAGACAACAGCAAAAAACATTAAACCCAGAAGTTTAATACAGCATTTGGCTTAAACATGGACCAGAAGCTTTAAGACTGCATCCCATTCTCAAATTCTAGACAGGATAGATGGAAGAATCACAGAATTACAAACAGATTAACCCTTTGATGACCAAACTGAGATTTTATTTTCCATATATTTGCAATAAATTAACTTTATCATTCAAACTTCCATGAATTCTTCTATTTACTTGCTTCTGGTCATCACAAATCCAGATTTAAGTTTTATATATTTTACTTTAATAAAAATCATTTTTGTGTCACAGTCCTTCTAACACACAACACGGGTCAGAATTAACCCTTATGTGTTCACTATAGAATCTGATAGGGACTATTGACATTTGTAAACATTTGCAGTCAGAAATATATTTACAAACACCACTTTTGTTCATTAAGTAAATAAATAATAATTAGAAAAATATATAAGGTAACTTTTACACCAACACCTGGAACATTAAATAACGAAATAAACTGATTTTAATAGATTTACCACAGAGACACTCAGCAATACATACCATAAAATAGGAAATGAATATGGGTCAAGTTAAACCATGTTGTGCATTAGATAGGGGTTTGCTTAGCCTGTGTCAAATGGTTAATTACACAAATGTGATTAAGTATTTTGAAGCTTTTTAGTGAGCTGGATCAGTTGGCTAAGTTTACAAAGTATAACCGACTATTCATTCAGACGCAACTTCTCCCTAAACATTAGCAATGTTAGCACTTTTTCCATCATTTATCTTCAATTAATTAAGGGTTAGGCCCCTATTTTTCACAACAAGTCAGGACATTAAAGAGAGTAACGATAAGGTGATACACGATCACGATATCTTCTCATTGGTATTGTCTTTATTTTAAAAAATGGCTCTTCGATAAGAGTCGGCTCCCAAAAGAGCCGGTTCAAAGAGTCGACTTCTCGCGAACGACACATCGTTTTGGGTTTAACATAAATATATTAACATATTAGTACATATGGACGGTAAGTTACATCACCTTGGACCTGGAATGATTTTCCCAGGGTTCGCTGTTGTCTTTTTCAAACTCTTATCTTCAGAAACATTTGAAACGTCTCCATGTGTTCGACGCGGTTCTTCAACGTTTTTGACCTCACATTTCGGTTCTAGATAACACAACAGAAAATAAGAATGAAAAAATAGGGATTGTTAAATGACTGAAAGCTAACTGAGGCTTAGTTGCTACGCTAACTACGTTCATTTACCTTCACATCCTGCGTGGTTCTCCACCGAGTCAATCTCCACCGCTGCGTCCGAATTGCTTAGCGTCGACTCATTCAGTTCTATTTGCATTGTTAGTTTGACTGAGATATGATTATAAAGTGGACTAGAAATTAATAGGAAGAGAAGAATTAATGTTTGGAAGAGCTGCTCACAATCCCAAAACTGTATACTGTTTCCATAGAGACCCTAAGCCACACCCCCTCTCTGTGTACTCAGTACTCGGATCCGCTTTCACAGCACATATTCCTGTTATTTCTGCGCTGACACACAGCAGTAGTGGGAATGAGATGGAGCAGTTTGAAACATCATGGATTTATTCGGTCTGAAGATCTGGAGATCCACACTGTAAACTCAGAAATGAACTGCCATAACATTAAAACCACCTTCTTGTTTGTACAGTATCTGTTCATTTGATCAACTTTGCTCATCATATAGGAGCACTTTGTAGTTCTACTCTTACAAACTGTAGTTTATTTGTTTTTCTGTATACCTTGTTTTTCTTATTAACCTGTTTCTCATTGATCAGGACACCCACAGAGCAGGTACTATTTGGGTGGTGGGTAATTCTCAGCACTGCAATGCACTGACATAGTGGTGTGTTAGTGTGTGTTGTACTGGTATAAGTGGATCAGACACAGCAGTGCGACATTTATATCACTGCTGAACAAAGAACTGCCCACCAACCATAAAGATCCAGCCAACGGCATCAGGTGGGCAGCATCGTGTGAACACTGATGAAGGACTAGAGAATGACCAACACAAACAGTGCAGCAGCAAATGAGCTATCATCTCTGACTTTGTATCTACATGGTAGGAGTGTCTAATAGAGTGGACAATGAGTGGACACAGTGTTTAAAAACTTTAGCAGCACTGCTGTGTCTGGTTCATGTGTACCAGCATAACACACTAACACACCACATCTGTTTCACTGCAATGCTGAGAATGACCCACCGTCCAAATAATACCTGCTCTGTGGAGGTCATCCTCTAGTCCTCCATCTGTGTTTAGAGGACGCTGTTGGCTGGATATTTATGATTGGTGGGCAATTTTTAGTTGCAGAGACACTGAGGTGTTTAAACCTCCAGCAGCACTGCTGTGTCTAATCCATTTATACCAGCACAACACGCATTAACACACCACCACCACGTCAGTCTCACTGCAGTACTGAGAATTATCCAACCCCAACATTATACCTGCCCATTGAAGAACAGGATAACCAAATATGCAAAGAAACAAATGGACTGCAGTCTGTAATTATAGAACTGCTCCTATATGATAAATCGAGCTGATAAAATGGAAAAAGAGATTAGATCTCTTTTTCCATTTCCAACTTTAGTTACAGTTTTTTTTCAAACAAAGACCCCTGTAATGCACCTGTCAAGCCTCTGCACTTTTCATGTTTCCCAACTCATTTATTTATTTGCCAAATATCTGTATATTTTTGTCTTCAGGCTGGGCTTTAGACCACTTTCCTCAAGGGACTGGCTAAATGCAATAGATACATACCGACATTTTTATATACTCTAACAGGAAGGTTTCCTAATCCTGTATAAGCATGTCACATAATACAAAAAGTCATTACAGGTGTTTCTACATAGTGTAACAATAAGGTTTTAAAAATCCCTTTTAAAATGTTAATAACCAACTAACCTGCACAGACTTAAATAAGGTTAAAACTCAATTACATAGGCTAAGTTCATGTTTTCTTCGAGACCAGGCTGTGACAAAGCTGTCTTCTTCTGTAGCCTCATTCCTTGTGTTCTGCATCAAGTCTGTCTACAGCAGTGTTTTGAGTTTCATTTGTGTCCCTGTCAGGCCTCACATAACAGAAAGACTTCAGTATATCTTGGATGTCGTTTCTCATAAACACATACATCAAACAATCTACAAGTGGGTTCAGATACACCAAGACTCCTGACACAATTCGCAATCCTCCTATAAAGAACTTTCCCCCATTCTCACGAGATACACTGAACAATGTGCTAAAAATCATACTGGGTAAAAACATCACAGTATAATTGAATAGTACGAGTGCCAGGACTCTTAGAATCATCTTCTGCTCTTCATGGGAAACTCCAAGCCCTCCAAGAACCAACAAAGAAGAACACAACCAGTGGGTACGGAAGAAGTAAAAAAAACAAAAACACAGCACATGCATTCTCCACACTTCCTCCTCTCATGATTACAATGCAAATCCCTAGTTGAATGAAGGATAATGACCAAACTAATAAGGAGATGAAAAGGGAGCACTTGAATGACACAATCAATACCAAACAGGGCAAGTGATCATTACATATCTTTCAAAAGCAATACATACCATGAAGCCAATGCTGGCCATCATGCCAGTGTTACAAATACATAACAGTGTCAAAAATCCTGTAGTCAAAGGAATAATGTACATGATAGGCTTGAAACAGATCTGCATAAGATCAGAGATGAGAAGGTTTATGACAAACACAGGAACAACACGATCTGTCCTGGTCATGAAGCACAGCCCATATAAGGACATACAGACAGCTGGGAGTTCAATAAAAAATAATATCCAAATAAATATTATTTCTGTACCAGGAGCATAGAACGCCTTTTCAAAAGTAGTGATATTTATGTTTTGAAATGGCCACAAGGCAGCCAAACTGTTGATGTCTTCTCTCCACTCCATTACTTCGTGGTCTCAGCTTCTGGATGTCCCACTGGAATAAGAAATACATGGAATTTGTTTGAAAACCTGAATTTCCATACAGACATAAAAAAAACATTCTTCTAACATAAACTAGACAAAACCTGACACATTACAATTGTACTCTGAAACAGTGAATACATTATTAATGCAAAATTAAGCCTTTTAACATAAAATGTGAAATATAAAAAAAAAACTAAAGTAGTATTACAACACAGAATATTGCATTTGAATTAAATGCATAGATAAATAATGAATATGAGCTCAAGATTCAGACTCCCAGCTTCATTTTGAGGGTATTTACATCAAAGTTGGGTGACTGGAGTAGGAATCATGACCATTTTCATATGAACAGAAATACCAACATTAATGTAACCCGACTGTGGTGAATAGGAAAATAATACTTCTCTGTTAACCAAACCACCAACATCCTGCTGGGGGCAGGCAGATTTATGTCAAAGTGTCCTATAATTCAGAGAATTCTTTACCAGAGTAAGTCAATCAATCTTTGTTTATACATTGAGTTCACTGACAGTGACCCTCATTTACAATGCAGGCAAGATACACAGAAGTGATTGATAAACAAAGGAGAAATGTATAAAAGGCAAATGGGATATAAAACAGATTGGAAAAAATAAGAATAAATAAATGGTTAAAAACAACTAAAACAAAATCATATACAATGTTAACATAAATGTGATAAAACAGTGTGGAGGTGGTTCGAGACTAGTTAGTTTAGTATCACTGAGTCACACCAGCGAGTGGAGCTTTAGAATCTCCTGTAGTAAATTCCAGCTTGCTGGTCCTGCTGAACCTGGGGGCAGTCGTGGCCTGAAGGTTAGGGATCTGGCCTTGTGACCGGAAGGTCACCGGTTCGATCCCCGGGACCGGCAAGTCATGACTGTAGTGCCCTTGAGCAAGGCACCTAACCCCAACTGCTCCCCGGGCGCCGTGGATAAGGGCTGCCCACCGCTCCGGGCACGTGTGCTCACCGCCCCCTAGTGTGTATGTTCACTAGTGTGTGTATATGTGGGTGTT
This sequence comes from Megaleporinus macrocephalus, assembly GCA_021613375.1. NCBI lineage: Eukaryota > Metazoa > Chordata > Actinopteri > Characiformes > Anostomidae > Megaleporinus > Megaleporinus macrocephalus. Next base: position 19,273,177 of record CM038721.1, on the reverse strand, counting down.
TCACTGCACGGATGGGTTAAATGCGGAGGTCAAATTCCGCTGTGTGTAAACACATGTGGCTAATTGTAGTTCTACGTTCTAATCGTAGTCCTACGTTCTACACTCGTTCTACACTCTAAAAGCAGATTTAACCAGTTTAGTACAGATTTTTGGTACTTGAAGGCTGATCCAATTTCTGGTATTATTTTAGTAAGCATTGTTGGAATATATGGTGGCAAAAGTGCTTTAAAAATAAAAAGAAGCCAATGAGTTTCTTGACGCACAGCAAGAGAAAACCAGCGAACTTTATCATACAGCATAGGTTCATACATACAGAAGGTTCATCACAGGATGCAAACCTCAAAAATCAGCAGCTTGCAAAAAAAGCCTGATGGGAAGAGAAGTGTTTGGAGAGTAGCAGGAAGTTCATACCATCTCGTCATACCATATCAAGATAGGTAGTGTCATGGTATGTGCATACTTGTTTGCTTGTATTTACTGATGATGTAATTGCTAACAAAAGTAGTGGGAGTAATTTCGAAGTATTTAGGGCTATATTATCTCCTCAGATTCAGTCAAACACTTCAAAACTATTTGGATGGCTGCAGTAAAGTCTGACGGAGCACTACCAGGCAAGAAAGTCACTGTCTTGTGATGTCTATGGGTTTCAGACTTTTGGCAGTCATTGCCTCCAATGGATTTGCAATCAAGTATTTAAAATGTGAATTTAATTAATGATTGTTAGTTTGTCCAGTTTGTTTAATTTTAAGCTTCTAAAATGGGGAGATATGTATGAAAATGGTTGTAATTTCTACACATAATTTCATAATGTTCATAATTTATTTTACTATGAACGACTAAAATAACAACAGTTCCAAAAGTCCAAACAGAGATTTTATTCCAATGAAATCATGAGCCATTTCTATTGGCCCTTTCATCATAAAAAACGATGCTCAAAGAAGTAAATAATACTATTAATAGACATTGTATCTGTTTTGGGTGTTTGGGTGCTCTTGGTCAATTACATGGTTTGTTGATTTTCGAAGTGGATATAAGTACACATCTGCTATAGATTGCACACCGTCGCACATTTTATTAATTTAATCCATTAATTTAATTGTTTATTTGCAGAATCTGAGAAAAAAATACATCTTTATTTAATAATTACATGTTTTTTTCCAACTCTGTGTTATAAAAAGTAAAGTTTTTTATATATATGATTGTGTTCTATGTACAGGATTTGCTCATTTAGTTTTATTTAGAAAATCAACATAAAAACTTGTTTGAGGGGGACATGTTCAAACTTTTACATACAGCTGTGTCTAAAAAATAGAGATGTTTTTAGTTTAGGACTAAAACTAACAGTGTAGCAACATAACGGTAGTTCCACATCACATTTCTGGAGAGAACTAATTCCTTCTCAACTAAAGTAACCTGCAAACAATTTCTGACCTCTCTGTCATTTTTGTGGTCAACTGTCATAGCGTTCCACTTAATGCAAAAGATAGAAATGGTCATACCTGACGAGGTTTTCTGAGCAGTAGATTAAAAAGACACTGTGGATCCGTGTAAGTTGTGGTCAGCTCTTTCAAAGAAAAGAGATTGGAAATGTCTTGTAAGCAAACTCATCTGCCATCGAGTGTAGGCTACACTGAAACGTAATTCATCCCAGAGCTATTCCACAATGACGGATAATAGGGTTAGCCATGCAATTTGAACTGCAATATCCGGATAACTGTTCCCAAGATTCAATTACGTATAGAAAGGCTGACATTAACTGCCGTTTGTGCCTCCCTCCCTTCTCTAAATCAGCATATGCAGTCAAAATTGCTTATATGCTGAGCTCTTTTTTTTATAGTATTGTTTTCAACAGGAAGGAATTTCTGTTGGTCTGATTTAGGTTTAATATTTAAAAATCTAATAGGAATACAATAAAAGAATTCCAGATTCCTTAGTATAAAAACATTGTTTATTGTAAAAAATGCAAAATGTTGTACCACAAACATCACATGACACATATGGCATTTTGTGAATTGCACTCATGCGACAGGTTCCCATCCATGGCGACATGCTTTGATGTGAATCTTAATTGCCTAAGCACTGGCTTCATCTCTCCTCTATTCTCAGTTCAAAGTTAACACTCTGAATAAAAGTTCTGTGTCTCTGATCCTATTGCTGGCCATTCACCAGACAATTAATGACCACACAATCACTCACTGTAGCATTAACCAGGCTAGGCCGGACGATGGGTAAAATACAAGAAAACAGCAGCCATGGACTAAAACTAACTAAGCTTCAGTACTTAATTGCTTCACAGCGCAAAAAAATAAGATCTTCTAGATCTCTAAACTGTGCTGGACATTTTATTAGTTATATTTAGTTCAAGCCCGCATTGTACTGTGTCAAATCTATTAGTGTTTTATTTACAATGTACAATACAGTGCAAAAGCCACATTTCTCCATTTATTTAATTTCCAATAAAAATCTCCAATTAAAAGTACCGAAAAAGTACTTGGAAAAGAGGCTGGTTACAGTAGTATACTTCTAATCTGGGATTCAAAATGACAGATGGCTCTGCAAGAGAACAAAACTTTCACCACCAAAATAAACAGCGTTCACCAGTTCTGTCAATGCGACACAGCGGTTCTGAAAGGATGTGTTAAGAAGCAGTTACTAAAAAAAGGATCATTTGCAAAGAACACAAAAAAGCTGCTGATGTTCTTAGATGTTCTCTACCCCGTAGTCCCGACCTCCATGTCACTGAATGTTTTGTGATCTGATACTAATACTGCATATCTATGAAACACTGAAACCAAGTCTGTGAAATGAATGGAAGCTGAAATAAAAGACAATAAAGAAAAAGTATAATTTTCTGTTAAATAACTTTTGGCCCTTTTTGACATTTTGAAATGTAACACTGGTTTATGGCTTTTGCACAGTACTGTATATTGCTACTTCTTATTAGCTGTATTGAATTGTTGTGAATTGTCAATGACAGCAATAAATTATGAAGATTATGAAAAGACATTAGATAACACTATAAGAATGGTGGAATGCTGTAGTTATCGATGTTCCATAGTAACAAAGAAGTTGGTGGGTATCCTGTGACAAAACTCACTGCTCTTTGCGTGAACCCAAGGTGATTTTCCCTTTAGGCCAAAACATAAATAATATTTATATACCAAATGAGCTGTATTGTCTTAATAGTTCAGTTCACTCTGCCTCTTCACCTTCTTCCTTTACCAGTTTTAATATTTATGAGGACGTCGATATAGTGTGAAGCTCATAATTGATTTCAGCTATTACTATCTTTATCTTACGTTCAGTTTAACAAGGAAAAGCAAGTGTGATAACAGCAAGAAGAGCAGTGCGACACATAAAAATGGGAAACGGCAAGGCAGGTATTCTATAAGGTCCTAAACAGAGACATGGAGGACACAAACTCTAAAGCACTACTGGACACAACATGCACACTCTACTACACAAAAACTCTCCTTTAGAGGTACAGAAGGTAGATGTGTTGTTAACTTAACAACTCCAAAAGCTGCTCCCAAGAGAACCCAGCATAACTCCTTTAAGGTGTTGTTCTTCCTTTAGGGAAAGTAACCCCCACACACGCATTAAACAGCCATTTGAGAAAGAACCTGCAAAAGCACTGTGATGCAGTCCATCCTCTTTTTGTCATTCAACCATACATACAGACAATCAACAGACACGCAAACAAACAAACAAACAGTGACTTCCCTTTTGCTCACTAATGTACAATCACTTGATTGTGATATAAATAGTTTATATACATGAGCTTAGTCGGGTGGCAAAAACAGTTCACACAAAAACAGAATTCAGAAGAGAAACATGTGCATGTAAATTTAGCCCTTCTTTTGTTTGACATAAATAATATACAATGCATGTGTGTGTGTCTGTGTGCATGTGTGTGCAAGTGTTTGCATGCATGTTCATAGATTCCAGCATTGAATAAGCATTAGACATAAAGCTCAGTGCATCTCAACATAACGAATGGTGCCAACTCCTCAGAGGCAGGCAAAAAATCCAAGATATAAGCAACGTTACCCAGACTTTCCATTGACTGTAGATTCCCACCTGGTAGGGAGGATTATTATTTAGCTTAGCATATAGTTAAGGTCATTGGGAAAGAGATGGGCAGTTTCCACAATGGACTTCTTAGTAGAACAGGGTGAACAGAGTCTTAAAACATCTTCTTTCTTGCAAAAACTTTTGGTTACCAAACCTAGTTCTTAAATTTTGTTCTAGAGAAACCAGAGCTCTACCTGATGTGTACAAACTATGACTGTGGAACTGATGGACTACTGGAACCTTAAAGAAACCTCTACAGATGCTCTTTTTTACCAAGGACTCTTATGTAATATAATAAACATGACCATAATTTCAAAAAACACCTGCTACTATACTAAATTACTGCTTCAGAGAAATAACGGTGAGTTCCATCTACAGTGTTGCTACCAATGGAAAGGTGGCTAAATGGAACTGCAGTAAAATGGCATTCATTTGTGCTTCATTGGTTAATGTAAATACACACACTGTTTACAAAAATCCAACATAACATGTCACCTAACCACCTCAACAGGGAAACTCTTCAGACCCATAGGTTAGTTTCTTTATCTGTGGACCTGTTAGTCACTCACAGCTTTGACCCTCAGAAGATCATTCGGATCACTGATCTTCTTCACAAGGTCTGCAGCTTCATGCGATACTGAACAGGAAGAGTCACAGGTTGGTGCAGGCTTTAGATGATGGAATAACCCACCACTGGGAACATCTCACTCTCACTTTCTTCCACTTTTCTTTCTTTCCTTTCCACAATGCGAAAAAATAGTCCTCAGTCACCATTCTTGAGAAGGCAGTGGGCATAAATCCACCACCAAGGTGTCTCAGTATGAAGAACGAGGGACCAAAAAAGCAAAAGAAAAGTGAATGAGGGATGAAAAGTCTCAGAGTTCCTTACGAAAATACCCTAGGTTTCTCTCAAGCTCCTTCCTCTGCTCCAGACTCCAGACTCCATCTTTCAAGCCAAGCTTTTGTGTTTAAAGCATGACAGATTTTTTGGTGCTCTCATGCTAAAGAACAAGAGTTCTAGTGCTAAAGTAGTTAAAAGCTGGCAGGAAGGTGAAGTGGAATCTACTCTAGTTCTTTGTTTTTATATTTACCCTTGGTAACGTTCCAAGTAATCTAAATCAAGGGCAGCCCTTGCACATGCACCAACACACACACAGAAACAGAGACCGAGACCGTGCATGGCTTACAGAGACAGAGGCATTTTAAATCTAAAGTGCTGCCCCATTAAAACATGATCTCTGTGCGTCAGAACCGACACTATGACAAAAACTCTGCGCTACCGACAGGTTCAGTAAAAGCCCCAATCCATGCTTAATGGTCATTCCCTCTCAGGAAGTGCCCTCAGCTGCTCTCAGGGATGGCTGGGGTGGCATGGTGATCTGCCCCTGGTGAGAAGTGGCAGATGAGAAGACTTGGGACAGAGTACAGTTTGGAGGAAGCTACAGGGGTGAACCCTGATGGTTTGTCTGAAGCCCCTCACTGGCTAGGGTAAGTGGGGTAATGTGTGGAGTGTTGCCGGTTGTGGCCCACTGGAAGAGTGGAGTTGTTGTGTTCAGGAGGAAGGTGTGCAGAAAAGAGGTCAGATTCCGCTGCTGACTGAGGACCGGTGTACATCTCACCTACAAAGACATACAGGAGAAAAGTAAGGATGACATAATAATAAAGATTAATTTAACTATGATTCTATTGCACAATACCTTGTGTAGTTCATGAGTAACCACATGTCTTATTTGCTTTAGTTTGACCCTAGAGAAAGATCACTGTCACTGTTGAAATGTTTGTGGACTGCTCACTCAACTATCCTTCTGTAATCCAAGGTATTAACAGAGAGTTTGTGCCACCTCAGCTGCAGTAACAGCCTCTATATTTCTGTAGATGTTTCCACTACACCGCTGGAACACTGCTGTAAAGATTTGACTGCATTCGGCCACGAAATCATCAGTATGGTCAGGTACTGATGTCAGATGATGAGCTCTAGATGACAAACACAACATGCCAAAGAGACTGGACAGAGCTCTATTACTCCAGAGATTCAGTTCCAATGCTCTACTGCCCACTGCAGGGGGACTTTATACCCCTCTAGCCAACGCTTAGCAGTGGCCATTGACACTTTAGGCTCTTGTGTGGCTCCGCTTGAGTGCCCCATCCTAATGTTAGAATGCTTTTGGACATATTTATGCATATTTATGAAGTAGTGCATTTTGTTAAAACTATATGACAAAATAACAACAAAGTAATCTTCCAAATCAGTTAATTCAGTATATTATTTTAAATAATCAAGCATTATTAGTTTTGTGAATACACACAGCAAAAACCGCAATCTCTAACTGTCAACCTGCTACTTTAATTTTAGTTGTGACGGGAACTGTAGTTTTCTAAATTGCCGTTGCACTTGTAAATGTTCTGTTTGTTGTTTAGGCCACAGTGCTCAGACAGTCACTCTAGAGTAGCCTCCTGAAAGCGTCTTTCGGTTCAAAACACACTGAAACTGCTGGAATTCAGTGATAAATAATTTTGCCATGGCAATAGATGGACATGACTTCATCAAGACAGCCATGTATTTGGATAAAAGGGCCACAATCACAGTGCCATAGCTACAACATACAAGAAGCCAGCGTTCAGGGTGGAGTTCTAATGGCCTAAAGGGTCAAACTATGCAAATGTGTTAATGTCTAAAAGACTTATGACATTAGTCATTTACGATCTTAACGTTGTTATTATTATGTCAACTTCGACACCACTGATTTGTATAGATAGATCCCATGTAGACTCTTTACCATTAGCAGGGTCCATTCCTCCTTGTGTTCCTGTGATGTGGTGCCAGAAGGCACTGCGAGGCAAGATGGCTGTGGGCGTACAGGGGTAGGAGCCTGCTTCTGTGTCTTTGGATAGGAGCTAAACAGGTAGTTTAAAGCAAGAAGAAAAGAGTCTGTATTGAGAGTGCTATATTAAGTTGCATATTGACTAGAGATGCATGATTAACCATATTTCTTACTCATTTTGAGAAGAAAACTACAAACCTGCATCACCATAAAAGGGCTATTAAAACTTTTCCATACGACTGTAGTCATGTAGTCAAGGTAATATCATCATTACCAAACATCACATTTATGTGGATATTGTGCAGCCACCATATGTAAAAACCAGAGTGTAGAAATAGATGAAAGGTCATGTGACAGTGAATAACTGAGTGATGCTTACCCTACTGTTCTTCTCCATCTCCATGAGAACCTTCTTGTGCTGCTCAGCAATAGCCAGTGTGGAAGAGTGGACCCTTTGGTAGATCTGCTCCCCTTCTCGTGTCTGAAAAGTATACAGGCCCTCACCACTGTCACACATCCTAAAACAAACAAACACACACACACACACACACACAAAAAAAAAACTTTATACTTTATGAGGCACAGCTATGGTTTATAACATGAAGCACCTTCAGTTGTTACAATCATCTCCCACTAACAGTAACCCCATTAAATGTAATTACTTGTGGACACAGAGATATGATGCACATGTAATACCCTCTTTGCCAGCAGGGGACACTGTAGAACTGCACATCATTCTTGGACCAAAATGTTCTTATCTTTGTCCTTCCAGGGGCACCCTGCAGGCGTTGCAAATCTTTCTTTATTATTTGATCAAAGCGCTGGGGGGAGATAAGAACGCCTCGTCCACCACTGAATTTCCTCTAATCTATTCAATCAATCTCTTTATGAGGTCCTCAGTTCAACAGAGCTCACCTCTGCTTGTGTTTGTATCCTTCAGAAGTTGTGCTGGCCCAGATCATGCATACATAATATGCTACATAATGAACAAAATACACTGATTTACAAAACATATACATAAATAAATGTGTTGAGCTTTAAACTTACAACAGATCCAGGTAACAAGAGTGCACTGTGTCATGTTTACTATATATGTAATATACAGTGTAATGTAAACACAGTGCAAAACTCACCCTTCCCAGCAAAGTTTGAGCAATTTTTGCTAAAGGAGCATTATAATGTAACGTGTTAATGAGTTACGGGGAAAACAGAGAGGATGTAAAGGCTTCACAGCTTCTCAGCTAATACTGGGGGCATGAATGACTTGAAACGTTTCAGTAATTTCAGCAGAGTTTGACCCTCATAATTAAAAACATAATCGCATGGCACTTTCACATAAAACAACGTTCAGCACCATTTTTCCGGAGCTAATAGAAGTGGTTGTGCATTTACATTGCACTTGCCTTTATCTTTTTAAGATCTTTGCTATACCATCCACTACTAATCAAAAAATTACACAACTACACTGGACACACACTTATCAGTCATAACATTAAAACCACCTTCTTATATCTACACACATTGTCTATTTTATCAGCTCCATTGACCATATAGGAGCACTTTGTAGTTTTACACTTACAGACTGTAGTTCATCTTTTTCTCTGTATACTTTGTGACCCTGCTCTTTAGTAAAGCTGATAAAATGGACAATGTGTGTACATACAAGGAGGTGGTTTTATACTTAGGGCTGATCAGTATATAATTCAAACTCTACAATCCATCACTTCACTACACCTTCTAGTGTGACAAATAATTTGGAAGCTTTCGTGTTTTTTGTTTTATGGTTACTGCCGCCCCCAAGGTTTCTTACCTGCCCGCCTCAAAGGTGAAACGGGTGGCATCACGGCCATAGCGGCGGAGCGAGCAGAGTGGCCAAGTGACTAGCTTGGTGCGGGGGTTATGGATGTCCCACAGGTAGATATTCTCATGGGTGATCTGCATCATACACTCTCCATAGATGTCCAGATTGGGACAGGGCAACAGGAACACGTTAAATCGCTCTGGATGAGTCAACAGGGGGAAAAGACAATCGCATGAGTCCAAATGACATAAAAAGTTAAAACATTTGTGCTAATTTACTGGATTGGTGGATATTAACATAATGGTTTTGTGTATTAGAATCCATATTTCTACATGACAAGTGAATGTGAGGGGGTCAAAACACCTGCAGTCTAAAATGTCTACCCGTTGCAGTTTTTACACTGTATTTAAAGTCATACTGTGACCTAAAGCACATGCACAAAGCTGTGTGACTATAAAAAAGATCAGGATGTGATTTGAGTGGGCTGAGGGAGGTTTTGGAGATGTATTTACAAATTTCCACATTTCTAGCGGTTGCTAGCAACATTAACCTCAATGCACTAAAGAGGCATCATTCTGACCCCAAACCTATTTTGGATGATTGACTACCTGTGATAAGTGAGAAACTGTACAGATGTTTTTTTTTAAAAAGCTGAACCATTCGTTCACCAATACTTTTAGGATTCAATATATACAGGACTCTTAGATACAATTATCACAGATTTAAACAGCGATTATGCTGGAGTTTAGGAAGTCTGAACCAACCTGTGTGTTCACACTGAACTCCGGCAGCCAGAAGGTCAGGTTCCCCCAGACTGATGTCATTCAGTCGAGTGCCCAGGCACTCAATAGAGAGAGTTTTAAACCACTCCTCAGCCTCCAGTTCTAGTGGAGTGAACACAAACACTCAAAGTATAAGCTTTAAATTATATAATCGTACTGTGTACTATGTTCACTGTTTCCAATAGCAAGAAGTGCAGGCCCTATCTAATAAGCGAAAAAAACACCAGAGGGCCTCCTAACAACTTCTGGGTTTTAACTATGTTACCATGATTTTTTCTAAGAAGCTTGAGTGAGGGGAAAATTAATCATGTCTTGAAAAAACAAAAAAGCAAAAAAAATTATTAGCTTATATAGAAACAGCTACTTTTTTGGTGTTAACATTAGGTCATTTTATGGATTTGGTTTAATTGGACAACAAAAGATGCCTGGCCAAAAAAAAAAGTTGCCACCTGGATATAACATAACAAACAGGTACGAGCCTCCTATTTGATAATTACTGCATGGGCGATTATCTTTTAGGTGGCAACAAGTTATTTAACCCTAACTGGTGCGTTGCTTCTCATGTCTTAAACAACCATGTCGAAAGACATATCCCATGGTCGTGGACAAGATGTCAGTCTGTTTGAGAAGGGTCGAATCATTGGCATGCATCAAGTAGAGAAAACATCTAAGAAATACGTCTGGAAAAAATCCTGAATGAGCGCGATCGGCGATCACTTAAATGTTTGGTGAAATCAAATTCGAAGAAAAACAACAGATAAACTCAAGGCTATGTTTAATAGTGACAGTAAGAGCATTTCCACATGCACAATGCAAAGGGAACTCAAAGGATTGGGACTGAACAGCTGTGTAGCCTTACGAAAAAACACTTATCAGTAAGGCTAACCAGAAAAAAAGGCTTCAATTTGCTAGGGAGCATAAGCTCAAAAAATGAGATCAGCGGACAACCTGAATATACTGAATGACCAGGTTATTCCATCAATGGACTTCTTCCCTGATGGCACGGGCATATTCCAAGATGACTATGCCAGGATTCATTGGGCTCAAATTGTGAGAGTGTGGTTCAGGGAGCATGAGACATCATTGTCACTCATGGATTGGCCACCATAGAGTCCAGACCGTAACCCCATAGAGAATCTTTGTAGGGCTGCAGCTATCAATTATTTTAGTAATTGAGTACTCTAGCAATTTTTTTCCATTGATTCATCGAGTAATCCGATAATATATATATATATATATATATATATATATATATATATATATATATATATATATATATATATATATATATATATATATATATATATGACAGGTTTCTTAACATTTATTGCTTAAATTGCATATAATACAGTTTAAAAGAAAACATTACTATTATTGAAATGTATTACTAGATCTATGTGTCATACTGTAAGTTCACATGTTCATATAGGAAGCTCTATTGTACGACACGTGAAATTAGCTACTCCTTTAGGGGCACCAGCAGCTAGAGTTATCTGCTTACCAGGAGCCAGGGCGCCGGACATTAGCAGCAACCTTAGGGCGTTAGCAAAGAATAGATATTCGAGGATAGTGATTCACGTAGGTGGTAACGATATCCGTATGCGGCAGTCTGAGGTCACTAAGAGTAATATTAAAGAGGTGATCAAAATAGCCCATACGATGTCCGATGCCGTAATATGCTCTGGCCCTATTCCAAGATGGCAGGGTGCTGAAGCTTACAGCAGGCTTTGGGCGCTACACTGCTGGATGTCCAAGTGGTGTGCAGAAAAACATGTGGGCTTCATAGATAATTGGTTCAAGTTTGAGGGGAAGTCTGGTCTCATAGGGCGGGACGGTGTTCACCCCACGCGGGAGAGTGCCACTCTGCTATCGTGCAGCATAGCCCATAGCCTCTTAGTTAGTCGGCAGAGCAGCGTAGGTAGTTGCTGACTGTCCAGAGCCGAGACCAGGCAGCAGACAAACAGGCTAAACCAACCGTCTGCTCGCTGCCTTGAGACGTCACCTAGGTACAACTATATTGAGACTGTTTCACTGCCCCGAATTAAACACAAACTTAGAAAATCTAAATCAGTTTGTTTAAATAACTTAGTTAATATAAGAATATTAGATCCAGTATCTAGCTGCAGTGTTTCTGAATTAAGGTTTGGTTTATTTAATATAAGATCACTGAACTCTAAGGCTGTCATTGTAAATGATACAATAACGTATCATAAAATTGATGTGTTATGTCTCGTAGAAACATGGATTAAACCTGAGGAATATTTGACATTAAAAGGAGGGGGTATATGTGTCATTATAGAGGGTATAGGGGGTATATGTGTCATTCATAAAAATTCATTAGACATGAGTCAGAAACACAATCTCACTTTCAATTCTTTTGAAATTCTTCTCATAAACATCACCAATCCGACCACTAATAGAAGTGTACTCACCCTAGTCAGCATTTATAGACCACCAGGACCTTATCTGAATTCTTAAAAGAATTCAGTGACTTTGTTGCAGATCTAGCAGTGAGCACTGAGAAAGTAATAATTGCAGGAGATTTTAATATTCACTTTGAAAACTCAGCAGATCCATTAAAAAAGGCTTTCTCATATATCTTAGACTCTGTAGGTCTCACTCACTCAGAATGTAATAGGGCCTACACATTCCTGTAATCACACACTAGATCTAGTTTTGACCTTAGGTGTTGATATACATAATCTTACTGTTCTTCCACAGACTTCAGTAGTTTCAGATCACTACCTAATTTCATATGAATTGAGTCTTAGTAAAAAATTATGTACATCACCCCATTATTGCATGAAATGCTCAATAATGCCAAATACATCTCAGCACTTTATTGAAATCCTTCCAGATTTTTCAACCATAATTTTTCCATCATCACACCCAACAGAGCTAGACAGACTAACTGACTGTGTAGAAAATACGCTCAGATTAACTTTAGACAACGTTGCACCTATAAAAATTAAAAAGATGCAACAGAAAAAGCTCGCTTCGTGGTACAACAATGAAATACGCACCTTAAGACAGACAGTACGGAAATTAGAGCGCAAATGGAGAGTGACCAAGCTGAAGGTATTTCACTCTGCTTGGAAGGACAGCCTTAGCAGTTACAGAAAGGCACTTATTAAAACACGCTCAGCATACCTGTCCACACTCATCGAACACAACAAAAACAATCCTAGAGTTTTATTTAGCACCATCGCAAAACTTACCAAAATTCAGGCAGGAACGGAACCTCAGATACCCGCCAACCACAGCAGCAATGATTTCATGGACTTTTTCAATAGCAAAATCGAGAATATTAGACAAAAAGTTCTACCAATACAAGTAACCTATCCTTCGTCCGGTTTGGCTCAAACAGCACAAAATGTGGTTTTAGAAGAAAGACTAGAAAGAAACATTCTGTCCACTACAGCAGACAGAACTAGAAAAACTTATCTCTTCTTCAAATTCTGCTACATGCACACTCGATATGATTCCAACAAGCCTATTGAAACAAGTATTACCAGCTATTATTAAACCTATCTTAACTATCATCAACTCTTCTCTTAGTCTGGGTCATGTACCTAAGTCTTTTAAACTAGCTGTGATAAAACCCTTGATAAAGAAGCCAAATCTTGACCCCAGAGAACTGTCCAGTTATAGACCGATTTCCAATTTACCTTTTATCTCTAAGATTTTAGAAAAGACTGTAGCTGGACAACTCTGTTCTCATCTATATAAGAACAACATATATGAAAAATTCCAATCTGGTTTTAGGCCACATCACAGCACAGAGACAGCTTTAGTTAAGATAACAAATGATCTTCTTCTTGCCTCTGATCAGGGGACCACGTATCTCTACTGGTGTTCCTCGATCTAAGTGCAGCTTTTGACACTATAGATCACACTATTCTCTTGGACAGACTAGAAAATATAGTTGGAATCACAGGAACAGCGTTATCCTGGTTCACATCTTACTTTAGTGATCGCTTTCAGTTTGTAAAGATAAATAATGTATCGTCTAACTCTACAAAAGTGAAATATGGAGTTCCACAAGGTTCTGTTTTAGGTCCTCTGTTATTTACACTATATATGCTACCATAAGGCTCAGTTATAAATAGACATGGAATTAGTTTCCACTGTAATGCCGATGATACACAACTGTATATATCAGCCAAACCAGATGATAAATCCAGATTAAATAAGATAGAAGATTGTGTAAGAGATATTAGACTTTGGATGCTACAGAACTTCCTTCTTTTGAACCCTGACAAAACGGAAGTTCTCCTCCTCGGCCCAAAGGCTGCTCGGATTAAATGTTCAGATTTAATGTTAAATCTTGCTGACTTCTCTGTAGTTCCTGGTTCAGTAGCCAAAAATCTTGGTGTAACAATTGACTCAGATCTGACATTTAATCAACACATAGGTAATATTACAAGACCAGCGTTTCTTCACCTACGAAACATTTCAAAGATAAGAAATGCGTTATCTGTGTCTGATGCTGAAAAGTTAGTGCATGCCTTTATAACCTCAAGGCTAGATTACTGTAATGCATTATTGTCAGGATGCTCCAGCAGGAACCTGAATAAACTTCAGTTAGTTCAGAACGCTGCATCTAGAGTACTAACTAAAACCAGGAAATTCAATCACATCAGTCCAGTTTTATCAGCACTACACTGGCTTCCTGTTAAATTCCATATCGACTATAAAATTCTATTACTGACGTATAAAGCCCTGCACGGTCTCGCACCGGAGTACCTGCAAGATCTAATTTCCTATTATGAACCGCCCCGTTCACTCAGATCACAGGATGCTGGTTTTCTAATAGTTCCTAAAATTCAGAAGACTACAATGGGGGGAGAGCTTTTTCCTACAAAGCCCCAAAATTGTGGAATAATCTCCCAGTTAATGTTCGGGACTCTAACACAGTCTCAATATTTAAGTCTAGACTGAAAACATACTTGTTTAGTGTAGCTTTTGGGAATTAATCTTCTCTTTTAGATAAAGGCAGGAGATCTGGGGGTTCTTGGACACAGAAGTTTATAGTAAACTGAGGTGCTGTTGTTCCACCACTTCACACGATCACACAGGTTTGTTGATGGTGGAGTGGGGGGACCCCAGTCTCTCAGGGTGCTCTCATGTCCATGTTACCTTCTGGTTCTCTCCTTTTAGTTTAGGCTGTTATAGTTAGTCGCCAGCCGCACTCTAAAATTCTGAAAATTCATATTCTCTACAGTCATACTCCCGAGCCCAACTAACTCTCTCTCTTTACTCTTCCTGAGGAAATGACTGTCCTCCCGTCTGTTGAAGGACTGATCATCGGGCCATCACCCCACCATCACCAGCCAGCTCACCTGTCCATTTACTGCTACACCCTCAGTTACATCACGGTGCCATCCAGATGCACCAGCACTGAGATAGGATGGGACTGTTTCAGCTCACGCCCACTTAACATAAAGACTCAGTCATAGACTGCCTCAGCCAGAGACTGCCTCAGTCATACACTGCCTCTATCTGTGCAGCTTCTAAAGCTTTGTCATCCAGATTTCAAACAGAGGCTCCTTTCTTTGGTATTTAGTTCAAACTGTAAATACTGTTTGACCAGAGGAGGATGGGTCTCCCCTTGTGAGTCTGGTTCCTCCCAAGGTTTCTTCCTCCAGTTGAGGGAGTTTTTCCTTGGCACTGTTGCCTCTGGCTTGCTCACTGGGGGATATATGTTATAACTGTCTGTTTTCAAAACTCTGTAAAGCTGCTTTGAGACAACATCGTTGTCAAAAGCGCTATATAAATAAACTTGACTTGACTTGACATGACTGCCTACTGTACGCTCAGTGTACTATGCAGAAGCTTGTCCTACACTTGCTGACCCACTTACTGCAAACAAACTAAACTGAGTTTTCTTGCTGTACTGGATTTGGTGCATTTTAGGCTCCAAATTGCTACAAACACCATCTGATATTTAGTTTACTGTGCATTTTATGCATCACTGGGAGGGGAAAAGAGTGTGTGAGAGGTGTATGTTCTTGTGAGGGTGTGTGTGTTTGTAACTATAATCAAAACGGTAAAGTGAAAGTTCAAGCTTTTATTTTTTGTGGTTATGTTCTTAAGCAAAGCATAGATCATTTACAGACATAACTCGCTATCACACAGACTTACGTTCTTAACTAGCCATTATATATAACCACAACCAACATACATGCTTTACTAGCCTTCATCTCAACTAGCCATCCACTGATTTAAGCTGAATGTTATCGTTACTGTGTGTCGCTCCGCTCTGTGGACTGGACGTGCTGAAACATTGAAACACTGATGTGGTGCTCGGCTAGGGGGTTACCGTAAAACTCTTTCAGTTTGCTTGGAAAGCTCAGTTGTCTGCTTTCTGCAGTTAGCTTCTTATTTGAATTCCCCGTTCCACCTTAAATGGTATAGAAGTTACGTTCCGCCTGTAACTGCTGCGTCATTTAAAGTGGAAAGGCGGAATTCACATAAGAAGCTAACTTCAGCCACGTCTTTGTTCAAGTTTACGCTCAGTAACGGCTCTCTCGGCTAGTTCGGTTTTACAGTAGACCTTAGACACTGTGTATGGTTTTCTCTGGCCCGTCTCTTCTGGTCACCTCTCCTTATTCTCTCTCTCTTTCTCTATTTTGCACTCCGCGCCATCAAATCACGTCTTCTTCGTGTCACCTGGTAACACCGTAAGCGCACGCTGTGCAACAGTAAAAGTTATCCGTGCGAAACAGCGCGCTGTATATGATTGCATGAGTTAAACGAATCTTCGAGCCAAAGAATTTATGTCGATAACTTTTTGTAATCGAGTTACTCGAATTAATCGAGGAATACTTTCAGCCCTAAATCTTTGGGATGTGCTGGCGGAAATAAATCTTGTGACATTGCAGAAGCTTATCGAAACAATGCCACAGCGAATGGATGTCGTAATCCAAGCTAAAAGCGGTCCAACAAAATATTAGAGTATGCGACCTTTTTTTGGTGGAGACCTTTTTAATGGCCAGGCAGTGTATTTAACAAGTGTATACGGTGTCTGTCTAACAAAGCATGTTCAGCGTTGACAGGCTTGTTGATTATATTTCAGCTTCACAAAATCAAAAAAGGTTAGACACGGTTAAGTTGTTTTACAACAACAGTTAACAGCTTTCTCAGATAATCCTGGTCTAGATACTCAAATTAAACCCTTGTGTGTGCACATGAAAGCATGACATTCATAACAGCCAAACGTGAATGGTGAGAAGGAGAATGCAAAAATAAATAATGCTACCTCAAAAAACGGCAAGACGGTCTCCACTGAGGTTAGATCAAACTACATAGTTCTTCGGGATATTTGAGTAAATGCAATGTTATATATGGGACCATGAACACTTTCCTAGTGAAAAGAAAATATAATAGTCTATATCAAGGAAATCAGCAAAGGGCCAGTTTGGCTTTTGCCAGTGGGAACTAATGTTAACTAGGTTTTCTAGTTAATGTTAACTTATATTATAAAATTTCTTATTAAAAAAGAAGAAAGCAAATGTGAAAATGTTTGTTCTGTGCCTGTTATTTGATCTGTTGTTGTGTTTGAACCTAGAAATGGATATTTACCTTAAATTACACAGATTAAAATCTTAAACAAGCATCCAATCATTAGCAATATGTCAATAGTCAGTTATAAATGTATATAATTCCAACATCTCGCAGTATTCATCAAGTCAACATTCATTCAAATGTTGACTTTCATTTGACAGCATATCAGCTAATTAGGCTGGTAAAAGTATCCCACATGCCACATGTTTCCTCTCAAAGTAGTAATGAAGTCTAACCTGATTCACAGGTGAAGGTCCGAGAGGTGTCATCAGTGAAGACGATGGCCACGGCTTGGCGCTTGGTGTCACGTGGTAATCTTGTCACATTTTTCACATTACTGATTTCTGTCACCTGTGGACATTCAGAGCAGGAGAGTAAAGCTTAAGCATTTGGATTTGGTTGCAGACGTTAATGTAATGGCTTTTTGTCTGTGGTCTACAGAGGACATTATAAGAAATTAAGAGACTCATCATCTCGTAAAAAGCTTTAACTGAGAAATCAAGAAGAGAAGAAGGCTGAAGAAGCGACTAAAGCTGGATCAGATAAGAGAGTGGGCATGATCAGCAAGTGGGACAATATATACTTCTTTAAACTTTTTAATTGATTTCTGGCAGACCGTCCGTGCATGGGTGGCTGTGTGTGTGTCTGTGTAAAGGGGAGGATGGTCTCCTGCCTAAAGTATTGATTACCAGAAACAGGAAGATTCAGGACAAAAGCAGACATGCACAGTGACACACATGCACAAAAACACATACTGCTGGACATTTTCAAACTTGATTTTGAGCTTTCTTGACTGACACAGTGATGCCTTGCTGGTATGTGATTATACTCTATATTGACAATGTTTCATGCATTAAATAAGTTAATCGCCGTAGATATGATACTATAGTCATAATACAGTTTTAGTGTTATATTTAATAATTTCTTATACTCAGGGTGGAGATGTAATGGGATGCAAGAAATAGGAATGTGCATTCAGAATACAGAAATATGGTATCTATATTCAATTATAATGACTATTTAGAACAATATTATTAGAATACACACACACACATACATTATATTATACATATATATATATATATATATATATATATGAGAGAGAGAGAGAAAGAAAAAGAGAGAGACCTATATTTATTATAACCACCTCCTTATATCTACACACATTGTCTATATTATCAGCTTCACTTACCACAGAGGAGCACTTTGATGTTCAACAATTACAGCAATTACATACTTTACTTCTTTGAGTCAGGACCACCACAGAGCAGGTACCATTAGGGAGGTGGTCACTCTCAGCACTGCAGTGACGTTGATGTGGTGGTGGTGTGTTCAGTGTGTGTTGTGCTTGTGTGAGTGAATCTGCTGCTGTAGTGTTTAAACAAACATTTTGTGGCAACATTTTGTGACATTATCCCATATGCCATTTAACTTAAATCACATATGGGATACGAGACGAGGTAAATTGTTCATAAGTGCATGAGACAGCAATGTGGGTGAGACAAGAAAAAAGAGACAAGATAATGTTGATAATTTAGTTCTTCAGTTATTTTTTTTCATGAAACAATTATTTCAGAACAATCATATGAAGAAAATCCTCAAAAAATTCTTGCAAAAATCGCAACTTTACAGGAGAGGTCTTTAATTTTCATCAATGGAACCAGATTTTTTTCTGAGCTATTTTGGAGCATTTCCATTAGTCCATTCATCATGAAATGGCATCATACAATGTAAATGGCAGCTGATCTTTTCAAATATAAAAATGGACAAAAACGGAGGTACATGTTTTTCTTTGGACAGCTACGATATATTGCTACGTTTCAAGTATAGTAAAGGAATACGTAACTAAATACAATTTGATATTCAGTATTTTCAAAGTATTCTACCAAACCCTGGTTATAAAAGATCCCACACCGATATTTCATTGAACCGCCCTACTTTTTTTTGGTCAAGATCATACCGACGGCAGTAGTTAAATCACTACACTACAGTTCAGCACATTCCAAAGAATATGAATGAGGTTACATTTGAGGGGTAAAATAAAATATTTCTTACGCTCCCTGAACCACTCTTATACATCTGGAACTTATCATGCTGAAACATGCACACACCACCAGGAAAAAATCTATTGATGGTTTTTTAGCCCATTCAATTGGTCATCTGACTTCATTTTATTGCCCCATTCCCCATTCCTATTCCTGATTTTCTATTAGATATAGATCTTTTCCACCACCACAGGATACGTCTTCCCACATGGTTGTTTATAAAACGAGAAGCTGCTCACTGTACAGTTTAGATTAAAATAATTGTTGCCATCTGAAACATATTAATCACGGCAGTAATTATCCAATCAAAGACTCTTAGGTATTAATTAATCCATATGGCAGCCTTTTTTGCCAAGCAACATATTTTACTTCCTTCTGGCCCTCTAGTGGTCATTCCACCATTCCAACTAGAATACTCCCAGTATGTGACATGAGACCACATGTTGGAAAAAAATGTTTTTTTATGTAAAAGTCAGAAATGACTAAATACCTTATATATTTCAAAACACCTTAATATATTTTCAGATAGAAGTAAAATAAGTTGCCTGGCCAAAAAAAGGCTACCATATGGATTGAGTTTTTTTTAAAATTTTATTTACATCACTTAAGTACTGCATAATGAAGTGTTGCCAGGTTTATACAGTTTCAGGTGTTCTCAAATGTTTGACAGGTACTGTAAATAGTAATTGCTGTGTACCTTAGGACAGGCTCTAATGTAGGCTGACTTCTCATCAGGGTATTTTTCCAGACGACGAGGTCCTTTGCTGGAAGATTTTTTAAATACCAGCCAGCAGCGCCGATAGATCTGAAACACACACACGTAATGAATGAAACTTATTTATCCTTACTCATCCTCGCAAGCTAACAGAGTATGGGTTTAATAATTATAAGCTACTCTACTGTATATTTTACCCCTGTGTATTTATTAAGAATAAAGATACTCATCAGGCTATAATACAGAAAAAACTGTGGAACACCAAACACATCAACCATAACTACTTGTTAGCTGATGGACTCATTTCCTATGATTAATGCAAAAGTAATGAAACAAAAAGTAATTACTATGAACGCTCTCTAAAATCTAATGATTAAATATCAATTTTTATGTACAGGTAAACCTGATGCATGATGTTTGACGTACATGACGACAATGAGTTCAATCTTTAGAAAGCTTTAACTATAAATTTGCTTACAACCGGCATCCTGTTGGAAACAACCAACCAACCAAAAAAACATATCACCAGAAATTTTGAAGCTGTAATATATTTCCATCCCACAAAGGTCAAAAAAGGCAAAACTCGTGCCTACAGCTGTCACACCCTGCCTGTTTCCCCTGTCTGGTCTTGTCTGTCTATGTTCATGTTTATGTCCCTTCGTCCTTCCCATGTGCGTTTGTTTACATTTCCGTCATGTGCTTATGTTTTTGTCATGTGATCTGTGTCTCCACCTTCCACCTGAAACTCATCTGTGTCTCCTCCCCTTGTCACCAGCTGTCGCCTATTTCCCCTTGTTATACTGTGTATAGAGTCTGCCTGTTTTGCCCTTTTCCACGTGGTTCTTTTTGGGCTATGTCTGTCATGATAGCAAGCTGTTCTGTTTGTCATTACTTTGTGTTTTGTTTTGCTCTGTTTTTCATTAAATTCTCGATAAAGCTTGCATGTGTGTCCGCTTTCATCTAATTCTCGCCTCCTATGTGACAACAGCGGCATAAAAACAGTATTAGTACACTCGTTATTTAGTCTATTTTTGCATATTTGTCAGATCCTCTTACAAAATACAATATACGAATATAAGACACAATGAATGTGAAAAAATCTGAAAAATATAATCGCTCCCTAAAATTAATATCTGGTTCTGCAACTTGTAAAAGGAACAACTGCAACCAAACACTTCTAATTACTGGAAATCAGGCTTTTACATCACGGTGGTGGCATTCTGGCCCACACTTCTTTGCAGAATCGCTTTAATTCAGCCACACTTGAGGACTTAGCATTAACTGCCCATTTAAGGTCTTGCCTCAGCATCTTGATAGTCTCATCCAGAGAACATTGCTCCAAAATGCTCATAAAGGGGTCATCAAGTTGTTTTTAAGCTAATGTGAGACAAGCCTTTATATTCAGTGGCTTGGCTTGCAACTTTTATCGATACCGTTTTGGCCGTCTTGTTTGATCCCAAGTATTGACTAAATACAGTTAATTGGTTGATAGAGTAACTAATGAAAGCCACTTTTGTCTTCAATAAATGAAATAAAAAAATATCTTTTGTGTTTACTTAGCTTACAAGTGTGAGGATAAGCAGAAAACAGAAGAAATTATTTAGGGGCAAATACTTTTTAATGGCGCTGTAGTGGCTCCTCACCAAGCTAGAGCAATGTAGTAGAGTGTATACTGTCTATTGTGAGAACAGTCAGAGATCGTTATTTAGAAGCTACACACAGTGATATGAAGCACGTCTGCTGTGAAGAGCAAGCAATTATTTTTTTCAGTGCATTAATGACATTTGAGCAAAGGTGTCAAAAGTATTCACATTCATTACTCAGGTAGAAGTATAGATACTAGGGTTTAAAAATACCTCTGTAAAAGTTGAAGTATCAACTCAAGCTTTTTACTCCAGTAAAAGAGTAAAAACTACTTAAAGTATAAAAGTACAAGTAATGTAAGGGGAAAAATGGCATTAAGGACAAAAGCTTAGGTCGCACCACAGGGGCCTATAGTTCACTAGCCCACCTCCCCATTAAAATTCTTCTAAAACCCTCCTTCTTGTTTCAGTCGCATATATGGCAATTGAAAATGAAGGTGCTTTAGTACAATGCAAATATATTAAAGAACCATATACGTGTCCTACAGAGCATTAACATGCGTTTCATGGAGCGGAAGATATGATGACTATAGTTGCCTATAAGTATTGTAATGGTGCAAAAAGTCAAACTTCAAAGACATGTTATCAATAACCTTTACTGGAATGTAAATGTACATGAATGAAAACAAGCTGAAAATGAAATAGCAAACCTGCCAACCTGGCATTTTTTTTGAGTAGCAACATCTTGCGGTGGTGCGGCGCAGCACATCACGGCATGGCACCGCGCGAGGTCAGGAACATTTGCACCCGGACAACGGGAATCAGTGAATCTCATCCCATTTCGTTACTGTTCTGTTAAACTGTTAAAACTAGCGCTAGCGTCGTTGTCTTCATTTCCCCAACAGGTCGCTCACGAGTGTGCGAATAAACTCAAAGCCATCCATGACTCGTATTTTAAAGTGACTTTCGTAGTTTGATGTCTAAATGCGTATCTGCTACGCAAAATGCGGAAAGGTTGGCAGGTCTGAAATAGCAATAACGAGGCTATAGGTGCGTCCGAAATCACCTACTTGCGTACTATTTAGTTGGCGAAATCAGTAGCGGCGTGGCTAGTATTTCCGGATACCTAGTAGGCATCGAGTAGTAGGAGAACGGTTCCCGAATGACCTACTGAATCGCCAGCCATTTTTATGTAGGCGAGCACAGCACACTACGCTATCCCATGATTCACTTGGAGCCACGGAAGAACGGTTAAAAAAACGGTTAAAAGCTGAACGTCGACTGTGCGAACGCAGCCATGGCTAGTGAATTGCCGCTACAGAAGTTAGTGTTACTGCTAAGGTAAACAATGATTAAATTCCTCCTCTGAGTTACAGTTCGACACTGTCTGAGTACATATTCAACAAAAACACATCAGTGTCACAAAAAGCATCTAAATCTGTCAGTAAACGGAGCTTTTAAATGAATAGCAGGACTTTTACGGTGGTGGTCTGACGTCTTGCTAACAGGACGCTGGCAATATGGCGGACGTAGTACGTCCAAGCTTATGTGGCTACTAAACTCGCCTACTGAAATACCCTACTTGTCTGCCGCTCGAGCAGTACGTACTGACTGTAATCTAGAATCTACTGACTAGTAGGCGATTTCGGATGCACCTTATGATTTAAAATAAAAGGAGTAGAAAGTACAGATAATGATAGTGCAAATGTAAGGAGTAGATGTAAAAAGTCAGCTGAACAATAATTACTTCAGTAATTGACACCTCTGTATTTGAGCTCCTTTGCACTCTTTCTCTCTCTCTCTCTATTTCTCTCTCTGACTGTCTCTCATTCTAACTTCTCTCCTCCCTTGTCATTTCTCTCTCTCTTTCTCTCACTCTCTTTTTACTTTCTCTCTCTCTCTCTCTCTCTCCTGTTTGTGCCTTTGATGCCCTTCAACTATCAAACCTACAGTTGCCACAGAAACCTCATACTGAGGCACCTGCTTGGTAAACTGACCACACCTGAGACAAGTCTTTCTCTCGCTCTCTCTCTCTCTCACACACACACACACACACACACACAAGCACATATTCAATACACTCACATATGCACAATCAAACAGTCATACCTAGGTGCACAAAATCACACAATCATACACATAGACAGACAAACAAGCAAGCACAGACCAACATTCAAAAGTTTAGAATCACTGTTCTGAAGTTAAATCCTAACTACACTTATTTGTAGATGCAGCTATACAATTATTTTAATATCAAGTTTATTCTCTGTAAAAATGTAGACATTCTGATGATGAACAGAGCAGTTAATGTTTCCACACTATCAACAGCAGTCTACTTTGAATGCCTTACATTGCCTGCATGTAGACATTGTAGACATGTAGACAACAGTAGCATCACCAAGACCAGATAAATGGCCTCAAAATGTCCCCCTCTTGACCAATAACTCGTAGAGTCGAAAGGCTTGGAGTTGACTCTTTCATCTCAATTGGCTCAAGGGACATCCTAATGGAAGGAAGTGTAATGCAGGAGACGGTTTAAGCACTAAGAGTTAAATTACCACCTTTCAACAAACTGCTCACAAAAACGTTTCTATATATCCTGCATGACAATATTTAATTTCTTCAGGAATACAATAAACTAGAAAAGTGCATTTCCTGAAGAAAACACAGAATGGTCGCGCAGTGCAAGGGACGTGGGATGAATAAATGACAAGTAGAGGAGTGTAGGTCAGTGTGTTTGTGGATCTGCCCTGAATGAGTACATGCAGTTATGTGGCTGTTGGTTTAACCATAATGTTTGGCTGCACTCAAAAATGAATAGGACTCTATGGGGGAAATAAGAAGGAAAGAAAAAAATGACAAACAGACGAGTGTGGGTCAAACCAACAATGCAGTCATGGTCAGGGTCTGCGCTGAGTGCATGCAAAACGGTGTCTGTCGGTCCAGCAGAAATTCAGTAGATTGGTGTGCAGTTTTCTATCCTTCTCATTCTCTATGGGAAATTTTTTTTTGGAAAAATCCTGCAAAAAAACAAAGCTGGAAAGTCTGAAGTTGGATTGGAGCCGATATTTCGTAAACTTTTGAGTTACGTGCTAAAGATCTGGCAGAAAGCAAAAAACAAATAGCAATATAATTTCTAATAAACCATAATATTTTGTAACAGAAATAAAAAATAAAAAAATAATCACACTCACATGCTATAACTGGGGTTGCATGGGTAGCTGGAGAGCTGAATAAAGAGCGGACGAAGGCAGGGTCGGAGACAAACGCAAGCTTTTAAACAAATAATACTTTTGATAAAGAAACAAAACAAAGGGTAAACAAAACGAGATACAACGACGTAACACCACAGGAATACCACAACCAGTATTCACAACAATGGCCAACCCAGACAGACTGCAAACAAAGGGTATAAATAACACTGATAGACAAGAGAGAACAGGTGACTGTGCTAAACACTAATGGGACACAAGTGAGCAAGGCAGGAAAATGACATTGACAGGACGTAAACAGACACATGACACAGCAGGACGTGACACATACACACACCTAAAACATTGATGGATTAAATAATATATGTAACATTACATAATATCTAATGTTGTGAGCTACAAATTCAGACAAAAACGTTTCTATACATCCTGCATGACATTATTTAATTTTTCCAGATCATGTTGTAAAATAAACCATTATCAGAAATGGGACATGAAATGAAAAGAAAAAACAAAACAAAACAAAAAACGCAAAAGACCATGTTTTTTACAGAATGTTGTGAAAAAGATAATAAAGCTCCTCTTTTTTGCCAGTTTCTTGTTCAAATTTTGATTCTACAAAGCCAACTTAAGGGGACTAAAGGGGGACGGCATCCAAACTATCATCACTGTAATCCAGCTACTAAAAAGGGAGTAAACTACGTTAAATATTTGCTGTTTCCCTTCATCATGTGCTCAGGGGCTATCTTGGTTATAAATAAGTCAAATCCATCGACTCCTAAGGCAGGAGTCGAGAATCAGAATAGAATCCCGAAGATCCAGAGTCGTGCATCACTACTTGTCACTGCTGCGGATAAAGCAAATGCACAAAATACTCCAAAAACAGAAACCCCATCTGTGACATCTGTGTCTTAATCATTTAATTACCATAATAACCACACATATGCACAGGGAGTAACAGAATAAATAAGAAATAAGAGAGAGAGAGAGAGAGAGAAAGAGAGGAACTTTCTATGATAAGCTTTGAAATATTTCCTTTTGTTTTGAAACCCTGAGGCAAAAACCAGCTTGGGGAGAAAATGTCAAAGCTATTTGGCTGTTAGTATTTCTACGTCTTTTAGTTAAAGTCAGGATGCTTAGGATTTGTTTGAATTAAAAGGAAAGGCGGCTGCACATGTCTTATTAACTAATACCTTTTTTGCTTATAGTAACAAAACAAAATCACTCCACATACAGAACTCAAATTATTGCCTTGATTTTATTTGTCTGTCCAAATAAAAACTTAACTGACTTTCCTATTTTGCATCTCTATGTCTTAGAACCAAAAATGCTATTGTTGTCAGTTATTTCTAAGATGTATGTAAATTACTTATGTTTTCATTTTTTTGTTCTGTTTTCTGCCTCATAAAAAAATAAAGTTTTTTATAACTTCAGTGTGAGTAGGTGGGCTCAAAAGGTAGACACATGTAAACTTTAATATGTAAGCTTTAATATGTAAACTGGGGAGTGAACAGCACTCATTTTGAAATTTTAACAGTGTTCACATACCATAACTAACTTTTATTTACGTTTTCCATGATTTGGGGTCTTTTTGGTGTTGGCAATGTATATGGCCTTTTTACACCTTCATCCTTGATCATGAACAGCTGAGAGCTTATCGGGATGACAACTTTGGTTGCCAGTTCATTGATTTGTTGTTATTGCTGCTGAGGACGACACACCTGATCTGTTTATATGGCATTATTAATTAAGATGTGTGCATGTGAAACAATCCAGGGCACCAGTTCATTCATATTAAGGAGAGATATGGGACACAAAACACAAACACAAAAGTGCTTTAGCAATGTCTAGTCCTCATTTATAGTAACAAAATGAGAGAAGACTTTCTATGTTCATTTTTGTTGCTGTTGTTGTATAACAGTAGTTGGCTATAGACTTCAACAACAAGAAGGTTGAGATATTCCACTGCGTACAAAAGTCAATTCCCGACCATTCACTGTTAACATTTAACTGTAGTTAAATGGTGGTGATTATCTGTGTTGTTTGTGTGCGATTTTGAGGAATCAATTTGTGAGACTGCTCAAACTGCAAGACTGCAAGGGAGCAAAATTTCTGACTTGAAAATCCATCTGATCATCCAACTGCTCAGTCGGAGCTTGTTTGGGTAATTAGACATCGTTTCCTTTTCTCACACTGCATGTCAACAATGACCAATGAAGCTGAAATCATAACATTTCGCTGATGACAACCAAACAGGGTTTAAAAAGGGTCTAAAGCTGCACAGTGGATAGAATAGCATCAACCTCTTTTCATGAGAGCAACAGAAAGTCAGCTGGGGACAGCATGTTAAAAATACTGATGTAGTATAAATGTCTAGAGTGGTGTTTTATAGCAGTAAGGAACGGAAAGTTCAAGGAACGCTGTTTACAGAGCAGGTAGAAGATGGATTCCTTGTTTGCATAATTTCGTCCCTGGAGGTTCAGCTAAATCCCCTGTAAACAGGCTGTGTGTGTCACCAGAGAAGAGGGGGTGAGTGAGTGAAGGAGAGGGAGAGGAAGGGCGAGCAAGCAAGAGCAAGGCTGAGTGAAGTACGAAGACATTAGCTAGATTGATCAGGAAATCCTTGTTTTACGGGTTCTTTCACTATAAGTTGGACGTTTAGTGCACCGATTAACACCCACACACACATCAGTGACAGGCAATCGTTTCCTTGTCCCCTATATGCAGCCCAAATGGCTCAGTTCTGCCTCAAGCATGTTAAATGTGTGCTGTTATAGTAATCCCCTCCCTCGGGGGGTCTCCCACAGTCAGGCTTGGGCCACCCGGCTCCAACAACAGGATTAGTCTGCTACATAACACCGGCAGGTTCACGCAGCGGTGATAAGGTTATAGACACATAGACTTAGCGTGGAACTCCTGCAGCAGTGAAACACCTGTAGCCCTAAGTGTAAGCTAATGAGTGATAGCGCAGCAGGTAATGGAGGAACAAAGTGGGTTACAGTGCTAAATATGAACTGAATAAAAGAATGTAGGACTTTCAGAGGAGAGGACGGAAGCAGAGTGAGAACGCAATGTGCCACTGACATGTTTAATAAGCAGGCAGGGTCACTTTGCCTTGCAATTGGATTTCATTTTGGCCAGTTTTCAGCTTTTTGAACCTTTATCCGATCCTCCCCAGAGGGTTTTGTTCTGCTAGGCATCTTGGAATTGTCTAAGAATAACAGGACCATTATAACAAGGCCCAGTCAGCTGTCCTACACCAGAACGGCAGAAATCAATTAACGTCAATCAAAATCAAATTTAAAATAGCAAAAAGCCCAGCTGTGTATGCTAACACCTCAGGGAACGAACTGATCTGTGATCTAAAATTCACTGGCACAGTCTTGATCCCCAGATGTCACCAGCCTGAGCCCCTGGCCACTAAATTACGAGTGCAGGTTAGTCTTGTACAAAAGAAAATCTCACTATTAAAGGCTCCTTTCTGGCTTAGGACTTCAATAGAAAATACAAATCTTTTGTCTTAAACCTGATGAATCCGTCTCTGATTTGCCTTCCGTGTGCTTCCTAATTTGTGTGGCTGTTGTCACACTACTTACGCAAACCAATGCGATGAAGAAGGGTGGCAGAGGAGCAATTAGGGCTGCTGTGCAGCGACGTTGAGTCCAGCAATACAGGGGCCGTCAGTTCGAGATCGGAATGCTAAGCAGCGCTCTGATTAGTCTGATTGGGGCTCTTCGCCTCTAAGTGAGCCGGGGGGGAGGATGGATGGGCAGACAGAGGGAGGGAGAGACGGAGGGATAGAGAGGCATACAGGGTGGTTAATTAGCTCCTTCAGGGCCTTTTGGGAAGCTGGGCTAGTGAGGTGAAAGGGGGGGTGCTTGAGGCGGGGATAGAGGCGGGTCAGTGGTCTGGAACGGTAGAAATGCTGTGTGTGTGGCTGTGTATGGCCAAGGATAGTGTCTGCAGGGCATGAGATGTGACACAGACAGCAGGTGACATCTACAGCTGAGGAGACGGGCCAGCCAAAGGTCTCTGTTTGTGTGTCTAGTGCGTACCCATATTGGACCCATATCAAAGAAAACTGAATTTTCTTCAATTTCCTCAATCCTGTGCTCATGGAAAAGATATTACTGTGTTTCAGAAGGGACATACTGGCCTGCATCAGCCAAAGAAAACAAATAAGCAATTAGGTTCAAAACTGCACAATGCATTATTAAAACCTGGAAGGATCACAGTGACACAGCAGCTTCACAAAGAAAAGTGGTGGGAAAAAAATATCTCGCATGACTTATGGGACTAAACAGCTGTGTTGCTCTAATAAAAGCCCAGGTTTGTGAGGCTAATCAGAAAAAAAGATTGGATTTACCCTATTCTTGTGCGATGGGAGCATAAGGACAGTGTAGGGAGTGTATGAAGCAATGTGTCCATCATGCAAAGTGCCCACTTGTAGTAGCCTCTGGAGGCAGCGTTATGATCTGGGGGTACTTCAGTTGGTCATGTCGAGGCTCAGAAATATTATGTGGCAATAAAAAGAAGTCAGCTGACCACCTGAATGTGCTGCCTGACGAGGTTATGCCATCGATAGATTTTTTTCCCGCCTAATGGCACCAACATATTCCAGGATGAGTTCGGACCTTAAACCACTGAAAGTCTTTGGGATGTGCTGGAGAAGACATTACAGAGTGGTTCCCATAATCAGTACTAGATGAACACATGAGCGTGGAAATAAATGTAGTGACATTGCACAAAACTGTCGAAACAATGCCTTAGCAAAGGCGGAACATAATCAAAGCCGAATGTGTTCCAATGAAATATTAGATTGTGCTAATTTCTGGGCCAGGTAGTGTCTATTTTGTCACGAATCCTCTATTTGTTTAATATTAACAAAAAAAGGCATATTTTATGAAGCCAAACTTATTGAGAAAAAATATAACATATACCAAAAGATAAACATTAATCATATATAAAAAATAAAGTAACAAAAACGTGGACCTGAGGTTCGGATGGGGGTTGAGGTGGTATAAGGAAAGTGTATGATATAGGCCCTTGACTCGTAAAGAATAATAAGAGGCTGGAAAAGCGCTACGTAAAATCACACACAAGCGTTAGAAGTAGACCTCATGGGGGGAGGGGCCTTTCAACACTGGTACAGAATGCAACAATTCTAACCTGTCAATCAAACGTTCTTGTCCCTCTTTTCTTATCTGCCTTTTTTTTTAACTAACAAGACAAACATTAAAATGCCCTCATGAGCGAGGGAGTCTCGCTCAGTGCGCTCACAAAATGTCAACAATCACTCTATTAGCAGTCAATACAGCAAAAATAAAAAAAGCCACTAATCTGGGAAGCCTTCCATCTGGGAGGCGAGGTAGTAGTCTAGAAGGGAAAGCATTCTTTCTCCTCCTCGGAGGCGAGTTCCAGAGCCGCCGAAGACGCATGGCTTTGTCACAGCTCAGACTGAAATGCAAATGCCGCCACGTGTCATGTGCCTCTGCCAAGCCAAGGGAAAGGCAGCAGTCGGGATGTAAATAGCATTAGCCCCACATAAGCAGGGATTTATGATATTGGGCTCACATTACGTGCAAGAGCATAATATTAAACAGCCGAGGGAAATTGACTTACAATTAGGAAAGCCATTTGTTAAACAATGCAAGAGAGCCAAAAGCATCCAATTTTAGTCAATGCAGCTAGAGGAGTGAGGTGAAAAGAAGACACGCGCACACACACACACACACACAGACTCAGACACATAATGGGTATTTGGGTGAGATGGAATTAAGACAAGACAAAGAACGAGACAGGACAGACAGATAGGCACAGAGAGAGAAGGAACACGTAGGAATAAGGTGCTAAATGAAAGGATGGAGAAAGAACTCCTCTCAGGTAGTCTGCTGCTGTTCCCTCACAGGCAGCCTTGTGTCACAACTCTTCTGCTGCCACGGTAACCACAATCCTGCTGACTAACAGACCAGAGTCAACCTTAGACATGCTTGGCAGAGGAGAACAAACTGCAGCTCAGGCAGGAGCGTGGAGCATTTACTGACCTAAGAGCTGCTTAGAAGTAGCAAGTTCCATCTGGGACTGTATAGCACTGCATCTTACATATGTAACAACCTCCACAGTAGGGATGTAATTATTAATCATTAACCGACAAAAAACTGTTTAACCAATCCTATGTGTTAAAATGGCTTGCAATAAATGACCAGTCATATCGTCCCAAAGGAAAACTCTCAAATCTCCAATATGACAAGTTACCAGGACAGGGCCAAAACATTTTTTACTTTTAATGTAAGTCAGTGGAAAAAGAGTTTTAGTATTTTTTTTTTTTTTACATTTTCAACTCTTTTTTACAACGTAAATGGCAGTTGCTGGATAAAAATAAATATTAACAAAAATAGAGATACAACTTTTTCTTTGTGACATTATTTGGTGTATCAAATATTTCCAAAATGTATAAGAAAATTTTTTTATTTTTCTAAATTGTTACTGGACATTTTTGGGAGGTTGATAGCGATGCACCAACACATTGTAACATATTAAAAGCAAACATCCACCAGCGATAAGACAGACAACTACTTCCTTGTGTGTTCTCTGGGAGAAAGTGTGAAAAGAGAAAATCACACATGGTTGGGCATATTAAGGAGAAGGGTTTGGTGTATATAGTTAAAATTTAAATGTTAAAATCCACAAGTAAAATGTTTTATCTCAAAATATACAAATTATGTTGCAAAATAATTCAGTCAATTAATTAATGAGCCCCTCATGATCTGAAGGGTTGGTGCAGAAAATCATCAAGCATGTTAACATGTACTAAATAATCCAATAACTGCAGAAGATGATTTGGAAAACACTGGATCTACCTAAAAATGATCAATAAATGGGTTTCTGCTTTGCAACAAGCCAATAAACTTACAGAATAAGACACAACGTGAACATAACATAAAATCTAACTGACAGTATGAATACAAATCAACTAGAAATTAAAATAACGCTTAAAACAATAACTTTAACTACTTTTACTTTAAATATACTTACCAGTGGACACACATAACATAAACAAATATTGTACTGGGGGCCTTTTTGAAAAGGCAATTAATTATACTTTTCTTAAGTACGCTCCTTTCATGTCCGAGTGCGATTCGTTACAATCTGATCTAGGATATTCCATATACATGACTATTTAAAAAATCAAATAACTGCAAAAATCTAATATTATCAGATTATTAAGTGCATGTGAAAATGTAAGGAAAGTAAGGAAAGACATTTAAACTATATCGAACAAGCTGCAGTCATCAGGTCTCGAACCACTGCTGTCATCCTTCGACCTTGCGCTCAACCAGACCCCTCCAACGCACAGAGCAGGCAACGTCCTAGACCTGATCTTCAGCAGACCTGTCCCGGCGCTGGATATGACAGTAACCCCCATACACTGCTCAGATCATCACTTTCTATCTTTCAAACTCTCCCTCACTGCTCTCGCTGTCAATGCCTCTTCTTCAGTCTCGTCCTTCACTCGACGCAACCTGCACTCCATTTCTCACTCGTCTCTTGCTTCAACTATCCTTACTACCCTTCCACATCCTGATTCTTTTCTTTCTCTTTCTTTGTATACAGCCACAGACACATTGCTTTCTTCACTCTCATCTGCAGTTAACCTTTTGTGTCCTCTTTCTCCAGGCCAGCTAGATCCTCTCCACCTGCCCCGTGGCTGACTGAAGTCCTACGCAGCAACCAGAGAGAGCTAAGGAAGGCAGAGAGGAAGTGGAGGAAGTCCCAGCTTGACTCTGACCTACACTCCTACCAAGCTCTCCTCTACAAGTTCTCAACGGAGGTTACTGCTGCCAAGTCATCCTTCTACAAGGAGAAACTGGAAGCATCATCATCTGATCCACGCAAGCTCTTTAGTATTTTCTCCTCTCTTCTCAAACCCCCCTCTCCCCCACCACCCTCTTCCCTTACCCCGGAGGATTTTGTCACCTTCTTTGAGGAGAAGGGTAACAAAATCTGCCAGTCATTTTCCTCTTGCTCCACTTCCCTCACCAATACTCATCCTCTTGCCAATAATTCCTTAACATGCTTCTCTCCTATTTCCACAGATAAGGTCCTACAGCTACTAAAATCCAGCAACCCGACCACCTGCCCACTGGATCCCATTCCATTCCACTCTCTTCCAGACAGTCTCCATGGATCTGCTGCCCTTCATCACGTTCATCATAAACAGCTCCTTGTCATCAGGACAGGTCCCAGCCGCATTCAAGACTGCCAGAGTGGTTCCAATTCTGAAGAAGCCCACACTGGACAGCTCAGATGTCTGCAACTACCGGCCAGTATCACTCCTTTCTTTTCTATCAAAAATTCTTGTGCGTGCTGTATATAACCAACTGTCTCTCTTTCTCACCCAGAACCTGCTCCATGACCCCAACCAGTCCGGCTTCAAACCAGCTCACTCAACAGAAACAACCCTCATAGCAGTGACTGAGAAGCTCCAGACTGCAAGATCATCCAAACTGTCATCGGTTCTGATCCTTCTGGACCTCTCTGCAGCTTTAGACACGGTGAACCACAAGATCCTTCTATCCGTCCTTGCTGACCTGGGAATCGCAGGCTCTGCATGAAAGTGGTTTGAGTCCTATCTAGAGGGGCGGTCTTACCAGGTAACATGGAGAGGGCCTACATCTGCTCCTTGCAGGCTCCTTACTGGTGTCCCTCAAGGCTCAGTGCTAGGTCCTCTCCTCTTTTCACTCTACACCCGTTCTCTTGGTGATGTAATTACCTCTCATGGTTTCTCTTACCACTGCTATGCTGATGACACTCAACTAATGCTTTCCTTCCCACCGTCTGATACTCAGGTGTGCAGTCGTATCTCTGCATGTCTGACCAACATCTCTTCATGGATGACAGCTCATCATCTGAAGCTCAATCCCAGCAAGACTAAGCTGCTGTTCATCCCTGGAACTACAGGTACTCAGCAGGATCTTGCCATCTCATTCGAGAACTCTTTGATTGTTCCGTCTGAAGATGCAAGAAACCTTGGGGTGACTCTGGATGACCAGTTATCATTCTCAGCCCATATTACGAACCTGACTAGGTCATGCAGATACATTCTCCACAACATCAGATGCATCCGACCCTTCCTCTCTCAGGAGGCCTCCCAGGTGCTCATCCAGTCTCTTGTCATTTCAAGGCTCGACTACTGCAACTCGCTCCTGGCTGGTCATCCTCTGCAGGCCATCAGGCCCTTACAACTGATCCAAAATGCAGCAGCAAGGCTCGTCTTCAATCTTCCCAAGTTCACTCATGTCACTCCACTGCTGCGCTCCCTTCACTGGCTTCCTGTAGCTGCTCGCATTCAGTTTAAAGTTCTGATTCTTGCCTACAAAGCCAAGAATGGACCAGCTCCTCCTTACTTTGTGGCAATGGTCAAAAGTCAAACCGCACCTCGAGCCCTTCGCGGAAGGGAATAAAGAGGAATAAAGACTCAAAAAGAGGATCTTCCTCTGGTCAAAACATCAAGATATTCATCCATCCATTATCTTCCGCTTTATCTGGCTAGTCAGGGTCACGGGTGGGTGGCGGGGGTTTGGAGCCAATCCCAGCGGCATTGGGCAAATGCAAAGTGCACCACGGACAGGTCACCAGTTTATCAGGTCAACAAACACTCACACACTCACAATTTAGAGTGACCAATCAACTTAACTTGCATGTCTTTCGACTGTGGGAGGAAACCGGACTACCCGGAGGAAACCCACTTAAGCACAGGGAGAACATACACACTCCACATAGAACAGGACGGACCGGGAATCGAACCCGAAACATCTTACTGTGAGGTGACAGTGCTAACCACTACAACATCAAGCTAACTTATAAAAAAATGGACAATTGAGAGTGCATACAAAAAAGCCTTTTTCAAACACCATTTGTTGGAAAAATCTAAAGGTGGACATTAAAGGAGTCTATTAAAAACAGAACCTTATTTTAATAACAGTAAGACTCCTGCAGTACTGCAAACGTCTTGGTGTTACGGGAGCTGCAGGCAGGTGGTGTCAAGCTAAAGGTTGACATTTCTGGCTGGTTGAATGTAAAGTCGTAATGAGGTCTCAGAGCTAAAAGTGAAGTTAAATGCCTGTTTTGCAGACCATTTAACCTTCTGCACTGCCTTTATCTGCAGGAAAAACATTTTTTTTTCCTGGGGAAATTTTGGTTAGAAGGAAGGTCATGACTGTGTCAGGCCTGACTTACTACCAAAGAACAAAATAGTGAAATAGTATTATTTTTTTTTTATTGCACAAAACTTACAATGTTACATTCTGCCACAGACATGTGCACTAAAGCCCCCTCTGCCAACACCAAGTGGTTGGCTATAATCAAATCAAAATACATAAAAAAGGACAAATTGCCCAAAATATATTTAAAGTGGTGCTGAATAAAACTACTACTCAAATCAAATAGTTTTAATTAAATAAACCATTCAGAATAATTTTGTCAATTCTTTCAAGTTTGTTATCAAATGAGTCCTAAGTGAATGGAGGTGAAAAAAGATAAACCATATCTTTTTTCCATAACCCTCAACCTAACCCTAACCTGTTGTCCAGAAACTTCTTTTAATATGGGAAAGTAGAAGGATGTATTTCACAAAAAAGGCAAAGAAAACTATATTACATTAGCATTACTTCACACTACAACACTAACGTCATGAAGGTACAAGAGGCGCTTTTAGAAAGTCCTATAACTCCAGTTCAACACTGTTCAAAAATTTAAGCAGTAGTATTACTGTTTTGTTAAAATGCTATTATGTGTTCAAGATATGGATGTGTTCCTCTATCTAATTTTTTTTAATGAATTTACAGACTGATTTTGCTCAAATGCACCACACTATCCAATTTATTATGGACACACTCTGGAGCCCCCCCTAGCATTTAAAAAAACCTGAAAGACACTGAGTGGTTAATCTGCCCACTACAAGTTCTCTGATGCCGCTTGTTTATGGTAAAAAATGTTCAGAGGCAATCAGCTTGTTGGTTAAACTGCTAACATAAAAAGCGGACAGATCTTCCCATAAGAACTTGCAGTATGGCATCATTGTCTCTAGTCACAGTAAACTGATACATCAGCCCTGTATGTAAACAAAATGAGAAACTAGCTAACTATTTGGAGGCCCCATTTTAATTACAATAGGTTACACATTATTGTGATAAACTACAACTATTTTAATGATCAGTGTGAACACAAGGATAAAATGTTGTTTTTTCCACTCACCCCCAGCTTCCTGCTCCGCATGCGGACGTAGCCCTGCTTGACGATGTCATTGAAGTTGGAGGCCATCTCTGAGGCACCTGGGAGCTGCTGGAGCCAATGGACGCTGGCATCCAGCCCTTCTGTTCCCTCTGTCTGCTGATCCAACCAAACACCTCCTTTCACTCTCTCACTCCTTCTCCTGCTTCAAGTCTTCACTCAGTTCTTGCTTTCTCAGATGTGTGATCTCACCTGCTGAAGAAACGAAGCTCTCAGTTCATCTGGGGTCCTGCATCTCTCATCGCTCCAGCATGATCTCTGCAAAGGAACAAGAGGGGAAAAAACGGAGAACATCTATTATTGATGCTCTATTCCTGGAGAATAGAGGTTGCTGGTGCAGGCATGCAACATGACCATAGATTATTCATTGACTTGCCAGACACTGTCTTTCAAGGCTTGTCCATCATGTAATTTCAATCATCAGCCCAGTCTTGTGTTTTTTTAGGTATTTCTGCTGTACTTCCAAGAAAATATAGCAAAGGTGAGCAAATTCAAATTGCTACCCTATTGATTTATGAGACATGTAAATCTAACTGTAAGATAAGAAAAAGCTGACCCATCAGTTGGAACATTGGGCAGATCTGCTTATATATACTAAAAGAGACCAAATATATAACATTCACTTACTTCTAGTACAGAACCATTAGTTGTTATATAAAGCAATAGCACTAAACATACAGTATAGATATATAAAGACAACAAAGTCCTCCAAGCAGCAGCCCTCAAGCAAGCTGAAGTTCTCCCACCTCTGAATAAGTATATCATTACCATCCTCTTGCCTGTCACACTTTTCCATTTCAACTAGAAGAGCTCTGTGAGAGAGAAAATGAAAGAGAGAGAGAGAGGCAAAATTTCCTGACTGCAGTGGAACGCAGACATTAAACTTTAACAAGCAGCTCATTAGCCAGGACAGAGCTGGTCTAATCGTTCACGGCGCTGTTGGTTTTTAAAAGTGGCTTGCTTAAGGGAAGCAGGAGATAAAACACACTTGCTTTCAAGATCAGTGAAATTTAGTGCAGATATATGATTTTCATGTCACCAAAACATGCACTCTGTCTACTGAAATGAATGGAGATATCCAACATGCTCGGAAAATTCCGCAAAAAGCTGACTGTATGGGCATATTCATGTTGAGGCGAATTATGTAATTAGTAGCAGCTCACTGTGAGCTTCTGAAATAGCTATAAAATCTCTTAGGAAACCTTGCCTGGGTCACATTGCAAAGGGCAACTTCTCACATGAATAAAACATACATCTGCTACCCAAACACAATCTCTGAGAGACATGGGCCACTTGGTTTAACACTTGGCCTGCACTGCAAACCTGATAAAGAACCCAGAAACTCACCATCTCGTTAGAGCACACATTGCAACTCTGCTTATTTACTATAGAAGAAAAACAGTAGCAGCTTAGGGTGCCAGGTTTCTGCCAAGGAAACAGGTAACTAATCAATACAGACACAAGAAATTCCCACCCAGCCCCCTACTGCACCAGCTATAAACAGCTTGTTAAGACACAGGCAGCACTGCTAGCAGGAAGGAGCAGGAACAAGCCTTGAACATCTGTTTTCATTGTTAAGTGCTGGTATTGACACAGAGCTAAGAGCAGGGTGCAGACAGAGCTGTCTCTGCTAACCGCCTGGCTGATGATAGGCCTGCACAGCCTTATCACCATATCTTAAAAGTACAGTATTTACTGTGTCACTTGGTCACATGATCATCAGTTGCCAGCGATGTTGAAAACATTCAAAATAACTATTTCCCAGTATACAGACCACAACAGATACATAGAAATATATATAGAAATGTGTTTGTAAAACATTTTCTACAGTGAACTAGGGCTGCATCCTTATGGAATATATGCAGTTACAGAGAATATGAAGTGTAAATGAGGTAAAGAGGGTCTGTTGATTATTAAGCAAACTGCACCAGCTGCCAGAATGCTTGAGTGACATGTAATGGGACATTAAACAATAACTTAAGAAGTAATCTATCATGCAGTAATACATAACACTTGGATAGAGAATTGTTTTGGAAATACATTTAGTATCATGAGACATCTGAACTGTGTTCAGCACTAGAGGGCAGTGTAGAGTCTGGGCCCTTTCATTTCAATTACTGCCAGATCATTTTCAGCAAGGAAGATGCCTCAGTAATGTCCCCAGGTTTGCCAAACAATAGATAACCTGCATATATCATTATTATATATAGAAATATGAAGCAGTATAAAACATTTTAACCCTGTTGTTAAATTCCTGAACACTTTTAACCAAATAACACTCAGTATCAGTAATGCTTCCAAAACCTGTTTTTTTAGAAAAGAAAACACATTTATAAGTACATAATAAGTAAATTTTTGATTCTATACTGAAAATACAACATTCCACTCATCAAAATGAAAGGAAAGCCGTGGACAAATGCTTAGAAACAATTAACATTTTGTGGTGGTTTTTGGGGGCTCACAAGCATCCTCTGGGGTTTGCCATCAAGTGTTTGATTTAACAGGAGAAATAAGAAATGGCCAGGCTCTCCTTTAAATCGGCTCTGATACTCACCCACCTTAGGTCCTTATAGGAAGATCGCTAGCCATCTTTGCAATGCTGCCAGGCAGGCTTGTCTGTTTACACTGTTATCCTATTGCTTCGAATGACCGAACACTCAAAACTAAAGGACAAATTAGTTTTTCAAAAAAATCTCATACATAATTTGTATTATTAAATCATGTGTAGTGCATTTTTGGGTTGTTTGTCACACATGAACAGATCTACGCAACTGAGTGGGTCTTTTTCCACTAGCGGTCTAATTAGCAGCCTGACTAGATGTTTTCACTGAAGGGTGAGACTTTTGCTGCATTCAAGAAATATTGTCTTAATGAGTTTAGCGCCCATGAACAGCACCAGTATGAAGAATTTACTAGTGGGCAAACTAAAAAATGGTCGCTGATACTTGTTGAACTGGTGGTAGTTAAGTTATTCAGCAGCCACACATGAACTCTGCAGACTAAAATCATCCACAAATACAGAAAATACATAAAACATATTATGTGATGCTGATAAGTAAAGATAAACCTCTCTCAAACTGATTATATTACAATGGTATGGTTTTAATGAAATTAAACATTGAACATAGTTTAGTGTATTCATTTGGTATCAAATGAGTCAAACAAGGTGGAAGAAAATAAATGGCTAAAAACAAAAAGTTAAAGTTTCTAACCTTTTGTCAAGAAACTTCCTTTAATATGGTAAAGTAGAAGGATGTGCTTCACAATAAAAGGCAAGGAAAACTTATCTAAATTACCATGTTTGTACAATAGGACGTTTACTTTACTTTACACTTAAACACACAAGTCATGAATGGTACAAAAGGGACTTTAAGAAAGTTCTAGAATTCCAGTTTAAAAGTGCTCAAAACAGTAGTAATACTGTGTTGTTAAAATGCTGCTCTGTGTTCAAGAAATGGATGTGTTCTTCTATTGATTTTTTTTATGCATTTACACCAAAACATTCCCCAGACCATATCACTGCCACATAAGTGCTGCTGCTGTCGAAAGCAGGAAGTAGTAATAATAATGTGACCTGACTGTGTAAAAGACTTGGAAAAGAACAGACATACTTCATATTTCTTTGGGTAGTACTAGGTAGAGAAATTATACAAAGATGATAAAATAGAAATTTACATGTTTGAAAGAATGTAACTCGTCTTTCTTTTAAAGATCTAAAAGAGTTTCATGGTACAGCATTGCATTCAGTCTGCACCATGAAGGCTGCTATTTGTTTTATGGGGAAACCATGCAAGGTAATGCGCCATGGTTTTAGTCAATCAAGGAGGTGACGATGAAAAATGTGCTGTATTATTCAATGTACCTTGCGTTACCATGGGAACTGCAGCATGTCCCAAGGACCTGAGCCAAGGTTAGGTAGTACAAATCACAGAGAGAATAAAATGAGGCAAGGTTTAAAGAATGAGGATGAAAATGCAAAAGCGACCACGTAAACAATAACATACGGCTTCACTTGTCACAAACTATTTAAGCCTAACTTTAGAGGTTTAAATGCTGCAAACTGATTCATTAGGAATTCTGTTCTAATTCAGCAGAGATGGGAAACTGGGGACCCAAGTTCAGCACAGTTTGCTGATTTCTGTGCTCTGACACAGCAACTAAACATGATAATTAACTAATGAGCTGGTGTGTTTGCTCAGGATAATCATCAAACTGTGCCTCCAGGACCGGAGCTGCCCACCCTGTTATGCGGTCTACGAACGCAACACTTTCTGATTTAAAAAAAAAAAAATCAGTGGAATCACAGGAACTCAGCCTGAAGGCGTTACACAATGCGGCTCTCTGACAGAAACATTATACTGCAGATTTTTACCTCAAGCCTGTCAGAGGAAACAAAAGATCCATCAGTTTAATATCGGAAACACAGCCACTCAAAGCCGCCCTCTAAGGACAGCGGTTGCAAGGCCCACTGTCAGCCGACATCATACCGCACCGACACAGAGGCCAGGATGATGTAACAGGTCTGTGAAGAGGAAGCATTATCCTTTCCCACTCCTTTCCCACTCAGAGTGCAGACAGCACCCTCATTTTACTCGGTGCTTTCAGGAGAATGAGCACTAACCCTTCCAGCAGCAAATGAACTCCTGACCCAGCCTCTCTGTGTAGTTGAATGGACAGGTTGAAAGGCAGAGAGCAGTGAGACACCAGCCTTCTTTTCATCCGTGACTGCTTAATATCTGGAAGGACACTACGTAGTAGTAGCTAATTTATTCCTTTCCATAGGCATTGTGAAGGTTTTCTAAGCACCATAAACGTTACAACTTGTAGTAGCCAACAGGACAAAGCCCAAGACCATCAGTAAATAACACATCTTACACTGCAAGGAGGGAATTTTCAATTCAACATAAGCACAAACAAATATTTAGTACCCAATTGTTGTTTTGGTCGTGTTTCAAATTATTAATTTTCTTCTTTCATCATTTATTTGTTGCCTTGAATCCCAACTTATGTACTGACCAACTTATGTATTGGCACCCATCATGAAAGTAAACAAAAACATTGAATACTTCAGATTTATTCATTTAATAACAACAATTCCTGCAAAATGGTTGTAGTGACTTCGATATAGTTAATTCCATCAAAAGCATGCGGCAAAATCATTGTTACTATAAGTGGGTAATTTTCATAATATATCACTTACATCATATATTGACAAATATACATTCAATCTCCACGATACTACTCAGAGTGACAGACAGAGATCTGATGGCCTATGATGGAGTTGGCAGTACCCTCCTGGGAGGAGAAATAGAGTGAGAAAAAGACTGAACTTAAGAAGGACAATCCAATGGGTTGATTGGCAGCTTTGGGTCAATTTAATGAGCTCTCTCACTCAGATTCTCTCAGAGGAGCAAGCAAGGTGAAAATAAAAGAGCATTCAAGTCATTGATAAGTATATGGGACGAAGTCAGGACTGTCAAGTGCCAAGGCTCTCAAGTGTGTGTGTGTGTGTGTGTGTGTGTGTGTGTGGGGGGGGGGGGGGGCGGACAGAAGTGAAAGTTCAATCACTGCTGCTTTGAGAATTTCAGGGGTCACTGATGGTAGAACAGGATCTCTCCCTTTCTCTCTCTACCTCAAAATGAAGCATTTCAGTAAACAGAAATCCAGAAAATCAAACATCTGTACATGCACATGTCTGTACATTTCCAGCCCGCTCTGCACTGTGGTTCCACCCTCTACTCCCTTTTTCCTTCCATACAGCCAATTTCCCCAAGCAGACTGCTAAACATCCTCTGTTTTATGAGATTCCAGAGTAAAGCAAACCTCTTCCTTGAGAGTCTGGGGGGTATTATCTGACATCCATTACCCACAGGAGGAGGCTGCCTGTCAGGCTCAGTCTTCCCTCCTCCTTCTCTGCCTCCCCGAGGCTGACAGCTGGTTGGCACACACAGGGCAACCGGCAGCTGGCACAGAAGATGATAACAGGAAGGAAAAAGCCAAAAAGGAGAAAAACCTAACATAAGAAAAGCCTATAAGAGTGTGTCATCAAGGAAGAGGACATAAAAGAAAGAGAGAAAATGCAGAGGGGAGGGTTGTAGAAAGTGAGCAAAGGAGTAATGACAACAATTAGCTCACTCAGTTAGCGTCAACATTTCATGCATATTCACACATCGTTCTATAACGTTTTCCAGGCAATAAACGGAGAAAGCTTTGGCGAATATTTACCGTCCTCTCAAATTAACATCAATACAAGAAAATGGGGTTCCCAGGAGAGCTGTTTTGTACCTCAGTTTCATCTCCAGAGGCTGTTACCAGTTCAGCAAGCATACCTGGGAAAAATGTAACACCCTCCAGATCTGCTCTGAATCACACTTGCTCTGCTAATCACTCCCAACGGAGAACAAGAAATTGGGGGCTATGATGCATAAACCATGGAACAAGCACTTTTCCTTCCTTTGTTCTCTATCCATCTCCATCTTTTAAGATCTCTCCATCCCCTTGGTCTTCTAGTAGAAAAGCATGTTTCTCAGTGAAATGGTCTTCTGTGGATCTGACTTATGATAACAAAGAACAAAAGAACATATATAATAGGAGGGAATTTGAAGCTTCAAGGAACCTAAATCTGTTTTCTTTTTAATCAGGTTAATCCTGCTCTTGTGGAAACACAACATATGTTTAGAAAACCTAATAAAAATATTTCAGTTTTCACTAATTGTCTGATGTATTTCACTAGTGTAAACTAGATGGTACTACATTTGGGTAGAGCCTGTGGAAGCATCACAATGGTTGAAGGGACAAATCCCACCCCAAAGATAATGACCAAGCAAAAGCTAACAACTGAGAGCGCCAGCTTGTCTATGCTTTACATGTACCTGGCCATGCCAGCATCCCCTGGATGCACATCAGTACCTGGGTAAATAAGTAATGTTAGTGGGCCATGGACACAGTGGGCTAGTCTTAAATTCCATTTGTATATATGCAGGCTGGCAGTCTTTCACTGAAAGATGTCCATGATACCTCGCCAACACAGTTCACAGATGGGTCTGCAGCAGTTTTTAAGTAGTGTTTTAACATATTTCTATTTTGTGTTATGTTTTATTGATATCTTATTGATGTCCTAACATTTAATTTTAATATCACACAAACAATTTTCATATTTTACACCATGTTCCCTAAATCCATAATTACATATGTGCATAATTACTGATGACTCATTCAGTGTTGCTTCCGCCATCAAAACTGACTATTGACAACAGAAAAGGATGTTTTTTATTTGCCTTTTGTGGTGCTAGTAAGAACAGCAGTATATAAAACTACATTAATCATTCTACAAAAAGAGACTGAGCAATAAACAATGGTAATAAACAAATCCATTCACTGCACTGCTGAATACTTTTTATTTGTTTTTGTAAACAACATCCAGAGCATAGGTTAAGGGTCAAATGAGTCCTTATTTTCAGAAGTGCAATTTGGGCTTAATGCTAATGAAGTAAACCCAATCAGAGGTCATTAATGCTATTGACTACCACCTTTTCTTCCTGATTAAACAATTGATTGGTACCTTCTATTTTGCAACCAAACAATGTAAAGTCTGTGGACAAGTGTTTAATGCTTGGCACATTTGGTATGAGGCCTTTACTTCAGTGCATGATTCAATACCAGAG
Organism: Megaleporinus macrocephalus; assembly: GCA_021613375.1. Taxonomy (NCBI): domain Eukaryota; kingdom Metazoa; phylum Chordata; class Actinopteri; order Characiformes; family Anostomidae; genus Megaleporinus; species Megaleporinus macrocephalus. The sequence goes on along the minus strand of CM038721.1, from coordinate 19,229,621 downwards.
TCAGCAAAGTTCACAGAGAACCCAGAAGAACTCAAGAATGTGACCTGTATATTTGCACAATTACTGCCAAAGGGTTTGAGCCACACTACAGACACATTTGTTGGAGGTTCTGTAGACTTTAGAGAAATGGATTAAAAAATTGATTACGTATAAGGTGATTGTATGTCATGACTTCCCATTGGCTTTTCTGCAGCTCAGTCTCAGCCAGGCAAAGAGGGTGTTGCAGCACAGCTGTGGTAAAATTACCCAAGGACTAGACTAATAAGAGAGAAAGAGGGGGCAAGATATAGAGAGAACGAGAGGAACAGAGAAAGAGAGAAAGCAAGAGAGGGAAAGTGAGAGAGTGAGAGAAAGAGAGAGATGCAATTGCCTTGTACCATGTTCCGCTGGGAAACAATACCTCTCACTCTGTCCTACCCAATAAGGAACTGTAATCTGCTCAAGAAATGTAGAACACTTCTGCCCATAGCAAGCCGAGAGAGATAAAGCAGAAATAGATGTTTGGAAATAGCACTAGACAACTGTGAGTAGCTATAAGCTATACAAAGCACTGGGTAAAAGAACAGGAAAATGGGGAGAGTGGAGAATGAAAGAATGAAGGAAAGAAAAAAAGGAAGCGCTTTTATGTTTATGATTTAATTCATTTAGGGTCAAGGACATTTTATGGAATCGTATTTTTTCTAGGCCGTTTCTGTTGGTTAAACTCTTTTTTGTCCACATTGTCAGCACAGCAAGAATTACCTGGAGCTCATGCTGCAACCTTGGTGACTAGATACAATTTAGTGAGAGAAAGAGAAATTGACAGAGAAAGAGAGAGTGAAGGAGAGACAGAGATACAGAGACAGAGAGACATAGACAAAGAGGCAATCATGAGGACAAGGCACAGTAGGGACTCAGCCGGCGTCATAATTGGTCGAATGAATTTCCTCTCCTCTCCTACAGTGATGCAACTGCGCAAACCACCTCCATTAAAAGGGTATGTGTGCGTGCGTACATGAATAAACACACACATACAGACACACATACATACATACATGTCTTTTGTCATGTAATATACGTATATGTATACATGTATTCTGAGCTGTAAAGAAAGATCATGCATCTACAGTCACTGATGCTCAAACCCAATTTCATACTGAATTAAGATGCTTTGTTGCTGTCCAGCACTAACGGAGAGGCTGCAAAGACATGCCCCTCTCTCTTCTACTCTTCTTCTGCCTCAGTCTTTCCTTCACTCTTTCTCTCTTATCCTCTTAATCCTCTTAATGCTACACATCCTATCATATTCTTTTCCATAATTCACATATCACATCCATTTATGAGCCTAGAGCATTCTCCTAGGCTCTGTCACAATGACAGACAAAATGACTTATTCTGTCCCACCAAAAAAAGGGAACAAAACGTGATTTGTACTGTATTTTCATTCTTCGGCTATTGTGAGACTTTCTAAGCATGGAGACGAGAGTTTAACAGGCCTTTGTGCTCAATTGGTAGCGAGCTGAATCAATGCCTGGAGCTATTTCGGCCCAGTTGGGCTGAGGATAAGGTGAAAGGGCAAGCTTAATTATTAATCCACTGCAGACTCAGCTGGAGGGGATTTGACCTCACAACCACCCGTAACTCAGTGCACAATGGAAACGATGAAGGAAATTAACTGTATATAATTTATAATGTCATAATAGTCCATTGTATGAAACACTGCATATAGCTTGTAAGGCAAAATCCAATGTCAAACTCGAACTGAGTCCATTTTCCTTCTATTCCTCTTCTAGACTTTTCTCTAATGCTTCCCAAAGTCCACTGCTTTTAGCTATGTCAACAATTTACCTCCTTCTTCTGTCATTAATGGCAAGAAAGCACTGACCTCATCAAAAAGCGAGTAAAGAATGCAAATCTAAACAGAACATGGACGCATGTGCACACAGCCGAAGTACGCGAATAAAGCCAATAAAACTGACAAGACAAAGTTCATTCATCTAGAGCACACACACGAGTGGGGCTATTAGGTTTCCATCTTCAAAAGCCAGCTCACTCGGTCAGTAAACACCCTAAAGCCAGCCCTATTCATCATACCCTATTCCCAACGTACATATCTCAAGACAGGCAAAGAAGCATCGTACAGAATTACATCAATCGTCTCGTCCCTGCAGCATGAAAACACTTTAGATCGGGTTACATAATTTCAGCTTTTATACTGCACAGGAGATCTGACCAAGATGGATTGGTTTCATATGAAACATGCCATTCAGAGGTTTTACCCAAAGCTACCCCATAAAAAGATACTACAAAAAATGTTTACAAATTAGCTGCCCAGCTGCAAGAGGAAGTGTTGGCAAAGAGGCAAAGGAAGGTGCAAAGCAAATTAATCCCCAAAGACTTTTTCCTCTAAAGTTATCACTATTTTACTATTATTAGTATAACATGTACACACTCAGAAAACATGTGTAGGTTTCTGGTTGTTTTGGATAGTAAACAAAATATTCGCTTTGACCCCTGATCCCTATCACCACCATTTTAGTTCAGTATGTTTCTTTACAAGGAACTATGTCACATCAAAGCCCTGTGAATTAGGCAGAAACAAAAAATCTTAGTGAAAACATCTTAATTATGAAAATGTTTCTTTAAAAGAATCACCAATAGAAAGGTTCTTCATGAACCAAAAGTGGTTCTGATATAGTACTGCTTCTAAGAGTGAGAGTTAAGAGTGTGTCTGATCGAAGTGAAATGTTGGGAAGAGAAGAGTCTACTGCTGGTTCAATGGCACTGATAATGATCTCTCATGCTTTTGGTGAAGATTCCTAGACCAGCACCAACTCACCCTTCCAACCACTCATATCTTCTTGCTCCATATTACACACACACACACACACACACACACACACACACACACACACACATTGCTGCCAGACGAGACATCATGTCTGCAAACCTCTATCTAAAATAGATAACACAACAGCTATAAACACGCACAGGCACACTCAACAGACACACACCATACAGTCCCACTTCTTCCCTCCTCCAGACGAGACACTTTGTCTCCTGTCCTCTCTCCTTTAGATTACAGCATATAGAAGAGTGGAAAGGCAAAATACGCATGCATGCATGCAAACACACACATAAACCACTGAACCATAATTTGAGCTGTAAAAACAAGAGGCTCTAAATAATTACATAAATTTTTTAACCAAAGTTAGTCCTACCGACAAGCTAGGTGATTAAATTCCAGCGCCGCAGCGAGTGGTGGCCTTTTCAAGTAGCTCTGTGTGTTGTGCTTTTTTATTGCACTTCTTTGTCTTTTGTTCTTTTCTTTATGTATGTATGTTTAGATATTTTGGAATTGTGCTTATGTGTATGTAGCAGTTATGTGCATTTTTATATGCATATTTAATTTATTAGCCATTTTTGGTTTAAACTCACAATGCAAGTAAAATCACTTTATCCTCATTTTAATGGCACTGAACATCATTGTGCACCTGTTTTTCACAGCATGGGAGTTTCTACTACTAACTAGTCTCTGTACATGTGAGTAATAATCTCAGAGGGGGCTATATTTTTGTTTGAACTAGTCTCGATATATGGGGTAATCGTCTCAGGGGATGCTACTTTACTGTTCTAAAAAGTCTTCATATATATGGTAATAGTCTCAGGGGGAGCTACTTTACTGTTCTAACTAGTCTCCATATATGCGGTAATAGCCTTAGGAGGGGCTACTTTTCTGCTCTAACTAGTCTCCATATATCTGGATAATAGTCTCAGGGGGAGCTACTGTTCTGCTATAACTAGTTTCCATATATGTGGTAATACTCTCAGAAGGGGCTACTTTTCTCCAACCTTGTTTGTTGGGGATTGTATTTTACTGTATTTTATTGTTTTGTGTACCTGTGTTGTGTATACACTACTGGTTGCCTACATTTCCTTCGGGATCAATAAAGTATCTGTCTGACTGTCTATATCTAACACACAATGCTACCAAACAGGTATTAATACCAACATGCAGTGCCACCAATTACCATGTGATATAAGTCGCTTGAATACAAAGTAATTTTAGGCATTACATCTTGGTATAGACTCACCAGGAATAAACTGTTATAGATGGAGACACAAGAGACATGAAAAAATTGCAGAACTAAAGTCCATATATACAGACTCTTCTTGTTTGGAAGGAACTGCAAGGTTTGCCATGACAAAACAGTCTGTAGAGAGACGTGCTGGCCTTCCATGTGGTTCACATCACTACCTGGTTTAGTGCACAGTGTTGGCAAAGCTGTTCAGTTTCTCAGCATGTTTGATCTGTCCTCAGTGCGCAACATGCTGTTTCAATGAAACAAGTTTATTTAAAAAAGGTAACAGATCCCTAGCATCCCTAGTCAAGGCTATCACATACTACTCTGGGACTCTGTCAGTTAAGATGTTGATGTGAAATCAGAAGCGCCGCCTCATAATCTCACAGAGAACAAGGCTAATTATGACTTCCAAGCCAGTGGCATCACACTCACAATATCCTCACACTTGGATCTTTGCGCCACTTGGGTGACAAATGCCAAATTTAATCCAATATTGCAAATTAATGATGCCAAAACTTTTTTAGATGATACCATCAATATCATTAAAAACACTGACAAACGGGTTGTTTAAATAGATTCCGAGCCACGCATTATGTAAAACAGCAGATAAAACTAATAGTTTTTAAACTAATCATTATACTAATACTTTTAATGTGGAGTATTTCATATAAAAAGCAACATTTAAACAAGAGATCACAAGATATGCAATTTTGGTTACATTCTATATTATTATATAATGATATGTTTTTATGTACAGTAATTTCAAATCAAATAACAATTTAAACAACAAATCTTGTGAGTCTGGCACACTACATTCAGCCTCAAGCTTGAAAAAATATATGTTGGACTTCTTGGAAAGAACGTGCCTTGAGTTTTGTCAGAAATAACTGCAATGAGACATTCTTCCTAATTGGTTCAGCCTTAGTGACACTACCTGTTCTTTTTTTCTCTGTCCCAACCTGCAACCGGCAACTAATGAAAAACAATGAACTACTATGAAAAATATTATGTAATGTGTCATCATATAAGGATGCATATATTTAACTCAATATTAAACAACACATATTTAGCCTGTTCTGCATCAGAATATTTCTAGAAGTACATGTGCAGATACACAAACCTGATGTGCAGAGTGTTTGCAGAGAGATCCATTATCATCTGATAATCTACATGTCTCTTCATCATTTACTGAAGGCTTATATTTATGCCTTTTATGTAGAGCTCATTTGCAATTGCTTTTGCAAAGAGCTACAAACTGGCAAATAGAGAGGAGCAAAGTTAATAAAAGCTTGTTAGACAATCTCCTGATCTTCACCACCTGTTCTGATTCTGTCCCCTTCATGTTTGCTTTCATGTATTTGTTAGTGCTGAATAATATATTGTTGGTTAATCATTATACTGACACTGCAGACATGTGCAAGACGTCATTGAGCTTTTAACTAGTCACTGAATATTGTGTGATGTGAACATGTTGAGCCATTGTATTTCAAGTTTACATATGAGCTAACAAACCAGATAAGAACCAAATGGTAACATAAATAATGATATTTTATTATTTTCCTGATAGATCACATCACGGACATTGTCAGTACTTAAAGAGCACTGACCAGCAGCATCTTTCATTACTATATAATTTGGTATATACACTATATAAAAATCCCTGCCATTTACAGTTTTTACAGCATGTTTTCATTGTAACATTATCAGCAAATGTATTGCAAAAGCCTAAAATGTTGCCTTTCCCCCCTAATATTGTTCAGCACAACTGCGTAACAGTGAGGGAGTTTTTTTTTTAAGTAAAAATGCCATAAAATACATTTTCGTTTTGGTTACTTAAAGAGTTATATTACTGATATGGCCATAGAATCTGTGTGACAACAATGGACAATTTATAAAAGATGGTGGAATCAACCAATCATGTTTTGCCAAACCAAAGCAAAACAAAAAAAAAGAAATAAAATCATACATCTTAGACAGCACAATCAAATGGTAGCCTGAACATTGCACTTTAAATCACAGTGCAGGTTCTATGTCAGGGCTCTTTAGTAAAAGAGTCACTGCAAACCTGCTACATGGTAAAATACATGTCACAATCTTCAAATACATGGAAACCTTCAAATATCCTATTTGATATTCAAATGACCAAAAACCTTTCCATGTAACTTGCCATTAGCGCAGCAATAACAGACCACTGGATGCATAGAGGTGTTAGCAGAAATTATCATTACTGCAGAGGAGCTTTTTTACCCTTGTATTTGACCACGTTATGACATTTATGGTCTATGCTGGAGGGTTACCTACAACAGTTCACCACTGCTCCACACCCATAAGATAGGCCAATTGAAAGCTGGGCTGCATTAAACTGTACCATTGTTGTCAGCACAACATGCTCCTAAGCCATGCTGTAACACACACTACATGCCCTTAAACCTAAAAAATGGCACCCTAAGCCAGTGAATCAAGTGTGTGTGAGTGATAGAGATTGCTTCTGGGCAGGCACTTGAAAGCTGTGGAGATCAGAGCTCAAGCAGAGCGGCTCTGGACTGTGTCAGAAACAGGACACCTCCTATACACTGCAGTGCATAATAGTCTTAAATCTGACCTTAAAACACTCAAGGGGTACAATATTCTCAGCACCGCAGTGGCACTTACATGGTAGAGGGGCAAAGTCTGTTTCCTCAGAGTATGTAGATACAAAGTAAAATAGGCATACTTACTACAGTAGCCAGTGAGTGTTTCTTGTTTGTTTGACATTTATCACAACATTGGCTTTTATTTCACTTCTTGCATGCTTGAACAGTCAAAAATAATGCAGGCCAAATTGTAATATGTAGCAATGTTATGGGTAGAAGGTATTGCCCCCACCTCTTTTTGTGCAGGCCTAAAGCAAAATATATGAACGGTCTAGCCTTGCTGCATTTTCGCTAAAAGCAATAAATAAAAACTTCATAACTGTTAATTCAGAACACCGCCTCAGGTGTGAAAGGAAGAGAGTAGCCGAGGGACGTCTATGAGGGATGGCTATTGTTTTTTTTTTAAACTTAATAGATCTTAACCTTGCATCTTCTACTGGGAAGGCTTACAGGGGGTGGTACATCATCAAGTTTGCACGCAGTTTTAATTGCTGCAGCGCAGAGAGGAATTGTAATAAAGTGCTCAGCCGTCCCTGCCTCCCCACCCCTCCCCTAACAACACTCCTGTGAATACACATCAAAAGCAAACAGCTGCAAGCGCGAGTGTGTGAGCAAGGTGCGAGAGTGCATGTGCGTGTAATAGACAGAAAAAGAGATGGAATTGGGAGAGAACGTGAAAGCAGCTGCTTTGTTGTACTGAAAGTAGTTCGGGCGATAAAACGATAACGATAATTATCGCGAAATAACATTTCCTCGATAGAACTTTAAGACGTAGTCGATAGAAAGTCGATAGAATTAAGTTCCGTCCGTGTTTTGAGAGACAACACGAACAGCCAATGAGAATGAGAATAGCGCCGCCCCCAACCAATCAGGTGGCTGAACCAGAGTTCCAGCCACTTCGTGTTTGGTTGAAGCACACAGCTTAACCCACGCGCTAGTAATAAGTTACTGCAGACACCACAGTCGAGCAGAGAGAACGAAATAAGAAAAACAACGACAGAAAACGTTAAACTACTACTGAAAGAAACATGTTACATGTGTCAGTAATCTTAAAATAATCTGCTAAGATAAGAACAACTAGTAAACAGGTCCTGTCTTGCTGCTGTGTTGATAAAGCGCTACGGGGTGTATGAGCTTCAAGTGCTGGTGTATAGCAGTTGTACTGTTGTGTTGTGCAGAGCTGAAAGAGCACCACGCTGCTGTGTTTCTGTGTGAAACACTCTTACAACTTTAGATGTAGGTGATCGATTGTTTGTAGCTGAAGCTCGCGCTCCGGATAAATCCATGCTTTCAGTGGGTGCGGCCACCTTTGCGACGCATTGACGCACGTTATGCTAATAGACGTAATTTCGTAATCGATGAACATAAACATGTATACTGTATGAGTTCGAGTGAGAATGCTGAGGCAAAGTTGACTTTATAATCAAAAAGACCCGAGCAGGGAAACTTTATTTTCTACCGAAACAGAATCGCTAAACGAACTCACCACTTGAGCCGATAGAGAGTCGACTCACCGCTACGAGTCCTTTCCTCAGCCCTTAAAGGACCAGCAACAGCCCTAACTGAAAGCCCCTTGCGAACAAAGATTATGTACTATTAAAAGATAAACTCTGTTTTCCACAGATCTTTGTTGTCCATCTGACTTCTAACCGCGAACTAACCTTAAGAAAACCTCATAAACAAAAAGAAAGGGCGTCCAATGTATCATCTGTTAATCTTTATAACGATTCCAGCCTTTCTAAATGAACATGGTCGTATTATGCAAATAAGCTTTCTAACCAATTGCAATAATTTTCAATGCAATCCAGTGAGCATTTTGACCAATCGCATCTCTAGATGAATGTGTCACAGTAACGTGTTGAATGATTTATTCACCAAGCACCAATATGATGATAACAAGCATTCAAATGGCAAATATGCAGCAATTTACTAACAAGGGATGTGCATAGAAATAAGAAAAGGACACCATTAATACAAAAATTGCTAAACCATATCAGTAGGTGTAATAATAAACTATAGCTCAAAATTACAACACTAATGCATATAAGGGCATGTTAACCTTGAGTAGTAGCCAAGTTAGCGATTAAGTTCCACTACCTACCAGTTGTCCTAATCAATGTGTCCTTGTTGATGATCTCACTAATTAAAAAAACACCTCAAATTAATAAGCATAAACAGTACAGTGGAGAGTTTGTATTTTTATGTTTTATTCTTATATTTTATATGCCTGCAGTAGCTTGCTTTAAATTGCAGTTCTGATACTATTTCTCTGAACTTTTGCTCTGCAATTTTCTCTTTACCTAACATCAGCACTCATCTGTATTGTTCCACTCAACCACAGACACAATCTTATTACACAGTGTTTGACCCATAGTTACCCACATAACCTTTTACACACAGTTGTCAGGCTTTAAAATAAATTGACACAAACATCTATCAAGAATATTAACTTTACATATAGCCAGAGATAACAGAAACCCATCAACAACATAAACATCAATGAGCCCCAGCACAAGAGACAGGGAAGAAGACCGAGAGAGATGGGAGAACGTATATTTCAGACAGATTCAAAATCCCTGGCATTGTTGACACACAAAGCAGGCATTTGGCTGGGGAGGAATAACAATTGGCCATCAGCTTTGTCTGGCTCCTGTGGAGAAGAGGAAGTCTGTCTGGACTCTTCCTATCTATCTTTTCAAATCTCTCTCCCTAAGCACCAGCTTTAGCATGCTATTATGACCAAGACAGTAGTAGTAGTAGTAGCCAACATAGAGGACATGACCAACTGGCCTTTTGTTCTGGATCGTGCAGATTCCAGTTAGAAAGTTCAGTGTAACCAAATAATTACATTTTAATATATTATTATATTGTTGGCAAATAGCCCTTACATTTATTAGTAATATTGTTGGTACACAGATCAGCCCAAACAATTAAACCACCTACCTTGTATCTACACACAGTGTCCATTTTAGGAACCATATAGGAACACTTTGTAGTTCTATACTTACACAGTGTTTTTCTGTATACTATGTTACCCTGTTCTTCAATAATCAGGACCCCCACCACCGCAGAGCAGTACTATTTTGGGTGGTGGGTTATTCACACATATCACCACCAATGGACACTAACAAACCACAAAGTCAATGTCACCGCAGTGCTGAGAATGATCCACCTCCCTTATAATACATGCTCTGTGGTGGTCCTGTAGGCGTCCTGACCAGGGTAACAGTGGATAAACAAAGTATACAGAGAAACAGATGAACTACAGTCTGTAAGTGTAGAACTACAAAGTGCTCTTATATGGTCAGTGGAGCTGATTAAATGAACGTGTGTAGATATAAGGAGGTGGTTTTAATGTTATGGCTGATAAGTGTATAATATTTCATGTAAACATACTTCTAAAAATTATACGGATGAAAAATATAAATCAAATAAAATATACATTTACATCTGACCTTGATAGTGTAATTTCATATTCAGTGAGGGAACAGGAATGGAATCTAAATTCAAGTCATTGTAGCCCATTATGTGATCCAGCTAAGTGCATAAGCTCTGTTTTACTTGTTGCTACTTTAGTTAATAAAACCAAAAAAACGTGAATGTAAACGTCTGAATTTATAATCTTATAGTGTTTAACTATTTAAAAAATATATATTTTACCTACCACCTGATATAGAATATGCTATTCTCCAGCAAGTTCATAGGCTTTCTATATTGTTGTCATACATTATAAGTCCAAAGGTTAGTAAACACCAGATTATTGAATTATTTATTATTTAATCTCCTGAAATCTAGGATATTCATACAGAGTCTTTCTACTTATTGCTACATTAGATATGTGTACTCCTCTGGGATATCTTTATACTAGATGTTGGAACATTGACGTGAAGGTTTGATTGTATTTAGAGACAAGGCCTTCAATGAGGTCTGATGCTGGATGATGAGTTCTGGACCATAAACACCAACTTATCCCAAATGTACTGGATGGAGCTCCATCACTCAGAGAACACAGTTCCACTTGCCTACAGCCCACTGCTGGGGATTTTCTACATCTGTAGTCAACACTTGGGCATAGTGAACTTAGTAACACTCAATATATAGTCATTGTACAAAGAAAAACATGTACCACAATTTTTGTCGATTTTCATTTTTTCTACATTATTTGAGCACGACAGCTGCTCTTAATATCCTCTAAAAGTTTCATGATGAACGGACAATAGAAATGTGCTAAAATCCCTTGTAATAAAATATTTTTACATTAACTTAAATTAAAAGTTAGGAATATTTTTGGCCTCTAATGTAAAGTTACTATTTTGGAGATACTTGTTTTTCTTCAGACAGCGATGGTATGTTATTAACTTGCTGTAGCTACCCATGAATCATGCGTGTAAAACTGGGAAAGAAGCGATATAAGATCCAGAATAGATATCAGCTATGGGACCTGAAGCAACTGCTTTATAATCACACAGTAGCATTTTTCAGGTGACCATGCTGCCAGTCTAACCACAATTACACATAATCAGTTCAACATATTATTTATCAGCAGATTTATATAATAATAACAATAACAATAATAATAATAATAATTATCACTAGAAAAGTTCATTTCCTGAAGGAAAGCCAGGATGGTCGCACATAAATGACAAATAGAGGAGTGTGGGTGTGGATTAGAGGTTGGGGACCAGTGCAGGCAGTTTGGTGGCTGTAGGTTAAGCAAAAAGTAAAGTTTGGATTTGGCAGAAAATGAATGGGATCCTATGAGAGGAACGAGGGATGAATAAATGACAAATAGACAAGTGTAGGTCAGTATGTCTGTGAATCAGTCCTTAGGGATCTGCAGTAAAGTTAAATGAAACCATGATGTTTGGGTGTGACCGAAAATTCATGGAACTCTATTAGGAAAAAAAGAGGGATGAAAAACAAACGCTAAACAGACGAGTGAGGGTTAAACCAAAACTGCAATCTTGGTCAGGGTCAGTGTCTGTCGGTCAAGCAGAAGTTCAGTAGATTGATATGCACTTTTCTATCCTATTAGATCCTATTTCAGAATCTGTGCATCTGATCAAAAAGCTGTATACAAGCCTGAATTACACAATCAGGCCGGACAATCTGGAGTGGAACAGTGTTGATGATCTTCTAAAAACTTCCAAAAATGAGGATCTGGCAGAAAGCAAAAACTAATAAAAGCATTGCAAAGCACAACCACAATTACAACCACAAAACTACCACTGACTTCTGATGAACCTTTAGAACAGATCAGCGGTGAATCCTTGTTATTAGATCTTTCATTTTAGGCCAGAAACTGTGAGAACTTATATCAGAGTGGTGACCACTCTGGATTAAACATGTTATATATATATATATATATATATATATATATATATATGTGTGTGTGTGTGTGTGTGTGTGTGTGTGTTTATTTATTTATTTAATCTAAAGCATTTAATAGATAATATCATATTTGCAGTTTCAATTTTTTATTGTGACTCATAGAGCCGAATGCACCTCTTTACATTTCAAACATCTGACCAACACTTGGTTAGACTACAATTCAGATTTGCAGTCAGTGATGTACCTAGAACTTCCACAGACCATACAATTGATTGACATTTGACTTCTGACCTCCTACCCAATGACAGAAGTAGATTTCCCTTGATACCACTGGGCAAAGACAACCCTGACCATTTTCCATTTGAAATTTAAATATTTTAGCAGTTCTATTCCCAACTAAAGCTCAACTATGAGAGTATTACTACAAGAATACTCTAGCATGGACAAAAGTATAGACACATTTTAGTCCCCGCATTTGCAAAAGTAAGCAATACAAGTGTCTGAAGAAGCAGAACAATTGAATGATTATGTGATAATTAAACAGAGAGAGAATAAAACAGCAGGTGATTTTAAAAGGAATATATTATGAAAGAATATACCCAGTGCACATACATTGGGTATCTGGAGTTCTTACCAATTCACACACTGTTAATCAAGACAACACAATTAGGTTTTTTTTACTGGGGGCTTACTAGAGCAGAAAACCTGGGATTTAACAAACCATTCAGATTAGTCTCCCCTTGTTACATAAATTCCCCTCATCTAAATATTTCCACATATGGGTTTAGAACTAAACTTTGTGAAAGGTTGCCATTTTTTGCAGGCAAAAAGCTCACATTCCACCTTACATAGTGTAGCAGTTATGATTGTGCCTCAGCCTACTTATGAATCTTCTTGTTTCAGTTTTCTTGTGCCACATCAAATGTTGCAGCAGCTAGCTGGTGGTTCAGGGTAACTGTTGAGCCTCTTGCTCCAGTTTTAGTGCAGTACTTTACATGCTGGCGTCTCGGGCTTTATAGTCATAAATGCTGCACAGTTTAAGGTGGAACTGGAATATTCAAACAAGAAGCTGGCGAATAGGAAGCTGATTTGCAGCTGTTGCTTTGTTCTCTATAAATTATTATAATAAATAAAACATAGACAATAACTACTACAAACTAACTGACCAAGAAAAAGAGAAACTGAAAATAGAAGAGGAGAGGACATGCATACACCCAAGTTAAGAAACGTTTTAAAACCTCCTAGTTCTTTTTCCTTATTTTTCCTCCTAGGTCCTTTCTATCTACCTGCATGGTCTGGTATCTCAGTACTCACAGAAATGGATGCAAAGGAAACAGATTAGGTCATGAAGTTGGCCAGAGTGGGGAACAATGATGGTAAAGTATCCTACTATCCAATGAAAACAAGGCCAACTGCATCATCACAGAGATGGAACCTGGTAAAACATCAATCCTGGTTGCTGGATAGAATCTGTGTCTTTTAATCCAATCTAAGTATTTTGAACAAAGATGGCAGGTACATAGGGTCAGCTTTGCTCTAGAGCACTGCTGGCAATTAGTTCAGACTGAGGTGGCAACCCTATTCCTGAGACAAGCCACACTCTCATATTTATCATGTTACATATTAGTCCTAGACAGATAATGATGCCAGTATGCTAGCTTGTCGTTACAGGCAGTAAGTGTACTCATGATCCATCTGTTAGAGAGAGAGAGAGAGAGAGAGTAAAACTTAGGCACAAACAATCTGCGAGCATCTCTATCTCGGGCATAAATTATGGATGCTGTCTGATCACTGGTAACTGTTGTGAGGCTCTCAAAATGATCCCTCTGGAGCAGGCCTCAGAGACAGAAAGTCTTAAAGTCATTTACAGTGCACAGAGTGCTTTAAAAAAAGCTATATTCATAGGAATGAACCAGAGGATGATAGCACAGAAAAGCATCCTCAAAAAAAAACAAAAAAAACACAAGTGACCGCTGGGATGTATATTGGTAAAACATGAGTACCTGTATTGATTTGGTCATACAATGGATAGCAAGATAAGCAAAGAGCTAAAGGTCAGCTTGAACGGCTACACAAGTTTTAGGGTTTTGGGCACTAAATCACTGCTTCAGGTTGTACAGCTGACACGCAGCAGCCACACACACCATATTTAGTGTGTTTAATTTTTTCCGTTTATAACAAAAAATTACACAAAGCAATATGAACACTTTCCACTTTTGCTGCAGATTATTACTTTTCTGTTCCTGTTTATACTCAATTTAGCAAGTTTACAATAGCAAGCTGCCTCTGTTACATACAGCAAACAGTAAACCATTATTTCAGAGACCAGCAGCAAAATGAATTAAAATAATAAGGATAAGTTGGGGGCAGAAACAAATTGGAGGAGAGGTTGCCTAAATGACTAAAACTGGTTCCATAAAAGATGATCAAAGATGTTACTAAAAAGCACAATAACATCTACACAATAAAGAAAACTATTCAGTTGCAATATTTTATTTATTTATGTATTTTTAATGAATAATAATAATAATAAAAAAGATAACATTTACATTAATAATATTGTTTGTGATGTCATCATAATTGTTCCTATTATAAAGTAATGAACTTTTTTGATATCCAGATTTGTCTAAACAGTAGAAAATACCACAATATAATTTTGACACATATAACGCTTTAGAAATAAACTACTTCAAAACAATCCTCCATGGCATCAGTCAGTATGAAGATGCTGCATAAGGAATGCCAGTTGAATAGACACCTAAACACTTCCAAGTGCTTGAAGACTTTCCGAAAAGCCACTTTATGCACATTATGGACTTTACAGACACCACAGTTTATCATAAGTCGGTCATTTGAGTGCAATAAAGCAACAGTGGAACATGGCCTGCTGACAGGAAGAGCTGACATAAACAGGAAACTGCAGCTTGGCAACTTGTGCGCTGATGGAAATACACTAGGGAAATACCAGTGATGAGAGAAAAAACTGACACCAACAACATTACATTATCTATGGATGCACCGATATGGCAACTGCGGGCCAAAGCTGATATAATGCTCAATGTTTACAAAATATCTGCCGATATGCACAAATTTATTAAATTAGACTAAATTAAAATTAAACATTGACATGAAATCAGGCTGGATTAGCAGTACAGAGAATTACACAAACAACAGTTCCCCCAATAGAGACGGCACAGTCTAATACACAATTACTGTTTATTTGTTGATCTTACAAAATAACAATCATCATCATCATCATTAAATAGATCCTGTGCAAAATGTATGGCACGTATACGTTTTGAAAAATGCCTGTACACAGCATGCAAATAAAGATGGTAGTTGGAAGTCTAGTTGAATTACAAAATGCGTTTTATTTGTAGCTAAAATACTAAACAAACTACTGCTGCAAAGAGTAATTTAGTATCCTTTATATATTGTCTAACATATAGTACAAATTATTTCATGTGTGGGCCAAATTCAATATTACATACTGGGCAATTACTTTGCTCACCTGGAATACAATTAATATCTGTTCAAAATGTCAGTCAAGTCCAATTATCTGCTGTACAGATATGATTCCAACATCAGCACACATCTCTAACACTAATACTAAACCAAAAAAAAAAAAAAAAACAGACCCAAAGGCCAAGGAGTCAGAGGTGAAATCTATGTGGGTTAACTGCATGGTGGCAAGAAAGCACAGTAAGACTGATGCTATCAATTGGGAAAGTAGAAGACTAGTCTGAGGCAGGAGAAGGAGAGACGCTGAGGGAGACTACTTGTCCTACTTAGTGCAGTGCGCTCAGACAGGCATGCACACAGCTCATTTGCTCCCACGGTTGGCTCCTCTGTCAGGGTCACAGTCATTTTCCCCATCCCATCCATCAGACCTGGCATCATATCATCATGCACACATACACACACACACAAACACACAGGCACATTCAGCTCCTGTTTCACAAATTTTTCACAAATGCTTTCAGCTCCTCATATTGCAAAAGGCTGCTTCTTTTTTAATAAACACGCAATTGTTTAAAAGCACCACCCAGCCGACAGGGAGCTGTGAGGAGGGCTGCGTAGCGTGTGTGTGCTGGGGCTCTGGAGGAACTAAAATCAAAACAAATCAATGCAGGCCAAGCCCAGGAGAGACTGAGCAGAGGAGGGGAGTCTACCACCACCAATTATGGCTTCACAGAAAAACAACGCTGTGGAAGCGAGGTGGAAGAAACAAGAAACTCTGCTGCTAGCAGGCATAACCGCAGCTGGTGTGTGTGTGTTTGTGAGAGAAAGAGAGAGTGTGTGAGGGCTTTAAAACCAGAAATTGAAGTGATGTCCCTTGAGTTGCCCGTGTACACAGTTAAAGGAAAAAGGTTCTGGGGGAGAGAGACCATTGAATTTCCTTTACATACAGTGTGAACTGCAACTGCAGGGATACAAAAATTCTACCATAAATTACATAACTTTTTTATGACATGGTTTTCTTTCTTGCATAGCAACCTTTCTCTTCCAACAGCCCTTGCTTGTGAAAAAGGGCACACTTAAATGAGGGGCCTATCACTGCATCTTTTCAAGCCAGTTGCTGTGGCCCACTGTGGAGCAACAACTACTCATCTGGCCTATTAGGACGTGTATCGGAGACAGGAAACCTTAATTTGAATACTGCCTCGTGGAAATGTACTCAGCTGCTTTAGCCCTGGTCTTCTAAAGCCGTTTCCTCTGCATCAGATGGTGCAGGCCAATATTTTATTTGCATGCCATGCAGGAGTTGCTGTCGTCACATATTTGTAACAGCACTGCAAATATTTACCAGCCTGTTTAGTCCAAGTCATAGGTTTATATTGAGATTGCTTTGTGGCATGAGCTACAAACTCTATTCCAGTAAAGCGAGAGAGAGAAAGGGAGAGAAGAGAGACAGAGATGCAAGACAAACAGAAAAGCAGTCAGATGTACAGAGCAAGACAGAAAGACAGAGAACAAGGCAGAGACAGTAAAGGACAAAGGGACAGAGAGAGAGAGAGAGAGATAGAGAGAGAAAGAGAGAGAGAGATTCAAGACAACGAAAAGTAGTCTGATTTGGTAAGCAGGAAACAGAATGAGAGAAAGACAGTGTATGAAAGACAAACAGAAAGAGGGGGCAATAAGAGTCTAAGATGCAATAGAGGCAGAGAGACATGCAGTCAGACATACAGAGGATGACCTGGAATATGAGAGAATGAGTGAAAGAGAGACTAAGATGCAAAACAAGCAGAAAGAAAAACAGTCCAATTTACAAAGCAGGAGACAGAATGAGACAGCAAGAGCGAAAGAGGGAAAGAGAAAGACAGAGAGAATAAGAAAGAGACAGACAGAAAGAAAGTGGGGGTAGGGAACCTTAGACGCAAGACAAGCAGAAAGAAAAGCAGTCAGATGTACAGAGCATGTTCTGGAATATGAGAGAGAGAGAAAGAGAGAGAGACAGAGTGTCAGAGAGCATGTACTAGAGAGCTCTGGATAAGCTCACTCAGGCAGGTTTGCTGAGTCTGGTGGCGCAGGCCAGACGCCATATCGGCAGGCCACTCTGTAATTTACAGAGGTGGAATGTAGCATGCAGTCGCGGGTGCTAATTACAGACTGTACATCTCTCTCTCCCTCTCTCTCTCTTTCTCTGAGCCAGCCAACCAGCATCAGCCTACTCCCACAATGCCCTGCTTCTGGCTGCAACCTCCAGCCAAGATCCCCCCCACTACTCACACATACAAAGCTGTCTGAATCATTCCATGTCCGTGAATCTGTGCACAATACGGAAGCAAAACACATATAATGATGTGACGTAATGACCACCGCAATATATTTGTACTTCCCTGAAGCCACTAGTACTGGCTAACCTCACTCATTTCTGTGCTTATAACCCTCAGTTCTCCAAATTTGTGTCAGTCTATGTTGTGTCATGTCTCTCAGTTAGTAGCTAGAATTTAAATGGAATTCCACCATTTTTTTAAAGCTTGCAACATAACTAAGTCACTGAGACACTGAAAATAAAGTCAGTGGGCTTCAATCACCAATACCTTTCTGCACTCCTTAAATTTGTGTGAAATGTCTCAAGAAACAATCTACATCAGATTCATGACGTGTTCTTAAACCGTAAAACTGTTTGTATCTTTGTGCTTACCTAAGAACAAATCCCAAATAAAAAAACGTTCACCAATGTCAGAATCTTTGTGGAAGCAGCCTTAGTGGGTTTTAAGAAGAGATTTCTTATAAAGAATGGCTGGTAAATGAGGCCCACTCAGAGCAGTTTGAAGCAAAATGATGCCTTGGCGAAAAACATACTGCAGCAGATTTCTTTG
Source organism: Megaleporinus macrocephalus (assembly GCA_021613375.1). Taxonomy (NCBI): domain Eukaryota; kingdom Metazoa; phylum Chordata; class Actinopteri; order Characiformes; family Anostomidae; genus Megaleporinus; species Megaleporinus macrocephalus. The sequence goes on along the minus strand of CM038721.1, from coordinate 19,211,267 downwards.
GAGTGGTAGTGATAGGACGAGGGGCTGCAATCCTTATACAAACATTTTATTTATTATTCAAAACAAACACTGAACCTACAAGTATTTGTTTATGTGCAATGTTGATGATTATAAAATAGTGGTAAATCTAAAAAGTACTAATTTTGCACAAGTTGTATGTCTTGGCCATGAAAAGATTTAAAACAAATACATCCATTTAAAGCCAAAGCCTTATCACAAGACTTCAGTTAAAGAACCTGTCACACATCTCGCAATCACTTCATGCAATGGCTACCAGTCAGGTATTTTTTAGAGGTAAGAAAACATGCCGTACATCTGGTTCCCACCACCACCGCTCTGGGCTGGATCGTCCCAAAGATAATTTGTGAATAGTAGGGTGTGCATAACATTAAACACTCTTACTACCAGTTACGATGATTTTAATATGTTTCTCATTTTGGGGGAGGTGGTGGGGGGTATACTGAATAAAGGGTCTCTAGATATAATACAGCATTCCACATCAAAGCAATCAGAATTAGACTATGCATACAATTCAGTTATGCAGACACTTTTAAAAAAGCATATACCTTGCCAAAACATCGCTACTGATGTACGTGTGTACTACCTTCTCTCAAGCCCATCAATAACTGTCCCATCCCACAAACATAAGACACACATATATATCAAACTAGGCTCAACTGCTCGCATCTCTGTAGGAGACGCAAGCACACGTGTTCATGAACTCCTTCTTCCTGGATGGCTGCTGTGTTGTTCCCTTTGTGCCTATCAGCAACTGAGTCAGAGTGTTCTTTCTGTGCTTAATCCTGGGTGTCAGAGAGAGAGACAGCGACACAGGCTGAATCAATCACATGGACAAAAAGAGACAGCAGAGCAGGAGAGTACAGTCTCCTGCCCACCACCTGCAGGGTTACGGACACCAGTACACGCCGAATGACTGAGGGAGTGGAACAGGGGGCAAAGCCACATCCCATTGTTTGTGCTGCCTCCTGAAGCACAAGGTGCATACACAAGATTGCATCTTTGAAAGGACAGAGTGAAAAAGACACTGAATGATTGCAGAGTGATGGACACAGTCAAATTTGGAATGGCAGGGCTGTTACATAACAGAACCTCTCTCTCTCACCTTGTTGCTGATAGTGAAGTTTTTTTTCCCAGCACCCTTTTGGCTTAGACAGCAATGACTGGTCTCCTGACTATTATTATCACAAAGCTGATGCAAAAAAGCTACTTCTGCAATCTCAAAAGTACTGGTCGAGACAAGCCAAAGAAAGAGAGTGTGAGAGAGAGAGAGAGAGAGAGGCCCATAATATTTTTAAATAGTGTCAATCTCATGGGAGTAGATTGAAGCTAATTACTGGCTTGGGCCATTTACCTATCCTACATTTATTCTCCATCCCAAATCCCTTTAGGTTAATGTGCGCTACGGCGCGTGCACGGCTTTTATCTTTGATAAGAACATAATATTTTGTTTAGTCGCAGCTCGCGGACTGGCCGCGGCTATCGTTTAACCACCACAGCCTATCAAGCTAATTTATTACCCGCATTGAGAAGCTGTTTATGGCGCGAGAGATAAGAACAGGCGGCGTTCCATTAGGCGACGCGAAACACGGTCGTTTATCAGCGAGGACACAAAAACAAGAAGAGCGTTTCCTTTTAACGAAGCGTCCAAAGACGCGAAGCCAAACACCGCGTGGGAGGTAAGATAAAAACGGACTTTAGTAGAGGCCCTTTCAACGACGGCTCGTCACGGCTGAAGGAGGCGCAGGTCCATTTACACCAAGTCTTCAAATGCGCGCTAATTGTTTGAGTGCGTGATAAGCCCGGCCTTTAAAATCGCCTCGCACGGACGCGGCTTTGCTCCTGCACACAGGTGTGCCATGCCGACCTGTCAGTGCTCAGCTTCATCACACCTGACAGAAGAACACGAGCGCAGGTTTCCACTTCTGCGAGCGCATATTCGTGCGTCCCTGTTCACAGTATCAGGCGAATAATTTGAAGAAGTGAAGCGTCGAGTAAACATAACAGTTATTACCACAAAATTATGATTTTAAGGGGTAAGCGATACAGTCAGCTCCCCCACAAAGTTTACCAAAAGATTAAGTTGGAGGGACACAACCTTGCCAAAGTCTGCCTAATTGATAAGGACTATTCGAATTAACTTAATGCTGATCCACAAATCACTGAGTGCTAACTGTTAGTGGACGTCTGACGTGAACGCAGAAGTGTAACCACAGCAGAGGACCTCACTTCACAACTTACTGTGTACGACAATGTAAGGCTATATTTCCCACCTCGACGATGATGATGCGTGTAGGTAGAGGTGCGGCGAGTGTCGTTCCGATGAAAAGCCGACCAGCCACGGAGAAAAATCCTCGGAGTCTCTATCCGACGCACCAAATCTCCGTTGATGACCTTCCAGAGACGAAAAGCCAACAAGTGCCGGAAGACGCAAACTTGCTTTAAATAGTTCGTTAATCCAAATGACACTAAGCTCCGTTTGGATCGCGAGTTTTCCGAGATGTTGCTGCGCCTGCAGCTCGACCGTCTCTACTCTGAGCTGCTTCCACATAAACCAGACACATCAGTTCTGCCCTTACCGTAATGTCTAGAGAATGGGCGCCATATTTAACCCTTCTCGCCCAAATACGTCACATACAACAGTTAATGTGGTGCTGCAAGCAACCGTCTGGTTCTACCACAGACTGAAGGCTAACTGAACTTGTCATTCATTAACACATTCCGCATTCAGTAGTAGAATTGCAGATATGAACACTAAGAAGATAATAAGATCTGGCAGCTTTGATTATTATCATTATAATATGGTGCAGAGGTATTTATATGCACTAGGGTTGTGCATCTCCATCACTTAGGCCACAACTCAAAGAATTGCCAATGATGCAATGCATTAAACCTACAGTTGATTTTCTAATGAAGTTCATCTCATTTCTTTTGGCCCTGTATACATGTACAAATGATGTCTGATAAACTCTGATGTCCCCTGTTTCCGCCAGTATAGCTTCCCTGTCCTTAGAGTGGTGAAGCTGTCGCCAGCATTTCCTGACCAATCACAAGGTTAACCTGGCTCCACCATCTCTTCATGTCTGAGCAACCTAGAGAGGTAATTCTGATTTAGTAAACATCTTCATAAGCCATCCAGCTATCCATTCCCTGGGTGTACATTCCCTGGATGCTCATCCAGCAGTAAATTCGATAAAAGCTTTGCTTTCTTTAAGGTATCGATACATTAAAACTGGAGTGTCACAGACTTGTTTAGCGGAGGTGCACATTTCACTGAGGACAGCTTCAGTAACTTCACTCAGAAGATTAGTGGACGTTTTAAAACCCTTAGCCTTAAGGCTGAACCTGCTGTGCCTGTTGTCTCAGATTAAGAACAGAAACTGTAGTCACATAAGGTTTTCACCATTATTTGTATTGCTGTCTAGTATTTTAATTGTACTGAAAACTAAGAAACCCAGAACTTCATCACCACTGGGAGTTATCTGCTGCTGTAACTCGTGAATGCATGTCAACTGCTTATTGGTCAACATGTTTATTACAGTTACATGACCTTTCACTTTAGAAGAATTAGAATAGAACTATTTGCCCCTTGTGTTTGCACACAGCGGAATTTGACCTCCATATTTAACCCATCCGTGCAGTGAAACACCCACATATACACACACACTAGTGAACAGACTACTCTAGGGGGTAGTGAGCACACTTGCCTACAGCAGTAGCCAGGCCTATCCACAGTGCCTGGGGAATAGTTGTCGGTCAGGTGTTTTGCTCAAGGGCCCTTCAGTCATGTCCTGTTGGTCTTGGGGAATGAACCGGTGACCTTCAGATCTGTAGACCAGATCCCTAACCTTCAGCCTACGACTGCCTCTTGCATTTTGCTTTCTGTTCTGGTGTAAAAATGACATCTTAGCACATAAAACCATCTTACAGGAGCAATTTGAAAGATGTTGCAACCTGTCAAATTCATACTCTGTGGCGTCCACCCCTGTTGTGAGAAACAAGGAAATGCACACCACCACCATGTCAGTGTCACTGCAGTGCTGAAAATGACCTACCACACAAATAATTGTGGTCGTGTGGGGGCCTCAACCATTGAATAACATGGTAACAAAGTATACAGAGAAATAGATGAACTCTATGAAGTGCTCCTGTATTAAAAGTGGGGCTGATAAAATGGGAAGACAGTATAGATGCAAAAAATGTGTTAATGTTATGGCTACATATATATATTTCAAGAGTTGGAATTTAAATGTAATATGTTTTCATGCCTGAGAATTACATCATTTAAAGAAGTTGTTTTATAATGAACTGCCTGAATTCAGACCTCCTCTGGGACGTAAAAGCAAAGGCATACGGTACTTATATGCATATGTGTAGAGCTGTAGTGCCTGGAATGATTTCAGGTGGGTTTATCATGGCGTATGAATCCCTGGAGAACCACAGGAAGTGATGGATCATTGGAGTGTTAAACTGACTTTGCTACTGCTGATGCTGGATTTTTCTGGCTTGGTACAACTGGATCAAGTAAGGCCATGTCCTCTTCATCAATCACAATGAAGGGTCATCATCAGTCTTCTGCTGTATGTGGTGCATAATAGCTAAAACACACAAAAATGCTGTTTGAACACAAACAGATATGTGATTTTCAAAACGGCAACCTATATCAAAAGTGAATGGTGAGTGGAGTACATCTCCCAGATCGTGAGATTACATAAGATTGTAAGAAGCATTGCAACCACCTTTTAAGACTAAACTTTGGACTGTTAAGTAATGACTGTTCTGACTTTTCCATACAAAACAATTCAGTTGTTTATAGAAGCTTTTTCCTCTATAATAATTTTTTTTTTATTAACATTTTTAAAGGTTATTCTCCAAAAACACAGGTGAACCTTCATATGTTCTTAATGAGTTTTTGTAATGTCAATAAAGGTTAAGTAGTAATAAATCTGTAACAATTTTTTCAATGAGTAATTTGCAAGATGATGCAAACAGTTAAATTCATACTCCAAACAAAAAGAAGGGAACATCTCACCAGAAGGTTGTTTTTTCCCCCTTATCATAAAAAACAAGAATGTATACAGTCCCTCCACCTCCCTTTTCACTCTACCAGCATTGCAGGGTTTAGTAAGTGCTCCTATTTATATTACTTTTGTTTTTCTGTTGAACATGGTTTGTTGCCAAGAGGGTGCTGGTGGTGATAACAAGAATTTTATTGACTACTAGTCCTTAAATGATGTAACGGCACCTTCATCATGACTGACAAAAGGGTTAGAATACACTATTAGTGCAGTACTAATATTTCACTGCGCTGTCGCCCTACAGCAAGACAACCCGGGTTCGATTCGGTGTGGAGTTTGCATGTTCTATCCTTGGTGTAGACTGCCTTCGCCTGATTACGCTGGAATTGATAAAGCATAAGACAATGGATGGATGGATGGATAATCCTTAGCCATCTCATGTTGGACTGATTGCACTCCACACTGACTCACTATGGCCTTTTCAGGTACTAAGTGACATTATGAGACTAGATCGGCCAGGGCTAGCTGATCAGCTACATCTCGTCAACATGATACTTTGGCATCAAAACTGTTATTTCTTCACACTGTCAATATGATTCGCTTATTTATATGATTAGCTATATCTATTTTTCTTTACATTTTTAAAATAAAATGTATACAGTCTATATATACAAATCGTACTGCTGCTTTTTATATTTGCACTGCCAACTGCATAACTGCATATTTGTACTACCAAAGTCTATACTGTTTACCCTGGTTATCTATCTAAAATAAAAAAAAAATGACTGAAAGCAGAAATATTACTTCCACACCTGCACACTACAGGTTACTAGACTGAGATCATAAAACATCACCATTTTCACCTTTTTGTCCTAATAAAATTAAAAGTGAATTGTTTTTTCTTTCTCTCCAATTGTTGTAAACTTAGTCTTCAAGTAAGTTTCTCTCAACACCAGCTGTCTGGTAGTTCACTCTAACGGGATGCTGCATGTACAGTATGTTTGTAACGGCTACATTACAGGAGAAGAGAAGGAAGATGATAAGACAGGAGAGGGAGCGTGAGGCGGACTGCAGGAAGGAATTTGTCCAGGGGGAGAGTGAAGCCGTTGTGCTGATAAGAACGTGTGATAACACTGACAGAGAGACAGCAAGGGACAAGAAACAGACACGAGGGCAAGCGATGACAGGCAGTGGCTCATACCCGCATGCGCACACACATGCACGCACACACAAACTTATTTACAGTGTTCAGACTGGATACTGACTCTGTAGTCATATGTATCACTTTGTATATGTTTATCTATTTAGCTTATAAATGCAAATGTTTAAATGCATTCAGCAGCCTGTCAAGCCCATACCCACACACCTGCCACACACACTAACACCTGCACAAACACTCTGTTCTGCTAACAAAGGAGCATTTTACAGCAGACAAGACAAGCAACTAAAAACAACCTGGATTATGTTAAAAATATAGTGTGCCCACATACCGTTCATGTAAAAAATAAACAGTAAACAGTAAATTCACAGGAGAGACAAACAGTTCAAAGGCCACCTTTCATGTATATCATTTACAGTGAAATTGGCCCATATGTTATTCATCTTTCCACTGAGAAGTCAACACTATAGGACTTACAGGATGTGTAGCCATCAAGAAGAAAATTAAATCAGATTCTAAGACAGAGCTTCACATCCCTGCAGATTTTTTGTCTTTTTAACGAAAAGAAATTCACCTGAAAAGTATGAACACCTTTGCCAGTAAAGGTAACCCATTAAAAAAATCTAATATTATGTTAATTTTCTAAATACATATCAAGCACTTTATTAAGGAACACCTTCATCGTATCTACATTCATTGTACATTTTATGAGCTCCACTGACCATATCGGAGCACTTTGTCATTCTACACTTACAGACTGTAGTTCATCTGTTTCTTTGTACACACTGTCCTCTCTATCAGACACACCTACCTTGTTGGTCTACGTTGTTGATGTAAGGTCAATGACGATTTTTTTTTGGTCAGTTTTTGTTGGTCATCCACCAGTCCTACATCAGTGGTCACAGGAAGCTGTCCACAGGACTCTGCTGGTTAGATATTTTTGGTTAGTGGATGATTCTCAGTCCAGTAGTGACATTGAGGTGGGGTAATAAACCGGGTAAAAGGGGTTTATAATGGATAAAATGACGAAATAGACAAGGAGGTGTTCGTAATAAAGTGCTTAAAGAGTGAAAGTTTTTTTTTTTTTACTGGTGTTAAAAATTAATAACTTTTACTAACTGACTGATTTCACTGATCTGTGACTTCTGCACAGATCTATAAGGTAATGTAAAGGAATCTTATTTCTAGCATTACATTTGTCGCAAAACGTTCACGTAGTATAAAGGGCAACAGGTGTTTTCATATGATATAAAAAATATGCATGTACAGTGCATATACAGGGTCAACATGCATGTACAGACCCATATGTTTTATGTACATTACAGAAACAGACTAATGTCATGTCTGTAACTGGAAATTGTTGATGCATCTAAGTAAATACAGAAACTGTAGAGGCTACAGAAGCTGTAGATAGGCTGACGGTCTTGGCATTGTCAGGTTATCTTTGCTCATTCATATTATGTGTGCGTCTACAGAAAGTTAAGAATATATAGCTACCTTTCCCTGTGCGACGACTTTGTCTCAGCTACTTTATTGGAATCACCAAGTTAAGCGGCTGAAGTTAAGCGGCTGAAGCCAAGCCAACAAAACAGGTCAATAGCCAACAGTGTGTTTGGGCGCATATCGATTTAGGAGGACAGTAATCAGTATATGCAATATATTACAATACATTTCTTTTTTCAAACATGGTACATTGGGCTTCTTTCAATGTTGACCCCCTTCAATAAATATTTCTCTCTCTCTCTCTCTCTCTCTCTCTCTCTCTCTTTCTCTCTCTCAGACATTCATATCCACCATATCCACCCACCCTCCTACCCACATCTCCCTTACTGGTTTAATTGAGTGCAGAGGACAAACACTTAGGAGACACAGCAGCAGTCTAAAAGCATCAAGTATGAGACTTTTCATAAATGAGTGTAATCGGGGCCATATGGCGGCTTCTAAGAGCCAGAGCAGCATGGCTGAGAAGAAAGTAGCGCAGACCTTTCCATATTTCACACGCCACTGCATCACCAGCCTCCCATCCCCTTCCCTCCTTCAGCCACAGCGTTAAAGCATTTTGTTCCTGTCTCCAGGTTTTTGCACAGCGTTAATAGAGACATTCACAATGCAGCCAGCCATCCGGCCGAACACACAGAACTGTTTAGAAAAAGAATGTTTTTTTCCTTCACAGCAGTTTTTTTTTTCTTATTATGTGCCAAAGACTTTGAACACTGGCAGGTGGGCTGACTCATGAGATAAGATAAAGAAGGGAACTCATAAACAAAAAGATACACAGATCTTTCTTTACCATCTTTCCTCAGTATCCACAGGTCTTGACCCCTGAACATTTTCGTTCTTGAACATCTTCATTCATATGAAAAGTATTAGTATATTGCCGCTGTCCAAAGAAAAACATGTATCACTGCTTTGTTGACAGCTGCCCTTTATATGCTGTGACAGTTTCACATCAATAAAAATGCTTCAAAATCACTTGGAATAAAACCACTTTATGTTAACTTACATCGAGGAAAGAAGGTTTATGTTCTCTCCTGTAAAGTTATCAATTTGGATATTTGCTCTTCTTAGGACAGCAATGCCTTTAGGGACTATATTGGTCTTAGTGCAAAAAAATTATGAGCTCTCCTCCATATAAAACCCTAATTAGCATTTTTAATCACTATTGCTATGTCTCTCCAGTTGGTGCTTCAATGTATAGGCAAGTAGTAATGTAAGGGGTTCAATAAAGATGTTGGGGAGTTAGGGATTTGACTTATTTCGCTCCCCCCACATTCATTCCATTATAACATCAGTAATTTCCAAGTCATCATTAAAAAACAGTGTTCAACAATTTTCAACTGTCAAAAGCTTGAATTGGCATTACATTACGTAGAGGTTTTTTAAACTTTATTCTTCACACATGTACATCTCATTTATATTCAAAGAAGCATGCACTGAAAGGATTTTAAGGAACCAAATGTGGTTCTTGCATCACTCCAAAGAATTCTTTATGACCCCTTAATTTTTTTAGAAGTGTAGTATTTTAGCCCACTCCTCGCAAGGGCATTCATATAATCATTATAAAAAATTACTATCAGTATTTAAAAAGATAGCTTTCGTAAAGGTAAAATTAGTACGATTTTTAGCTCTAGAATTAACTCAAATTATCAACAGAATGTGGCAGTAAATAAACAACAAAGGTGTGTTAGAGATATCTATTAAAGTTTGCATGCAAATCATCTAGGCTGTCCATCCTGTCTTGTAATACCACTTCATACTTCAAGAAGCACCAGTGAGTCACAGAATCAATCCAACATTAGAAGATGGAAAGATAGTATGTTCTAGACTCCAGTCTCAAATTAGAAGGCCTGGTTGGATCATTTAAGGACAGGTGGTCAATTAAAGTGACAGTGGTTGAAGCTCCAGGCATGCGACTGCCACCACCTGCTCACAGCAAGAAACCACGTTCAGCAGCAAATAAGAATTGGATACTTTTAACCACTATTATGCAATACAATGTAACAGTATATGTTTATTGATAGTAGTGCACCTACAGGTCATGGTGGTAGGCTTCAATACGTAGGGATATAAAGGCTCTAATAAAGACATCATGAGTCAGACACACCCTACCATATATACACTACAGCCATCAGTGTAATTGCTGGTAGCTTTTTCACATAACACTGTCATGCTATCATTATTGCCTAGGTCTTTATAAAAGCTTGTAAAACATAAAGGTTCTTAACCCTTTGATGCACAAGCTAAGCAAACACTTTCTAATGCACAACCTGACCTGTATTCATTTTCTGTGTTTTTGTATGTATGTAATGTTTTTGGTAAATCTATCCAAATCAGTTTATTTTGTTATTTAATGTTCATTAAGTGTTCATTAAAAATCATTTTTTGATTAAACTTTAAATCATTATTTTAATTCTTATTTATTTACTTCATGAACAAAATTAGTGTTTGTAAATATGTTCCTGACTGCAAATGTTTACTGTAGCTCCTATTAAATTCCATAGCGAACACATAAGTGCTATTTTTTTAAATTAAAAAGTATTTTTACATAAAAAAACATATGTTTTAATAAACATAAAAAAGCAAACTGAGGAATTTATGGAACTTTGAAGAATGACATTAATTAATTGCCAAGGATGCGTATCAAACGGTACTGACCTATAATTCTAAAAATAGCTTTTAATATAGAAGGTATTGAAACTTTACATTACATGGATGTACTGTAGAAAGGTTCTAAATCTCTTAAAGAAGCATGCAGTGAAAGGTTTGTTATGTAACAAAAAGTGGCCATTGCTCCAAGCAGCTCATTTTGGCACCTTTGATTTCAAGGGTTGATGTGTCAGTAGGCTGTGCCAGCCTCCTCACTCGCACACAGTGTTTACCCAAGCTGCTCAGGCCGACATTTCGGTCAGGGTTTTCATTCCGAGGCCTCTGTGCTATGAAGTATGAAATAAAACCCAAACACAAGCGTCCAAAATTGAAATAATAATCACCATTAAACCAAAACGCCTTGCAATTTGTGACCTCATTTAAAAGCAGCAGCCCATTAGGGGAGCAATTTTCGCATAAGAATTCTTTATTTAATCTCCAGTCAGGAACAAAAGTAGCTATTCAGCTCTGGGCGCCGCAACAACAGCAAGGTAATTTCTTCTGAGTGCAACATAGGGGGTCTTTTTCTCCTTTGCTCTCTTGGAGGAGGCAGAGAAAGTGTAATATTTTTGAGCAGGGGTTTTTAAGTATTCATAGTTTTTATCGGATGCCTGTGGAGCATTTGATATGACATGCAGATTGAGAAGAGCGAACCGGTGGACCAACACTTGTTTTTTATCACTGTTCTTGAAGATTTTTGTACCTAATGAAAAATAAATTACATTTTCTTTACTCTGAATTTCATATCTTGTGTTCTCACACTTCACTGGTAACCTTACATTCTCTTTTTATCTGACTCTCTGTCTTCTATAATTCTTTAAGATGTTTGCCTTAGTACTTTCAGTACATTTCCACCACCTTCCTGTGACCTTTACTGTATCTTCTCAGAATTCTGTTTACCAGCCATTTTCCTTTCCCTCTGACAAAAGAAAAACAAACATGGTGCTATTTTGACCACATTACTATATATATATATATTTATATATATATATATATATATATATATATATATATATATATATATATATATATATATATATATATATATATATATATATATATTATAAATTTTACAACATAAAATAATTGTATTTTTGAAACAAAACAATATAGCAGATCTGCTGAGATACGAATGTTTTAAGGATGAAAATGAATTCAAAACTGTTTTCTTGCAAGTTAATGATAATGTGTGATGTTTAAATACAAGTACTATTCTATTGAAAAAAAAAATATTAGAAAGATGTTATATACATTATAGAAATTATAATATTAAATATTGAAAACTCTGAAAACCTGGAAGGCCCTGAGAGTTCATTTCTGCTAAAAGGCTCTTTTGTGCCTAGGATAGGATGAGAGGGCTGATTGCTGATTCTTTGTGTTGCCTCACTGAATATGCATTTATAAGCGTAAAATACTGGGAGGGATCACTTTAGTAAAGCACTTATTCTGATGTTCTAAGGCTAATAGTGATTACTGACTCTTTTGGAACTAATGTGGCTGAAAATAAGAGTATATGGGCATATTTGTTTACAAACCGGATTCCAAAAGGTTGGGACACTAAACAAATTGTGAATAAAACCTGAGTGCAATAATGTGGAGGTGCCAACATCTAATATTTCATTCAGAATAGAACACAAATCACAGATTAAAAGTTTAAACTGAGAGAATGTATCATTTTATGGTAAAAATATGTTGTTTCAAAATTTCATGGCATCAACAAAAAAACAAAAACAAGCCCATTTTTACCACTGTGTGGCATCCCCCCTTTTTCTTACAACACTCAACAGACGTCTGAGGACAGAGGAGACCAGTTTCTCAAGTTTAGAAATAGGGATGCTCTAACATTCATGTCTAATACAGGCCTCTAACTGTTCAATCATCTTGAGCCTTCTTTTTCGCACCTTCCTCTTTATGATGCACCAAATGTTCTCTATAGGTGAAAGATCTGGACTGCAGGCTGGCCATTTCAGTTCCCGGATCCTTCTCCTACGTAGCCATGATGATGTGATTGCTGCAGAATGTGGTCTGGCATTATCTTGTTGAAAAATGCAGGGTCTTCCCTGAAAGAGATGACATCTAGATGGGAGCATATGTTGTTCTAAAATCTGAACAAAAATACATGATCTTCCTAGACGTACCATTGGCTTTCTGGCTTCCATCTGCATTAACCAGCTAGTATGAAAGAAAAAACATTTTGTAGTCTGTAGTTTTAAACCAATTTCAAAACACCTCATCTGAAGGGGGTTTCCTAGTTTTTAAACTCTTGGGAATATTGTGGCACTACTGTAAGAGGCGTTTAGGCTCATTCACAACAGATGGAGCAATGGTTATAGAATCGACTGGAATGAACATAAAAAACGTAAAAATATCTTTATGCTTTTTTGACTGAAACTTTATTTTGGGTATACAGTCTTATTCAAATGTACAGACGCCCCAGTCAAATGACAGTTTGTTCATTTTCTTTGAATAGTTTCTATGAATAGTATGAATAGAGTTTTACCAATATGCATCCAAAAATTGGTAAAACAATTTCAGAAAAATGTTTCTCAACATAAAATTACAAAAACTTTTGAAATTCCACCATCTACACTACATAATATAATCAAAGGATTCAGAGAATCTGGAGAAATCCCTGTGCACAAAGGACAAAGGCCGATGGTCAGTATGGGTGATTTTCGGGTCCTCAGACGGTCCTACATTTAAAATAGGCCTGATTCTGTGCTGACAATCACTGAATTGGCTCAGAAACACTTTTAGAAATCACTGTCTGTGAACACAGTTAAAGCTGTATCATACGAAGGAGAAGCCACATGTCAACACAATCCAGAAGTGCTGTTGTCTTCTCTGAAAAACTGTTCTGTGGTCAGATGAATTAAAATGTTAAATTGTTTTTGGAAACCACTGAGACGTATCCTGCAAACTTAAGAGGACAGAGAGAGAGACTGTCCAGCTTGTTATTAGCACACAGTTCAAAAGCCTGTATCTCTGATGGTCTGGAACTGCATTAGTTTCTATGGCGTGAGCAGTTTACACATCTAGAAAGACTTTATCAGGGCTGAACAGTATACAGAGGTTTCAGAACAACATCTGCTATATAGAACACATCCAAATATTTGGTTAAACTATTCTTCTTTTGAAAAAATGTTCATTACTAGTTTGGTAATGCACTGTTTTATGCAGTAACCAAGATCTTACACATATTTTGTCTTTGGTTGAGAAATTAGTTCCCTCTGTTCACCAGTCACTTGGGAAACTTTTTCAGAATTACAAATATTCTTTAACATAGATTATCAGAAGTATCCTGGACGTAGTTACAGTTGCTAGGCTATGAAGAACCAACAAAGTAGACCAATATGCTACAGCGCCACCCTGTGACCAGTGCTTCATCTCTAATTAGTTAAGCATCCCAGAAGCTTGGTGGTTGTGGGTGAAGCAGCTAAAAAAATGACTTTTCATTTGTATTTGAGCATCTAATGTTCAGAAATGGGCAGAATAACATTATAAGTTAATTTTCAGAGCTTCCTCCGAATAGTGCACTTCAAAAGATGGCGCTTGATAGCAGAATTATACATATATTTAAAAAATTATAGAAATTGCCTTTAATATATTTGTGCAAAAATTATGGCACATTTTGTATTTAGTTTTAATTAAAAGTTTAAAGACTCATGGTATATTTAAATTTGTTTTTTTAGTAGATGATGTGCTATTTTCTCTTTCCATACAGCTGTATTTATAAATGCTTTTCCCATTACAGGAATAAAATGGGTTTAAGCTGTGCATGTAAATTGCGAAAGGCAAAATGAGTTAAATCTTGTTTGACTTTTCCCATCGTTGTTTTTAAACAGTGCGCCGACATGCTGGTCCCGAACGCCAGAGTGACAGAGAGGCAGTGACCTGTGAGAATGGTGCAAATGAATCATAAGTAGTAGACAGATAAACAAATAAACAGGCTGCATATTCACTCATGCAAGAAAACAGGACAGAGACACCTACGCTAGATGCACACAGATACGCACTAGTTTCTAGGACCCATTATCCATTAGCTTTAGCCTCCACTGAATAATCAATCAGCTCAGCTTTCTATGCAGGAATTAAGAGAAGCGCCCTGCAATTTGCATAAATTTGTATATTCACATGAGGAGATAAAGCACATCCACGTACTGTTGTCTACACCGGCTCCCAAAAACAATTTGTTGGAGTAATTCCCTCAAATTGCCATTCTGATTCGAGGAAGAAAACACTGCAAACAGCACTGATGCAAATGAAGGAAGAATGGAATGGGATCAATAGAGAAGAAAACATCCCTGCTGCTTGCTAAATTAGGTGGGAATTCTTTGCTCATTTATTGCCAGATGGTTAATGTTGCTGGTGCGGTCGTCATGCTGTTCATAAATGATGAGTTCATATGCACCTTGCAGCCACCCACATGTTGCATAAACTGCATCTTAAATATGCAGCTAAGGGTCTGATATTCGCATATTGTTTATGGCATTATGGCGGCCCAGGTTGTTTTTGGTTGAGCTAATCTTGTAGTGTATCGGTGAACCAACCCATTTCTCAGCAATAATAAGAGCATCTATTATCTGCGCAGATGATGGATGGGAGTGGTGAGAGAGAGCACCAAAAGTTCTTTTGGCCGCCATGCTAGATGCCGGCAATAGATCTTCCTCTCTCTGGCTAATGGGCTAAACAAAAGCAGACTGCTGTTCTCTGCGGCAAGACTAACGCTCACCCAGAGATTAAAATCCACAGTCTCATTTGCATACAGTATAGCATAAAAATGCAAAAGGAAAGGCTTGGGCCCCTACGTCCCTGTAATTCTTGTCTGCCGAGAAGTCAACAGGTTGGGTAGACTCCAGGCATCAGAAAAAGACTAAGAGACTAAAAGTGTGAAGAATCCTCTTCCTCTCTTCTCTTACACAGACCCGTGAACTAGCTAGTAGTAATTCACTGTTGCGATAAGAGTCTCCTCTACCAGTCTCATAAACGAGACTCATCCCTGGTGGAACATTAGACTTCACCACTTTTTTAAATAACGTAAAGCCAAGTCTAGTTAATCGAGTTGGAATCATTTGCAGTACCTATGCCCTTCAAATGAGTATAAGATGGCGAATTCATTTATATTGGTTCAAGGAAAAAAGTTGCAATTGCCAAAATCTACTTAGGCAGTAAAGTTTTATGAGTAACCTCATTTTCTCTCTACACATGTCCTATTGCTGCTGCTCTGCTGCCCTTGTCCCACCCCTGGTGCCTAACATAATTATACTCCAGTATATCATTATTACTGTGCCTCCCGGCTGTCTCTCCCCATCACCACATGGCTCCCGACCAGCAGCCCTGCCACCAGTCCCCACTTTATGCTCTCTGTGTCCAGCTGCCCTTGCCCTCCCTTCTAGGACCAAACATGGGTAAAAAGTTGGCTGGAGTGAGAGTAAGTGTGCTTTATATTCAGCTATCTCTGTAGTTATATTCTCTTGCAAGCCAGACTATTGTGAGGAAGTCAGGGGTATGTTGTTGCTCAATGACAATAAATGCTAACCATGCACAAGCTAAGCAAACCTCTTCTATAGTGTATATATATATATATATATATATATATATATATATATATATATATATATATATATTATTATTTTATTTTTTTTCAAATTTAATCCTGATTAAAAATGTTAACAAATGTCAGTAGTTTCTATCAAATTCCATAGTGAACACATAAGGGTTATTTTTGACCCATATTGTGTGTGTTAAAAGGGCAGTGATACAAAAATAATGAAAGGTAGAACAAAACCTCATGAACAAAAACAAGTAAATTGAGAAATTCATGGAAGCTCTAATGATAGAAATGATTGTATTTCTGTAACAAGTGGACAGGAGAGGTGGATACATATGCAGGTAAAGTTTATTTAAGTCTATACATGATACAAGTACAGGAATACACAATAACAAGACTCAAAGAAACACCATAACATCAAAGCTTCAACAATGCTAAGGGAGGCAATACAGAGGTATAAAAGCACACAGGGAACTGGGAACACATGGGACAGGGAGGAGACATAAACAAGGAGCAGGTGATGGGTGTAACAGCAGGACAAAGACAAGGAGGAGCTAAGGAACCAAAACAAACATAAGCACATGAAAAATGACAGAGAGGTAAACAAAAGACAGAGACAGGCAGGGAAGGAAGCGGACACAACAAGACAATTGCAAAAATACAGAAAATAAAATCTCAGTCAGGTTTTGACCCAGCTTGTGCATCAAAAAATGAGAGCTGATGTTGGCTTCTTGCTAAAAACCTTATTTTGCTATTTTTTCATTCCACCTTAAATGCTGCAGCAGCTTTAACCTGGCCTCTCTTCAGGCTGTAACATTTAAGGTGGAATGAAATATTTGATTAGGAAGCTGGCAAATAGGATAATAATTAAAACCTTGTTTAAAAATGAACATAAACCATGCCAACCATGCTACAGTTGGTTAGCGCCTGTACGGGCTGCAGATTTTAAGGTGGAACAGAATATTCTTATATAACTTCAGCCTTGTTCCCCGTTTACAGCCTAGATCGCTGCACATATAATCCACTGTTGACGAAATCAGTCCACATGCAGACACACAGATAAGTGGACAGCCAACAAGAACGGAACTGACAGTTATAGTTATGGCCAGCATGCAAATGATATCAGGTCTGTACCTCTGTGAAGGTGAAGTTTATCATAACTTTGATTACACACAGCAACTGCTGTGGAATCAGTCTCCCCCTAAGACTGAGGTAGGATCTTGGCAAATCATAAAATGAAAAAGGAAAAAAAAAAAAAAAAACGAGGCAGGGAACTGAAACAAGTTTAATGCTATTTGCTAATCCATGCTCATCTATCCTGCATCAAAGAAACATAGCAATCTAGCAAAGTATACCTTAACTATTGTCTAAAGCTAATCCTGCTTGCTACGGGGGCTTGTTTGAAGGAGGGACTAGGGTTGGCTGTCATGCAGACAGTCCTTTCAGCTGCCGAATTAACAGTGATGGGACCAGGATAACTTTTACAAATCTGATCCCATAACCACATCCCAAATCTGAATTAAAAGTAGCGTAATGGCACACCTGAGATTAGTTAAATGGTTATTTCCAGCACCAAAACTTTTCATCCCAGTTCAAATAGAAAAAAAAGATTGAATTTCCTCCACTGCCAGCTGAGGCTGGTCTATAATATAAACGTTCCTTCTAGTGATAACAGTTTTCATTCATCTCTCAGCACTCTCCTAAAAGAGAGCTGGCGGCCTGTCTGCTGCAGTTGTTTGCTATTATTATTCAGACCACCCATCCCTCATATCAGTGCTACACAAGCCAGGGGAGTACATTGGTCTCTGTCTCTCTCCGTCTCTCCCTCTCTCTCTCCCTCTCCCTCTCTCTCTCTCTCTCTCTCTCGGTGATTGGCAGGTTCCCATGTGGCTGGTGTCAGCCTGAGTAGTGTACAGCGTTGGACATCCCTGTATGGATGGAATAACTGCACCCCAGCTGCTGGAGTGATTAATATGAATCAAGGCTCACTGCCTCCCAAACAGCAGCCCACTTGCAGTTTGGGTCACACTAACTGGTCCCAACAGGGAGTTGGGAATGAAGGATAGGGGAGAAAGACAGAATACATTACAAAGAACACAATTCTGCATGTACACAAAGCCAAATCACCACTAAAATTTCTCCGTTTGTAGACAATGTTTCTAACTGTGGGTTGATGTACACATAGGTTTGTAGCAATACTTTAGTAGCTCTTTCCAGCTTAATGTGTCTCTATAACACATCTAACCTTTCTTAAGGATAACAGATTTGTCAGTCGACCAGGCTTTGTGGCACCTTTTGCTACCTTCTGCCAATTAGCTCCTTGAAAGCTTATTAACACACAACCTGCACTGTGGGTGTAACTCAATATGATAAGGAAAGTTCAATGGTTTGCATGTTATTAGTTTATTAGGTTATTAGTTGGGACTTAGATAAGACCACATTTTATTAGTAATTATAGCAGGAATCTAATTGTAATATAGTATTCCTCAGTGCTTTTTGTTCTATTAAAACAATATGTTAGTCCTCTTTTAAAACTGAAAAATCTTTCTTTTAAACAAGCAGGTAGTGTTGTAAAAGATGATCCTGGCTTTCAGCTTAAGCATTAACTATTAGCTATATATCAGTTAACTAACTCACTGCCAAGGATCTGCTATACTCAGGGATAGAAAAAGTGCCATATACTTACTATACCTAAAGGCAAATAAATGTGAATAAATGTTTATTTACATATTTTATTCACAGTAGAACATAGAACACAAATCAGATGTTAAAAATGTTGTTTAGCAGCAACGCATCTCAAAAAAAGTTGGGACAGAATCACGTCTACCATTATGTAGCATCAACTCTTCTTGAGTTTTGCTGGAGGTCTGGAGGTCCCTTGCGTACATTCTGGATTTCCCAGAATCTCTGAATCTTTTGCAGATATTATCTAGAGTAGATTTTAGATTTCCAAAGTCTTCACAATTTTATGCTAAGGAACATTTTTTTTCATTTTTTCAAATTTTTTCATCTTTGCCTCTCTAGAATACTCTTTTTATACCTATTCATCTGCAAATTACTTTAACTGTTTTTTTATTAGTACCATTTATTTTTCCAGCCTTTTGTTGCCCCTTTCCCAACGTTAGGTTGCTGCCATCTGTCAGGTTCTAAATTAGTTTGCATGAAATTGTAAAATGTCTCACTTTCAACATCTGAATTCTATTTTCTATTGAGGATGAAATGTGGGTCTATGAGATTATTTTGCCTTATAACACTCTGCATGTACCTCTCCGCTGTGAATGTATTCAAATTATTCAATGAACGACACATTTAGGCCAAAACATTATCACAGAACTTTTGTAAAACAGCGTCTGTAAAAAAGTATGGGTATTATGAAACAAGTAAAACAATAAAAACGCTAAAGTAAAACATTTGCAAAAACTATTGACATGAAAGCACATACTCTGATCAGCCTTAACATTAATTCACCTCCTTGTTTCTACAATCTTTCCATTTTATTAGCTCCACTGACCATATGGGTGTGCTTTGTAATGCTACACTTACAGACTGTAAGTCATCAGTTTCTCTGTATACTTTGTTACCCCGTTCTTCAATGTTCAGGACCACCACAAAGCAGGTACTAGTTTTCATTTTCAAATTATGTCAAAATATGAAAGAATCTCACAAATTGAGATACAAGGGTTTGTTTATCATGTACAATATGTACTTATATGTAAGAGTACAAATTTTACAAAATAATACTTAAGTACAGTAACAAGGCAAAAAATACTTTTTACCCTGGGCTATACTGTCTGAAACAGATGTCATAAACAAATTTTACAGATTTATTGAAACAAATCTGTAGATGCATATTATTCATTCCACCTCAGAAAAACAAACTAACTGATTAGACTGCCTAACTACTTCTAGGACAAGCTATTGTTCCATTCTGTGAATGGGTGATGTCAGGTAGGGTGTGTTCTCCAGTGTTTGTTCTTTGTTAACATAACAGTGGTCAAACAGTACAGCTAACTCTGCTGCAGTTAGCATGCTAAGCTGAGAATCCTGATGTTTGTTTCCTCCTGGATTCAGTTCACTTTCACAACTGCCCAGTAAGCACATTGACTTTAATTTAATTAATATGCAGTGTTGTGAACTGACTGTAATATGATCTAAAGTGGCTTTCAGGAAAATTTCAAATAAAATAAAACCCAGGATTTTCCAGAAGTGTTTTTTTCAGAATTAGAAAAGTACATAAAAAATATTTTAATTAGGTGGAGTGTCTTGTTAATGATTTAAAAAGGAGGGGAAGGTGTATCATCTGTTCTCCACTCATTTAGGAAGACTCACAGGTAGGCAACAATCAGTGATCAATCCTCTTTCACTGTAACTCACTTCAGTGCGACAGACTGTTCGATACAGTTTGAGTGGAATAGTTCAGGGCTGTCAACAGTTTGGCACAAAGGCTAATGGCAAACATGCTAATTCTTTCAAAAACAACATAATTACATCATTATTTGATGATGTAGTTGATGTTTGATTTTCTGAACACAGTCTTCTCTCACAAACCAGAAGCAAAGCAAAGCCATTTTACTATTTAGGAATCTATGCCATTAGACTAATACAACACATAGCAAAAGCAAATGAAGTCTAGACACTGACACTGTTTATGAAAGTGTTAACTGAGATTATCATTATATTATACACTATATTGACAAATGTATGCAGTCACCCATCAAATCACTGAATTCAGGTGTTACAATCACTTCCATGCCCACATGTGTATAAAACCAGCACCTAAACAGATTGCTACTTCACTACTAAATGTTTCACAGTCAGTATTCGCCAACTTTCTGCAGATTCAATCGCTACAGACCTCCAAACTTTATGTGGCCTTCAGATTAGCTGAAGAACAGAGCAAGAGCTTCATGGAATGGGTTTCCATGGCCGAGTAGCTGCATCCAAGCCTTACTTCACCAAGCGTTAGATGCAGTGATGTAAAGCATGCCGCCACTAGACTCTAGAGCAGTGGAGACGTGTTCTCTGGAGTGATCAATCACGCTTCTCTGTCTGGCAGTCCGATGAACGAGTCTGGGTTTGGTGGTTGCCAGGAGAATGGTACTTGTCTGACTGCACTTGTGTTGAGGGTAAAGTTTGGTGGGGGGGATTGTGGTGTGGGGGTGTTTTTCAGGAGTTGGGCTCAACCCTTTAGTTCAAGTGAAAGGAACTCTTAATGCTTCAGACGACCAAGAGTTTTTGGACAATTTTATGCTCCAAACTTTGTGGGAACAGTTTGGGGATGGCCTCTTCCTGTTCCAACATGACTGTGCACCAGTGCACAAAGCAGCTCCATAAAGACATGGACGGGGCCAGACTGGGCCCCTTTTTCAGCCTGGGAGTTTCATGTCCAAATCCGGCTCACTACAAAAACATTTAATTAGTTCAGCTATTAATATATTACACTTCTAAATTATGTTTATTATTTTCAGTTTGAAACTGGATATTTGTGATTAATGGTGTGTTTTGGACTCTACAAAATAAACTATGCTAAGCTGTCATTGCAAACATTGCGCAATAGCCATACACTGACAATACAGACTTATTTCTATATCTCTGTTTATCGGCTGCAGCTGGAGTCAGCTGGAGTCTGTCCTCCATAAAACTGGTCTGTTTATTTCACACATTTAGCAGCTTCTTCTTCTAACACCTTTCTTTTTTTAACCTGTCCTTTTCGGCTCCACCTGGCCTTTTTCCGCCTTTCGTCACCACCAACTGACGCTTGGCGCTATTTTGTTGCAACCAACTTAAACATTTGGAAGGGGAAAATTCCCTCAGATGGTGGAACGCACTTAATCTACTGCGATGTGGGTGCTGTCCTGTCAGATGAACAGAGAATGAATACATAGTTGAATAGAGAATTAATGTAAGAAGAACATTAGATTATTGACAGATAAGTGTCAAAATTATTTGTCCCTTTCAACCAGCCCAAATTCAAGATTGACATGCGTCAGCCCATCGGGAATCCTCCCGAATCTCCCAATTAGACACTCCGGGCCTGGACATGGATAAATCCTAAATTCAAACCGATATAATGCCTTTGGAATGATTTACAGTGGAGTCTGCGCGCAAGGCCTTCTTGTCCAACATCAGCATCTGACCTCACAAATGTGCTTCTGGAAGAACAGTCAAACATTCCCATAAACACACTCCTAAACCAAATGGAAAGCCTTCCCAGTAGAGTTGAAAGTGTTATAGCTGCAAAGGTTGGACTGACGTCATGTTACCCCCTATGGATTAAGAATAAGATGTCACTCAAGGGCAGATGAAGTATTGCAAATGGTGAAGAAAATAAGTCATGATACATGTACACACTTTAAACTAATCTGCATCAACTTACAAGGTGTCTCTCTAACTGCAAGTCTGGTGCTGCCATGAGGCTCTGGGCGTGGCTACATCTCCTGTGTATATAGAACGCCCCCTTTTCAGAAGAGCCATCCCAGCGACCTCACAGTCCAAGCAGGCTCGCCACCCCAATCTCGCCGCGACAGGGATTTGGCGAACGTCCATCACCCAGGACTGACCACATGCTACTAGTCTTCCCTCAAGCAGTGTCCTCTCTCTTAGTCGCATTACTATTCACACTACTAGGGCAGCAGCCCAATGACGCCAGCGAGGTTGCTGCTCATGCGCATTAGAGGCCAGACCCTCAGCTGTGGCCAACAATGCCACCGATACCTATCTAAAACATCAATGAAGAGGCCCAGATCAATACTGCCAGGCTGCTAAGGAGGAGTAAGGAGGACTTTTTTCATCATGAAAAAATTTTATTAAAAAAAACATGCAATAGATTTTTTAGGACATTGAGTCCATAAATGAAATAAATTTTTATTAAATTAAAATCCAGGGATGCACAGCTGGCAGCTCAAGTTGCAACAAGTTCAAACCTAACAATGCTGAAAATTAAAACTGGACATAAAACCTGCAACTAGGTCTGTGTCTATGTAGCTTTTGGTTACAAATCAGACTCAAAGACTTAATTACCCTTAGGTCGAGAGGTCGAGACCACTTAAGCAATCAATCCACTAAACTGGCCAGTTTACATCAAAAAGGGGAGAAATTCATAGTCATGTGTCTTCTGTGCATCATTCATTTATTTACGAGCAGTCGCAGAGTTGGGTTCCTGGGTTTTAGATGACACTATTTCTAGTAAAACTGGAATCTTAAGGAAGGTGTTTTTAGCTTGGCTCCCGTTTCTTGTTACACTTATAGCCATATGTCAAGCTGTAAGAAGTAGGAGCTAGATTTGGAAGCTCTAAATCATTGTGTGTGGTTTCCAGAAGGAGAAAGACAGGGGTGAAGTTACAGACCACCATAGAAAATGAGACCATGCTTTGGGACTGCACGGGGAACAGGAGGCAGTGCCAAAAGCAAACATGGGAAAAAATTGCTTCTTAAAGCAGACAAGCCAGGCAGACAGTTGGGGAGTGAAAATGTGGAGAAGCTGGTGTGGGGAGGGGGTTGGTGAGGCAAATCACAGAAAAAAAACATTTGCTCAAAAGATTCAACAATAGTCAGAGCCTTAGGCATGCCCAGTGCCTAAAACACACAAACACACAAATACACAGTGACAGACACTCATCAACCAAATAAATCTGCAGTGGCTGCTATGAAAAAGAACAATGCAAAGAATAATATCACTCCCCTCCCCAGACCCTCATTCTTTTATTCCTCCCTTCATTCTGTTCCATCTTTCCCATCTTCTTCTCCTCCTCTTTGATTTGTGTGGACTTTGGCTATTGGCATTGGCACGGAGGGGAAAAAAGCAACCTCTAACACAATTACAAGCAAATAGGCAACAGATGTGCTTTGTGGGTGAATGTGTGCAAAGCCGTAATCAAATCTGTCCGTACTGTTAGCCGGCAGATTAACCCACTGTCTTGTCTCTCTTGTGTCAAGAGGAAATAAGCACACGATTCCACCTTTCCACTACACGGGAGGCATCAAATGAATGCTGTTGGGAACACAGTGAAGAGGGTAAAGGGGCTTTAAAGGTGCACTGTCTGTTCTTCAGCTGTCACAATACAAAATCAATATCAATAGTGTCGCTGGCCTTGACCACCGCAAGCCTGGTGGTATTTCTCTAGAGGTCCTGCCTTTAGATTTCCCACCAGAGTAAGAAAGGAAGCGCATTCAAATGAAAACGGAGAAGATTAGGAGGGGAATCGCTGGACCTCAACTGGCAAGCTATGAAATAAAAGCCTATATGAATTTCTTTCTGTCCTTCTGCCATCTGGAAAGCGCATTTTTATTTACTTTTCATCTCAACGTTCACTTTGAGGTTTTTGCTCGGCCCTCCTCGGGGCTGCTGAGAGTCGAGCCAGAAGAATAAGGGCCCTCTAAGTGCAGTTTAAATGTGTTTTTATCGGCGATGCAGAGCTGCAGTTATGTTTATATTTCCGTAGCAAACAGCACTCTGGATATTGCCTCTCGCCATCTGTCACTGTGGCCAGAATTGAACTTAACAGAGTTAGCCATCAGGTTGCATCCTTGGATGAATTCTAGGGCTCAATGTATTTTGTACTGGGCTGTCAGCTTCCACATGACCTTTTCAAGCCCTAAAGTTCCTCTCAACTTTTCTCTCAGTTCTTCGTGTTTATCTCACTAAGGGACACAGTTTATTTGACAATCACCAGGGCCATTTCTTCACAGCTGTTGGCCCTCACCTACTTTATATCTATATTTTGTGTATAAGACATGGCAATGGTATATGGTAAATTAAGATGTTGGTGCTGTTGTCCCACCACTTCATGCAATCACACAGTAAAGTGGGGGGATCCCAGTGTTTCAGGGTCTATGTTGTCTATGTTGCCTTCTGGTTCTCTTCGTTTAGTCAATGCTGTTATAATTAGATTTGCCGGAAACACCAGCAACACTTTAAATCAGGGGTATTTATTTAGAATTAGGTAAGGTCCAGTTAGTGGAGATTTCCTCAGGCCATGGTCCGGACCGTCAAAATTTCAAACTTGTGTTATAATTTAGTGCCATATTCTCCATATTTAAGTTACTTAGTATCAGCATCTTATAATCTTATAACATCAGCAACTAACACACCAACACATCACACATACCGTTTAGTATATTTTAGTATATTTACTGTTTAAATGCTGAACTGAAACAAGGGCTGCATTTTAAAAAACAGAATGCTTTTGAAAAAAGTGCATCTTTAAGGTTTAATTTATAGAGAAAGTAAATAAATCATGCGTCTTCTTGTTAACTTAGCATCACATATTGACATGTTGGTTTTACACAGCGGTATTCTCCAAAAAAAAAAATTCTCCCCATTGAAGTCTTCTGAATTTTTGGAACTATTAAAAAACCAGAATCCTGTGATCTGAGTAAGCGTGGCGGTTTATAATAGGAAATAAGATCTTGAGTTTTTCCTTGCCTCCATTACCTCTGGCTAGCTTACAGGGAAATACATGTTGTGACTTTTTGTATAGGTGTTTTTTGACAACATCGTTGTAAAAAGCGCTTTACAAATAAACTTGACTTGCCATAAGATTGAAAATCTTAATTTTGCTCTGAAAAAGTTGTATAAATTCTATTATAAACACAAAATAACATCACTTAACTATGGGGACAATAGACCTTTTGAACTAAAATAAATACTCAACTAAATAAATTGAAGTAAGTGAAATAAAGTTAAAGAAATTAAATTTGCCTCATTTCTGCTTTCTAGAGATTGTTGATGCAAAGTTATAAGTGACCACTTTATCAGTAACATGATAAACTTCATACTTGGTGGTAAGCGGGGGGGTGTAAATGACTGTACATACTGCTAAAAGGATGAAACACCCCTGACCATTAACATCACTTATGCTTTTAAAGGGGTGTACAAAGTAACTAAAACTATTGACTGTCTCACTCATAGTTAAATGAAGTCACATACTCAAGTATCTGAATCAGTCTTCTAACTTGGACTCTGGACTACAATCCATTTGCTTTGTAAGCGCTTATCCTATGCCTTTATTAAAGTTTAGTTAATTGAAATACATGATAGGCAAACAGACATTCCTGGTCAGCTCAATACCAATGCACCTGAAATATAACCAAAGGCTTGGTGGAGACAATTTTAGCTCATTTTGACTTCGAAAATACTATATAGAGGGAGCAAACACAGATAAAAATAGTACACACACAATTCAAATATTTTTCAATATAACACAAAACATTTACTTAATAGTGAGTATAAGTAAACGCTTTATTTAACAACAATATGAATTTGGTTGTATTGTTCTTATACTGCCAAATCTCCTGGACTTGTAACATATACTTTGAGGTTATGAAAAAAGTCTTTATTTATTCTTGGAAATGTACAAGTATGTACAAGTAAGTACAAATTCTTCACATTAAACAAGACCTTGAAAGCATTTGACCTTGTTTATGAAAATGGTATGCCTGTATGCAGAATGATTTTAAGAATGATTGAGGTTGAAAAACTACACGTCCATCTACTATACCTCTGCTCAACTGATAGGTAAGACCCCTGGGCATTAATTGTTGATGTGACCTGCACACGTGTGTTTGTCTTTTTTTTTATACCTTGATTCTCACATAGAGTCACATGCATTTCTCTCCCCACATAATCCCTATTGTTCCCTTTAACCTACAGTCAGGAAACAGCAAGAAGTGCAGATCCCTGAACTTTGATCCACAGCCATACTTATCCTCACTCCTCTGTGTGTCTAATCCACAGTCATGCTGACCCTCACTTCTCTGTGTGATGGTGCAGGGTATGCCCATCACTAAGAACAATAGCTAACTTGTCGGGCGTAATGTCATATTTACCTACCTACCTACCTACCTACCTACCTTGATGTCCTGTATAGAAGGGGAAGAGGGCAAACTAGAGGTAGAGGGAACTGAGGCTTCTTTTCCCTGTTGGGCGGATCCACCTTCAGGGAGGGAGGGGGGCCTCAGTGTCCTAAAGGAGGGAAAACCTGCAGGGGAAGAAATTAAGAAATGAATACTTACCGGTAATATGTATATACGATTGTCATAACTAGTTAACAGCTGTGCAGATGTGTGTGTATATATGTATATGTGTGTATGTGAGTTAGCGTCTCTGGACATCGCCCTTAGGCGAGTTATTAGTCTAGTCGGGGCGGGGCTCTGACAATAAGAGCGCCGGTGTTCTCTCACCTGGAGGTCTTCTCAGCTACCAGTGAGAGTCTGATGATATGCTTTTGTCTGCTTGTAAGATTGAGAAAAGAATTAGTTTGATGCCTCTAGTAACCATCCCGTTTATTAATCGTTTTCTTTCCTTTTGATCCAGTTTTTCTTTTGTTTATTGTGGAATAAATTAAATCACGGGTGCACTTGAACTCAAAGCCCAGCCTCCTTGTGTCCACACCCACATCCATAGTGCCACTGCCGTACGCAAATCCCGGTGGCTCTCCCTTTGGTACACCGTAACAAACGGTGACAGCCGCATACGAAGTACCGAGCAGCGTGCAAGGCTTGCGGACGCCCAACGCCCATCGTCGACGTCCCATTTTGGGCACATATGTAACGTTCGCTGTATGACGTTACCGGGCCTTTTTTGACGTTCGCAACAGGTCCTGTTCTAGTCATACGGGGACGTTCGAAAAAAATGTTCCTGGGACGTTCAGTAACGTCCCCATATATTCCCCCAAATTACGTTATTTTTGTTATCTTTACAGGACGTTCTGAGAACGTTCGCATATGGTCCCCTGGTGGTTACCCACATAGTTCCGGATCCGTTGCGTGTCCATGACTCTAAACTCTGATATAGATCCGTTTTACTGATGATAAATCCGCTTATCACTCGCACTCACTTCACATCTTCAGTACGATTTCAGAACCGAGTCCGATTTCATATGTAGTTTAAAGTTATTATACGGGTCCGGTCCAGAGCCGCGGAGGAACATAGCACCGCGGTCCAGAGCCGCGGAGGAACCGGCATTATTCAAAATCAGCGCGAGGAGCCACCAACAAGCACTTCCAACGAACGCCGGTGATAACGTCAACTCGGTTTGCTTCTCAAACGCACTGCTACGTCTTAAAAAAAACAACGTATTCCTACAACGAATCAAGAGTCGTGTTTAATGTTTAGCAGAGATTTATCATCTGACCACACGCTAAAATATCGCCAACTTATTTTTTGAATTTTGCCGTTCCACCTTAAATAACGCTACAGTTACTGTCTAGCCCTTCAAGTTACTGAATATATAAATTCAGTAAAGAATGAGCATTGAAGTGATAATTAGGATTTTTTGATAGTATAAAGCTGCACATTGGGAGAATGTAGTGATCATTGAACTGAATCTGACATGAATTAACAGTAAATACACAAAGCGTTGGAAACAGTTACTACGCTGTGCTAATGATATGCAGTTTTTTCACTTGGATCTCCTAGATGAACACCTGAAAGTCAGCCCTGCTGCTTCCATTCAAGGTGGGTTACATTTAAGTCAGTTCATTAAATTAGTTTTTTACAGCTTTGGATTAATCTAACATGTTATGTTACATAAAACAGATTAATATGTTTATATTTTGTAGGTTATAACTACAGTCTAGTTCTGTAGA
Source organism: Megaleporinus macrocephalus (assembly GCA_021613375.1). Taxonomy (NCBI): domain Eukaryota; kingdom Metazoa; phylum Chordata; class Actinopteri; order Characiformes; family Anostomidae; genus Megaleporinus; species Megaleporinus macrocephalus. Next base: position 19,182,787 of record CM038721.1, on the reverse strand, counting down.
CAAAGATCTAATGGTATGCAAGTCTACTTTAGTGCTGCTCACTTTAACTGGTTCTGCTTCGCTAATGCAACTCTTTTGTAAAATGAAGTGAGTTATGAAGCAATTTATTTTATGGTATCATGTTAAAGTGTGTTTGGTGTTCAGTCCCTCTCCAGTTTACCTGTGACATGTGCAGAGACTCTTTCATTGGATCTGATCAGCCCTGTTGCATCAATCAGACAAGGGGGTTACACTTAGTTCAGTAAATTGTTTTACAGGTCTGGATTTATCTAATGCATGTTGGATGATGTGTGTTTCATAGGTTACACAGCATAATTTATCCAGCCAATATGTTGGGGCCACAAAATACTGAATGAATACATGACTATGTACTGAATGGAAAACTATATTTAAACTGTCATACTTGAATAATGAGTGTACAATGTGTAGAACTGTACATACCATGAACCTCAAACACTGCTGTTCCACCTTCAAATACAAATCCTGTATATTACAAATCCGGGATGGTAAAACAAGTGATTCCCAAATCCTACTATGTTACCTGATAGTCTCTACTTCACCCAAAATTATGTCCACAAACAAGGGAAACCAGCTTGTTTCATTCTAGGGCCAGACCATACCATACCATGTAAATAATGTGTAGAACCACATCTGGGCATTTTTCAACTTAGTGGTCACACAACATCAGAGAACAGTTTTAAATACTGAATAAATGCATTCTATGGCACTTTGCAACTATTAGAATGGGGAGCACATTGGTAGCGCACATTTAAAAAAAGTAATTTCTACATTCTGTCCCATTTGGCTTGGTTCATAATGTGGAACAGTTTAAATACAGTTGACAGTGTCCAACCGTAGGCCTGTCAAGATTATCATTACATAATCACCTGATCACATTCCCTCAAAAGTTTTATATATATATATATATATATATATATATATATATATATATATATATATATATATATATATATATATATATATATGCACACACACCCCTGTTATTTTATGTGGCTGTTAAAATTGTGTGGAATAAAAACGTTTAAGGCTGTTGCTTATGAATTATTTATTTTGTATATGCTTATGTTTAAATGTAATTAATTGAAATATAACATTATTGTTTGAATCTATATGAAAAGTATATAAATGGTTAATATATAAAGTGTAATAGGGATCTGTACGGACCCGGGACAGAACTTCTGGATGATTTGTACCGGATCTGGGCTAAATCACTTTTGCTTTGTGAGATACGTGATGTTATAATGAGCTTTGAAATAAAGGTAAATGTACATTATATTGCAGCAGCCAGTGAGTGCTTTCTTTTTTGCTCTTCTGAAGTTCTTTATCTGGTACCAGAGGATGAAGATTATGATGTCTGTGTACTCAGGCTTTTAAATAAATACACTCAGTTCTAAGGTATTTAAGCAGGTTAAAAATTGTTGTTGCTGACGGCAAATAAAAAAGCACGTAGTGAATTACAAATGGGTCAGGTTACTCAAGTAAGTTTACCTAGTACTTTGGTTAAGAATTGTTTTAGAAAGCTCTCGTACTTAGCGCTACGAGTGGTTGTGAAAGGTGGTCTGTGTTTTAGTTACTGGAAGAAAATGACATGGAAGAGGCGAAACAGTTGTCCAGTTCAGAACATAAACGGGTGCACGAGCCTTAATCAGGTAAGAAGTCAACAGTGCAGGAAGAAATGAATATTAAAGTGAGCGCGGTTTGATGATTTAAGTTTCCGTGCTGTGGAAGTGAAATGTGCACAGAGTCCAGCGCTGGTAGTGCATTGTATTAGACGTTACGCATGCATTTCAAAGCGCGTATCATTATACAAATAAACTACAAATAAGGCTGTGGTGGTCCTACAAACGTCCCAAGAACGTCGAAAGAGACGTTTAAAGGACTTTCCATGAACGTCCCCTCATAGTCCCCTGGAGGTTTCCTGGTAGTCCTACGAACATCCTATAAGAACGTCCCCTGTAACATTTTGGCGACCCTACAAAACGAAGTTCAGGGGACGTCCTGGGGACCTTTTTTGTTAGCTGGGCAGTCAGCTATGTATTAGCCCCAGACTTAACAAAGAAGTATACTTTGTTGAGAAGCCTGCAGAAATGAGTCACTGTTAAGATAGCGGGGGAAAAGCTGAAAGCGTCGGTAGACACGTGAGCCAGCCAGACACTCATTCTAAACAACTGCTTGCCAGACGAACTGTTAAAATTAGCGGGTAGACTTGGTGTGTGCATGGAGATGAGGTAGTCTATCCTACGGCAGAGGTAAACATGGAAATACAAGGGCAAACTTGCCTGCTAACGGTAGGGGTAATGCAGAATTCTCCGTATACGGTTATATTAGGTCGCGACGTACCAGTGTTGATCGATTTTCTGACGGACAGGCAGAATAAAGCAGAGGTTTTAGTCGCAACCAGGCAGCGAGCTTAAAGTGCAGAGGAGGGTAACAGAGGGACCCTGAGTGAATTGCCGTTTTGCGACGTGGTTAAAGCTAAAAAGACTAAACGAGAGCAGAGACGAGCTAAAGTGCGCGGCACCAAAATCACGGAGCCGGTAGCGATAGCAGATCTTGGTTCGGGCCTGGCGAACCCTAGTCTTGCGGAGCTGCAGAAGAATGATGCAACCTCACAGTCGTTATTTCTTAAAGCAGAGCAGGGTAAACTCGACAGAGGGAGTTTGTTCGCCATTAGAGACCAGATTTTGTATAGGCAGAAACGGGAGCATGAGCAGCTAATACTGCCTGAAGATCTTAGAGAGGAGGTTTTAAAAATGGGACATTCTGAACCGTGGGTGGGTCGTATGGGGAAGGCCAAAACGTTCAGCCGCATTTTGGCGAGGTTTTATTGGCCTGGACTTCACTTTGATGTTGAGTTATTGCCGCCCGTGTCCACAGTGTCAGTTAACTGCCCCATCGAACAAATCAGACAGAGCACCTTTAATTAATCTGCTAATAGTGGATGAACCTTTTTCGCGCATAGCAATGGATATTGTAGGCCCTTTGCCCCGTAGCCGTTCTGGTAATAGGTACATCCTCACTTTGTGTGAATATTACGCGACCCGGTATCCAGGAGCATTTGCTTTACCTAACGTAAAGACCAGGCAGGTGGTTAAAGCTCTTATTCAGCTGATCTCAGGGTAGGAATACCCTGGGAAATCTTAACTGATCAGGGCACTAATTTTACGTCAAAGCAACTTAAAGACGTTTTTAGCTTGTTGGGCATTAAGGGCTTGAAAACCACTCCGTACCATCCGCAAACAGACGGTCTCGTGGAAAGATTTAACAAGACGTTAAAGGCAATGCTGAGCCGTTTTGTGAGCGATTGGGACACGATTGGGACACGTGGTTGCCGTACATTCTGTTTGCCTACGGGGAGGCGCCCCAGGCGTCAGTTGGATTTTCCCCGTTCCAGTTACTTTACGGGAGAGAAGGCCCACTGGATATCCTGAAAGAGACTTGGGAAGGACAGAGCACCGGTTTACAACTGAACGTCCTTTCCCATGTGCTCAAGATGAGAGAGAGAGAGGCTGGCACAGGCGACACAACTAGCACATGAGAACCTTGAACAAGCACAGCGTCAACAGAAGAGCCGGTATGACAAGTCAGCGAGAAGACTGGCATTGACGCCTGGTGACAAGGCGCTGGTGTTGCTATCGACGTCCGACACAAGTCTACTGGCAAAATGGCATGGGCCCTATGAGGCGCTGAGAACGGTGAATGAGACCACCTATGAACTGTTACGTCCTGAGTGCAAGAAAACCATGCAGTCTTTTCACATTAACATGTTGCGGCAGTGGCATGAACGAGATAAAGACACCACCGAACGCCTTTGGTGTCCAAAGTGCCACTCTGCCGTACGCAAATCCCGGTGGCTCTTCCTTTGGGGGATACACTGTTACAGTCTAATCCACAGTCATAGCGACCCTCACTTCTCTGTGTATCTAATCTATAGCCGTACTGGCCTGCACACTGCTATATGTCTAATCCAGTCATACCAACCCTCACTTCTCTGTGTCTAACCCACAGCCATACTGACCTGCACTCCTCTGTGTGTCTAATCCACAGCCATGCGGACCAACACTCCTCTATGTGTCTAATCTGCTGTCATACCGATCCTCACTCCTCTATTTGTCTAATTCCCTGTCATACTGACCTGCACGCATCTGTGTCTAACCCACAGTTATACTGACTCTTACTACAAGATTAAGCTGCACAATCCCTCTTTTCTCAGGAAATGAACTTTTATAATTGTAACTGTGATTGCTACCTCCACTATAAAACAAGCATAAATCCTCAATTATAACAATGTACTGCATGCAGGCATCAATTTGATCTTACAATAATGAAATGTCTTCCTACATTTAGGTTGTTATTGTTCATTTATGTTAAAAATATGTTAGACTGTGCATTTCACAGCAATGAAATTTGTAAGGTTTATGGATTCATAGACAAATTTATTTGTATTACAGTAGTGATAAAAAACTAAAGAATATTGCATAATATTTCTCTGAGATATCTTCAGTCCTTCTTTTTAAAGCTTGAGAAGTTTTTGGTTTCCCTATTCCCTCCAGTTGTTATGGAGAACCTTTTGGCCTTACAAAGATGTGAGGCGTATATTAAATCACACATTGATTTCTTCTGCATGAGTGCCATCGGCGTAGAGGGGCCATGGGAATGCTGACAGCTGTGATTCACGACCTGAGCTCCTCTCCTGAATTTCTACCGCAAAAAGAAAGTGAATCAAGGATTAAAATGGTCTTATCTTTAGCCTGCATTCTTGTTTACATGCGGTTGATGTTGCTGCAAAATTTGGTGTCATTTTTTCCCTCTCATTTGAATATTTAATACTTTATTTCATGTATAAGTAATGGTTATAAAAATGATTTATTAAAAAAGTAACTATGTTAGTAATCACACCTTACTTTTATAAGTAACACATTTGATATGCTGCAAGGACATGCCATCTGAAATTCTGCTCATCCCTGCTGAAGAAAGAAACAGTGCTGAGAAAAACAGTGCAAATGGGCTCATAACATCCAGCCTGGAGTTTATGAAATGATATACAGTTCTGAGGTACTACACCGCATCCTCAGTAATGTGGAGCCCATAAGTATTTACAGTCCACCTGGGATCTTCCGCACGAGAGCTGCGGATCTGAAAGCCGACCCAGCAGGGCTATCAGCCTCCTCCAGGTCTGAGGCGCTGTTCTGATGTGGTGCCAGCTCAACAAAGGGAGGCTCACGACTAATGTGGGACACATTAAGATGATCTATCTCTGAAGGACTACATTCAATGCTACCAGTTACATACTACAGAAGAGAGGCACAACCCATAAACAGACCACCGGATAACACAAAAAGAATAAGAGCTCACCGTAAGTTTACTGTATTATTTGTATGATTTCTTTATAGACTTAAAACAATATCTGTCAGGGCTGCATAATGTGAGATGTAATGCAAGGTACGGTCAATTGAGCCCACATTTTCATGCCATACATCAAGGTCATAGACACAACGACACACTGTCCACTTGCATCTGAATGTTGAATCAGGGAAGATATGAGATGTATGATAACAGTAAGTTGGTGGATCTTATTGTGCAGATGCACAGCAGGGTCAAGTGAGTTGGAAGAATGGGAGAGCACCGCAAAAAAACTGTGTTTGGCATCAATGGGTTGTCCATTTAAGCATCCCGGACAGCAAACATATATCAGTCCGCTGGCTTGATAAGGTTAGCACCCTGCTGACTTTCTTCTGCGTACAAGATCTAACTAGATTTTAAGCTCCTCAAACAGATTTTAAAGACTTTAAGAAATAAGACACAACTTATAAACAACTGACAGTAAAAAAAACAAAGCCTGATATAAAACAAACTATGAGTTAGATTCTATAAGCTAGACCAGCAGTGGCATGCTACGGCTTCACACATCATAGATCAGGTTCATTCTGACTCACTGAAGCTTCACTGATGCAGCTTTAGACTAAAATGTGAGCAAGTAAAACTTTGTGTATATGTGAGAAGCTATTAAACCTAACCTACGTTTGCTTCAACATCCTTGTTAGCACTAGAAGGTACTGTAAGCTTAGTGAGAAGACGTAAGCTTTACACATATCCAGGTAGCTTTATTCTGGCTCACTGAAGCCTCACTGATACAAAAATTCCACCACCTTAAAAAAACACTATTAAGCACTATTAAGCAAATGTTAGATACTTTATTGATCCCAGTAAAATTCTATTATTTTGTGGAAAATTAGTTTTTTTTACTTATAGAATCATTCGAAAAAGTTACAATCAATCTATTATGCAATGTTCTTGCTCAGTGGCATAAAATCTGTGCTAATGACATGTGACAGTACATTGGCTAAATAAATCAAGATAGATGGTTAGGGTAAACAAAATAATTGTTCAACATTTTCATGTGTTTTTAACAGTTTTTGTGGTGAAGGCAGTATGTAAAGTATCCACTTCTATCTCTGTCAATTTTATAAAGATTTTTTTATTCCATCACGTTACAGACACATTACATCCCATCAGATTTTGTGTTAGCTTTACCGTTAGCATCTGAAGGAGCGGCCATTCTTAATCTAACCCTTGCAACCTGCTATGCTTGCGTCCAGAGGCTAAAAGATTTCTCTGACTTTCTTAATTTTTCACAATTTGCTTTAATATCATTTTAAAGTGACGTACATGCTTATTGTCAGTATTCCAAATTCAGCTTATTTAAACAAATACTAAAATATTTTTAAATAATAGCTTTGGATGTTACAGACTGCATTTCCTCTTATGCACCTTGCATATTCTATTCTTGTCCTAATGCTTAGTACCGAAATTTGACACACCATCATCACTTATGCCCAGGTATATATAAGCTCCATTTTAACAGATGGTGATATCTCAATTCTTCCAGGCCATTAAATAAATATTAGATTCATTAGTTAGACAGACCTAGTTTTGCTGGACTGCCTTTAGCAGCATAGTGTTTGTTAAACCAGTGATTTCAGCAATGGGGCGGTAGGGTCCAAAATACATGCCTTCTTTTTAGAACCCTTGAAACATGACTAAAGTCCTTTTTCAATTATTTAGATGTTGTCATGTACCCTTTTTAAGAGGCTGATGTTAGGTTCGTATTCAGCAGCTTTTTATATACCTTTTCAAGTCTACCTTAAGTGATAAAGCAGGTACCTTAAAAGGAGTCCTGACTGTTAAGACTTGGCATGTCATAAAACACTGCACATGTCCAATACTATTAAAACATGACATATAAATTATATGAAAATGTAATGTTTATTATAAAAAAACCCTGAAAAACGGGAGAAATTCCCCTACATGTAGGCTGCTATTGTCACACTAAAATGATGTCATATGGTGCAGTATTATGGTGATAATACTAAAAATAACAAGATCTAAAACGTTTTTCACGTCACCCTAGCTGAAGTTCTGATGATTGAATAATATGTTTAGAGTTAAATGAGACATTTAGCTCGCTGTTCCTCATTCAGTTCCTCATTTTTTGTCTATTTTTAATGAAAAAAAGCATTTAGTCTAATGTAGTATATTTAGATAGTATTGTACCATATTTTGGGGCTCATACACTGATCAGCCATAACATCATAACAACATTATTGTCCATTTTATCAGGTCCACTTACCATATAGGAGCACTTTGTAGTTCTACCATTACAGACTGTAGTCTGTCTGTAGACCACTGATGAAGTACTAGAGGGTGACCAACACTAGCTGGTCACAAGTCATGAGTCAGGAATTTTGGACCAGGACAGCTGAGTTCAACAAACTCAACAAACAAAATGCATCTTCTAGGCAAAAACGAAACCTACAGTCCCTCACCTTCCATACTATGTCCACCCAACCAAATCCTTTATAGCTCTGTAAAATGTGGAACACATTCATAGCTTGTTGGATCCTCTCAATGTCTACTATCCACCTGAGCCCTTGGGCAGGGAAATAATTGGCTTGATAATCAGGCAGAAAGCTCATTTTGTTTTAATGCCATGGGCCATCAAATTACATCTTCTTTATACTTACTGTTTCTCTGGCCACTGTGACCTTGACATCTACTTCCCACAGTTGCATTACAATAATCCAACAATTTCACCCCGACAGTGGCTTTAAGGTACCTCCCCAGGCTCCTATTAGCTATCTCCCGGCACTTCATTTTCCTTACGGGTCAAATGCCAAGACAAGACAGGTAATTCAGTGGAAGTATATTTCTGGTCTTATGGTTGAGAAGGTAGTGCATCATGAAACCTAAAGGAGTGTTTAAGCAATCTATTATGAACATATTATGAACATAGGTGAACACAAATTTGAATGTGATATAGAAAACACAGCTTTCATTGGAGCAGACTATCCTTACTAACATCTGATGCATTTGGCCATACCGATGGCATGTCCCCAAACCGAGATCAAGGACAAGCCTTTTTTTTCAAAGCAAGTCGTTGAAATAATTTCGAGACATTTCATTTAAATTCACTACTTATTCATTGCAGTACCTTCAACACCATAAAACTGGCAGCCATAACACTGACCAATAAACCGAAATTAGTAGCTATATTAACGCATATTCCCAGCTCAACGTACATGCAGTATCTGACTGTGCTGTGAGACAATCTTACAGCTTCATTAGCATGGCGTCCCATTCTCCTGCCCATTTAATGTGCAAATCAGGAATAAACATAGACACAAATCCTCCCTTATGCAGGCCCCAGCCAATAATGAGAAGCTCTTTAAATTAGAAAGCGTATTTCATTTAACAGATGGTGAGGGAGTAGCCATTTAAGATGGGTCTGGAGAATTTGACTGCTTGCATATGCACATACCAAGTTTGTTTAGCTTCCAGCTAATCTTTTAATTGCTCATCTATACCACGGTGATGTCATAAAATGGGATTTCTCGCCATCAGATTTATTTAAGTAGTTGATTTACAGTCACTTAAAGGTGTGGAAATATAAAATGAAAACCAGTTAACACAGTCTCTACAGGATCCTCTGCTGACTTAAATATGACATTTTCTGCAAATTATCGTGCACAAACACAAACTGAGTTGGTGAAAAAATAAATTATACAAAAATAAAATGCTCTGTAACTTTTGCTCTTCATGCTTAATTTTCCCAATATGTTATGCATTATAATGTGTTTTATGTAAGGATATGGGCCATTTTGCGTTTTATTAAGTATAACTACTTTGTATCTACACTTATTGTCTATTTTATCAGTTCCATATAGGAGCACTTTGTAGCTCTACATTTAGAGCTACATTTAGACTGTAGTTTATCTATTTCTCTGTATATGTTTTAATGTTACCCTGTTCTTTAATGCTCATGACCCCCACAGGACCACCACAGAGCAGGTATTTTTTGGGTGGTGGATCATTTTCAGCACTAGAGTGACACTGACATGGTGGTGGTGTTGTGTTAAGAGTGTGTTGTGATGGTATGAGTGGATCAGACACAGCAGTGCTGCTGGATTGAGAAAAGTTCACCACTAATGAAGGACAAGAGGTTGAACAACAATAGATAAGCTGTTGTCTCTGACTTCTACAAGTTAAACCAGCAAAGTAGGAGTGTCTAATAGAGTGGACAGTGAGTGGACACTAAACCACTTGTACCAGCGCAACACACACTACAGTACACTTCTGAGCACTGAAGAACAGGGATAAGGGGGATAACAAAGTCTACAGAGAGCCTACAGTCTGTAAGTGTAGAACTACAAAGCGCTCCTAGATGGTAAGTGGAGCTGATAAAATAGACAATAAGTGTAGATATAAGTTTGTTATAATGTGCAAAATCACCTGTTCGCTGTTGGATTCATATGATTATCAGGAAATATTATCTATAAAAAAGGACAGTCATCTGACATAAGATATAAATGATATTTCAACCTAAATTTAATTACATATTTATTGTTATCACTTAAATATTGTGTAGATTATCTAGGCTGGGCTACTGAGCTTTTTTTATTTGTAATGTTCTATTTCTTGGCTGTGCTAATCCAAATGGATCTAGGCCCAAATTCTACATTTTATATATATATATATATATATATATATATATATATATATATATATATATATATATATATATATATATATATATATATATATATACATTTATTATCTGCATCATTTTGGCAGTTCAGTATGTAAAAAAAAAGTAGGATATATGCACATTAGCCCACAGCTCCCATATCCCATATCATGCTTTTTGAAGACTAAATAACGAAATAAGCATTTGGTCCATTAAAATTTGCACCTCTGTCTTCCTAGAGAACCTGACAATGCATTTACTATTCAGGTGAACATGCGATCTGCAGAGTCATATCCATAATCAGCTCTGGCAACTGTGCATCCACAACTTCATTTACAGCATGATCCTGCCTGATTCCTCTCGCCGGGTTTCCGAGCTTTTCCAGAGGCGAGCTGAGGACTTATTGGCATGTAAATCTTTCGAGCACAGCAGCATTAAGGTCTGAATCGCTCAGCGCTGCTTCGGCACACTGAAAACCCAACAGTGCCTTGAGGGCCACAGCAGCTCTTCTTAGATATTCACTCTCTTCCCACTGTATGAGACTCAAAACCACTCCAGAACCAATCACTCTCAAATACTATAGCTCCTCTCTTCTTCTCCCCCTACTCTTAAAGAACAAGAGAGCCAATGGAGACAGCAAGAAGACATTATTTAATCAGTGTGATTTTGGTGCTTGGTTCCAACATGGCCTCACCTCATATAATATTGTGGTATGTTCACATAATGAAATGCGACTTGAAATAAAAGATGGGTTTTTATAAGACAATAGCTCACGCCAAAACAAAGAAAAAAATAATATGTCTATAGCACTTATCTACCTTCAGCCTCAAACTGCCCTGGCTAACTCTGCTTAATCTGGCTCACCTTTTTCTACCTTCCCCCGCTTCACCCCCCAGTCCCCCCAGGATGCTCAGCCTTGAACACATGAGCCCCCCATGGATTGGCAGAAAGCAAGGTGACTGGCAGGTATAATTTTCTTAACTGTTTTCCCTGACATTAACACGAGAGCCAGAAAACTGCTGGTATAACTATTATGCATACCTATTTTAACATAAATTAAATTCCTATAATATTTCAAATATGTATCAGTTGTTATGAGCTGACTCAGTGAAACCACTCATGTCAACAGCAGCACCAAGGCTTCAGTCAGTGCAGTCAATGTATTCCATTAGACTTTATTTGTAGGAAACAGGTTGCAAGTTTATCTTAATGAACTACTATATACTGTCATTACCTCAGGGAGAGGTGGGGGGAGGTGGCTCACGTAATCAAAGCATCTGTGGAGTACGAATCATGTGCCACTGCGCCAAGCTTTGCATGGGCCATAATGACCAGGTGTCAAGTGACTGTAGGCTGTAATTATCACTCACTATGGCAATCAAATCCTTTGTTTTCTTTCTTGGCGAGAAAGATGGGGGCAGAGTATTAACCAAGATGGCTAAGAACAGCAGCCATGTTCATGTCCTCAAGAATGCTTAGAATTCCAGCAAGCCCCCTGGGACCATAAGGTTCATTAAGAGTTCTTCAGACATTTTCTATGAGCACAATTCAAACCCTTTCTACCTTGAAGTCTAAAGCTCAGACAGCTAAGTGACAAAATTTATAATCACATCTATTCCCTCATTAAGCCCAGCCTAGAAGCATCCTCTGTGTATAGAACTCGAGCTAGAAGTAGATGATCTGCTCAGCTAGGCCAAGGATTGCCTCAGTGAGGCAGCTGCTTTAACACATGCTCCTGCTGCTGACAGAAATGCTACCTGACACGGAACAAGCAACATTGATTTTTGTTCTTGCTTACCCAGAGGTAGTAAGCTCTTTGTAGATTCCTCAAAGCAAGCAGGCTACTGAAAGAAAAATATGAGGGATATTCTCTGTTACGGTTGCTTTTTATCAAAGCGGTCTCTTATCACGGTATTATGTTTATAAAAATCTTCAAGGTCAGCTCTCTTACAAACTTTTAAAAGTAACTAAATTTAGTTTTGCACTTTTGATGAATCCTTAACAAAGCCTTAAAATTGTCGTTTAAAACAAATCTGATCTTACTCATAAAAACATTTTGTATGTTATGCAGTTACACTGAATGATTTAAATGATGAACTGTACTTAGAGAAGACAGTAAGGACAATTTAGCCTTCAAGTGTAACAAGAACATCTGGGACAGTCATGTAAAAAATCTTTTGGGAATGTGGACTTGGAGCGAAGGTGGGAACAAACTGTGACTGAAATTTGCAAACCATTTTTTGTGAAAGGGGAGGGAGTTATGGTGCGCTACAGGCCTACAATAAGGACACTGACATAATGTGATTAAACTGTAGCTTAAAAGTTCTCCTCAAAAAACTTACAACAGGCATTTAAATGTGTGTACAGAGACCACATTAAATGTGGTAAAAAAAACATATGTATATATTGTTCTCTTGTCTCATTAATAAAGACAGATAAATAATTTACATGCAGGATAATAAAATCTCATCAACCCCAACTTTGTGCCATGCAGGCATTAAAACAGTGTAGACTAGAGCAATTTGCAGATTATGTTTTAGAAGGGTTTTGTCGCAATCCAACAGAAAAACAAGTTGTCTCCTGGTGTGTATTCTCGTATTCCCTATGATGATTCCCTCTCGTATTCCGTATTGCTTATTTGGAACAAAAGTTCAGTCAATTCTTGTGACAGTCCTTCCCTGTTATGTCCTTCTCTTTGTTTGGTCCTTCAATGTTTACATCATCCTATTTGTCTTTGGCAATGCACTCCTGTCTTGCTTGTTTGCCCCGCCCTGACTCTGCGTCACCTTGTCTCTTGCACCTGTGTCTAGTTTGTCTATATCATTGTTCCTAGGTGTTCTTTGTTTATCATCTCCTGTATATATATATATACCATGTAACCATTTCTTGGTTTGCTTAATCTTGTAAGTGTTGGGTGCTGCATATCTTAAAAATTGTCACCACAAACCCAGGGTCCCACGTTTGGGACATGTAGGCTGCTCTATTATGTTACTCATGACTTCCAAAATGTATTGTTAATTGAATGGAAACTAGGAAAATACATACACTTAAGATAAAAAACAAATCAAGCCCTCTTGTTCCAATTTTTAGAAAGTATTCAGTTCAAATAAGTGAATGGTCACCCCAGTGTCACAGAGAAAAGGAGTTTTCACTGCATTCCAACAGCCTGGCCTCAGTCACATCTTGAACTGTTTGAATGGGCTATGAAAGCTGGCATGTGTGATTGACAGACTCTTATTAGACCGTTTGTGTTTCTCTTACACCCTCATCAAGGTGGGTCGATGGTTGGCGTGTCGTGAAAGCAGTTAAGGAAAATTCTATATGTTCAGAGAATCTGTACTTTTGAAGCGCAGTTGGTCACCTGTCAAACACATTTCATCTGAGAAAGAGAGAGGTCCAGAGGGCAAATGAGCCAAGACGATGTGGAGCTAAACGCATCGGGGACTTTGATGTATGACACACGTATTAGAGGAAATGCTGCATCTTTCATGAAAGGGAGGACAAACAGTGTTTTTGCTGCCAGTAAAACAATTGCAGTTGTCTGCGCTGTTCCTCCTCTGCAGGGACTTTAGCTGTCTGAATGAGCCTGACGATGACAGCAACGCGCGGGGCGTGCAAAGTCGTTATTTTTGGGACAGATGTCGGCTGATGGAACTGTGGAAGGCTCTAATTTTGGCCTGTCTCATGCTGCATATAGGACACAAACATGAATCTTGTTTCTCTCTGTTTGCCAGGAGCTGTTTTGTCATTCAATCTGGCACAGTTGAACCCAGCAATGATAAACACTCAATGATTCTCAATAGCCATCTTGATCTGATTGGGCTAATAGTTGATGACATGATAGTTGAGGTACTGCACAGAGGCCTTCTTTTATTTAATTGCCAGTCAAAACGGCCATTAAGTATGTCATGTTTTTTCAGTCTCAGGAAAAAAGAAGAAAACATATCCTAGACAAGTGTCTGCTATGACCACCCTTTACTCTTCCATTCTCAAAGGAAGCTACCATTTAGTTATAGATGCTGGAGCCAATCAAAGTAATCCAAAACACATTCAGTGATGTCAAGGTCCAGGCTCCAGGGTGGCCAGTCTAGGAACATCAGCAACTTCTTTGTTTCATTTGCAAATTTAGTTTCTTTATCACACCTTCACAGCACTAGGATCATGAGTGGAGGTTTATGGATAAGGGGCTACGCTTGCAGAACTAGTAGGCCTAGTAACATTAATGACAGCTACATTCTCATTCAGACACACAGCACTGAGTTGTCTTCTTCAGGTTGAAGGATGGTCAGAAGCACTTGTGGAAAATCTTCCTGAAAAATAATCCTCCTGAAAAATAAATTACTTGCTTTGACTGCAAAACAAATAAAAGAAGGGTGGTCCCTGACTTTAACACTTTACAGATTGAATAAGGCCAGAAATAACTGCAACAAAGAGCAGCAGCTTAAGAGCACAGGTGGTTCTGATAGACTGTCTGCTGTGATGTCTGCCTTTTTGTTTGTAAACACACTTGCACCTATTTCAAACAAGTTTGTGAGGGAGGGGTGTGTGTACCCTCGAGCGCAACATCTGGACTTCACCTAAATTGTGCAGCTCCAGCTGTGATGACATCAGCACAACCAGACAGTATGTCACACGAGGAAACATAAGCGTGACAGACATTGTGTGTGGGGAAAAAAAATGTGGACTGTCTGTGAGGCATAATCGTTCACATCAAAATAATGGCATTAAATCGCAGTATGTGGAGATACCTGGGGGCTACATTTTCATCTTCTCTTAAACATGCACACGCAGTTGCGCAAACACAATCACAAAGGGATGCTTGTAGATTAAAGTGAATATCAGACTGTCCCCCCCAGCATAATTATGCTCAGATAAATTTAATCTGCTTCTTTCCTGCCTCAGAGCCATTAGGTTCAATAATGAGAAAGGCAGATTACAGCAGCCACTAAATGAACATAATGAACTATGCTCGCAGCCACAAACACGGGCAGCGGCATCAGGAACCAAACACGCACCTCATACATTAAGGAAAAATGAGGAGAGGGTGGGAAAAACAAAGAAAGGGAAAGCAGGACTAATCCAGACGCTACCCGCTATCATCATATAAACTTGTTAAATGTACTGTATGTTAAATACAGTGTGTACACCTTGTAATGCTTACATTTCTCTGATAGCTTTGACTTTGTCACAACATAAACTGCTTGAAACGTTGTAAAGTTAAAAGGTGTTCCAATGCATGCTATTTGTGTTCATGGAACCAGCCTTGCTTCAGTTAGTAGCACATCAAATGTGTCAAAAGCAAGCAGCAATAATACTGCTAGAGATGCAGTTTCATGACACCGTCTCAGTCTGCAACAACAGAAGCAGTGCTAGATGTAGCGCATCAGTTTCTGAAACATTGCGGGCATACGTTTGGACTTGAATTCAAATAATTACAATCTTGTTTAAGATCTGAGACCAGACTGCTCCATCAAAGTAACCGAAAGGTGACTGGGGTCTGTAATAAATTTCTATACCTTTGTTTGCATTTGCAGTTTTGTTAGATCATTTTCTTGTAGGCACCTAACAACTCTCATGACTTCCCTCAGCATTTAACCCATCAGCCTTGCGGATTAACATCATTGTCAAGTTTATTTCCTCTTTGTGTTTACAAAGGCTTTCCACCTTTGTGGAGTGTTTCTGTGGAAATTCACTTATGAGCATTTGTAAGTTCAGGTACAGATGTTGGATGGGAAAACCTGGCTCAAGTTCCAGTTTATCGGAAAGCTATTTAACGTGGTTGAGGTCAGAAATGTACAGGCCACTGGAGTTCCTCCACATCAAACTCGTCAAGCCATGTTTTTACGGACCTCACTACATGCACAAGGTCATGCAGGAATGGGAAGGGGTCTTTCCTAAAACATTGCAACAAAGTGGCATACCATTGTCTTTGTATGATTTATTTGCAACCACCCGTAACACGCTGTCTGGTCTTTAAGACAAGACAAGGGTCATTTATTTTTCTATTTTTCTATCAAAAATGAACATGGTGTACATTTAAATTTAATATACATTTAAATTTAGACCTTTAGGACCATTATTTGTGCATTTGAAGACAAATACGTACCTGTACAGTACTGTAGGAGGTGAGTGGGCATGCTTATAAAAGATACAGCGATAGTTAAGATTTTTTTCTTTTGCACAGAGCAATGCTTTGAAAAGAAGAGTAAATTAAAAGGCAGAATTAATCATTTTTCTTTCTGCATTAAGCAAATAATAGCCACGCCTGTCTAATTTAACAGGAGTCTCAGAAAGCGTGACACGGCAAAAACAGACATGTAGGCCACCTCTTATCCCTAGCTACCGTCAAGCCCTTCCAAATATATGATTAAGATCTGTTCCTGGTAATCAAATATGCTGCAAACATTATTTAGGCCTGTTGTGTATGAGAGGGTTCAAACAGCACACTCCTGTAATTAGAGGAACTTGCAGGACCGAGCAGCGTCCTTTTGTTGAGCCTGGAGATAAAAGTCAGTTTAAGTAACCGATGCACTGTTCTCCAGCTCATCAAATTTTGGCATGCTGACAAAGTACTTACAGTCCAAGTGTGAGTCAGAATGCGACGGGTATGACCTGGAGCGTGTGCGTGTATTTGTGTGGTGCAGTTTTACTACCAGACATGCTTGTGTTTGGACAATTTATCCTTATACTTATACAAGTACCTAGAAATGATAAAGCTACATCAGTGGGTTTTTTTATAAAAAGGCCCCAGCTTTGGAATAACCTTCCTAGTATTGGTCAGGCCTCAGTTTTCAGGTCTAGGCTAAAAACTTGCTAGTTTAGTAGAGAGTTGTTCATTTGTTTTACAGATAAAAGGTGCAGATCTGGGGTTCGTTGAGTATGATGGTGAAGTGAGAATGTGCTGTTGTCCTGCTGCTCCTCTCTTGCATTAACCAATTAGACATTTGCTCTCTGTCTTCACAAACCAATCAGACATTTCTTTCCATGCATCACAATCTAATTAGATTTTCTTTCCCCTGTTTCCCAAACCAATCAGACATTTCTTCCCCTGCTTCATAAACCAATCAGACATTCCTTTCACTGCTTCACAAAATAATCAGACATTTCTTCCCCTGCTTCACAAATGAGTCAGACATTCCTTCCCCTGCTTCCCAAACTAATCAGACATTTCTTCTCCTGCTTCACAAAATAATCAGACATTCCTTCCCCTGCTTCACAAATTAATCAAACAGTTCTTCTCCCGCTTCACAAAATAATCAGACATTCCTTCCCCTGCTTCACAAATTAATCAGACATTTCTTCCTCTGTTTCACTACCTAATTAGACATTTTTACCCGGTTTTACAAACTAATTAGACATTCCTTCCCCTGCTTCACAAACTAATCAGACATTCCTTCCCCTGCTTCACAAACTAATCAAACATTTCTTCCCCTGCTTCACAAACTAATCAAATATTTCTTCCCCTGCTTCACAAACTAATCAAATATTTCTTCCCCTGCTTCACAAACTAATCAAATATTTCTTCCCCTGCTTCATAAACCAATCAAATATTTCTTCCCCTGCTTCACAAACTAATCAAATATTTCTTCCCCTGCTTCACAAACTAATCAAATATTTCTTCCCCTGCTTCACAAACCAATCAAAAATTTATTCCCCTGCTTCACAAACTAATCAAATATTTCTTCCCCTGCTTCACAAACCAATCAAATATTTCTTCCCCTGCTTCTCAAACTAATCAAATATTTCTTCCCCTGCTTCACAAACTAATCAAATATTTTTATCCCCTGCTTCACAAACTAATCAAACATTTCTTCTCCTGCTTCACAAACTAATCAAATATTTCTTCCCTTGCTTCACAAACTAATCAAACATTTCTTCCCCTGCTTCACAAACTAATCAAATACTTCTTCCCCTGCTTCACAAACTAATCAAATACTTCTTCCCCTGCTTCATAAACCAATTAAATATTTCTTCCCCTGCTTCACAAACTATTCAAATATTTCTTCCCCTGCTTCATAAACCAATTAAATATTTCTTCCCCTGCTTCACAAACTAATCAAATATTTCTTTCCCTGCTTCACAAAAGAATCAAATATTTCTTCCCTTGCTTCAAAAACGAATCAAATATTTCTTCCCCTGCTTCATAAACCAATCAAATATTTCTTCCCCTGCTTCATAAACCAATCAAATATTTCTTCCCCTGCTTCATAAACCAATCAAATATTTCTTCCCCTGCTTTACAAACTAATCAAATATTTCTTCCCCTGCTTCATAAACCCATCAGACATTCCTTCCCCTGCTTTTACAGAATAATTACATTTCTTCCCCTTCTTCACAAATGAATCAGACATTCCTTTCACTGCTTCACAAAATAATCAGACATTTCTTCCCCTGCTTCACAAATGAGTCAGACGTTCCTTTCCCTGCTTCCCAAACTAATCAGACATTTCTTCTCCTGCTTCACAAAATAATCAGACATTCCTTCCCCTGCTTCACAGATTAATCAAACAGTTCTTCACCTGCTTCACAAAATAATCAGACATTCCTTCCCCTGCTTGACAAATTAATCAGACAATTCTTCTCCCGCTTCACAAAATAATCAGACATTCCTTCCCCTGCTTCACAAATTAATCAAACAGTTCTTCTCCCGCTTCACTACCTAATTAGACATTTTTACCCGGTTTTACAAACTAATTAGACATTCCTTCATCTACTTCATAAACGAAACATTTCTTTTCCTGCTTCACAAACTAATCAGACATTCCTTCCCCTGATTCACAAACTAATCAGATATTTCTTCCCCTGCTTCATAAACCAATCAAACATGTCTGTCCCCTGCTTCACAAACTTATCAGACATTTCTTCCCCTGCTTCACAAACTAATCAGACATTCCTTCCCCTGCTTCACAAACTAATCAAATATTTCTTCCTCTGCTTCACAAACTAATCAAATATTTCTTCCCCTGCTTCACAAACTAATCAGACATTTCTTCCCCTGCTTCACAAACTAATCAAATATTTCTTCCCCTGCTTCACAAACTAATCAGATATTTCTTCCCCTGCTTCACAAACTAATCAGACATCCCTTCCCCTGCTTCACAAACTAATCAAACATTTCTTCCCCTGCTTCACAAACTAATCAGACATCCCTTCCCCTGCTTCACAAACTAATCAAACATTTCTTCCCCTGCTTCACAAACTAATCAAATATTTCTTCCCCTGCTTCACAAAATAATCAGGCATTTCTTCCTCTGTTTCACTACCTAATTAGACATTCTTTCCCCTGCTTCACAAACTAATCAGAGTTTCCTTCATCTACTTCATAAACGAAACATTTCTTTTCCTGCTTCACAAACTAATCAGACATTCCTTCCCCTGATTCACAAACTAATCAGATATTTCTTCCCCTGCTTCATAAACCAATCAAATATTTCTTCCCCTGCTTCACAAACTAATCAGACATTTCTTCCCCTGCTTCACAAACTAATCAGACATTCCTTCCCCTGCTTCCCAAACTAATCAAATATTTCTTCCCCTGCTTCACAAACTAATCAAATATTTCTTCCCCTGCTTCACAAGCTAATCAAATATTTCTTCCCCTGCTTCACAAACTAATCTAATATTTCTTCTCCTGCTTCACAAGCAAATCAAATATTTCTTCCCCTGCTTCACAAACTAATCTAATATTTCTTCCCCTGCTTCACAAACTAATCAAATATTTCTTTCCCTGCTTCATAAACCAATCAAATATTTCTTCCCCTGCTTCACAAACTAATCAAATATTTCTTCCCCTGCTTCACAAACTAATCAAATATTTCTTCCCCTGCTTCACAAACTAATCAAATATTTCTTCCCCTGCTTCACAAGCTAATCAAATATTTCTTCCCCTGCTTTACAAACTAATCAGACATTTCTTCCCCGGCTTTACAAACTAATCAAATATTTCTTTCCCTGCTTCACAAACTAATCAGACATTCCTTCCCCTGCTTCACAAACTAATCAAACATTTCTTCCCCTGCTTCATAAACCAATCAAATATTTTTCCCTGCTTCACAAACTAATCAAATATTTCTTCTCCTGCTTCATAAACCAATCAGACATGTCTTCCCCTGCTTTACAGACTAATTACACATTTCTTCCCCTTCTTCACAAATGAATCAGACATTCCTTTCACTGCTTCACAAATTAGTCAGACATTTCTTCCCCTGCTTCATAAACCAATCAGATATACTGTCAGGAGTCAGACTCAAAAAGGGGAACCCCTCCTCTGACCAGATAGCAAAACAAGCACAAAAGCAACACAAAAACGTACGATTTACAAATCAATGCATTATCAAATGTAAACTGTAGGTTTTTTTACACAGTAGAAACCAGTTTCCCTGTTAACAGTGACCGATTTTCAGACCTGTGTTTCAGAGTTAATCTAAATACTATCATCCAATCACAGGCTGCTTGTATATGTAATTACAGTTGTAAATTATATCCTTTTGTATTGCTTTTTTTGTCTTGCTATCTGGTGTCAACCAGAGAAGTATGGGTCCCCATTTCAGGGCTTTGTTCCTCTCAAGGTTTCTTCCTCTTGATCTGAGGGAGTTTCTCCTTGCCACTGTTGCCCTTGGCTTGTTCATTGGAGGCTTGGACCAGTAGTTTTCTGTAAAGCCTGATAAAGCCTGTTGTAAAAGGCAATTATATAAATAAACCTTGACTTGACTTGATATACATGTACAGCTTTCATATTTTGAGTTCAATTCTAAATTACATTTCATATCTTTAAAGGCTTCTCACTTTACCAGCAATGTCTAATTCAGCAGAAGTGCATATAAACTCAGAGAAGGGTTGATACCTGGGTAATTGGAGGCCGTAAAAGGGTCTGGGAAGAGGCAAGCCTGTTATTTTAGTCCTGGTCTGTTGCAGATGAAGACTTGCTACATTAGCTGTAAGTGCAGGTACAGCCAAGGACACACCACATTAGATAGGAGAGTGTCAGCTATGAGCTCGCAGCACGGAAAAACACTGTCAGCATTGGTCACACACGGATAGAAACAAGCAGAATGTGTGTGTGAGACAGAGAGAAAGAGAGTATGGTAATATCAGCAGTAGTAGCTGTAACAATACAGTCATTGGACACTTTATTAGGTACATCTACCTTGTACACATTCATTGTCCATTTTATCAGCTCCACTTATCATATAGGATCGCTTTATAGTTCTACACTACAAAGTGTAGTTCATCTGTTTTAGATATTATCTGGGTGGTGGATCATTCTCAGTACTGCAGTGACACTGACAAGGTGGTGGTGGTGGTGGTGTGACACAGCAGTGCTGCTGGAGTGTTTAAACACTGTGTCCACTCACTGTCCACTATATTATAATAGCTTATCTGTTGCTGCACGGGTTGTGTTGGTCATTCACTAGTCTTTCATCAGTGCCCACAAGACGCTGCCTACAGGATGCTGTTGGCTGGATGTTGCTGGTTGGTGGACTATTCAGAGTTATTCTGAGCTACTGAACCAGCATCTCCAGCAGTGACATTGAGATGTTTAAAAACTCCAGCAGCATGTCTGTGTATGTTCCACTCACGCCACCACCACGTCAGTGTCACTACCGTGCTGGGAATCCACCACACTGCTCTGTGGGGGGTCTTGACCATTGATAAATGGGGTAAAGGTAGAATAACAAAGTATGCAGAGAAACAAATGGACTAGACTCTGTAATAGCAAAACTACTTCTCACAAGCACAGTTATTGAACGTGCGCTACAATTTAGGTGTTCCTAATAAGCTGCTCAGTGAGTGTACGCTTTGTCAGTACGATGCAATAATCCATACAGTGCCAAACCATCCATAGATCTCTGAAGTCATGTCCTTATTCTGTAGTAGTCACTCCTTTATCAGGAACTCTTGGTATTATTGTCTGTATGAGTGGCATTTTCCTACTATCACACAATGCGAGCATTATTCCCCCAAACGTTGTGGGATGCTCTAAATTACAAGATCAAACTGACATATGAATCAGTAAAGCTTCATCACATGTGAAACTGCAGTTGCTTTGGCATTTGTAGTACAGCTTGAGTAGCTGGCTATGTATAAATTATATATATAGAAGCCTTACTTCTATGAAAGCTTGCTTCTACTTTGACTGCTAAATGACAACATAATGTAGAGGATCCATTGACATTCAGGGAGGTAAATGTAAACAGGACAAAATGTATTGGCTCTGGAACACTTCTTTATCAATAGGATGTAACTAAGGATATTTTTGGAAAACAACATTCATTTTTTTTATAGAGAATAGATGCAGCACACACTGCACTGTCAGACTCTATTGTTTCGATTTGGCCAAAAACGTTTGACTTCAAAACTTGGTGTTCGTTTGACATATACTGAGAACTTTAGGCTCTCAGTAAAGGAACAGGGACAGAGACAGTAGCGAGCATGACAGCAAGTATAGGGGGAATGGTAAGGGAGAGGATATATGTACTGGAGAAGATAGTAGATGGTAAGGGGAAGGAAATATATGCTGGTCATTATGTTGTAATCTGGGCTGTTTGCTCTTCCACATCATCATTGTAATGGCTGTCTGATTGGAGCTCTGCCACACAGCAAGAATTTGGGCCTCAATAATGGCCAAAGTAGCCAATGAGCCTGAACACAACCTGATCCAGCATGAGTCACCGAGGCGTGTGTGCACACACACCCACACACATGCTCAGAGAGTAATCGGTGTTCAGGGACCTCATGGCTCGGTAAATTGCAGTTCAGTGACCATTCGCCAGCTGTCACAGGTTAACTGTTCAGTTCTTTGAATACATTATTGACCCTTCAACATAGACAACAACCCAAAAAATACCATGTAAAAGATATGACAATTACACTTGACAGTAAATATCCCATAACACTTTACGGGTATTTCTAAAAGTGCTTGAAAGTTGGTGAACCCTATTTTCTGTATTTCTGCATAAATATAACCATCCGATTTGCACCCAAATCCTGAAAGTTTATAAAGTTTATAAACCCAATTAAACAAATGAGAAATTTGAGTTCTTGAGAAAAATGATCCAATGTCATATATATCTGTGAGTGGCACGAGTATGTGAACCTTTAATATTAGCAGATGATTTAAAGGAAAAATTAAAATGAGATGTTTTCAATTGGATGACAATCGGCTGCAAGTTGCTGCCTTGTATTTAAAGAAGAGGGATTTACCAAAGTTAGATCTTTAGAACATTATTATGGAAGTGTCTCATGGCACAAAGAACATTTCTAAGGAACTTAGAAAATGACTTGATGCTCATCAGGTTGGGAGGGTTTACAAAACTCTGAAGAATTTGGACTCCACCAGAGTTTGCTCTCCAAAAAGACATTGCTGGAATAACATCTTTATCTTCAGATCATAACACTTTGTGGCAGTCGGTAACTCCTATGCTTAAACTAGGCTTGAATGCAGCAGACTGTACAGTTTTGCCTGATCTTACCACAGCTCTAGCAGAATGGCCTATTTTTGCTGACCTATCTACAGTGCTCTGGTTCTTTAGCTCCCCTGCTGGGTCCAGAACTCTACTGTGGCCCCCTCACATGCACCAAGCCAAACTGAGCCATTACAGCCCATTAACGGCAGCTCAGGAACAGAGACACATACAGGACATAAAGCAGACGGAGGGAGGCAAGCCTCCAAACCTCCACAGCCTGTTTTGATGGACCATCTAAAGCGGGGATGTCAAACTGCAGCCTTGGAGGCCTATAGCACAGCATGGTTTGATGTTGCCCCACACTAAAATCTGCTTCAGCTCACGGAGGGCTTGACAATCCACCACGGAGCTGAATAAGCACAGAAAAAAAAAGCGTTTACTGTGGGCTGGAGTTTGCAACCCATAATCTCAAGTCCAAAACACAGCAGCTCAAAAACAACTGGCATGCTCAAGCCAAAGAATTCACTACGATGGCACTGTTTCAGACTGTCCTCTGGTGGTCCAGCCTGACATCAGATAGCGCTGATTAGTCTTTGACCCTGATACCGACACCAAAGACTGCTTTGTTTTAGCTCTTGTTATCTCACAGGACCTGGTTGGCAAGCCACACACTACATAAAGAATTGTAAGGCTGATCACAAAGCTCAGAGTCCTACCTAGCTGTACAGCAACATGGTCAAAAGGGGTCCCTCAAAACGCCATATCTACTGCCTTTTCAAGCTTAGCTTAGATATGTTGAGATATGTAGAGTTTGTTGCTAACAAGAACAGTGCTGTGCAAAAATCAGAGAGCAACCTTCAGTTTTACACATGTCCAGTTAAAACAGCCTTTGAGGACAATTTATTATTTAGAGAAAATCACAAAAACCCAAAATAAATAACTAAAACCTCTAAGATAGGGATATTTTTTCACAACTCCAAGATTCAGTCTTAGAATTTGGTTGAATGTTTTGCTTACCATGATCCAAGTAATCCCAAACACATTAAATAATGTTGAGGTCTGAATGGTACGTCCATTGCGGTCATAGTTTGATTTGTATGTTTTATTTTATTGTCTATTTGTTTTTCTTAGTAACTGCTTCTTTATAGCTACACACCCTTTACGGGTGCAATATGATTATTTAATGTCCTAGGATTCATCTACAAATTGAAGAAATATGTATGTGAACTAGGGTAGTCTCTCTTAAATGCAGTACAGTTTTGAGTCTAAATAAGAGACACACACAAACAGTATATACACACTTAACATTTATAGTGCTAAATACAAAAACAATGTAATACAGACCAAATTATGTATTAAAAAACAAAACAAAAAACAGATAAATATTTTTTTTAATATGACCATTAAAAATGTCCCCGTTGAACATTAGTCTGTATTGGTCCCAATTGTTGAGGTCTCTCCAGGAGATGGTCGTATTGCTTTAATGGATTCTGCCAACTGAGAATCAACACAACAGGTTAAAATGTTCCCGTAGGTGGAGCTCCTGTTAAGAAATGGAACTGCACTCTCTCTCTCATTCCCCCCTCCCCACAATCCACCCCAAACACCCTGGCATCAAGGCAAGGACAACAGAAGTGGCGCTACCTAGAAAAAACCTCAGCACATTTACACAGGACAAAAGAGGAACACAAACCAGCGCTCCAGTCCTCGCTCTCCACAGCTCGGTTACCGTGCCCGGCAAGCATGGAAGATACATTAACACTACGTTCTGGATGGGCAGCTCAAGAAACACAATGTCAGTCGAGAGAAGGAGTCTGAGATGGAAGCGGAGGAAAGAGGGCATTCGAGACAGAAAGATGACAGGAACGGAAAATGGAAAGAGAAATAGATAAGACGCAGGAAAATAGGAAAAGCAATGGCTGGAATGGAAAAAGGCCATAGCTGCTAAGCTAAGCGATGATGGAATGTTTTACATGTAACAGAATTAGACAGGACCGGAGTGGTATACAAACCCACATACAGAGGAATGGAAGATAGTGTAAAAGGGTAGATAATGGGATAGTAGAATGCATTTGACACCAATGCCATTTCTCCTTTGAGCCTCAGTCTTTTAAAGTTCTGCACAGGAAGAACCTGCTACTGTGTGTCAGGAGGCCACAAGGCAACATGTCAGGTCAGAATCCATTTGCCTTAAAGTCTCTAAGTCCTCTTGTCTTTGTATGCTGGCCTGGTATTTGGTCCCAGTTCTGAAATGAAATTAGTTTTTGAAATGCGGGACGGAGATTGGTGGGTGCGCTGTACAGTAGCAGGGGTTGGTGTTTAGGGAATCTGAAGTTGCAGCTCTTCCTCCTCATCATCGGGGTCGCTAGGGGGGGCATCAGGGTCATCAGGGCTAAAGCGTGCCGAAGCTGATGTCCTCATCTTCCCAAACAGGCCAGGGTTCTGCTGACGCCTTAGCCTAGAGAGAGCAGAAAAAAGACCCAACACATGAAAACACCCAAGTTATTTATATGAGCCCAACGTTTATCTGCAATGTGTACAAAATGAAATGTTAAATTTACCAAGGCTTTACAACTGCACACAGGACTGCTTACTAATTATGCTGTGCTTATGAGGGACAGGGTTTAAAGGACCAATATGTAGGACAATGCAATCATTATACAAGATTTTATACAGTTGAGTCACATTATTATGGCTAATATCCAGAGTGACTGCCAAGTGCAGCACGGCAGCAGCTAGATGGGCTGGGAGACTCAATAAGGTCCTGGTAGGTTGTCACAGGTTTCTGGAGTCTGGCAATGTTATTGAACATAGCATTTTATGTCAATTTTAGGCAGCCCTACTCAACATATTACATTTTAATCCCCAAAAAGGTGGTACCAAACAGCAGAAATCATTAAGCAGACATATATAATATAATAATAATAACAAAGCAATAAACACAAAATGTAACAAAAAAATAAAAAATAAGTAGCACAAAAATCTTCCAGTGATTGAAACTTTTGGCTTTGGATTGTTGGTGAATGAAAAGCTAAACGAACCAAATGACTTGTTATCTTTGCTGTTTACACACCACATTTCTTAACTGTTATTATTTTGTTAAAATTAATGGCACTTTGAGCACCCGAGTGACCACAGATCTTCACCTCTTGTCTCCATGGCAACCATGACGAACCTGGTGCTTGCACAGTTGCTGATGTCCAAATACAGCAGAAACACTTCCCTCCAGTGAAACTACATTCTACATGTACTCTGTTCAGGTTCTGCCCCTGCCAGAGCCAATCCAATGAGTCATTGTGAATAACTAAAAATAGATCCGGAATGATTTATTAGGGTGAAAGTTTTTGGAGTGGATCTTCGTCTGGTGATGATTCAACTCTCATTTGCAGCTAAATACGATGTCAGTGTTTGCAGTCTGGCTGGTCTCGGCATTAATATCAAAGACAAACAGAGACGAGCGTACAGCAGCACTTAATTCACTAAGCTAACACTCACTTTCACACTTGATCTGTTGCTCGCACACACGCGCACACACACACACATATACACACACTCATACATGCACACACACATGCATGCACACGCATGCACTCAGTCTCATGCACGCACTTACTCTCACGCACATGCACACACACACACACACACACACACACTTGCACTCTCACATGCACTCACGCATGCACGCACACACACACACACTTGCGCACACTCACACACACACACACAAAAACACACACACACACACACACACACACACACACACACACACACACACACACACACACACTCTTTCTGGCCTAGTTATGGTCAGAGGCTGTATCTCTGTCATTCTTTATGCAGACACAACACCCTCATCTTCCACAGACATGTCATCAAACAATACCTGCCCACTGAGCTGCCAGCTGGGCAAATATGCCAGCTGCCCAGGTAAATACAAATTCAATAATGCTGCTGGAGTGAGGGACAGAGAATAGGAGGCAAGCGAGAGTAAGATACAGGGCAAGGCTTAGTTTTAGGCCTGAGGCCTTTCAATGACTCACATTATGATCGATGAGCGATTATATGACTCTGTTTACGAGTTGAGCGTGCAACCTCAGGCTGGCTTTAAGTGAACTCTACTGACTTATTCATTCAGCTTTAATAGAAACTATAGCTCACCCACCAACTAACTTATACTGATGTAATCAAACATCTATACAATTATACTGATCAGCAACTAAGCAGAAGGTTCCAACTGTGAGGAGCCATTGTGAATGCTTTTTCTTTTATTTTGTGACATATTTCTTAATAAAATTGCTAATCTCTGCCATTTAAGCCAAAGACCAAAGCCAATATATGGAAAGATCCATTTTCTACAAAAAGCTCTTTCCGACCCAAGCTCAGGACTGTCGGACTTCCAAACCAAACCAGGTCTCAATAGACATATTTTTGTAACCTTTTCATGCACAACCTGTATCAAATGTGATATATATATTTCCAATAAATTTTGATCATCACATCACATTTTTTTTAGTTTTATTCTTCTTTTATTCATTTTTGAATCACTTTCCATCTAAAACACAACATGTGTCAAAATTGGTCATAACCCTTACATATCCATCATGGAATTTGTAGAGGAACTATTGACGTGTAAACATTTGCAGTCAGGAACATATTTACAAAAACTGTTTTTGGTCATGAATTAAATAAATAATAATTAAAATAAGATTTTAAATATTAACTAATTTAAATTGATTTATCAAAGAGATACTCAGCATTACATACAATAACATAGGAAATAAATAAGGGTCAAGTTTAAGCCATGTGTATTGGAAGAGGTTTGCTTAGCTTATGCATCAAAGGGTTAAAATAGCTTGTCAAAGAGTTGTATAATTGTCATGACTGTCAGTGCTGATTATATTAACAATCACGTCATCTACAATAATGGAGGCTTTAGAAATTTAAGGCTAAACTAAAGTTTTAAATGTTATTTTTTAAATGTGTTTCTGAACAGATATGTACATGCAAAGCATTGTAAGGTAAAGCCGTATCCAAATTAAACTTATTATTCCTGATCTAACGCTATTTTTCCTTTATCATCAATCCATACACATCTCAGAAGTGAAATGAAGGTTTTTCGGACAGTAAATAAAATGCCTATATATGCAACTAGATCCCTGGTTGTTATCCCTGCCACTGTAAAGACATCTGTGCAGGTAAACTTCTTTTAAACAAAGCATTAGTTTTTCAAACACTCTCAATAAACCCCTGATTCTTAACACCACCCGTGTAAAGACATCTGAGACTCTACAAGGATTTTGGATCAAATCACTCAGAATAATGTTGCTTATACCTCCATTATTAAAAAAACCCTTTAATCAAGTAATCATGTCAGCCCTAAATCACAATAACAAAGAACTGAACTCCAGATCTGTCCTGCACTATACGAAAGCACTATGGGACCCACTGACAGGAATCAGCTGCTTTTAATCTGCTCTGAATTACACATTATGCTGTTTTGACCGCACCAGCCCACTAAAAGACTAAAAGCTTTCCAATTGAGCCAACACTTAGCAGGGTTACGTTTAGTCAAGAGGCAGTAAAAGATGAAGACTAAGAGAAGGCTCCAAAGAGAGGAGAGAGAGATACTGAGATAGTAAATGAGCGTATGAGTGAGCAAGAGGAAGTATGAATGAGAGTGCATCTGAGTATGTGTGGGCAAAAAGAAGGAGAGATAAAGAGAGAAAGGGACAAAGCTGGAGAGAGAGAGAGAGATGTAAAGCCAACAGTGACTCATGTCTTCAGGCGGTGTTATCTAGGAGTCTCTACATATTTTAGCATTTCAGAATTTCCGCTCGCTTCCAAACCCACAATCTACAGTGTAGCTGTGACCAAAATGAGAGATTCTGAACCAGGAGATCGCCTTGGCCCCTCAAAGCACTGACAAATATCAAGACTAGACTGCCTTTGCACTTTGATTGTACAGACTCACCAGAGTGGAACCAATACAAGAGTGGCTATTATTCTGATTCGCTCATCCTCACTCATGTGTGCCGAGACATGGGCAGCAAATAACATGTCACTCACAGACACAGCAGACACTTCTTTCCCTTACATACACTCGCAAACACACACTAGCAAATCCTCTTTTTAATCCAAGCTCACATGCGTTATTGTACAACAAACAACTCATTTGTTCATCTACCTATTAACATCCTATACATACACTTTTTAAACAATTTTCTATCCACTCTATACCTTCCTCCAGCAATCAGATATCGCGATGACGGACATGTGACCCGATGCCGATATCTGACACACAATAATTGCCCACGCTGTGTGCAGCAACGAACATCTACTCCACTGCTTCAGAATTTTATGAAATGTCCTTAAATCAAAGCGACGGATAGTCTACAGAAAGTCGACACATAATGACCCCTAAATACAGTGGCCAGTTGTGTCACATCTCAACAACATTTACAATAGTTTTTTTCAGAAACACTGCAGTCCATCGTAAATTGTAAAGTGTAGAAGACCTTCGAATGTAGACTTTTTAAAATGTGTGTCTGTCTTTTTAAAGTGGCTTTCGCTTAACAGTCTTTTTTATATTCACCTGCCGGACGTGGTGGGGTGCTGACTGAGACCCACCCTATATCCTATACACAGTATAACATTATGACACACTCATAACTTTTCAGCTGTTAAGAGCGCTCCATTCTGACTAAGGAAGAGGACAGTCAAAGGAAAGATTGTCCAAAATCTGGAGTCTAAAACATGATTTAAAAGATACAGAGTTCCTAAAAAACTGTGCAAGACCACCAAAACGGCCACCATCAAAGAAATAGTACTGAAAACATTCACCTATGAGGGAGACAAACTCCATGTACATGTCAGATCTGGACAATTCATTGTTGCTTCTGTCGATTCTGCCACTTTTATAAGATAACTGAAGGCTATGTAAGAATGTGCACCTTTCAAGAAGGTGGTTGCAGTGCAGTGTTCAACGGCTCTCCTCGTCAGACATCTCAGACATCTGTTGTTGAGGCTTTGACATCATTTTCTGTAATGTTTTTAAACAGCGTCGCTGTCCAAAGAAAAACACGTGTGTCCATTTTTTATGTACTTTGATTTTTATTTTTATTGAAAGTAAGGTTGGTTGTTGGTCTTTCCTGTAAAGTTGCAGTATTGGAGATACATTTCTGTTATTTTCCTGAAGCCGAAAACAGAAAAATGTCTACTTAAAAGCTGTTCTGACTGAAAATTCAATAAAATGAAATGTGGTCTCTGACTGTACTACACAGTACTTCATATGTGTCCCACATGTGTTTTATTTGAAATTTAACCATTTTTAAAATGGATTGTTTTTATGTTTAAAGACCCTCAACAATAATATAAGCAAAAGGCCTTTGCTCTCCCTGGGCGGACAGGATAGCCCTCCTTCTCTCCCATCACTCTAGCCAACATGGATGTAGGTTTCCTAGCGGAACAGAATGAGCTGTTCGTGTTCTACTTCAAGCACATTCAGCAGCTTAATGACTCCGCATCAACGGCAGTTTCAGAAAATGTGGTGTCTGGCTTCATGTCATTCGGATAAACTGGAGGGAATAAATAAATAAATAATGAATAAATCAATCCTAAATAAATAAGTGAATAAATAAATAAATATAAAAAATAAAAAATAAAAATGGATAGACTGTAAAAACCCTGACATTGTAAATTTTAATTATTTTTTAATAACACACAAGGAGCTGATGACTTGGCTCTCAGGTGTGCACAAGGTTAGCACTCTACCACTCCCTACATCCCTCTGCCTCTGTCCTACTGAAACAGGCCAGCCTCAGTATATCCGCACTCACCTTGCAGAGCTTGGCCACCTTCCTCAGACCCCCATACTGTCTACAAAGTGCTTTACACGTGCAACAACAAAAAACACGTATATATTACATCCATCCTCTCATCTCTGATCTGACTGCTGAGCAGCAGGCATGTGCAAGTGTCTGTGTTTTGTCAATCGCAACAATAACATCCTCACCCATGACTCCATGTTACAAAAATTAGTACTCTGATACTAATATAAATAGTATTTTAATATTAGAATAAATACAAATAACAAGTAAGTAACTTTTGCATTTACAGTTCTATCTTGTGGCAGTGGAGTGTTATTTGCAGTTAAATCAGGAGCTGCTGGTGAGGGCTTTTAATCTATGCGATGGCTGCAAGAGATCAAGGAGAAATCTGGAACAAACAAAACCTCTTCTAGCTTCTTCAAATCAGATTTTTGGCATATCTAGATTGGATCCTAATTCCTGAACGCATTTTCTTCTCCAATTTGATTTTTATGGATGCGTCTCAGTCGGAATGCTCTAGCTGCTTAAAATGGATTTCGAACCGGATTTTGTGTCTCTTGCCATGGGACAGACAATGATGGTGTTAAATCCGGAGTGCCGGAAGTGTTGGAAGGAAAAGCCACAAAGAGTTTAGAAATGGAACAGAGCAATCGTTTATAGGGTAAAATACTCTCCAAAGTACCAAAGTCACGTCACCAGCGTGGCTATGTAGTTACTGATGCCGATGTGTCTTCACTACAGTAACTCATGCAGATGGGTTGGTGATGTCTGGACACACAAATCCGATCTGATCACTTACAAATAACAGTGTAAATTGTTGTCTCAAAAGATTTCATTTGTCAAACAAATCTGATTTGCCTGAACTTTGAGCCTTATTTTCTAAATGAACGCATGAAGCACAGATTTACAGAGAGGATATTTTTGCTGTAAAATATAACATAACATGAAGACAGACGGGATTCCAACAATTGTTTGTTGCAGTATGATATCACTGGAAATGTATGTGTGTGTGTCTTAAGGAATCTCTCAATCACTCCCACTGTTTCACTGTAGGTACCCTGAGCATCTCTAAAAGTGTTTAACAAGTATGTCTGTTTGCTAGACTTTTGAAGATGTTAAACAGTAACATCACTGGCACTTTAGAGAATTATAAAAAACTAGGTGCATAATGCTTAAGTCTTACATTCCATAGTGTATGCTTGGATACCTGCAACGCCCCATGGCAGTTATGGCATTTGGTCCAACAACGCACTTTTGTGACCAAAATTTTGCATAATATTCACAAAAACTGGCTTATTTTATTGGATTTTAACAACATCGCTCAGCACTACTCAACACTTGCCTACCCCTCCACCCCACACACCCACAACCAGCACCCCCCACCCCTGGCAAAGCCATACTGATGGAGACATCAAGTTTCTGATTAAAGACTGAGGCAGAAAGTATTTAATCTATGCCATTCACAAAGGCTAAGAAGTGATAGTGACAGAGAGAAAGAAAGGGAGAGAGAGGTGGTGAGAGGATGAGAGAGTCAAGACTGGCAAACTGCTTAGTGTGGAATTGAGAGATGAAAGGGAGCCAGTTCACAACTTAGCGGTGGTGAAAAAAGCAAATAGGCACAGCGGGGGTGCTGTGCTGTGGTGTACAGAGCTGGAGGAGCTGCCATGGTCTCATGCTGGGAGAGGAGCAGACCAACAGGGTTGCTCATGAAGGGCTACGACAGGCAAATACTGCCAGCCAGGATGCAGCACCTACTTTTAAAGATGCATGGGTGGGAATTCTCCCCGAATGACACAACAGGGTTCTTACAATCACAACCAAGTTGTAGGACAGAAAACAAACATCTTTAGAAAATGCCTTTAGAAATAAGAACTGTGATAAACTGCCATTTACTATGATACAATTGCCTCTTGTTGTTTCCCATACATCCTATGTAAGACACATTAACCTGCAGAACTTTAGTAGTTCTATTAACCAGTCAGAATATATATCCAAACATTTGGTAAAGGATCAAGTTTCATGCAAGGTAAACAGACACCCTGAAAATGAATGTAACTTACAAAAAAGACTAAATAAAGCAATAAAAAAAACAACGCCTCAAAGAATACTGTTACTGCACAGTACATCAGAATCCTCCTGTCACCTTGACAACCCCCATCAAAATCCTCCTCTACCAGGCCACCCTCGGTTTCCATGACAACCTTGGACAAGCGCTACGCCCCATCTGTCATCCTAACAATCCGAGACTTGCTCCTCCCTCCTTGACATTACTGTGACTATGCTGAACCCTGGCCCACCTCTCTGCCGGGTGGTGGCTATGTTCTCTTTCCCACTCATTTTCCTGAGATTGCTATCTTTCTTGTTTGACAATGAAGGATGGTAAAGGGCTCTAAAAAAGTTGGCAGCAGCTTTATATACCCTATAAGCAAATACACCAATCAGCCACACCACTAAAACTCAGTGCACATTTTATCAGCTCAACTTCACATATAGGAGCATGTTGTAGTTCTACACTTACAGACTGTAGTTCAGTCTGTTTCTCTATACACTTTCTTACCCTGTGCTTCAATGGTCAGGACCCTCACAGGATGCTTTAGACTACCCACCTAAAGCAAGGCTTTAGTTCTATTAGTTTAACACTAGAACTAAAGGATAAACACCGATCAGCGATAACTTTAAAACTACCTCCTTGTATTTAATGCCTCCTCTGCATTTAATGCCCATTTTATAGGAGCACATCGTAGTTCTACACTTACACAGTGTAGTTCATCTGTCTCTCTGTATACTTTGGTACCCTGCTCTTCAGTGGTCAGGACCCCCACAGAGCAGGTATTATTTGGGTGGTGGATCATTCTCAGCACTGCAGTGAGACTGATGTGGTGGTGGTGAGTTAATGTGTGTTGCACTGGTATACGTAGATCAGACACAGCAGTGCTGCTGGATTTTTAAACACTGTGTCCACTTACTGTCTACTCTGTAAGACCCTGATACCTTTTGAACCACCAACCATGTCAGTGTTTCCTCTACAGAACAGCACCTGACACTGCTCTACTGCTCACATGTTTAGTAGTTGTGAAAGTTGCTTTCATTCTCACTTCGCCACCTTTAGCACAGAGCGTTTTAATGTGCAAATGCATGTGGAGTTTGTACAAAAGAACCAAACCTTTGTAATGCCCTGGATGGAAGTTGTGTATTTATGTCTGGTTTAAGAGCAAAAGGAAGAAACCTTGAGAGGAACAAAGACTTAAAAGTGGAATACATCCTCTTCTGGTTGATACAGAATAGCCAAACAATCAAAAGAAATATGAATAAAATATGAAGACTTGGTAATGACTATACAACAGTGAATATGCAACAAGATGAAAAAGAAATGATCAGAGGCTATGGAAATTAACATTAAAACCATTTACTACAGTCAGAGGCCACCAGGCTACCATGCAGACTTGCAGACCATGTAGACTTGTGTGGCAGGTGAACAGTGTCTAAGATGTAATAGCTCTAGTTAGTGGCACCAGTAACATCAGACCAGTGTTAATTTCGTTGACAAACTATTTTCCCCATAGTTTTTGTCAACGAATCATTTTTTCATGACGAAAACGAGACCATAACTAAATAAAATCTACAGAAAGGATAAAAACTATGATGAAATTGATTGACACTTTAGTCAACGAATAAAAACGAGACAAACATGTTTGGCAGGGACGTCATCCAATCAGAACTGATTTAGTTTTGTGAAAGGCCGGGACAAGGGGACAAATTAAGAAAACATCCAATCATAACTACTTTGGCGTATATGGAGAGGCGGGACAAGCCGAGTAGCCGTCAAACAAACACACACTTACACAAATTTGGTCTAAACCCGGGAAGACCCTACAAGACTGTGAACTGTCGCTACTCATGAAAGCACACTGTCCTGTACATTTCAGAGCGTGTCCTGCTGTAAACACTGTATTAACTCAGTAAGGTGGTGTTAATGGTCAGATTAGTTGGATCAGGTATGTGGGAAACAGGTGAAACGCTATATGTGCAGAGCCAGAGTCGGGAGACTAGCTAGCTAACTCCAACCATCTGCGTTTGATGATCATGTCCCAAATCTCTCCGTACACACTAGAAAGTGCATGAAACAGATTAGCTAGTTTTATTTACAATTTATTAGTGCATGTAATGTGCAGTGTGTGTCTCTAGTAAACACTGTGACCTAGAGATGTGGCAGTTTTTCATTCATTGATTTACTGTTATGCTAAAATTAATTTGAATTGCACAATTAAAAATATTTTCATAGCAAAAAGTGATAAATGCAATTAATGTAGATAAGGTAACCACAGATCATGTAATTTAATTACATTGACAGCACTAGTAACAACTATTAAATAAATAAGAGATAAATAAAAAGGTAATACAAGGATAAAATAACAGTTATTCACTTTGCAGTTACGGAAGAGCTCAGATGTTGTTTGTTAAATCTGTTTGTGTGTGTATTGGTCTTTCAAACATGAATAATATTCCATAACTGCTTAATTAATGTCTTATTTTGTGTAAGTATATATAATGACTTAAATAACTGAAGGGAACTGAAGAAAAGGCATTACATTTTACACCCTATATTTCTATGATAATTAGTCGACTAAAACTAGACTAAAACTAAAAACTAAACTAAGAGACATTGTATGCAAAAGACTATGACTAAGACTAAATATGCTAAAAATGCAGAGTTTTATGATCATAAAGTGCATTTGACAATGTTTTTGTATAATAAATATGGAAACAATTAACAATCAAATTATTCAAGCAACACCTTTAGCTGACAGTCACAGACTGTTCACTGATTTGTCTTAATCTGTCAGTATCAGACATTAAGCCTAGAGAACTAATAATGTAATCTCAAGTGCTAAACCTATACCTTTACCTACATGCATCGCCAAATCAACGGGCCTGTCCCTGCTCTCTTCAGCCGTGGGGGTCCCTGGCCTGCTTCAAGTCTCCCTGTTACTACGGTAACCCACGGCTAGGCGGCTCAGGATTGGCTGTGGGGAGGCGCGAGCCAGAATGCAGGCTGAATGAGAGAGAGAGAGAGAGAGAGAGAGAGAGAGAGAGAGAGAGAGAGAGAGAGAGAGAGAGAGAGAGAGAGAGAGAGAGAGAGAGAGAGAGAGAGAGAGAGAGAGAGAGA
The DNA here is from genome assembly GCA_021613375.1 of Megaleporinus macrocephalus. Taxonomy (NCBI): domain Eukaryota; kingdom Metazoa; phylum Chordata; class Actinopteri; order Characiformes; family Anostomidae; genus Megaleporinus; species Megaleporinus macrocephalus. The sequence continues at coordinate 19,146,343 of CM038721.1, read as the reverse complement.
GAGAGAGAGAGAGAGAAAGCTAGCAGGGGGTAGGGCTAACAGTGTGCACTATAAGCCTGGCTGTCTCGCCGCTGATGTAAAACCTGTGCCAGTCACTGATAAAAGGACAGCTGTGCTGAACAAAGTGGTTGAATATGTAATAGACAGAATACCACCAAGATGGGATGTTTGAGAGAGTGAGCAAGTATGTGTTGTCTTACCTTGACTGGAGGTGCTCTAGCTGAACTTGAAGGTTCTCAGACTGTTCGACTTGCTCATCCAAAGACCTCTGGAGCTTCCTGGTCTGGTTATGAGCTTCATCCAGCTGAAAGAAACAGAAATACAAATACACATGGGATCAGATTAGGTTAAACATACAACGACCACACAAAGTTTAAGTATGTTCATGTAGCTCAATCCTTTATTACCTTTATTTTGCTACACCACTCAGCTACAAAACCAAAGTAACATTTGCATAAAGGGTTACGAAATTATGCAAACATCATGACTTGCACACCCACTGAACCTTCTAGGTCATCTGTGATTGGTCAGGAATGCTCGGAGCTCACAGTAAAAATGTTAAAAAAATGTTAGATTCTCATTTTCTGCAAAGACAAGTACTTAAGTAATGCATAACAAATGACACATTTCTTTCTCCCTGCATCATATTCCAACTTAAGACCACTATCAGCATGAATAATTTCTTGACTTGTTTGAAGCAAAACAAATAATGCGCAACCATTATAAAAAGAAAATCAAGAATATATGTGAGTGGGAGAGAGTTCCAGATGTCTGTGGAAAGTATTTTGGTAGTAGCTGAGGTGGCAGTGTGAAATGTCCTCTGCATGCAAAAATCACCACACATCTCAGAATCTCACCTTTCACTGATAATTTAAACCAGCTATCTGCGGTTTTGTGCGCTGACTGAGAGAAACAAATGACTGTTTATCAAGATAAATGCTGGTAGCAAACAGCTGCATCTACTCACCAATTACTTACAGAGTGAGATATAAACCATGAAATATTCATTATATTCCTTTTTAAACAAGTATTTCTGAATTGTGGGTAAAACTGCAGCTAGCAAGTAAACAAGATGCATATGTGTGTTTGGTGACCGGTACCTTGCTTTAGTTTGTTTTTGCTTTGTAATCAGATGTTTTGCATGTCAGTCAAATAGCTAATTACAGATGGCGGCTCTGAAAAGATACCCAGTTTGGTTTACAAGCCTGTATTTCAGTGCAGCTTGTAGTGGGATTTCACCTTATGTAATATTTCCACTGCAACTGATTTCTGTTCGGGCCTCCAGCTTCTTTCCTGCAGTTTTACCACTACTGTATTTCAGGCGCTAGTTGACTGCTGCCCACAGCAGATTTATTGGTCGACTAGTCTGTGCAACCCGTACGTGCGCATGGCCTAACCTCATCCTCCGCCTGGCCCAGCTCTTTCTTCAGCTCCTCCACTCTCAGCCTCAGTTTTTTCACTTCAGCCTCATGCTGCTCCACCCGCCTGTTAGCATGAGCCAGCTCCGCCATCTTCTCCTGGTACTGCTTTTTCAGCTTTGTGTGGACGTGCCGCAAGTCTGCCAGCTCCTGCAACACAACACACACAATCCCATTAAAATTCAGAGCACTGTGTTCTTAGCAGAAACTGCGCTATAAACTGTAACTGCACTCAATTATTAAAAGTGTGTGACAGTAAATGAAATCGTGTAGCTTGATGGACCCTAAGGCTGCACGATATGCCTTGCAGTGGTCGTGTGCATTTTGTCTCGATCATGCATGACTGGTCAGGATTGCACACAATGCACAATGCTTATAGTGTTCTACGCTCATTTGCATATTGCAGCCTTCTGCTATATCAGTATTGCAAAGGCCAATACTGCGAGAATGGTTAACAAATGTTACAGGCCTAATGCACAAAATCAATTCAAACTCATCTACTGCAAAGACAAGCTTACAGTCGTGCACAGACATGAATGACCCATGAGGTCACGAAGCAAATAACATCCTTCAGGGGTTAGAAAGCTTTACTATGTAAATATGAGTCTTACTGAGCTGAGGTGAGGGTCTTATCAATAATGGGGGAAAAAAGCAGATGAGCATAAGGCTGACCACACAATTAAACACTGTCTTCTCACATAGCTGGAAGATACCGGGAGGAGCCAGGGTCACATCTAATCACTAAAGAAAACAACACACTATGAACATAGAACACAATGTTTTCATATGAGCCTGCTTCCAACAGTTCATGGCTCTAATATTAATGCTTCCCCTTCTTCTCAAGTTTAACATAAAGCCGGTGTGACATGCACACTCTGCTGTATCGCTAATTCCACTGTCTTGTAAACCTTCCAAAACTATCTATGGCATCAGCCAAAAAGGAAACATGAGAATATCACTTTTCATATTTACTCAGGCCAAAGTAATCGAACACCGAGAAGATCCAGATGTTTGTTCAGAATAACACAGCAAATATTTCGACCAGACTAGATGGATAGAAAATGCTGCTCTGGGATCCTTCCTGCACTGTGAACTAGCCTATACATGCAGAAAAAGAGGCGGGAAAAAGAACAGCCCAACTGAGGAAGAAACAACACTCAGTCATGGAAAAACAGATCGTGAATATCAGTTATGAATAATTGATGGTTTGGGCCGGTGTGGTTTCAGTCCAATTGGTTGGGACACTCCCTCATCCTCTCAGTGCGAACAGACAGACAACCATGACTCATGAGCTCAGTGACTCAGCCAAACAAACTGATTCATACTTTTCTGCATTGCCGTGGATTCAAACATAAAGAACTAAATGCTCATAAATTTTCCCCAAAACACATTTTGTCATACGCATCATCTTCTTATACGGTGACAGTGAGTAAAATGATGAGATTTATGCATGTAAATTACATCATGGTATTACAGCAGAATAAGCCTTTCTAAGCATATCAAGGATATCGTCAGAACTTAAAGAACATTGGCCATTAGAAAGACAGCATATTTAGGTGCGTTTAACTGTTGTGTAGTATTTAGAATGCTGAATCATTGCATTCATAGATTTATCTGGTAAAAATAGTTTTTAAAGCAATCTGCAGTCAACAGGTCACGTAAACTTTAAACAGCTATATAGCATCACCTTCCGCAAACATTACATTTTTGTGTTAGTGACTGACTCTTTTTATTGGTCTTCTAGAGGCTAACTGGGCTTCTGGTTCTCAATAAAAAAGTTGAGTTTCTAATAAAAAGGGTTCTAATAATAAAAGAAAGGCTTTGATATAAAAATCTTTACTCACAGAGTCTACATCCAAACTGTAGCATCCCAATCAAGCAAATATTACACAAATGTCTGATACAAGCTTGTAACATCTGCATTTCCTACAAAACATTAGTTTTAACACAACACTGAAAACCCCACTAGTACGCTACTTGTCTTCTCAGTGGTAAACAGGTAAGCAAAAGCAACTTGCAAGTTGCTTTCTGAGGTTTCTGAAATAGTTGTGCAGTGATGTTGGCTGTGTGTATTGTGTATAATGAAAATGCGTAGGAAGTATTGTGATATTATATTTTGGTCGTTCAGCCCAATCTGTGCGCACATAGCCAGGGAGCAAAACTGCTTCGGTAACTGCAACATTAGTCAACTGATGTTATCAGTGAAGATTTTGCAGTGTTTTCAAATATAGGTAGATTGTTTTAGTGCATTGGTTTCTGGTTTCTGTTTGACCCTCTTTATAAACACTCCACAGTCGGGGCCATTATTTAACCTCATATGTTAAAATAGGTTCAAATAAGTGGTAAATGATTCTGAGCTCAGGTAAGAACTGACCCACTATGCTGTTTCCTGCTGCGTTTTGACCTGTACTCACACACATACAACCCCAACGAGAACCACTGCCTTTAGAGCAAGGAACAAAAAGATAAAAAGAGGATGATGGAAGAGGGGGATGGGAATGAAAGGCAAAGAGGAAGGACCAGAATCTATTAATAATTTAAGAGGATAATCAAGTAGCCAGACAAAATCTCATTCATGATGTACCTCCCCCATCACCAGAGCAGTCAGCCAAGGAGAGGCTTTGTGTGTATATATGAGAAATACAGACTGTGTGCGGAAAGAAAGTCTATTTGCACACATGTATATGTATGGCAGTCTAGTACAGACACGTATCTCAAATCTCTTCATATGCAAATACACCGCCGTCTAAAATCCCACACACATTATAACACACAGCAAACCCACAACACAAGGTACGCACAGTGTCCCAAGCTGCTGTGTGCTATTGATTTTTTGGGTCACAAGAAAAGAGGACATGATCTACTTGCATTTTTACTGTGTGGCACAGTTAACCCCAGCAAATAACACAGCTCGGTATAGTTTCAGCAGGGCTGAAACTAAATATCCCCATATTTTCTATATACATCACAACATGTCATATGAGATTTTTCTATTAAGTTTGCATTAATATGTTAATGAACTCTTCATAAGCGTTAGTACTCAAAAAATCTACAAATATACTTGTCACTGCACCTGGACACCACAACATTCTGGTGATCTTTTGCCCCCTATTGTTTGGAGTTCAATAGGTCACGTCATCTCACAAATCACTCCTTTAAACAGCTATACAGTATCACATATCACAAACATTACATTATATACAGTTAGTGGCTGACTCTTTTCATTGGTTTTCTAGAAACTAACTAGGGCTCTGGTTCTCAATGAAGAAAGCTGGGCATGTACCCAACAGGTTCCAATAATAATAAAAGAAAGGCATTGAATTTACTCAAGGAGTCGACATCCAAACTGGAGCATTTAAATACGGCTGAAGCTATCAATTATTTTAGTAATCAAGTATTCCATCGATTATTTCATTGGATAAAAAATATTTATTGAAAAGCAATAGAAAATATATAAGATAAAAAAACATGTATTTTACATTTGTATTGCTTAAATTGCATATAGTAAGGTTTTAAAGAAAACATTTTAATAATCATTATCATATCAAATTTATTACTGGACCTATATATCGTACTATAAGTTCACAGGACTGGCTACCGTACATTCAGTTACTCTGCTGAAGCTTGTCCTGCAGTTGCTGACCCAACTCACTGCAATCAATCTAAACTGAATATACCTGCTGGATTTGATTTTAGACTCCAATTCCTACATACACCACCTCATATTTTGTTGTCTGTGGTATTTTATGCATCATTGTGTGTGTGTGTGTGTGTGTGTGTGTGTGTGTGTGTGTGTGTGTGTGTGTGTGTGTGTGTGTGTGTGTGTGTGTGTGTGTGTGTTCTTGTAGAGGTATAGTTGTGAGGTCCACATGTCCATGTTAAAAAAATCTAATAAAACAGAAAATTAGTCTTTGGGATACTAAGGTTAAGTTTAGGGTTAGGTTTAGGTGTAGTGTTATTTAGTTATAGGACAACAAAGATAAATAGAAACCTATGGATGACCTCACGAATATAGTAAGACAAATGTGTGTGTGTGTGTGTGTGTGTGTGTGTGTGTGTGACTATGATCAAAACAGTAATGTGAATAAAGTTCAGGCTGTGGTTATGTTCTTGAGAAAAGCCTAGCTAATTTAAGGTCTGCAAGGTAGACATTTCCTACAAAACATTCATATTTGCCACTATCAGTTTAGTTCTAACATAACACTGAAACCCACATTGTTGCATTGTCTTCTCAGTGGGGAAACAGGTATACAAAAGCAACCTGCAAAGCAACAGTAAACCTGCAGTACATATAGGTTTTTGTTATGCATCAATAAATTAAAACTAAAAATCCATGTTGCTGTGTGACAGCAGTTCCATTACAGACTATACACCGGCCAGAAATAAGCATCTCTTAATAGTGCGTCTCTGTGTGCCTGTGTTTGTATGTGTTATAGAGGAGAAAAAAAACAAAAGAGGCAACATGAAGATAAAATTATGGCTGATTAAATCGAATCCCAGTAGACGGCATAGCACCGTGACGGGCGCTTGTCAGGGAAGAAAATCAGTTCTTTCTCTTAAATCTGTATTAATCATGCATGTTAAAATCACATCAGCTACATGACATTCAAAACCAACACATCCAGTGAAGTTTGTATGCACTCTTTCTCCAAAGCAAAGACTATTTCATCCTGAAAGGCTTTTAGTAAAATGAAAGGACGGCTGAAGGAGAATGAAGATGAAAAAAAAAAAGGTTTGGTGATGGAGTGTGAAGAGAAAAGGAAGTGAGAGGAAAAGAAGAGCACTATTACAGATAAATATGTCGTGCAGGATCAAAGTAAAAAAAAAAATTATTCAAAAAGTACAGATAGCTTAATATGAGGAGATCAAGAGCGAAGCTGAAGAGTGGAGGAAGGCATATTGAAATGGGATGTTAACTGGGGAGAAGTAGCTTGAATGACATCACATCCACAAAAAAAAGAAAAAAGAAGAAGCAGTGTGTCAAAAATTCAGCAAGACCCAGGAAAAGGCAACAGCGCTCTGTACTTAAAAGGTTTAAATTTTCATCCAGGGTGTAATTTAGGTCTTGGATGTGTGTTTTGATAAAGCTAACAGAGGGGGCAGCAAGGAGAAAGCGAGAGTTAGATGAATAAAATATGGTCTAGCTTGATGAATGATCCATGATGATAAAGAAATTCACTCTGCCAGCATAGACAGAAGGTGAGAAATGAAGCACTAGCGCAGTATTTACTTTCCCATGCGCGCCCACTTCTGTTATGTACACTGACAGGCACGGAAACCCAAATATAGGTATTTGCAGTGCATGCAAAAGTCTGGTGGAGACAAGAGACACTCAGAACAGCAGAAATAAATATCTACATTTTAAAAAAAGCACACTGAATTAATAACCAGTTGCATATGTACTTTAATCATGCCTGGAGGTGGGCTATTGCATGAGGGAGGCTGTTTAAATGTTCTCCCATGGCTTTCAGACCCTGGTGGTGTTCTAGAGTTCCTCTGCCTGTTTTAGTGGTTTCCAGCTTGAAACATACCAACTCCAGCACAGGAAGGGTGTGTTAAGTAGCTGATTAGTTGGATAAGGTGTGTTATTAGGTGTGCAGGAACACCACCAAAATATGCAGGGCAAGACAGCGTTGAGAACCACTGTTTTCACCAATACACTAAATTAGGCCTATGTGAGGAAAGTGAGGAAGGGTATAAAGATCCAGAAGATCCATCCAAGCCATTCAGGAGTCTTTGTAATTTAAAGGTTAACTCTGATCACCATTCTGGGCCCCGAAAGAAAATTAACACGGTACAATAGTTACATTCTTCTGCACATCAAACAAATCAGGCAGATCATCCAACACAAAATCTGGAAGTGCTCCTCAGCATATTACTGCTCTTAAACTCATATTAAACTCAGACAACAAACGTCCACAGTACGGTGACATTTTGCTTGAATTTTAGAAGGAAGGAGCTCAAATGGGTTCGTAAACAGTACTTGTGAGAGCTTAGCTGATGCCAAACATGAAACCTTCACAACCATTTAGTGACTTTTCCAATTCCAATTAATTACGCACCTGAGATTTTCACAACACTTCCTACCTCTCCTTCCAACCTTGCAGTATAGCTGTGCTCTGTACCCCTAGCTGTCTTATCCGGTTTTGCTGAAGACTTTAGGCAGCTGAAGTAGTCTTTTTATATGTCCTTCACTGGACTAAACAGACTCTACACTGCCTTCTGGTGGAGAATAGAGTTCAGCCTTCTCATGCTTATCAAACATTAGGGTGTACTAATGTCTTATTAATATGCTCGTCAAAAATTAAAATGTGCTATTCAATTTTAAAGCTATCATGATGAATGAAAAATGTAAAAATCCAGACGCATCCTTAACACTAACTTGACTTCAGGTTAGTTGAGTTTTAAGTTTAGATTTACAGACACAATGCACATTAATAAACATTTCCGTAAATGTGCTAATTTAGTCAAGTTGGCACTCTTGATTGGCTTAAAAAAAAGGCAGGTGGTAAAGTGTTAGCTTCTTTTCCTGAGAAAGCTGACAGTCCAATCATAACATCTCACTGTATCTGATCAAATATACCTACTTTCAGTTGTTACAGCTCATTAGAAACAACCAATCCTTGAAGGATATTATACACAAGATAAACACCTACAAAATATAAGTTGGGCAGAGATGCAACTGTGTGGATATTACTGATCTTGGTTTCAGTATCAAAGCTAATATTTTGTTATTATGACAATCGTAGTTCAAACACAAATAAGATAAAAGACTGCCGGGTATTTGAGGCTAGCTCCCCTCCCCCAAAAGGAGAGGGGGTTCCACTGCAGTGGTGCAATATATAAAATATTGAGGCAATATAGGAAATAGAAGTGTCTTAAAGCTTTAAGCATACCCTATAACATAAAAATGAATCAGGGCTCAGCTAAAGGACAGTGTGGAGTGGTCTGCTGCATTGTACGCTGAATTTGCCATTTGCCAGTTTGCAACCCTACTGTATCTCTGCGCACTCACACATGCACACTATGACCTGTGCTGACCAGGCTTACGGGTTCAGTGCTCACCTGCAGCAATAGCAAGAGCAGGTGTATAGCCGGGAGGCTGCTGGAGGCAGCGAGAAGGGCGTACTTAAAAGCTCCAGCGGCACTGAGTTGTACTTTCTGAGTGTGCTAGCCCTCCTGACCTTTTACCTCGTGCTCAGAAACTGAAGCATGCCTCGCTCACCCGCCTCCTCGTTCCAATTCCAATTGGTGATTACTTTTCTTCTCTTTTCTCCTCATTAACTGAAATCAATTTCCTCCATGACAGGTGTCCTCGACCACAGCACTGTCCATCCCTCCATTTCTCTCTCTTTTTAAGCATAAAGAACAACCCAGTCTCTAATTTTCAGCCCATTTTGCTTATGTCCTCATCATTCTCACTTTCTTTCGTTCTGTTTTTGTACAATGCTTGAACCAGTCAACCTTCATTTCACCTCCTTTCTCCCTCCTCCTACTCCTCCACTACCTCCTGATCCACTGAGGACAGCTTTTTGCTGACCAAATGCTCTTCCTCAAATAAAGGGAGCCTAGCATACAGAATGTGGTGTCAGGGCAGCCTGACAAAGGCAAAGTATAGCCACACAGCTTGTTCTAAATGACCAAGAGCATTCTAAGAACAAATCCCACTAAATTCTGTGTTACAAATGTTTCAAAGGTGTACTCACAACTATTAAAAACCCATACTGCCTTTATGGAAGTCACATTAATCTTTATAGAGTTCTGTTGCATTTTCTGGCACACACACATATACACACACGCAGTGTCCTTTGTTCTTTGGGGTCAGGCATGGGGCTGTAGATCAGCAGTAATGGCATGTTGTCAGTGCTGGCTAACTGGGGCATTAGCTCCAGTGGCTCATAAATAAGCTACAGCAGCAGGTGCTAATGGGCTCATTTAGACTGACCATCACACTGGCGACCTGCACTAATAGGACCCCTCAGACTGTTCTGGGATCAGGGAATGGCACAAGCACAATGATTTAGACTGGCCATCACACTGCCAAGCTTCATTAATAGGACCCTTCCTACACTGGTCTGGGATCAGGGGATTGTGAATGATGTTCCAAAACTCCCTGTACAAACAGCCAGCAGAAAGACACTGCATTAGCCATCTGAAGCAGCAGTCGGCAAGGATGAAATGGCATCCTTTAGTACCCTTAGTACACAAAACTGTCTAGATGCAGCACCATGTAACGTCTAGGGCTGACCTTATATAGAGAAACCTGCAAGTAGCATGAAACTTAACTGGTAAGGAACAATTAAAGAATAAAAAAAACCTCAGATTTGGGAAAAGGTAAGATGTAGATTCACCCTTTCTGGAGAAACTGACAGAGACAGAACTGATCACAGCAGTGAAAACAGGATGGTTGGACTTGGCTCTGTGGAAAGGCAGATCTCTAAGACCAGGGTTGTAACCACTGGTTTAATACCTCTAAAGGTCATTCTAAGTTATTCCATAACTGTTATGTTTTACCGGTACCCATCATCACCACTGTAAAGAACTTTAAGTCAGTAGATTTATCAGATGCACCGTTTCAACACACTCTGAAGACTCAATGATAAAATGATGCTAAAACTTAAGTGCCCCGCCCCCCCAAACTGCAGAACACTGAATTATTTCATAAGCAAACACAATGAGTCGCCTTTTTGACATACATATATAATATTTACCAATTAAAGAGTGTCAAGGTTGTTACCATACTAATGAAGTTAACTGACTGCCAGTCAACAAGCAATAAGCTGAGCTTCAGTTAAAATTACATTGTTTTATGTCATCCTGTGGTATGCCACTGGCATTTAAACTGCTGGCTGTTTCATGAAATAGCTCAACAAAGCCAAGCAGGTTGCAACTACTGCAGCTGAAACAAAACAAGAGAGTTACAGTTGGCTGTACATCCGGTAACCCATGAATTTCTTCAAAGAAATATATGGGCATAAAATGTTCTGCTACTGAATTGGACTACGTCTTTAAAACTAATGTAAACTGACATGAGCTTGACAAGAGGATTAAAAAAAAACTCTCACCCAAACCATACTGTGTGATCTTTTACAAAATAAATACATTTGACACATAAAATGCAATCTGTATTTGTATTTAATTTTGGAGAACAAGTAACTAAACATAGTTTTTAGATTTAAGTCTTGGCTGAATGGGATTTTTTTCCAACCTCACCGAAGTTACTATTAAAGAGTGCATTTGTGGGTGGAGCATTATATTATTTCCACTACCACGAAAATCTATTTTTTCATCTGTCATTCTTGAATCACCCACTTGTGTTGCTGATAGATTTTAGTACCAAGGTCCCAGTGACCCATGCTTGTGTGAAAATGGGCACAGAAAACAAAATAACACATCAATTCACCACGTTTGCTATATCAGCAAAACACAACGTAAAAACACTGCATAGAACAACTTACTGTTTGAGAACTATTTACTTCAATATGTGATATAAATGTATTTATTACTTATATTATTGTAAACATTTGCAGTAATGACAGTTTTGCAGTAAGTTAACAAAGGCTATCAGATATAATAGGCTTTATTTACTACTTTGCATGGGACAGTTTGGGGTTTTACATTGAATTTTGTTAAGCTTGGGTTAGTTTTAAAGGGGGAGAGAATAAGAGAGAGAGAAAGAGAAAGGGAGCGATAGAGAGAGAGACAGAAGGAGATAGAGTGAGAGACAGAAAGGGAGATAGATAGAGTGAGAGACAGAAAGGGAGATAGATAGAGTGAGAGAGAGAGAGTGAGAGTGAGAGAGAGTGAGAGTGAGAGTGAGAGTGAGAGTGAGAGTGAGAGTGAGAGTGAGAGTGAGAGAGAGAGAGACCCTAATCAGTAAAGGATGCCCTCACAGGAGCAAACACAGCAGGCCAAAATAAGAAGCTCCTGGAGGAGCAGCCCAGAACCTCAGAGGCACAACAATCCATTTCACACCAGCTTTAGCCCAGATGTAGCAGCTGCATGCAGCGTGCACGCACGCACAATAGACACAGACACACATACAAATTTGAGTTTTCCAATTTTTGCCTCAGAAACCAAATGATTTCCAACTTTTAAAACCATTTAACCACTTTTAAACATATCTTTAAGATGACCTAGTATTATCTGTATCTTTTAATACTTAATCAATTTCATATATAGTGTGCTGGTGATGTAATGAGATGGCCGTTCTATGAGATGGCTGGGCTAATCAAAAAGACATCCGAACCAAAACGTCTTCAGACAAGTTCACAAGATCTACATTTTGAAAAAGGAGAAAGCATTTAAAGTATTTGTTACTGTATTTATGTTTATGTGTATTTATTCTTGTGTTTTACTTGCTTGTACAAATATCTGATATATATGGTCTTTTAGATGTTTAAGTACATTTACTGCAGTATTTCTGTGGAGACTTCTGTTTTGGCAGCAGAGGCAAAAGCATGGCTAGAGGGATATTGTCCATGCTAGGCTAACCTGGGACTCCCACTCCACTCCTTGACACAACTCAGCAAACCTCTACAAAAACACTGGACAGACACAGCTTGGAAAAAACAACATCTTTGTTTTTTCCATGCCTTTTGGTGGCATACCAGTATAACTCTTACAACAATATTCTAATGTAATCAGTATATCCTTTACCCACTACCAGTAAAGGCCTCCATATTTAGGGCTGATGTAGTTTGTTTGTTCCCTTTTTTGTCCTGAAAACATACATAAACACATATACACACACGCACACACTTACACCACATTCATACGGCATGTTCTGGTTGGCGAGAGTAAAAAGAGCAGCATCTCACACGGTCTGTCAATACTGTTAAGCGTTCTTCCATCAGAATGAGAAAGCCATAGCAGGCAACTCCAAACAGATGAGCGCTCAATACTGCATCATTAATCACTGTGATTGGTGAGTGGTCAACTCTGCCTCTGTAAGGAAAGGGAGGGGGAGCAACATCTGTGTGGATGAACTGGCAGCTGGACTGATGTTGGAATGAGCTGCAGAAGCAGTTTAGTGTGATGTGAAGCAATACAGCAGCATACTGATATGTGGTAGAGAGAGACAATAGAAGCAAAAGAAAAAGAAAGTAAAAAGTGAAAGAGAAAAAAGACAGAGTAAGAGTGAATATTATACAGAAAGAAAGAACAAAGAGAAAAAAGAGAGGACAGAGAAAGAGAAAAAGGAAGAGAAAAAAATAGGATGAAAACAGAAAAACGAAGAAAGAGACAAAGACAGACAGAAAGAGGGACAGAAAAAAAACAGTAAGAAATAGACAAAGAGAAGGAGAAGGGAAAGAGAAAGAGAGGGGAGGTGAAAGAGAGAGAAAGAGAGATAGAGCCAAAGAGAAAGTAAAAAAAAGAGAGAAAGACAGAGGGATAGCGAGAGAGAGAGAGAGAGAGAGAGAGAGAGAGAGAGAGAGAGAGAGAGAGAGAGAGAGAGAGAGTTAGAGTGTAGAGTCAGTAAATCAGTAAGGGAAATTTTGCAGATGGAGACAATAAAGCAGATAGAAAAAGAAAAGAATGGAGATTCTTCTTTGGTGTCAGGATGAACTTGCAGGGAGAGAGCAAGATATGGAACTACAGTCTTAACTTGACCTTCATGTGGACCGACTTCCCTCGCTTTGATGTAGGAAGAAGCAAGGGACCAGTTCAAAGCTGCTCAACCCCAGCCTCACACAATCTGTCCTGAAATGAAAAGGACACTCTGTGCCTTGCATCTCGGAGTTCTACCTACTGCTGGAATGGCCTGATAACATTTAATATCATGATAATTATCAAATATACCATAGTAAGACTGCATTTGCTCATTAATAAAGTTTTAAAAAACTCCTGAGCTACTTCATGCTACAATTATGAAATAGCTTGTTTTTATTGTACTTGATTGGTTCTTATATTACTTTTACACCAAAGGAAAGTAAACAGAGTAGTGTACCGTTCACACAGTACTGTAAATCAAACATACATTCGATTTACACAAAAGAGCCAAGCAGCTGCAGACAATCACTACGTGCAAAGCACATCGTCACTGTACTCTGGAGCAGTGGAAATGTGTTCTCTGGGGTAATTCATAACCTGCCAGTCTGATGAATCTGGGTTTAGTGGATGAATCTAGGAGAACACTACCTACCAAAATGCATAGTGCTAAGAGTAAAGTTTGGTGGAGAGGGGATAATCGTCTGGAGTTGTTTTATAAAGTTTGGGCTCGGACACTGTTTATCTATACACTGCACATCGCCCCCTCTAACCACATGCACTGTTCTAAAGCCCCCTGTCATTATAGGTTGGCTTTTAGGGGGGTTGAGCAAATGAGTATGTATGTGCGATATAAAAAACAACAAAAACAAAAACAACTCACAGAAATGGGAGCAGCTATGATAGCAGAAGGCAAGCGCTACCTCCGGTGCCTTGGCCTGCTTTGATGTGTGCATTCTGCCAACGTGCCCTGCTGAAATGCAGCCATGCATGCTTGTGCGTGTGTACGTGTGTGTATGTGTGTTCTCACCCACACTATTCTCTGTCAGAGTGCTGACAGAGGCTCCGTCAGCCTGATAAAGCCTTTATGAGTCACTGTAGAATCGTACAACTCTGAAGCTGATCATTATAACAGAACCGGCACAGGATTCCTGCTGTTCCACCACACTTGCTCCCAACCAGCAATTCTTGAACTTACTGACAGGAACAGTATGTGAACAAAGTTTACCGATGGAATCAAGTCTCAGCCTCAGATGTACAAAAACAGTTTAATACAAGCTTCACTCGAAGATTACCATAACCATAGGAATTTTGTGAGACACACTTACCAAACACTGACAGAAAACCAAACCTAATTTACAAAGCTAAATTCTGGTCACCAGAAGCACACCAGCGGGCCACCTGACGTGCTCAGCAGATTAAAAAAAAACTAAAATCATAGCACCCGATTTTTAAACATTACATATGAGTTTTGTTTCAAGTACTTTAGTAGGAAGCTAGCACATCTTACATATCTGCCAGCAGGTAAACTAATTTGTTTTATTTTTGTTTTAGCACTGTTTAAAATTAGAATAGAATTTAGATCTATTTACCACTTGTGTTTGCACACAACAGAATTTAATCTGCATTTAACCCATGTGTGCAGTGAAACTCCCACATCTACACACATTAGCAAACAGACATACTAGGGGCAGTGAAACACCCACACATACACACACTAGGGGGCAGTGAACACACTTGCCCGGAGCTGTGGGCATGTGGAAAATGTTGAAAATAAAATATTGAAAAGAATTTTTTTTAAAAAAAGAAACATGCAATAGTTTCTTGATGACAGTCCAAAATCTGGTTTGTGAGACTATAGTATAAATAAGTCAAATCAAGACACAAACACACATAACAGCTTTAATGAAGCCAAACATTTTGATCTGAACCCAAACATGTGGCCATGAGTCTGAATGAAACTTAAGTTTTGAATTTGAATCCAACCTGAGACCAAAAAAAATTGACTCCAAGTTCAAAACCAAACCATCTTTTTTACTCCCTTTAGTACTCGTTTTACTAATGTTTTTTGCCCACACGTGTGGGTTTACTGAGAACAGGTGCTGTGAATATCTACCCAGAGGCTGTTCACAGCGCTGCTGCTGTGTACTTGTGTTGGGTTTGTGGACCCTGCTGTCCACAACACAAGTAACTCCGGTGCGCCAGATCAAAGAGGTTTAAAACTGATGAACAATTCCCTGACAAACTCAAGTAACTTAAATTTAATGACTTTGCTTCATATTACGTTGTGGGTTTGCGACAAGATGTAATTTGATGGCGCGTACTGCAAAATGGAGAAAGAGACAAAAAAGCAAACAAGGGTCTAAATTTTGGGAACATTTTGTTCATTTCAAAACTGAACTAGCCTGCCACAACAGCATGACTCAGCAACACTCAGCCTGCACATCCAGTCCACAGAGCCGACCTGGCACAAGATAGTGTTAACATAAATCAACATGATTGCTAGCTGAGATGAAGGCTAGTCAGAAGCATATGTTAATTATGGTGGTTAAGAATATAAATCAATATGCCAGCTAGTTATGATGTCCCTGAGTTAGCTAAGCATTGGCTTTGTGTTATTAAGATGTCTCTCACTCACACTCTGTCACTCACACTCTGTCACACACACACACACACACACACACACACACACACACACACACACACACACATAACAGGTAATGTAAGCAACTGTAGCTAATCTAATACAGGAGGCATATTCAGTTTAGCTTAGATGCAGTGAGGAGGGTCAGCAGGTATGGCAGCCCTTCATTAATCCAGAATGTAATATGGCACCTAAGTGCACTAAATGGATATCATTTTGACAGATAATATTACTGCACGCATTTTAAGCAATACAGATCTTTCTACAGCAGAAGAGACTGACTGATTTTCATTTTTTGTATATATACTAAACATATCTGTAATACAGCAAAAGTATTTCCTATCCAAAGCTGACCAAACCTGACTCTTGCTGGCTCTTTTCAGGTTGAGACAAATATTTCATGTTCTACAACACACACTCACAATAAACCTGAGCTACTTTTCAAGCCAACATTGTGATAACAATTACAAACAATCTATTGTGCAGCCCTGACTCACACACATTCAAAAGTGCACTGCTGCAGAGTCCCATTCCCAACCGTCTGTGCATGCTGGGTTGAGCAGCACTGTGACAGAGGACATCAATCTACAGCAGCAAGCTGAAGAAGACAGTAAAATATAGTAAGAGTCACAATGAGAGAAAGTGAGAAAAAAAAAAAAAGGAGAAGGACCCAGAGCTGAAGGGAGAAGGGAGTGGGGACTGGACAGGACAATAATTTCGGTATCAATCACACTTTGTTCTTGCTGTCTGCTAACAGTGGGCTGTCTTCATCGCACTGCTGCCTGATCTTTTTGGTTCTGTCCTCATCGACCTGTTTGCCCCAGCAGCCCTGAGAGAAGCTCATCAATCTCTCCAGCTTTCTGAGACCACAGGGCGGCCGCTGCCACAACATGCATGGCTTTAACTGCTTAAACTACATAAGACTTGCAAATGGATGCACACTTGTCCACTCACTGTCCACTCCTACCTAGTTGGTCCATCTTGTGGATGTAAAGTCAGAGACAGTAGCTCACCTGTTGCTGCACAGTTTGTGTTGGCCATCCTTTAGTCCTTCATCAGTGGTCACAGGACACTGTTGGCTTAATATTCTTGGTTTATGGACAAGGCTTAGTCCAGCAGTGACACTAAAGTGTTTAAAAACTCCTGCAGCACTGCTGCGTCTGATCCACTCACACCAGCACAACACACGCAAACACACCATTACCGTCACTGCAGTGCTGAGAATGATCCACCAACCAAATAATGCCTGCTCTGTAGTGGTCCTATGGGGGTCCTGATCACTGAACAACAGGGTAATAACAATTAATGCGGAGAAACAGATGGACTATAGTCTCTAAGTGTAGGACTACAAAGTGTTCCTATAGGGTAAGTAAAGTAGCTAAAATGGACAAATGAGTGTCAAAACATAGAAGTGGTTTTATTTTATGGCTGATCCGCATATAAATTATGTTAGTTTCAGTGCAGTTAAACAATTAATACTTAGTACTTCTCACCATAGTTGATTTTGGATAGTATGATTACATTAAAAATAAACCCCTGGCACAAATGCACTGTTAGTGTGCTTTCTTACAACAACTGAGAATGCTGGCGTTCGAACACTGGTGCACACCAAATAAGCAAATCAAGACTCTCAATCTCTGGTCTTCTAAACAAACTGCTGTAGGACGTTAAAATATATCTTAACAGTTTAAATACACAATTAACTGCGAATCTTCTTTGTCATGTGCAACAGACAAATGTCCATGGTTGTTTTAATGGGTGCATATTTCATGGATTTTGTGAGTTCTGAATTACAGACCAGCTGGAATTGAATCCATGTGTGCTAGCTAGGATACATACTCTAACTGAATACAAAGCACTTTTGGATAAGAGCATCTGCTAAACATTGTGAATGTACGTTAAGTGTCATGAAATGTCATAGCCCTGGAACAAAACCTTGTGTCTTCAAAACAGAAGAAGACAAAAACATTCTTAAAGTGTGAAAAAAATGAATCTAACTAGTTTTGAAATTCATAAAATTTTAACACAATGCAAACTAAATAAAAAGCTACAAAAATGGAAATAGCGACAAGCTCCCTTACAGAAAATTAAACAAAGCCTCTCAACACAAAGTATCATAACAAATTTGGATAAACCTGCAGTTTGAGGTGATAAAAAGCTTTTCTTGTCCTCTTCAGCGTGTTCATTTCTGAGCGGCGTGTCTTCCCCGTTTTGCTCAGTTTCTTGCATTATATTATTCACATACTACACTGACACTCTCTAAATCTCTCTCTAAACCTCATCACCCTGCTCTCTCGCTCTGCGTGTGAGTGGGGAAGGAGAGCAGATGAGTGAGTGATTCACCGTGCTTGTGTAAGGTGTGCTACAAGCCCACTCAATAAATCTCTGACAGCTCTAATGCAGAGTTATAAAGACCCCGGCTCTAAGTGTTTGGATATCCTCACAGCGCTTCTCAAACAGTGTCGCTCGAGTCCCAGCTGTAACCTCCCATATATGCACATGCACAGTACAGGATGCAGAAAGAGCCATCATGAGGAAAAAAGATGAAGAGAGACAACTATGATTCAGAGCTATCCCTAGTGCTAGCGTCACAAAGGAAACCCCATTACCAACGATCCGCGAGATCAGAATGGCAGCCACGACCTGAACCATCACAAACAAGCCACAGAAGATACACCAAACAACACAGCAAAAAAACATTAACCTCAGTATTAGACCCTGACCCACAAGCAACACATTAGGCCAGCCCCCTCCAAGTGGATAGATAATTATCCCTTTAATGCAAAAATGTGTCTATTTCTGCCATTTAAACTGCTCTTCTTATACTTTTTTAGAACTGTCGTTGCATTTATTTATGAGAAGAACACAATCTAACAAAGACAGAAAAGGGAGATTTGTATTTACTTCTCTCACCAACTCCTTATTTAGGACAGGCAAACACATGAACAGAAATTAACCTCACATTATCATGAATAAACTAATCAATAATAAGCTCCTACTGACCTAAATTGCAACTGATCACAAAGTGGATCTGGAAAAAAGTTCAATAGAAAAAGAAGCCATGTGCATCTTTCATAGAGCGATAGAAACAGTAGCATACATTCTACACATTAAGAGGTCTCACTAGGGGTGGACAACATGATAATATTTGACCAATATACTGACCAACTAACACTATATTGCCAAAGTATTCACTAAACCACTGAATTCAAGTGTTCCAATTACTTCCATGGCCACAGGTGTATTAAACCAAACACTTACTCATGCAGTGAAATGAACTCTTAATGCTTCAGCAGACCAAGAGATTTTGGACAATTTCATGCTCCCAGCTTTGTGGGAACAGTTTGGGAATGGCCCCTTACTGTTCCAACATGATTGCGCACCACTGCCCAAAGCAGCTCCATAAAGACATAGATAAGTGAGTTTGGTGTGTAAGAACCTAACTGGCCTGCACAGAGTCCTGTCCTCAAGACGATAGAACACCTTTGGGATGAATTAGAGTGGAGACTGTGGGCCAGGCCTTCTCATCATCCAACATCAGTGTCTGACTTCACAAATGTGCTTCTGGAAGGAAAATCCTATAAACACACTCCTAAGCCTTGTAAAAATCAACATCATATTAAACTCTATGGATTAAGAATGGGATGTCGCTCAAGTTCATGTGTGTGTGTGAAGGCAGACAAGCTAATACTTTTGACAATATGGCGTGTGTCCATACAGAAGTGAGCAAAATTAGTTCCATTTAACTAGATTTAGTGATTGTAAAACGACCCCTGCAACTGTCGGCTTATTATTGCTATTATTATTGCTATTGTAGTATATTTCATATGTGCCACTAAAGGTCCTATTTTGTGTGTTCCAGCATATTAAATCCCAAAAACTCAATTTTGTTATCTGTATTGTAAAAATATATTGCAGTTTTGTAATTTAACTTCTTTGTCATATTGTCCACTTTAAGTTTCACTGTGGCTTAAATGTGCATGCGCTGGCTGTTACTCCTCGGGCAGCATTAAAGTTTAGGGACCATAGCAGAATTCTGTGCTCTGCACGATAGGGCTCAATGGTTTTGCCCCTCAATGGTTTTTGTTCATTTATTTGTAGAGACCAGTATACCAATCAGCCATAACATTAAAACTACCACCTTGTATCTGCACTCACTGTCGTTTTTATCAGTTCCATTTACTATACAACAGCACTTTATAACAGCATTTCATAATTAATTTCATAAGTAATGCCAAGAGATTCTAATCTAATGTGGATTCCTGGTTAAAGGAAAGGGCAAACAAATGAAAAATAAACAATCAATCTTTGGCAGTGAGGCACATTTTCTAAAAATAGAAATGTCAAAAGTGACTTTTATGTGAACAAGGGCACATCAAATAAAAATGTGTTGCTTTCAAGTCTGTTTTCTGCTGTTTATCGTAAGCAACATGATACAAAAGACATTTACAGAATACAAGCGCACTACATCTCACACTTGCCAGTCACAACTGGTCCAAGACAAAAGCGTCACGGAAACGTCATGCTTTACCAACATTAGATCTGCGTACTGCTTCTGGGTTTAAAACAGTGATTAGCAGCATGTGAAACGAAGAACTGGAGCTGGCTACGGTGCTCGTTCTGGAGAAATATGAAATCATATTCTATCTTTCTGCTTACATTGTCCAAAAGAAAATAAGCCAATCAAGAATTAAGTAATTTTAGTGAAGCATTTTTAAAGTAACTGGTAGCCAAATGATAAGGTAGGTCAATTAATTAAATAACAAGCACAATTATGGATGAAATGGAAGACTGTCACTGCATGCAAGTTTTAAAATATATATATCTTTAAAATATACCTTAATTATCTGGTTAAATATCTCTCTCTCTCTCTCTCTCTCTCTCTCAACTCAGACTATGTCTGTATTTAAAGACAATAATTATTGCATTTCACACTGTGATACTTCACTTAATTATAATTTATATATCCAATTACTTGCATATTTGTACATCTGCTGCTAGAACACAGTATTAACCAAATATTGTATTTTGCAACTGTTTTACAGCTGCTACCATAGTGACTGCTATGTTCATTTATACCAGTGTCTAAGTTACATCCTTCTGTGTACATATTCTCAGTACCATGTACTGTATGACTTGTGCCCCATTTTCCATGCATTATTCTGTTTTGTATTTACAGCATGCCATTCAGTGCACTCTTTTGTATTTTGTAGGCTATTTAAGATGGCCATTTAATTCACTAAGACCATCCTTAGTCAGGGGCAGCACTACGACACGTGCAAACATATCATGCTAACATATGGCATGAACACACTTCACTAGACTCTGATAGGACTGAGTGCAGTCCTGCAGTGGGTCGATGTCACAAGGACACAGGCCTCTCAGGACATGTGCTGCCGCTCCTGATGGATAAACGCTACTACAATTCGATAACAACCACTGAAGTTTGAGCAGCAACTGGGCTAATTAGCTCGTGTGGTACTTGCTGCTTAGCCATCATGCTGCAGGCACATTTGAATGACAGTTTTAAGGTTTTTGCCATCTTTTATTTGTCTCCATATTTTTAGTGATGTGGTTCTCTCAGGGAAGGTGGATGTGAATGTATATCAGGAACTCTTGCAATGGCTTGTGGCACACTGGGATGCCCCAGTTGGATGTACAGGTCTCTGCAGGCCAAGTAAAGATGCAGTCAACTGCGCAGTTGAATAAAGCAATTGGAGATTTCCATGTGCCATGTGGTAAAGACTGGCACATGATATTTGGATATGACTGCCTGTATGTAACTTGACCAATTCACTACAATTAAACTTTCTTCCAGTAAGGAGGATACGCTGGCATAAATTTCTATTTCTGTAATTAAAATGTTGCTAACAATAGGTGAAGAATTTTAATGAATGTCAGCATACAACCTTGGTATAGGCAAAAGTAGTATAATAAACAAATTTAATAAACAAGGATGAAAGGATGAAACAGCAGATTTGCATACATTGCATACTGTCTCAAACTGTATCACAGCGTATCGCGTCATGTGACTAGAACGTAATAGAAGCATTATATCATACCTACGTCTGGCACAGGCGCCACAATATTTATTTGTTTATATATATATATATATATATATATATATATATATATATATATATATATATATATATTCAACATTCCAAGCTGGAAGAGACAATCGCCAGTAGCGCCAAATTTAAAAGCTTATATCAAAAACTATGAATATATTTCAAAATTACAAATGACCTGCCAATTCTGATTTTATCTTTGTGTACACTGTTGTAATTTTTCTTTAATGGAAATGAGCACGTCTCAATAAAAAACATGTTCCTGGTTACAGAGCAAACCTTTGCTTTTTACAAACCTAAAACTAAAAATAATGTGCATATTTTACTTTTCTAAATAAAACAGCTTTAACAAGTCAGAGAACAAAAGAATGTATTCTCGTTCACGAGAATATGGTGTACAAGTCAACCCTTAACATTTAACATGTGTGACAAATGCAAATTATACACCTGATGCACTTCTACCCAAATGCAGCATAACTGCTGCTTGGGATTTGGCTTGTAGCAGCTGTGTGTGCGACATGACAACTCCAGTGAGGCAATGTCAGAGAAGCATCGCCTACATATTTCTGCACATCCTGGGCACAGTATCAAATTCTTGCAAACCTCTATCCTCTGTAGAAAAAAGATGGTCACCAAGGGCTGTGAATTTCATGATTTTCCTTGTCTTTGGCTTGGCTTTGGTCTTCACTACTGAGGAAAGGAGAGGTTGCTGGCTTGTGGCTCACTCTGTGTTCTCACTACCTTAGCTTTAACCTCTAGCTTCTATAACCTGTACATATTCAATTGTCCTCTCAGAGTTCACTTTTGCTTTGCAAGCTTTTTTACTTTTTCTTATCTACTAAGTCGTTTTAATTAAACATGCAGTTGGCCAATGCTGTTTCAGTAGAGACACTCAGAAAAATGTACTGTGGCATGTTGTGATGTATTCATCACTATAACAATTAATATCGTCAAACTTTCTGGCCCTACTGATATTGTATTTTCAGCTGCCTCCTTGGATGGTTAACCAATCACCCTTGTACACTGCTAATCAGATCTAGGTGGCGTTACTTACACTGGCAAACCTCTGTCCTCCAAAACTATGACTCATTCTACTTTCCACTGCCCAGCTCCAAAAGTGCCGCTCTTTAATATCAGATAGACAGGAGCTGTAGTTGACTGCAACGTGTGCGCCAAGTTGCTCATTTTAGTCAAGCGAGACTATGTTGACCCCCATGGTCAGCACCACTCACTTTGCAGCGGTCATAGTGCGGTCAGCATTCTCCTGCTCTCACCTTGTTTCTCTCGAAGAGCTCGCTCTGGATTGTCTTGAGGTCAGTGTCCAGGGCGCTGGCCGCCTGCCTACGCTTGCGCGCCAGCTGCTCCTCCAGGTCCTCCATCTGGGCGCGCAGCTTCTTGTTGTCGCGCTCCAGCGCCAGCTTCTCCGTCTCCAGTCGCTCCCGTCGGCCCCACTCCGCAGCGTTCTCCACCTGCAGACGTTCCATCTGCGCGCGCGCGCGCACACACACACACACACACACAGAGGCACAAATTTACACAAACAGCAAATATATAATTATATAATGTGAAATACAAATGATGAGATAACCTATTCTGAACTCCGAGGTGGCTCCCAGTAAAAATCATTTATCCAAATCAATGATATAAACAGTTCTGCACAGGTCCGGCCAATAAATCCAACACTTCAATTCACAACACACATCTGATAAATAATCTTACTTACTCAGCATAATTCCAGACATGTTTCCCCTTTTTCAAATAATCTGATGAAGTAAAATTCATACCCCATTAGCAGGCGATTTCACTACCTTTACACAACTTCTTTTTTAAACATCACAATTTTATTATTGCTTGAGCTGTTTTTATGGTGAACTGAGAGATACAGCCATATTACTTTAACACACCACGTGAAAGAATTACCGAATAACAAACAGCTAAATAAAGGGCTCTCCAGTACGTTATGATCTGACACTGAAACCTGCCTAATGGGAATGCATGCACAGTAGAAGAGCAGGACAGCTTCAGTTTTATCTTATCTTCACTTTTCTGTACACTGACCAGGCATTAATCATTCATGTGCCGTTATTCCAAAGCAGCTTAAGCGACAGAACAGGAATGTATGAAAATGATAAAAGATGGCATCCTTCGCTGGTCTGTGTTGGGGGTTTGGGGGACAAGAAAGGACTTTACGCTGACCCAGCGGAGCATCAGCATTCTTTAAAGAGCTCCTCACAAACCTATGTATTATACTTCCATGTGAAGCTTCCCTGACCTACCCCAGAGTGCAAACATTGAGGACGCACTTGCAAGCCCTCACAGCCAGAGGCCTGAGCCGAACTGATAAAAGGGAAGAGAATGATACTGCAGAGAGGAAAACAAGAGGAAAAGCACTGGTCAGAGGATAAAACCCTCAGGGCATTCGGGTTTAATCTAGATCAGAGTCAGATTACTGTGCATCCTGAGGTGATGCTGGTCTGGGTGGAGGAGAGAGCAGCAGTGCCTATCGCTATCACATAGTGTGCTTATGCATATGTTCATACTAGGCCTAGGCGATAGGGCGATGTTATCAAATATCAGCGATGACCAAGACATGACCTGATATTTGACATTCTGTGTGGAGAAAAGAACTGTGGTGCCCGCTGCTGACTGATGGACATGCTTAATACTAATTATGTGGCACAAAAATTGTCTTGTTTAATGCATTTCAACATAAAACAGTATATCAATCCCAGAGTTTTAGTGCACTGTGTCCACGATACATATTACGCATTGTGCAAATGTTGTAAGTCTGATATCATATTTTTGTCATGCATCCCACCAATATTGCCAGCATTTCTGGATTCTGCTGTCTATTACACTTAGTCTGAAATAAGTTTCATGTGATCTTAATTTTGATCATATGCTTGATTTTGGGATAATTATTTTAATTATATACTTTGTATTATTTTTATTATTTTATCTGCAAATTTCATGCATCAGGAAGATATTTTGATTATTTGATTACATTGGTTTCAAACTTGTTTGGCATTACTGGTATCTTGAAACCTTACCTTTTTTCACAACATTTATATCAAACATATTTCTATCTGGACTTCTATTAATGTTCATTTTGTGTAGAAGTTGTGTTTTAGGAAAGGTTTATACTGTACAATTTGAACTAATATCAGCCCTATATGTCTTACATTCTCTGCCTAATTGTTTTCTAATAACTTCTAAATAATTATACTGTTTCAAATTGTGAACTGTTGCAGTGCTGCGCTTTTTGGTGAAAAGCGATTCTCTCTCAGTATTCTCTCCTCCTGGCAGCAGACCTCCTCCGCCAACCTTCCCCAAAGTAAAAGATCTTCATATCTTTTCACGAATCACATCAATAACACATCATCATCCAGAATGACAAATTTGCAGCATGTTAGCAAAAACATTCTTCTAACTAAACCCAAGACTAAACTAAAGGCGGTAGTCTCCAGTCTGAGTGGAGGTTTCCTTCAACTGTCTTATCAAGTGAAGGAATCAGCCGTGTTTGCATTTTGCCAAAGAAACTACAAGTGGGACTTTATACACTGACTCTCAGACAGGAGGTTACAGGCTGACAAAGAAGGAGCTCAAAACAAGCTAGTTATCCTAAAATAAGAGAAACAAGACATCACAAATACCTTGAGTCCTGAATGAGAATCTAGAGAAATCTAGATTGCAGAATAGCTGAAATTTCTTATGTGTTTTTTATTTAGACATTTTAAATTTATACAGTCTTCAATTTTTTCACATTGCTTTTCAAACAGCAAATATTTGGAAAGAAATTTACCCGAAATGATGCTAAATCACAAATAAATACACAAACAAAAAAATGCATATGTTTTTATGTATGTACGTATGTACGTACAATGAGTGTGTGTATGTCAGATTTTCACCTCTGATCGAAGCTCGGCTAGCTTCTTGTCCATGTTTGTGCGAGCTCCCAATTCATCCTCCAAATCTTCGGACATACGGCCAAGCTCATCCTGGTGCACCTCCTTCAGTAGGTTCAGCTGAGAGAAAGAGAGAGAGAGAGAGAGAGAGAGAGAGAGAGAGAGAGAGAGAGAGAGAGAGAGAGAGAGAGAGAGAGAGAGTGAGAGTGGGAACGAGGGGGAGAACAAGGGAGGGGGAAAGAGAGAGGAAAGGAAGAGGGGGAGAGAGGGGGGAGAGAGAGGGAAAGAGAATGATGGGGGGAGAAAAAGACAGAGGGATAGAGAAATAAAGAAAAAGAAAGAAAGAGGGGGGAGAGAGAGATAGAAAGAGAGAAAGAGTGCAGAGTGTGAAAGAGGGGTTAGCCTTGCAGGGAACTGCAGTCATGTTATTCTTTCATCTCTGCGTGTCTATTTAGAAATGCTTTTGCCCCTGTTTTCATCTTTCTGTAACAGCCTATTTCTCACCGCTGAACGATCTACGCTGTCCTCCAATAGAGCTCAGTTTAAATGCCTACAACAGAAATCTCCCAACACACTTTCTCAGAGTTTCATTTGGCAACTCGTGGCCCTGCAATAGATCTCACAGCTTGAGCATCTGCGAAACAACAATTTCCACCATGTTTCCCTGTAAAAATGGTCACAGAGTGACTTCCACACAGTGGCTTACACCTAGTAGATGGTGGCCGAGCCTCAGCAATTAGCATGCACGGCAGGCTGTGCTCTCACACAGCTGGGCTGAGCCGTAGCAGCTTGCGTGTTATAGCTTCATGCTCATCTTGGCTGCTGTGTCACAGTTGGATTAACACCACTTTTCACACACCGCTCCTCCGTATTCCCACCACCTGCTAGCATTTCCCTAATCCCCACTGTTCTCTTCATTGAAAGCCCCCAAAAAGACAAGTGAAAACAGCACCGCAGCCACCCAAAAACTGCTCGCATGGTTCTGTTGATTAAAGGTGCTGCAGTTGCCAAAACAAACTCACTGACTGTGGCGACTACTACAAAAGTAATCATACATGCAGATCATAATTGGATCAGACTCATAGCACTAGAGTCACACATTCAGTACATCCATGATACTTTGAATTAAAAAAAGAAAACTAATTGTATTAGTTCTAATTTAATATACTGGATCAGTAAGAGCACTAAGTAAGAGCACTAATGATCCTGCTGGTTTGGATATTTGACCTTAATAATAATATCCTGAACATTTGTTTTACGTCTAACATTACAGATCATTACAGATACTGGGAAACGTTGATGGCGGCTCATTTCTGCTGTCTATTACACTCAGCTTGAAATAAAAGGGTGATCTTAAATTTGATAATGTGCTTGATTTTTGGGTAATTATTTTAATGACATACTTTGTATTACTTTTATTATTTTATTATCAGGAAGATATTTTGTTTATTGGATTACATTGTTTTCAGACCTGTTTCGTTTTTATTTTAATCACTAAATATTACACACATATACACTGTGTTACAGGTAACTTCAATCATTACATTATTTGACAACATTTATATCAAACATCTGTTAAAGGTCAGACGGGGGCTGAAGGTTAGCGATCCTGTCTTGTGATCGCAAGGTTGCCAGTTCGATTCCCTAATCCAACAGCACACGACTGAAGTGGCCTTAAGCAAAACACCAAACCACCAACTGCTCCCCGGGTACTGTGGATAAGGCTGCCCACTGCTCTGGGTCAGGGTGATCACTGCCTCCTAGTGTGTGTGTTCACTAGTGTATGTCTATGTGGGTGTTTCCCTGCCCCTTAATGTGCATGTTTACTAGTGTGTGTGTACGTGGGTATTTTAGTGCCAGCTAGTGTGTGTTCACTTGAGTGTGTGTGTGTGTGTGTGTGTGTGTGTGTGTGTGTGTGTGTGGTTCAACGCATGGACGGATTAAATATGGAGGTGTCAAATTCTGCTGTGTACAAAGGCAAATAAGTCTGAATTCTTAAAAAATTTTATTCTTATGTATCAGGAGTTCTAATAATGTTTTATTAATGTTTAAGTAAAGGTTTACACTATACTTTTCAAACTGTGTCAAATTAATATCAGCCCCATATGTCTTGTATTATCAGCATCATTGTCTCCTAATTATTTCTAAATAATTACATCATCGCTATAAAACACTGTTTCAAACTGTGAGCTTCTGCAATGCTGTGAAGTGATTCTCTTTCTGTATTCTCTGCTGGCAGCAGACCTCCTCCGTCGACCTTCCCCAAATTATTCTGGAGTGAAAAAAGGTGAATTTAATCTAGTTCTGTAAATAAAATTGTCCCGTTGTCTCACATGTTGTTGTCTACGAAATTGTCTATGTTGAAGTAGATTGTGCATGATAACTGACTTTTAGATCTTCGGTGAAATAAAAAAAAAAAGATTTTAAGCGGCTAGGTTGGTACTAGCACCAGTCAATACTCAAGCTTTCAATGTCAGTATTTTGACATCTTCAATAGTAACTAACTAACTTCAATACTTATTAAAGGAACTATATTAATTTACAGTTTATTGCTAGTAATCTCCTTGTAATAATAATCATCTTTATTTACTAGTGTTTTTCATGCTAGTGGCAGCTACTAGAAGAAACTATGAGGTTTAATAAGCTAAAAACACAGATCAAATGAATAAGTACCAAAAAGATGTAGAGTTTTAATTAAACAGCAAGTTAATGAGAGACGTTTTTAATTGTTTTTTTAAATGTAAGCACTGAGCCAGACTGCCTAATAAACTTTGGTACTGATTACACAGTCTAGAAGCAAAAGAACTGTTAGGATATAGTGACATCCACTAAGAAATATCTGACCAGACTAGACCCCTCAACAAAGCCTGCATATATAACTGCATGTCATCCCACCGCCATTAAAACTTGTATCATCAGAGGTAACATGTTCAAACAGAAAAAAAGGCCCTAAAACTTGTGGTACTCCACAAGATGTATTAGCATTGAATGACGAATTATGTCCGAGTAAATCCAAGAACTGTCTATTTGTTAAATATGATTTGAACCTATTCTAAAACTGTGCCCGAGAGGCCAACCCAGCATTGAAGATAGTGGATTAGAATCTTGTGATGAACGGTATCAAAAGCTGCACTAAGATCCAATTAGACCAGAATAGAAAGATTTTGGACATCAGATGTGTCAGAAAACTTGCAAGGATATCTCCCTTGAAAGATACAAGATGACTTAAAGAGATATTATGAATAACTTGGAAAAAGAAATACTGCTGCAAACCTTTCAAACTTTGTTTCAATCCAGCTATTTACCTTTAAACGACTTTACATCACACGTTCGTCTGCTTTCCATTGATATGATAAGACCCATTGTACAAATGTGTGTAAGCATGTGCAGATCCCTAGCTTAATGATTGCTTAAGTGATTACTGACTGCTTTATCCTTCTCTATATAAATCTTAAGTCTGTCTAAATAAGACCCCATTTACACCTGGTCACTTTATGCATCTGGAGTATCAGGGTTGTATCTGGATAAGAACGAACAACATAACAATGCAAGTGTAAGCACACTAAGTAAATGTGTAGGACACAGTTGATAATACAACCGAAACGTCTTTCCATGCAGTATGTAACTTAGAATATGCATCTAATTTTTAATAGCAATATGGACAAACACTACTCTGCAGATAATAGAGGTTGAATAGATAAACAACAGGTAATTAGATGTCACAAAACGAGCAGACTTGCATGCATGTGAGCCAAAATACATTCCTGATACTAATCACATGAAATGAACAGGTATAAAAAAGGTGTCTGCGTGGTATGTGGCAACCATCTCCACCTTATATGCTGCTCCATTTTTCACAAAGTCTTTTCTTTCTTTAATTAGTAGCTGCGATTCACATAAATTCACTATAAATCTATTCACATAAATTCTGCCTAATGTGCTCTGAAATGGGTCTAGAGTGGCCCCTTGTGGTAACCAACCAAATATATTCCAAATGCTGATATGCACACAGCTTGGTTGGCTCTTACAGACACCAAAGTCCCTCTTTGTCTGTACGTGTTTAAAGGTATGCCTGTGTGGGGACGCTATATACCGGTCCGTAATCAGATAGAAACATGAAGGGGGGAAAAAAGGACTTTGATGTAAGGCTTTGAAGGCCACTAGGCCAGTATGGGCACTATTCCTGCTGATCTCTGACACAGCATTAGCCTGCTGATTAGAAGCTGATTAGTGTCGGAACTGGAGATGAAATACGGAGCAGAACTAAAAGCTGTGATAAAAAGGCCAATCATTTTATGGTCTTTTGACATAATAATGCGACAAATTGAAAGTTCTTTGTGAGGCGGCCTCTTTAAACTACTTTTCTGTTGATTTTGAGGCATGCGCCAGTCATTTGCCCAATTTCTGAGGAATTTTTTTAATGACCTGAAATTTTCCTTGAGAATGGCGTCTCTCTATCATTTCTCTCAGTGCGGGGCTGTAAAATCCTCTTACCTGTTTAAGAGCCTCTTGTTTGCTCTTGTTCAGCTCCTCGTATTTCAGTTTCCACTGGCTCAGTTCAGCCTCCAGTTTCTCGATGCTTTTGCTGAGTGCATGTTTATCCCTGCAAATGACAAACAAAGCACATTATTTCTGAACTTTACAATATCACAACTACACAGGTCAATACAGTGTGTGAAGCTGCTGGAATAATCAGTAATTGTACCTGAATAGCCATTTTTTTTATAATCTTAACTTAGATGAATAAAAAAAGTCATTCACAGAACATGCATGTGAACCCCTTAACAGATTTTTAAAAGAAACAGTTATTGGAGCCAAGTGTGCCAGTTAGTCACAACCTTAGTTATTATCTGGGGCTAAAACCATTTATCAAGAAATTCAAGTATGTTGATTACTAAATATCTTTAATGCAAATTCTTTGAATTGAAGCTCTTTCTTTTAACTATATACAGCTAACTGTGTTTTGCTCAGTTGATTGTTACTGTCGTGTAACATGTTTGTGCTGTGAGCTCGTGACATGAAGAAATAGTGAGGGGTAATCCCAAAGTTTGGATAATTTCAAGATGAAGAAACGAAAACCCTGCTCTGCTGTAAAGCCAACCTAGTCTACTAATAGCATAACGTCAATGCTTTGGCATCTCAGCAGAAAGAATCCAGTCTATGCATCTAGTCTACAGAGTGGACATGACATATTGAAGTTTGCATCTATGATTGAATTCTCAAAAGCAGTTTGGGTCATACATAATGGCAGCTTTCCAAAGCACAGCTGAGCAAATCAATGATAAAGTGGTGGAATTCTAGGGTCCTGACCTCAAGCCTACTGAAATGCCAGGGTGTGATCTAAAGCAGGCTCAAGAAAGGCTTTCCCAACTTATGATCCAAAACATCTTCAAAAACAGAAACTGACCTCAAAACTTTCAAACTGATGCTTAAGAATGGTCAGCAGCTACAGACAGCGTTCTGTGCCAAAAAGGATGGTTCCAGTAGTTACTAAATATATGGGTTTATAGATTTTTTCCCCTTAATGAACTTGATTCACACACATTAGTCAAGACCACCCCTTGGAATACTCTACTGACTATAAATCCTTTGCACATGTGCTACATTAAAACAGCTGCAAAAGCACACCACAAGTTATAGCGTCACTTTCATGTGTTTGTAGTTATATGATGTAGTTGGAATTATTTATTATGTAGCTGAGTCTCTCTACAACAATTATATTTGAAAAATAAAGATCACATTTTGCACATGATCAGCGCTCATGTCTTTATCTATTCTGAACACAAAGTTCTAAAATATTAACCTACGAGCAAGACGATCTGTTTGCGAGGTGAAAGGAGGACAATCACTGGCATGAATTATTTTAATGTTTTCAAATTTAGTGGGAATTCTCTACAGTAACGCTGATTAATATCAACATAAAATATGATGCTTGATCATAACAATGATGATATTACCATTTGATAAAATTAACATTACTATTTTTTTCCCCAAGTGTCTAATGTACTGTCACAGTCCTTAATACCAAAATGATGCTTTGATGAAAAATTAAGCGCATTTGTCATTATTAGAACTGAATATGTTGAAATCTGCTCATTTGAAATTTTTAATTCTCTCTATCAGTATAAGACTCTTTGGAATATGAAATCAATCAAAAAAGGTAACTAAATAATCTGAACAAACCCTCATCTGACATGCAGAGACAACAAGCAGTGATAGAGACACGTACAGTAAAGCCTAACACTCATCACATTACAAACATGTTTCAAACAAATGTACGCTGAGTAGATCACCAAATGGATAAGGTTGTATACACTGTATGTCCAGCAGTTTGGAGGCACATGCTCATCCAACATGGTAACATCATAACAGTGTGCTTCTGATTGGATGCACCACACAAGTACAAACTTAGCTACTGTGAGTAGCATCACAAATGAAATATGGAAAGGAGTCTGTAGCCTGTAAAACGTGTAATCTGCATGAGGGGCTTCAATAAAAAAACAGGCAATGTCTTTTTCTATTCATCTTTGCACTCAGGCAAAACAAACACAAATACATTTGTATTTAATTCCTTGAAAAGTTCTTTATAACGTTGTGGATTTGTTGTGATAACATTCATCACTGCTTTAAACATTTTACCATATCGTCACTGTCCCAAAAAACATGCATCTCCATTTCTGTCAGTTTTTCTTTTTCTACATCATTTGCATATGACAGCTGTTCTTTATATCCTGTAAAAGTTTTGTGATGAAAGGACCAAAAGAAATGCTCTAAAATCAGTTCCATTAACTTATATTAAAAGATAATGTTTTGGTTATCTCCTGTAAAGCTGCTATTATGGAGATACTTGTATTTCTTTGGACAGCGATGTTACAGTCTATGAATTTTACACACAACTGTATACATGCAATACTGACGGTGAAAATAGTCATCAAGTTTTAAGCATTTTTACAAGCTAGTAGTTTAGGATAGAGTTTTGCAACTGGCATGTTCGCCTGAATGGTTAGACATTCACACATTCTCCACACAGGACAGACCAGCAATCTCATTACTTCACTTTGGCACTGCATGTGGGATTACAGCTCTAAAAGATGTGCTTATTACACCAAAATCCATACCATGATAACAAAAGCAATATGGCTTACTATGGCTTACTGATCAAGGCTGACACTATGTTAATATAGTATTACAATAGTATAGTATTTTTATGAATTAATCAAAATGTGCACACTAATTTAATACAAATCCAATACACATCAACATTATACTCACCATAGAAAAGCACTGCCAATAAAATAAGAAAACTATGGAGCAGCTGTACCCTGAGCCTGCTAGACGAAGCCCAACAGCTTTGTGAGCTGTGAAACTGTGTGTTCTGGAGTGACAGAGATTTATTTAATTCATTTGTGATGATCTGGAGCGGTTTGGTGATCTCTTGACCTACCACATGGTTTTCTGTCTGAATGCAACCAAATCCTCTTAGCAATGTTCCAACATCTGCTCCTCCCAGCAGCAAACTTAGATGAGCGTTAGATGAGCATGTGCCTCCAAACCTTTGGACATACAGTGTGTACGACCTTGTGATGTAACAATGTGATGATACTGCAAGTGCTTTATTCACTGCTCATCGTCCCAGCATGTTGAACGAGGGCTCCTTCAGATTATTCAGTTACTTTCTTTGATTGATTTCCTATTCAAAAGAGTTTTATACTGACAAAGAGACTGAGGATCATTTTGGTATTAAGGACTGTGATAATACACTGTGGCATGCAAAGTTTGGGCAGCTCTGGTCAAAATTCCTGTTACTTAGAACCGTTATGCAAGTTGAAGATAAATTGATCACCAAAAGGCATGAAGTTAAAAATAAAACATTGCCTTGTGTTTTAAGCAAAAACATATTTTTTACCTTACATTTTTAATATGACAAATATTTAAATGAACAGTAATTTTGACCAGGGTGCCCAAACTTTTGCATTAGACAACTGTATTAGACATCAAGGGGAAAAAGAAAAAGTCTTGTATTGTGATCTGTATACTTATAAATCGGACACATGACCAAAAAAGAGAGTGATGCCTTACTCTCGCTCCTTCAGCAGGACTTTCTGCGATTCGTCAAGCCGTAGTTGGAGAGCGTTGAGCTTGGTGCAGTCCTCTTCCAAGCTAGCCAGGTCGTCCCACAGTAGTCTGTTCCGATCCTGCCGACTGAGAGCGGTGCGCAGACTGCTGGCACTGCGTGCATCCCATGAGTCTGGAGACTCTGCCTTGGCCCTCAGCAGAGCTTCCAACAGCTGCAGCTCCTGGGAGGCGGCAGCGACAAAAATAGTGCAAGACGACATGAGACATGCACAGAGAAAAGGACAAAGCAATAAGAAGTTTAATTACAGCGGAAAGAAAGGAAATATCAGAGAGATGAATTACTAAACAGTAGCATGCTACACAAACCACTTCATGTCCATAGACTTACATCATTATAATAATGTCTCCAAAGAAAAGAAGCCCAATGCATCAGACAAAACATTCCAGGGTTACTTACCTCTGATAAAAAATGTTTTTTTCTTTCTGTAACATCCATATAACATGTATCATATGTAACATGTCTTGTGCTCATTTTCTTTAGAAATGAAAGCAATTTACAGGCACTTTGGTACTGTAATCAAAAGCTGCTTTTTCGATTCTACCCTCCATCTCTCCTCTCTCTCTTCTCCCCACAGCGAAGATTATATATCAAAGGGATGGCCTCAGGAGAAAGACAGAAAACACTGAACACGCTGCCAACTTTCTGCAGTCCCGGGAGCCCTCGCAGCGATTTGGATAACAAGAAAATGAGTGTGACATACGCTCTGTGCCACCAGAGGGCAACAGAGGAGCACATATGTAATTAGTAGAGCCAAGCTGCACATGTGGAAGCATTCAGCATGCTTGTGTGCAGGGTTAGACTTGGAGTGGCAGGAAACAGGATAGTATGAAACAAGCTTGTGAGCTCTGCTGCCCCGGCAGTGCTTATTTACTCCACAAAGACTGAATGAACTGATTATAAACAAGTATCACTGCGTTCTCAGGAATGTTCTCTCTAAAACATAACCCCAGAAGTCCTGTGGCAATTTTTTTTAATTGCATGAACAGCAGAAGCCCAAAAGGTACTGACTACTGACTTGTGCACAGGCAAACGCCCATTTTGCACAAGCTCCCTAAGGTCAAGTTTGACATTGATGCTTATTTGAATTCTCCACTGCTTTGCTCCAGCAGAGAGCTGGAGAGTGGGGTTCTGTTGCTACACACTGTTGGTTTCTGTTTGTACTTGCCCTTAAAAAAAAAAAAAAAAGCAGACGCCTGCTGCACACACCAGACTGCAGCGCATCACATGTGAGAGTGGTGGTTTTCTTTTAAGAGTAATTAAAAGCACATTAAGAAAAAGCGGGGTGTGCTTACGTAAAGCAACTCTGCAGCTAAGAATGTGAGGGAGACGCTGCCGCCGCCGCTGCTGCTGCTACTGCTGGAGTACTGGGATTTGGTTTTCATGCTGCAGACCCCTGGCTGTTCCCTCAGGGCTAAAACAGGGGGGTGGGGGACAGATGTGGTTCCAATAATAGGACAAAAGAAAAGAAAGCAGCCCACCAGAACATGCATCTCAGGTAATGGGAAACCAGCGAAGCACAGCGTAGCACACAAAATCAGATCTGCTGCTGACCCATTTATTGTTCTACCTTCCTGCCTCTCTTTGTCCAGAATATCTTCACATTTTATATGCCTAGCTCTGGCGGTCTTGTAAGCTTGGACCCGCGCCTGGACCCGGACCCAATCCCAAACCCAGATTTTCAGCGGTGGCCATTTTTTTATTTGTCTGAACAGGGCTCAGATAAGTGAGTGTCTGTTAACTGCAAAATACGTTTTCAGTACAGCTGGCCTATATACCAAAGCAAAGTTAAGGATCCATGACGAAGCACCAATATTGCTTCAAAGTGCTTATTTTCACCTGGAAGTGTGAATCAGGGAATCAATCATGATCAAAATATTAAGACCATATACGATGCACAGACAAACCTGTAGGATTAGGATAACATATTATAACCCATATCCAAGGAGAACTGAGCATGTCTGCTTCATGCTGAGTCTTGGACTTACCTTTTGCCGTTCTGGTTTCTCATTTCCCACATCCCTGACAGGTTCCGGCTCTGGGGAGCCTGGACCCTCTCCCACCCTCTCGTCCTCCTGGCTATGCTGTTTATTGACTGAGCCAGCTGGCTGGTTAGAGGGAGAGGAGGTTGTGGAGGAGTTGGACGGTGGTGCAGAGATAGGGGCGTCGGATGGAGAGCCCTGGTCAGCTCGGAGCCTTTGGGCCTCCAGGCGAAGTTGCTCGTTTTCAGCTGCCAGTTCCTGCCGTTCACGCCGCACCCCGGTCAGTTCCTTCGTGAGGGCGTCTAGACGCTGTCGTAGCTGCCTGACCTCGTCCCTCGCCCGGTTCCTCTCTGCGCGGACTTTGCTCCATTTTTCCCTCCAGTTGGCTGTACAGTCCGACCACCATCGCATGGTCTTCTCCATCTGAGCGGCCCGCGCCCGTGCTTCCTCCAGCTCGCGCAGACGTAGCTCCTCGCGACTCTCCCAGTCACCACCGGCACCCTCACAGCCCAGCCCTGGAGACAGCAGCAATGGGGGGCTAGAGCTTGGGGTGCCACCCGTGGGGCTGGGGGTGTGGGTCAGGCTGTCTGGGGAGCGTACTCGGTCCGGTCCAAGACCCAGGCCACAGAGCAGACCAGCCCCAGACTTAGCGGCTTCGGCCATGTGGGGGCTGGGCGTGTGATTCATGACTGAGCCGATGATTAGTCCAGTCAGTACAGAGTTAACAGGCAAGCGGGTGCGATAGAGAAGGCAACATGATTTCCTGCAGGGAAAGAAGAAAAAATGCTTAGAACAAATGTGCTGCAGATGTTTACTATGGAAGCACACCTATCAGATCTATGCATATCAATATATGAAATATATGCATTTCATGTTGCATATAAACTGTCCAGGATGTCTATCAGGCATGAAATAAGCAGACTTGACTGCTCAAACATATCAAAAAGCTGTTGATGGTAAACACATGCATGGCACTGTTTTTCAACTGAGTAAGGTATTTGATCTCATTATAGTTGCAACGCAAAGGCCAATATCTGCTAGCTGCAGAATTTATAAAGTCATATCACTCATGTCACATAGAGGCAGTATGTGTGAAATTAAGCAGACACCTTGTAGAATATATATATATATATATAACTTTTGGCCTGGGCGTAAGAGCGACATAATCAGATATCTGCGATGAGCAACACGTGACCCAATGCCAACATTCGACATGGAATAATCACTCGCACTGTGTGGAGCAAAGCGCTGCGACACCTGCTGCTTCAGAATTTTATGAAATGTCCTGAAACCGAAAGGACGGATAGTCCTTGTGTGGAGATGTGATGCCCTAACTACGGAGGCATGTTGTGTCACATCTCAACAACATTACAAATGTTCTTTTCAGAAACATTGCAGTCCAGCAAAAAACAGCAGTCCTGTTCCTGCACTGTGACCGGTGTGAATCACTTTGTTCGCATGTTTTTGCACTAGTGAACGCTGAGCTTATTGAAGGTCAGCTCGCGCTCTGTCAGCCTCAATGTGACTTGGGTCTCCTATTAGGTCTTGTTAGCTCTCAGCAGTTCTTTAGGTCTCCCCGACACTGTAGGTTGTCTTGGTAAAACTGAGCTGCAGTGCTATGTTGGGAGGAATATTCTGAAGACCACCACTAAATCTCATGTTAGTCCTGCATTACATCATACTGACCCAAAAAACCTGAATGTGTTATGCAGGTCTTTGTCCTACATTAGCTGCTGAGTGCTTTTCTGTTCTTATAAATGATACATGGTAAGAAATATCTTTATTACCAGAAGCTTTTTGGATCTTGCATATTCTAAACATAGAAAGTCCACTCAATTTAAACTCAGTGGTCTCCCTATCTCCCACACTGCTTCACATAGCTCACATATACTGATTTCACAGCAGTGTGAAGACAGAAATAGGTTTATCTGAGAAAACACTGCATGAGTTATGTAGGGATTTACAAACAAACTCTAGTGAACATGCAGTCGGGTGCCTATGTTAGAGGACACGATGAGGCAGATATCTTGATGAGGCTTTCTGGTTTGCGAAAGGACTGAATGCTAGATCACATGCTTGGTTCAACACAGGGTAGGCAAGCGCCGCAGCTTTATAAGCACTAAGAAAAGACAAACAATCAGCTGAAATGTTTGAAATTTTTTAGTACACTAGAATTGCAAATTACACTAATGGTAAACGTGGATACTAGCTTACTTTGCAGGCTGGCTTAGTAGTTCAACAAAGTTTTCTTGTAATTTACTGTATGTTTCTCACCAGCATGCAGCACGTTTAACCTCAAACAGTTGCTGCAATATGGGATAAAAGAGTCGTAGAAAACTAGATCTGAGGTTCGTTTTGGTGGCGTTTTAATGGCTGATTAGCAGCCATTAGCTGATTTACACAGGAATGGATTTAAATGAGCCCATGTGTATGTGACACGTTCACAGAAAGAGGACACCTTATGAGTGAAGGGTTTGGAAGGTTTTGTTAGGCAAGGCCCTTTATAGCATTCCAGGAGGTAACCGGGCAGGTAATCAGTCTGAGGCACCCAAAAAAAAAAAAAGAGTGCCTGTGATCGAGGCTAGAGGCAGGTACTGTAATGTGTAGAAAAATAGTAACTTTACAGG
This sequence comes from Megaleporinus macrocephalus, assembly GCA_021613375.1. Taxonomy (NCBI): domain Eukaryota; kingdom Metazoa; phylum Chordata; class Actinopteri; order Characiformes; family Anostomidae; genus Megaleporinus; species Megaleporinus macrocephalus. Next base: position 19,108,072 of record CM038721.1, on the reverse strand, counting down.
AGAGGCCAAAAACGCTCATCACTTCTAATGTAAGTTAATGTAATAAGGTTTTATTCCAAGTCATCTTGAAGCATTTCTATAGGTCCAGTCATCATGAAACTTGCACAGGATTTGAAGGGCAGCTGACATGTTGAAATGATACAGAAAATCATAAATTGACAAAAAATGTGGATACATGTTTTTCTTTAAAAAGCGACGATATTATTCATTTAACACACAAAGAAAATGGACCTACATTTTCTGACTCATAATTCAACAAAATGATGATGATACTAAATAAAGGATCTTATGCAACTGTACATTGTACACAGAACGGCACTGCATGAACATCCCAGGGCTCTGCTAGACTCCCCTCCCCCCAGCCCCCCACAGCCCCCCACAGCCCCCCACAGCCCCCTGAGAAGCTGCCCGAGCCTAGAGGAAGTTCCAGGGCGGAGCTTGTGGCTTTGGAAACTGCACACTGCTACACACAGAACGTAGCACAGCAGGAAGCACAGACAGACTCTCTATAAAACACCCGTCTCATGAAAGCCCCTGTTTTATTAGCCATTTAGGGCGGAGGGGCGAATTGACAATTGCAAATCTGCAGAAAGCAATCAGATTCCTCCAGGGTGGTGGAGTGTGTGAGTTATATTCCATCCAGACACACTGGTTCAGACACACACACGCGGCGGTAAAATACCGTAACTGCTGTCACAGCGGGTCAACAGGATGCTAAATCAGGACTCTGGAATCAGCCATTTCTCTCAAAACAGACTAACAGCTTTGGAATTGCAGGTTTCCCTTCAGGGCCATATTTGTACGCTAGTACAGAAACTTTACATTATGTGAAGGTTCTTCATAAAACATATGAAAAGACCCTTTGCATATTTACACAATGGTCTTTGAAACAATCATCTACTGAAAGGTTATCCAGAGAACCAAAAGTGGTTCTTCAATCACATTCCCAAAGAAGACTCTGAGCAGTAGTGAAACAGCAGCAGTTTATGCTCTAATGATGTAATCAAAGCTCAAAAAGCTCATTAGCGACAAGTGGCAGGAAAAATTTGATAAATTGATAATCAAAAGCGCCAAAATTCTGTCCACCAAAACTTTATCTGCAAATGGTTAAACGTCTTGCAAGCTTGAAAGTCTAAAAACTTGTCATGTTTTTTGAGGCAAAACAAAAACCACCAAACAACATTTGACACTCAAAACTTAAACACACTTAAAGACACAATGACGTGTGACGTGTGGCAGTTATTTATAAGAAAGTGGGTCAGTCATGGGCTGGAAGTTAGGGAACCAGCCTTGTCACCTGAACATTCAATCCCATGAACACCCAACTGCTCCCATGGTACTGTGGATAGGGCTGCCCACCACTCTGGGAAATTGTGCTCACTAATGTGGGTTTCACTGACCCCTAGTGTGTTGTGCACATTTGGGTTATCTGTGTGTGTGTGTGTGTGTGTGTGTGTTTCACTGCCCCCTAGTCATGTGTGGCGCATAGCCTACGCTATAGTTTATGTATATATTGTAATTAGCTCAAACGTTATATTTTTAAATTTTCAGATATTCTCTCTTTGTATTATTTTATGCACATTCATTTTTACTTGTTGTCCACTTTGTTTGAATGAAGCCTCATGTTATTGCTAATAAAACTATTTTTGCATTTACTACACTTGTAAAAACTGAATAATTAACACATTTACTGCTTTTATGACCTCATATACTTTCAGCCATGTGTAACAAATATTTGTTTATTAGGCTAAATACTAACTTGGTCACCTGTAGGCACCACCACTGATCACCTAAATGTGTGTTTCAAATACAGGAGTCGTAGCAAAACTCTTGTAATTCAAGGAAACAGTGCTGGCCTTAAGGTTCAGCCCGATGTTCTAGTTAGCTAGCATGTTCTTGGCTGCATTTACTACAGAATAAATAACAGTGGGCTTGCTAGCTATCCAGAGCTGTAGGAAAATCATTCAGTCGGGCTGCAGCCAACACAGCTGAGTTTAGCATCCACATTGACATAAAACAGTTTTTAGCAGCTCCACACCGGCATAAAACAGTGTGGCCAAACTAAAAGACATAAGGCAAAGCAAAATGAAGAGTGACTAAAGCAGACAGCAAAAAATGTTCCACACGATGACACCAGTGCATATCAGTCTCCCCACTGTCTGCTGTTCCTAATCGTTTCCTATGTACCCCCAAACCGAAGTGCTCAGAGCAGAAATTTGCCATTCTTCATTAGATTTCATTATATTAGATTCAGGGCTAAGGTGTCTTGCTCAAGGGCACTTCAGTTGTGTCCTGTTGGATCAGGGGATCGAACCGGTGACATTCCGGTCACAAGACTGGTTCCCTAACCACCAGCTCACGACTGCCCCATTGCACCCACCACCACCACTGCCACACAGTTTCACATCATACTTCTTTACCCAGAAAACGTCTAGAGGTTGATTGTAAGCCACAAAACAGGTTGAAATGGACAGAGAGACAGACATAACGGGCTCTAGACAAAACAAATCTCCAACTCTGTTCCAAAAGAAAAAAGGACAAAAAGATCTGTTAAAAAAATGTCAATTTAAGAAAGGTAAGAACTTAAATAATGATAATTGTACGATTGTGCTCGACAGTTCTGGAGAGTTCTCTTTTACACATGAGTGATGCTTAGTCTGAAAAAGAGAAAAGCCTGTACAGTCTGGACATGCGTTTCTCTCTGAGGTCTTACAGAACATTAAATATGTTCTGAATATTTCTGAATATTTTAATTTTTTTGTTGCTGACACTGTTCTTAATTTCTCAGTTAAGAATTTGGAACATTCGTCCTTTTTAAGACACAAAATGTGGCCCATGATATTGTTTTTGAACAAAGGTCTTTAAAAAACAAAAAAAAACAAACAAAAAAAAAAAACACTAGTAACATACACAGCATACTAAAAATAAATAAATTAGAGCTGCAGCTATCGATTATTTTAGTAATTGAGTATTCTTTCGATTAATCGAGTAATCGTATAAAATATATATTTTTTAAATTAAAGAGCAATAGTAAATATATAAGATAAAATAAGACAGGTTTCTTAACATTGTATTGGTTAAATTGCATATAGTACTGTTTTTAAGTAAACATTTTAAATAATTACTATTATGGAAATGTATTACTAGATCTATGTATCATACTATAAGTTCATAAAACTGGCTACTGTACTTTACTAAACTGTACTGTACTCATTTACTATGCTGAAGTTTGTCCTACACTTGCCGACCCACTTACTGCAAACAAACTAAACTGCTCCAAATTGCTACAAACACCACCAGATATTTAGATTGCTGTGTATTTTATGCATCACTGGGAAAAGGGTGTGTGAGGGTTGTATGTTCTTGTGAGTGTGTGTGTGTGTTTGTTTTTAACTATGATCAAAATGATAATTTGAATAAAGCTTATGTTCTTAAGCAAAGCTCAGATCATTTACAGACATAACTCGCCATCGCACTGACTTTCTTAACTAGTCATTACATATAATCATAACATGCGCGTTTTTCATCTCAACTCAAACCAAATGTTGTTGTTACTGTGTGTCGCTTCGCTCTGTGGACTGAACATGTAGACTGACTGTTTCTGCTCAGATGCTGAAACACTGATGGACATGTTTGAAAAAATCTGCTCATGTGACACTTCTCCAAATGCTGCCAGGTGCCTAATCCATTGGGCTGTGTATTGGCAAGAACCTGGGGATACAACGCGTATCGTGATACGGTGGTCACGATTCAATATATGGCGATATACTGCGATATTGCAAACAAAGTGATATATTACGATTTTTTTTCAATATTAAAATACACCACTATATGAACAGGTTTGCCAATGCTTACAATAGCAGTGCACCCTTTTGCTGCTTGTTAATGTTGGAGTGGAGCTGAAAATGTATTACAACACTGCCATCTAATGGTTAGAGGTTTAAACACAACACACAACGATTCACTGTCTGCCAGGAAACTGTGTATCGATACTGTGTTTTTGAGAATCGATACAGTATCACAAAACATAATATCCCAATATTTGATATTTTTGATATTTTCTTACACCCCTACTAATCCATTTCTCCTGCAACTCAGCTCAAACAGCGGATCTGGTTATTTTTAAACCTCCACATCGTTAGTACAGTGTACATGCTGCTCTGCAACTGAGGCTGAGTCAATTCGATACTGAGTATTTGTATTTGTCTGATAGGAGTGAAAAAAAATTACGTGGTTACGATTTTAATCACACGTTTACGTGTTTTTATTTCCTGGCCATAGATGTGAACCAGAGCGGATGTTTTAATGCTTTACTCCGGGACTAAAGCAAACTGCTCTAATGTAATACACACAAAACACGTTATTATTACACAGCGAATCTCACCAGAGCAGCCACAGTCTCCCAAAAATTACTTAGCTTCAAGCATTCGAGCCAAACGTAACTAAAGAAAGAGTTAAGAGAACAGAACAGAGCCGCTGTGTTAACAATCACTATCAGCCTCTTTCTGTCTAGCGCATCGCACACACCGTTTTTGTCTCTCTCCTGCGTGTGCTGTTTTTGTTTCTCTCTCTCGTGTCACGCAATATGCCTCTTGCTCTCTCTCTCAGAGTGCCTCATCCTCCTTAAAGAATCGCAATTTTACAACACGGTAAAAACCTGACCGTGAAGTAAGGCACTCTGTAACTGCAGCAAACATGTCGGCTGTGTGGAAGTATTTTTCAATGCACTTCTTCATAACTTGTTTGTTATTGGTATGAAGAGATGTATGTTACATTCTTTCTGCAACTGTATCGCATTGCCGCCAGTGTGAACGCAGGGTTAGACATGAGGTGGTATTGAGTCACCCCTCTCTGCAACTGCTACACAGACAAGTTCACAACGCTATAGTGGATATGTGTAAATGAACTGGGTCTCCAGGAAGTTTATACTTCATTCAGCTTTTATTTTGGTGGAAGTACTGTGCGTCTAGGTGTGAACTGAAACATGGTTCAAAACAGAAGCATGTGATTTTGAGAACATGTCAGCCCATCTTCAAACTCTCACAATGCTAAGAAACAATGAAACCTTAAATTGATGTCATCCACACAGCGCAGTGAGTACTAAACAGTTCTGGCGTCTTTGCCTCACTTCACATGAAAACACGGGAGGATTTGACATAAAGCCAATAGTGACTTTCAGCCAACAGCTAGACGTCCAAACGCCTCATCTGTCAAATCACAGCCAAGTGATTGTTTAAAGTTCAGTCAGATAGGGCTGGGGCGACGCATCGACGTAATCGACGTGATCGGTTACAAAATTACGTCGATTAGCATAGTTTGCTTCGATGCATCACAAAGATGGCTATGCCTACTGAAAGCATGGATTTATCTGTGTGCATTTAAAGTTGTGGGAGTGTTTCACACAGAAACACAGATTTTAAAATGATTAACACACGTAAAGGCTGATTTATACTCCGTCTGCGTGCGTTTGAAGCGATATAGTCGTCACTGCCCTCAGACTTCTCTGTGTCAGCTCTGTTGACATGGCTGCTGAGCAACATGTCCCATAGAGGGCAATTCGGAGTAAAAGTTATTTATATATATATATATATATATATATATATATATATATATATATATATATATATATATATATATATATATATATATATATTATACACACACACACACACACACAAAATCATCCACTGGTTACAAATCCATAACAAAGAATAAAAAATTCCTAACACACATTGTTAAATTAATCGATTATGAAATGAATCGTTAGATGCAGCCCTACAGTCTGAGAACAAAGAAAAGTGGAATTCAGCTTTTGTCTCTTTGATTTGGGGACAGCACTGCGCTGCAAGGAAATAATGTTCATGTGTAAACTAAGTCATTCCTGAGGAGAAGCAGGCAATGACAAACTCCACACTGGGATTACTTGATGAATTTCGACTGAGAATTTGTACACATTAAAAATTAATCTATGCTTTCCTTTGTGCAGACTAAAAGCACACCTTGGCATCAACCTGCTCGCTCTGTGGTTTGTAAATGAGTTGTGCCTGAGAGAGGAGAGGAAGTCTGTCAGCATGCTGTGCCTGCGGTTTCTGACCGCAGACTAAGAAGTGACAAAGATCAGCTTTCCTTTCTGCAAAACACGGTTTTGATGAAAGCAGCCTATCACTCCTCTGCTCTCGGAAACAACATTTCAAGAAGTCTTTCAAATCTTTGCATCAGAGTACGTTGTGGCCTAATATTACAGATCACCGGTTCAGACAATGCAGTTCTTATTTAATTATTGTTGACAGTTCGTTGTTCATTCAGATACATTTAATGCAAAAGTAAACAAAGACAATGCAGTCTGTTAAAAGCTTTAAAAACATGGATCTGAAGTGCTCACATCGCTGACTTCATTTGCAGAACAAATCTCATCTGTAAGATCCACGTCTGATACTAATAAAGAGCAGCTATTAAAATTTGTATTCACATCCAACATCTTACGCTCACTTTAGCGTTCCTGGGACCTCCTGAAATGTTTTCAGATTTTGAGCGAGAGCTAAAATGAAGAGTGCTAAATAAAACATTTTCAAGTTTCCCCAGCGAGAAATAGTTATACTGATGAATTAATCTCCACTGAACAAGTAGAAAAGGAACAAACTGCCAAAACACACTCAGCTTTGCTCCCCTAAGAGAGTACAATCCAGCGAAGCATGGGGATGCTGAAATCATATCAGCATCACACAGATGTTTAAACTTTACTGACATTTCCATCAGATATTTGATGACATTCATTCTACAAGAGTGGAACTGAACAAAAACGCCTGCATACTACTCATTTCGCTGCATTTGTAACCCTCACTGCTTTATTTCTATTATGTTTATTACTATATCTTCCTTGTGTCTACACTCACTGTCCACTTTATCAGCTCCACTGACCATACAGGAGCACTTTGTAGTTCTACAATTACAGACTGTAGATCACCTGTGTTTCTGTATACTTTGTTACCCGGTTCTTCAAATGGTCAGGACCAGGGCAGGTATTATCTGGATCGGGGTTCATTCTCAGCACTGCAGTGACACTGACGTTGGTGGTGGTGTGTTAGTGTGTGTTGCGCTGGTGTTAGTGGTTCAGACACAGCAGTGCTGCTGGAGTTTGCTGGAGGGCTTTTACACAGGTTTTTGCTTCATATTTTCATTTTAAATAAATACATTTAATTAATTTTAATAATGTTCTTGGTAATTCCAAAAATGCCAGGCACAAAACATGTTCTTAGAACACAATAAATTAAAATGCCATTAACAAAAATGACATATTACATTTTGCATGCATGCAGATATTGTTACAGCTCCTAATAAACTGTGCGAGCTATAAGACTACATTTCAAAATTAAATGACCTAAAAATTACACGTTTATTTTCAGTCCGATCTTTTCTATAAGTGTAGCTCTACTGGCTGAAATGAGTGAGAGTGATTTTTTAACATAGCTCAATGGCTCCCTGTAAACAGCAGAATCTGTAAATGAACGGAAATGGACTAGTCAATCATTCACCGTAAACAAAGCTGTAATTAACTTCTTATCCACCATCATCTTATTCACCTTATTAAGAGTGTAACTGCTGCACTGTTTTTTAAGTGGAACAGAAAATTTGGGCAAATAAGAAGCTTACTTCGGCTGTAAGTTTGTTATCACATATTCACAGTAATAAATCTAACTTACAAACGCTGCATTAAATAAAAGGTTATACAGTTGAATAGATCATTGATCACTGTGCTTGCATACATAAGGATCTGACCTCCACATTTAACCCATCCATGCAGACAAACACCCATATATACATGCACTAATAAACACACACACCCCAGAGTGGTGGGTAGCCCTATCGGTGGCGTGCCGAGAGCAGTTGGAAATTAGGTGTCGTGCTTGAGGGCACTTCAGTTGTAATATGGCGGTTCAGGGGAGCGAATCAGTGGCCTTTGAGTAACAAGGCTGTTTCCCTGACCTTCAGCTCATTACTGCATGTGACATCCCTAGTCAAATGATGCTTTTTCACAGGGCAGTTAGGTATAGTTACACAATTCTACAATAGCTAGACACAACACAAACCATTGATTTGTCAAAGAAAATTGTCAACAGAACTGCTGTAACACTGTCAGTCAAGCAGACGGCAGCCTTTTCTGGAAAACACATTGCAACCTTGTGTGACTCTTACACAAAACCCAATATTTAATAATGCTAACTTGGACTCAAATTTAAAATGACGAGCACCCAGGAGCTTTAACAAATGCACTCTTACAGATTCCCCAGACTCCATAATAAAGGCAGCCCCAAAGTAATCTGAAGAAATTTTATCCCTTTTCTTTCTCCACAATACTTGTTAAGCTTGTCATCACACTCCATATTCTACGCCATGGGCAATTAAAGTCCCGCAATTCTACTTGTGTAGCCCCTACACATTTAGGCTGGCCAAATACTTTTCAGACGGTGAAACAACAACTACAGTCCCCCTGGGCTGTGCACGTCTTGCATACATTTCCTGTAGAGACTGTGTAAAAACAAAGCTGCAAGACAAATTTTCACGCTGCACAGCTGGTGCATATTCTTCCATCTGACCAGCGTGCAACAAGACCACTGGGCTATATATCACATCCCTATGAATAGCGCCATAGGACCCTGCCATTAGGCAGGAACACTAAGAGGCAGGGATACGAAGAAAGGAACAGAGGTCAGAAGAACTCATTTTGGCCTGAGGATAGATCATACTAGGTATCAGCTCAAGGCCTCCAATTAGGACATGCACAGAAAATGCACAATTTCTTCATTTCATGGTATTCAAGCATAGCCAGAATGTAAAGAAGGGACTGTTTTCAAACTGGGGGTGAGTTAATGGACTAGTTTTGTTACTATTCCCAGGCTGGGAGCATAGCCAAGCACAGCACAGCACAGCACAGCAGAACAGTACAACACAACACAGCCCAACACAACAACAGTACAACACAGCACAGCAGCAAAACAGCCCAACATAGCCCACCATCTGCCCACCAACATAGCCCACCAACATAGCCACACCATCTGAAGCAATGGGTATAGTATAGTATAGTATAGTATAGTATAAGTCATAATTTTGAAGTACCGCCATTATTTTTAAATAATATACCGCATGTATGTATACCGTGTTACTACTATATTATACAGCTCAACCCCAATGTTTCATTCCAAAGATTACATAATGTGACACTAGTGGTTCTTTTTGTCTGTTCCAGCCATAGCTATTGTGTGTGTGTGTATATATATATATATATATATATATATATATATATATATATATTTTTTTTTTTTTTTTTCTTTACATTATGGATAAATATATATATATATATATATATATATATATATATATATATATATATTTTTTTTTTACATTATGGATAAATGTATAATATATATATATATATATATATATATATATATATATATATATATATATATATATATATATATATATATATATATATATATATAGCTTAAATCTATAATTAAGCAATATGCTTAAGTTTCAAGTTACATTCAATCCCCACAATAATAGCTGGCAGAGCCACCTTTTGTTGCAATAACAGCCTCTGTTGTCTCTTGAGGTAAGTATGTACCAGATTTGCACACAACTGGGGACTCATGTTCTCCCATTTGTCTCAGCAGAGTTGCAGCAGGTTGTTTAGGCTGGTTGGAAAACACAGGCTTCCTAAGCAGGAACAAATGGCCAGAGTAGAAAAGAAAGGGTTGGATAATGATTCAGACACAGAAACAGATGTTTTAGAGCAAAGCTTACTCTTCTGACAAAGACGTAATGGGATGGTAAAGTCAAGAATCATCTTTTCATCACGTCTTTCCACAAGCCACTGAAAAGCAGGCCTGCTGGGCAGAAATCAGGACTCAGTTGTGACAGGCAAAGATAACTTACTGTAAAAATGCAGCTTCAAATATAAACTTTAAATTAAATGAAATGATAATAAATAAATAAAACATTTTTAGAGTTTTTAGCATTTAGTAAGCCAAAAAACTTAAAGCTTGCTTTAACTTCTCATCAAAATAACTAGTGGCAGGAGAATGAGGCGGGAGGAGATGAATAGGAGACAAAATTTAATGTGACATTAAAATGGAGGGGGGAAACATAGGCAGGGCACAATGGCAGGAAGAGACAGAGGCTAAAGCAGAGCACAGAAAAAAACTCAGACACAAGGAGAAAGTCAATAAGACCAAGTTAGATGATGAAAACAAGGTTCTGTTTCCTCTGATGGATTATTCCACTCAGAGATGTGACTTTTCCTTCACAGCATGGCAGATGTACCCTCTTTTTTTAGAGGATATGAGGTACACACACACAATATTGCCAAAAGTACTCACTCACCCATCCAAATCAATGAATTCAAGTGTTCCGTCTGGCAATCCGATGGACGAGTCTGGATTTGGCGGTTGTCAGGAGAACGCTACTTGTCTGACTGAATTGTGCGAGTGTGAAGTTTGGTGGAGGGGGGATTATCGTGTGGGATTGTTTTTCAGGAGGTGGGCTCGGCCCCTTAGTTCTAGTGAAAGGAACTCTTAATGCTTCACCAGACCAATAGATTTTGGGCAATTTCATGCTCCCAACTTTGTAGGGACAGTTTGGGGACGGCCCCTTCCTGTTCCAACATGACTGCACACCAGTGCACAAAGCATGTCCTATAAAGACATGGATGAGCGAGTTTGGTGTAGAAAAACTTGACTGGCCCTCAACCCAACAGAACACATTTAGGATAAATTATAGCGAGGCTGCGCACCAGGCCTTCTCGTCCAACATCAGTGTCTGACCTTACAAATGTGCTTCTGGAAAATGGTCAAAATTTCCCATAGACACACTCCTAAACCATTTGGAAGGCCTTCGCAGAAGAGCTGAAGCTGTTATAGCTGCAAAGGCTGGGTCAACATCATATTAAACCCTATGGATTAAGAATGGGATGTCACTGAAGTTCATACGAAGGCCTGTGAAGGCAGACGAGCGAATACTTTTGACAATTTAGTGTATGAATCTGTTCAGTGATACAGCAAGTAATAATCTACTTTGTGAGCTCTCACAGCAAGAGCAGTCTCATTATAAACCTGGCAGCCACGCATGATACAGCCCAGGAATGTTCCTCAACCAGAGTCATGGCTGAATACTCGCTTAATCACACCAACATCAGAGAAATCTCCTTAATCTAATAAACAGGGGGAGTGTAATGATCTGACTTGTCTTGCTGCTGGCTTGTGACTAAGTGAATGCTTAATGCAAGATAACCTCATTAATCTTAAGCCAATCATGCTGACCAACAAATCTGTCCATGGCAATAGCACAATCCAAGCTAACTTCGCACTGATGATAAAGTTGCAATAAATGATCAAGTAAAAGACAAATCAAATATAGACATAAAACATTGAGATAAAGAATATTAAACTTAGTATATGTGACTTACAAGAAAAGGCATAGAGGTACAGCTGCTTTAGCCCTTCTTACAGCAGTGGAATACACAAAGAACCCATTGCTTTGGTGTGAACATTGTGCATTTGGATCTTCAGGTGCAGAAGCCATCTTTACACCTAATTCATCAATCACTGAAGTATTGCACACGACACCTGCACTGAATGCACCTGGTCACTATGGCAACAGCAGCTGCCTTCACCTTTCGTTCTATTAATAGTTGTAAGGGAGAGTGAAGAAATTACTAGCACTGAGATTATACTGTTGTATACAGAAATTACAATTCGGGATACAGATTAGATTCATTTTGACATTCGAGTAGGGCTGCACCTAACAATTAATTTCTAAATCGATTAATCTAACGGTTCTATTTTCGATTAGTCGGGTGGTGGGGGTGGGGTCAGAAGCATGAGGAAAACATATGGTGAAGCATGAGGAAAACATATGGTCATTCTAGGCTTATTGTATTTAAGGGTACCTTAAACACACGTGATCCATAAACGGTTAAAGACTAAAAGTCTACACTCGGACTGGACTTTTAGAGGCACAAGTAGCACGTAGCCCACACACCTCACGGACAAGAAATCAGAAAAAAACGACAAACAGACGAATGCAGGCTGAACCAACACTACAGTTATAGTCGGAGGTCTGCCCTGAGTCAGTGTATTAAAATTTCAAATACACAAATAAAATTCATGCCTAAGTTTATATTAAGTAACCAAACCCCAGCCCCTCAAAACAATGGACGATATCACCAGTTATCCTGTTTTTTTATTAAGGAAATATCCCAATAATAAATATCAGCCAGACCTACTCGACATGTGGACAAAATGGTGGAATATTCAGATCCAGCCTATTCCAGCCCATTCAGATCCAAAATAATGTATAACCAACATCAACAGTCATCATGAATAATTGCCAGGTAGCATGTTGCTGTGTTGGTAACACCTCTTCAATATCTGTACATATTTAACTGAAACTGTCTGGAATAATCCAAGCCAGACTGAATTAAAGAGACAGTGAGAAATAAATGAGATATGAAGGAATCAGAGGACAAATGGCTAACGATTTGTTAGTTTTGAAAGTGTATATTTAAAATATTCTATATTGGCAGTGATGCACAATCAATACAGTTGCTTTCTATTAGAGATGGAAGGATCAATCGGCCACGTATCGGTATCGGCCGATTTTTAATCAAAATATGTGATCAGCGATCGGCCGATCTCGAGAGCCGATCGAGGACGTTAAACAAATGAGCCTAATTTCTGCGTTTTCAGCTAGCGTTTCATCCAGGAAGAGAAGCCCTCCATAAAACTCCCTCCGGCCAGCTCCCTGCAATTCCTACCTGAACCGCTAGGTGGAAATACATACCGTTTCATTTTCGTCAGACTGACTAAAGCAGCGGCCTCACGATAACAGTTTAAGCGTTCACCGCATGTGCGGAAAGAAAACATTGTCCGTCTCGCAGTTTTTTACCATATATGACTCAGACTCATCCAGGGCGTTCTGTAACATCTGTAAAATTAGTAAATCAGCGTCTCTCGCGGGGGAACCAAGAAAAAGACATTTAACACTACTGATCTGATACAGCACCAAGCAGCTGAATACAGTGAGTATCAGTTAACAGCGGAGATAGCGCACGCAACCCAGAGAACCGTGCAGACCAGATCTGACCAGTACGAACAGTACAGCAGCAGAAACAGCCAGAGAGCTAAAGAACCACAGCCAGAGTGACTGAGTTTAACGCTCTAGATAAGCAGCTCTTCTCGGCTGTAGAAGAGGTTCTGTGGCATTCTTGCGCTTAATATTCCACCTGGATCTACCCGTTCCTAGTAGAAATACTTCCGGAGCTGTATCAAGCGGTTTACTCCCACATAGACAAACTTCTAATTTAGTTACAAATATTATGCTGTTTCACATGAGCTCGTTAAAAATGGTAATGAACAAGTTTCCACCTTGTTTCATGACTTGCTTGTGCTAATAATATGTAGCCCTGCCGTGTCTAATAGCCCCGCCCTCGATCAATATCGGCTATCGGCCGATCTAGAAAGTAGAGATAGACCGATCAGTGTTTTTGAGGCTGATTCTGATTGCTGATCATTGTGATGAAAGGTGATCAGCAATCGGAATCGGCCTCAAAAACACTGATCGGTCCATCTCCACTTTCTATATCAATTTTTACTCTTTTTGGCTCTTTACCTATCAAACACGATTGGCTCAAAGTAGGGCTGGGTGATAAAGCGATAACGATAATTATCGCGAAATAACATTTTCTCGATAGAACAATAAGACGTAGTCGATAGAAAGTCGATAGAATTAAGTTCCGTCCGTGTTTTGAGAGACAACACGAACAGCCAATGAGAATAGCGCCGCTCCCAACCAATCAGGTGGATGAACCAGAGTTCCAGCCATTTCATGTTTGGTTGAGACACACAGCGCAGAGTGTAGACATAGCAGCACCTTAACCAACGTGCTAGTAATAAGTTACTGCAGGCGTCACAGTCGAGCAGAGAGAATAAAATAAGAGAAAATGACGACAGAAAACGTTAACTACTACTGAAAGAAACAGGTTACACTTGTTAATAATCTTAAAATAATCTGCTAAGATAGACAGGTAAACAGGTGCTGTCCTGCTGCTGTATTGACAAGGCGCTACGGGGTGTTTGAGCTTCAAGTGCTGGTGTGTAGCAGTTGTGCTGTTGTGTTGTGCAGAGCTGACAGAGCACCACACTGTTGTGTTTCTGTGTAAAACACTCCCACAACGTTAGATACACGCGAGCGATTGTTTGTAGCTGCAGCTTGCGCTTCGGATAAATCCATGCTTTCAGTGGGCGCAGCCACCTTAGCAACGCATCTACCGAAAACAGAACCCCTAAACCATCTCCCCATTTGAGCCGACAGAGTCCACTCAGCGCTACGAATCCTTTCCTCAGCCCGAACTTAAAGGGCCAGCAACAGCCTGCTTAACACAATGACTGTTCATACTAATACTGCCCCATATTATATATATATATATATATATATATATATATATATATATATATATATATATATATATATATATATATATATATATATATATATATATGTGTGTGTGTGTGTGTGTGTGTGTGTGTGTGTGTGTGTGTGTGTGTGTGTGTTTAATACAGTTGTGTAATGTTCTATAGTATATTTGTCTATTTGTCTGAATACAGAGGATAAAAACAATCTAAGAAAAAATGTAAATTTTGATATCTTCATATCTCACTTAAAGTAAAAAGGAAATAGTGATTTGATTTATATCGTGATATATATATCGATATCGACTGATATGAAAAAAATTATCGTGATAAGATTTTTTCCCATATCGCCCAGCCCTAGCTCAAAGATAGGAAATCTGATTTTCTTACATCCTGCAAAAAAGATGTGAGGGTGGATTGTGTGTGTATATGTGAAACGAAAAAAAATTATATTACATGAATTTACACTAATAGGGAGAAAGACTGCATACAGCAAACCTTGACAAGACGGTGAAAACATGCAATCCAGCCCATAAACAAAATGCTACTCATTTACACAGTGAGGCTGTAATGCTGAGGTTGTGAGCATCAGAGCAAGCGTTGGTGAGAATTTGCACGATGACACAATTCTTTCTTGTAGGCCGAGAGTAAATGAGGCTTGTTTGGCATCACAGTAAACACACCATAAAAACCCGGTTTCCAGCCTTGCCATGTGGCCTCTTTTGTCCTCTGTGAGCTAAAGCAACCTTAAATTAGGCAGACATATAAAACTGGGGACATAGCAACAGACATATGGTGCATGAAATAACCACATGGAACGAGAAAGAGTGAAACTGCAGAGATCACAATATGATTAAAGACTGAAAATAGACGACATACACCAGCCCTCCTTCAGCCTCCTCCTTCAGCTACATCCTGCCTTCAGCCTCCATTTAAATGTACTGTTGAAATTTCCCACTTACAGAAAGAAATACAGGCTCCAATCAGGGCTTTGCAGTTACACAATTACTGCCAGGACATTTAGCTTACATATGTGTAAACAAAAGCTGATGAAATGTATCACGTCTGGGTGATATTAAATGGGAAGAGTCAGTCGCCAAAAAGTCTGAGGACTGCGGTCTTCGTAACATTTAAATATTTATTTTTTGTATTTAAGATCCGAGGCCAAGAATATTAGTTACTGCTTTCTGGGCCTGCATGATTAAATATTTATTAATCACAACTGCCTCTGTATCTTGGCCTCTATAGTAAGTAAATCATAAAACGCTGCAACAAACAAACTCCAGTTACTTTATCGCTCTTGGTCATAAACAGAAGTCCCAGAAATGTTCTGATGAATCAGGAGGAGACTTTTCTCACTGTGTATGCTGTGAGTACGCTGAAGCATCAAACAGCAAAAACACTTGAATTACCTGTCATGAGTGTGTAACGAATGGAAGTAGTGTGCTAGGTAAGTGCTCTCTTGGAGAGGTGGATACTTGGTAGTTTGCGTACTTATCTTTCATGGACAAACACGCAGGAAAGCTGTCTGAAAGGGATGTTGGGGTGCTAACACAGATTGTATCCAAAAAAACATAAAACCACGGCTACCCAAATCACAGCAGAATTAAATGTGCACCTCAACTCTCCTGTTTCCACCAGAACTGTCCATCGGGAGCTCCACAGGGTCAATATACACGGCCAGGCTGCTATAGCCAAACCTTTGGTCACTCGCGCCAATGCCAAACGTCGGTTTCAATGGTGCAAGGAGCGCAAATCTTAGGCTGTGGACAATGTGAAAATATATTCTTCTCTGATGAGTCCACCTTTACTGTTTTCCCCACATCCGGGAGAGTTACGGTGTGGAGAAGCCCCAAAGAAGCGTACCAGCCAGACTGTTGCATGCCCAGAGTGAAGCATGGGGCTGGATCAGTGATGGTTTGGGCTGCCATATCATGCCATTCCCTTGGCCCAATACTTGTGATAGATCACTGCCAAGGACTACCGAACCATTCTGGAGGACCATGTGCATCCAATGGTTCAAACATTGTATCCTGAAGGCGGTGCCGTGTATCAGGATGACAATGCACCAATACACACAGCAAGACTGGTGAAAGATTGGTTTGATGAACATGAAAGTGAAGTTGAACATCTCCCATGGCCTGTACAGTCACCAGATCTTAATATTATTGAGCCACTTTGGGGTGTTTCGGATGAGCAAGTAAAGAAATGTTTCCCTCCACCAGCATCACTTAGTGTCCTGGCCACTATACTGCAAGAAGAATGGCTTAAAATCTCTCTGACCACTGTGCAGGACTTGTATATGTCCTTCCCAAGATGAATTGATGCTGTATTGGCCGCAAAAGGCCTACACTATACTAATAAATTATTGTGGTCTAAAATCAGGTGTTTCAGTTTCATTGTCCAACCCCTGTACTTTATCAATATAAATAACTTGGACTTTTTTAATTACAAGAGGGTCTGAGTTTCTTTTTTTTTTGTAAACAGATTGAACAGATTAAAACAATTGTGTGTCAGCCCGGATAAAGAACATATAAACTCTTCATATACATAAAAGGAACATGACATCCCTGTCAAATAAGCAATCCTCTACATCAGGGAGCCAGATTAGACAATATCAAAATACTAAAGGATTCAAAATATGAAAAAACACAAATGTACAGAATAATGAATAACTACTAATTAATTTAATTATACTGTAATTATAATGTATACAAAAATGTTACAATGCACAAAAATTTTTGTCTGAACATGTGCTGATATGCTGCTCACTAGATAATGTTATAATAATGTTGTAAATGATTACAAGAAATATAGATTTTTTTTTAAACCACAAGCGTTAATCAGCTCTGCCCCGTAACCCCTGGAAACGCAGGCATGTGATATAATTGGACGACGCAAGGAGCACCTTTGTTTTTGGTTGTGTGTGTTGATGAGAAATTTTAACCGTGATGTATCTTCGTCATGCCGCAGAGACGGTCATATCGCTTGAAACACACACAGGCATTTTCGCACATAGAGGGAGTATAAATGAGCCTTAAATCAGCCTTAAGTTTATTTAACTTGCCTTGCTAACACAGCGGTGAAACATACTATACATTTATGTACTGCTGCCACCGTCAGGTGAAAGGAACAATTGCAACGTACCGACAGGCCATTAGGAGTGATTCCGCGGCTACCCTGCCGTAAATAATATACATCAAAATACTGCAAAAATGATATCACTGTTATTTAAACATATCGCGGTAAATACCGTTATCGAATAAATATCCAGGCCTACTTGAAATGCACATAGAGGAAGTATAAATGAGCCTTAAGAATACTTTTCCAGACAAGTACTCAAACCCTGACTTACATTATATTCATGGCATCTGGCAGATTATCTTATCCAGCGTGACTTACAAGTTGATTTGGTTTGTTTTACAGAGGTAGTTGAAGTAGCAGTGTTAGGAGACTTGTCCAAGTACTTATGGCTATAATGTAGGGTGTATACTAGCCTTCTGCCAATAAACAATATTATTGAATATTGGGGTAATTTAAATTTATGAGGCTATCATGCCAATTATCGTCAAGTGCTTTCCATCGCGTGCCTGCCGACATTAATTAATCAACTGCAAATGTAAATGTCTACAAAACCACTCTAAAAAATATAATGCAGGGTTATAGCCTGGTAAAGCATGCTGGGATATATGACTTTGATAAAATGGATCTGGTAACAGACAGTTGATGTGAAACAGCGTCGGTCGGTCGAGCAGAAGTTCAGTAGATTAGCGTACACTTTTCCATTCCATTCATTCTCTACAGGAAAAAAATGCATTTGAAAAAAAGCTATCTACAAGCCCGAATCACACAATCAGACCGGACAATCTGGGATTGGAACAGAATTTTGAAAACTATGGGACGAGTTACGCAGTGAAGATCTGGCAGAAAGCAAAAACAAGTAACAGTATAGCTGCACATTGAAAACAATGCACATCTATAACACTCACAAATCCCACAGTGTAGCACTGTATATATCATATTCAAGATGATATAACTGGAGCTGTTAACAAACATATTTTTAAACACAGCCTAATAAAACAGCTCTTAACTATTTTAAAGAGCAGCTTGTGGAAGTTTTCCACAAGTGAATAAAGCGATGTAGCTACTCAATTCAACTCTACGATTCAAGTCTACTGTAACTCTAAACACATCCATCACTGACCAATAGAGCACAAAACAATGTTCTCTGAAGCTGTATTCCAAAGCAGAGTAGAGGAGATTCTCCTACAATTCACCTGACAGGTGCCAAAATTGAAAGCTGAACGAATCCCAGAAATATTGGTGCTTCGAGCCTCAAGACTGAACTCAATCACACGTGCATTTTCTCTTCCTTTCAGCCCTGATTCATAGTTAGCCCTATTCAAAAATTTCAACACTCTAGTCTGAAACCACTTCTTGTCCACATCTCCATAGGTGATCTGTGAATTATATTTCTCTCTGGCCTAAGTGCTTTGTTTTCTCATCTTTGTCATGGAGAAGCCCCTTTAAAGAGCTTCAAATAAGACCTTTCTTTCGAGGACAATGAACTCTGAGGAAGCATCTGGTCTCTTGGACCAAAAGGTTTGCCTGAATTAGTACAGAGCCAATTCTTCCAAGTCATCCAGCTCCGTAGTGCAGGAGTCACCCAGACGAGTTTTTAGTTTACTCCTGATTTTTGCTCTCCTCAGTATTATTGTAAGTCAAATATGTGAATGCTGCTGTAGGTGACTGAGAAGTCCAGCCAAAGTCTTAGCAGGCCCCAAACTACCTGCTACGCACCCCTGTCTAATAAACACAGTAAGCCTCCAAACATGTCCATAATAAATGTCAAACTCCCGGAAAAGGGTTGCCAGTTCCTGGTGTGTGAGGATACGTCTGGCACAGAGTCAACTAGGAGTCTTAAAAGAATAATTTTTCTCATATTTTGAATGGAAGTGAAACAGATTCCCAGGAGGTTCAGCTGTAAATTCTCTCTCAAAAGCTGCTGCTGTTCCATGACAGCCATGGGAGTGAGAATGCAAGTTCCCATTCCCTCCCTCTCTCTTTCCTTCTCTCTCTCTCTCTCTCTCTCTCTCTTTCATCTCCCTCTCTCTCTCCCCTTTCTCCCTCACAGCATCTCACTCCCTCCCTCTCTCTCCTTCTTTCCAACACTCCCTCTCTCTCTCCCCTTTCTCCCTCACCACCTCTCACTCCTTCTTTCCAACACTCCCTCCCTCTCTCCCCCTCTCTCCTTCCATCCCTCCCTCTCTCTCCCTCTCTTCTTCCACCCCTCCCTATCTCCTTCCATCCCTCCTTCTTTCCCACACTCCCTCCCTCTCTCACCCCCCACGTCTTCCCTTCCACACTCCCTCCCTCTAACTCCCCTGCTCCTTCCACCCATCCCTCCCTCCCTCTGTCTCCCTCCCTCTATCTCCCTGTCTGCCTCCCTCTCCCTCTCCTTCCATCCCTCCCCATCTCCTTTAATCCCTTTCTCTCTCTCTGCTTCCCTCCTTACATCCTTCCCTCCCTCTTTTTCCCCACCTTCTCCCCCACACTCTCTCCCTCTTTCCCCCACTCCCTCCATTCCTCTCCCTCTGTCTCCCTTCCTCTCACTCCCTCTCTATCCATCCATCCTTCCCTCTCTCCTTCCATCCCTGTCTCCCTCTCTCCCCCCTCATTTTCTCCCCCTCTCCCCTACCCCTCTCTCCCTCTTTCTCACAACCTCTCTCACTCCCCCCCACCCTTTGTGTCTCTCCCTCGCTCTCTCCTTCTCCCTCACTCTCTCCCCGCTCCCATTCTTTTCTCTTACTCTCACTCCCCCTCTCTCCCTCTCCCTTTCTCTCTCAATCTCTCTCCCCCTTTCTCCCTCTTCCTCACTCTCTCTCCCCTCCTTTCCATCTCTCACTCCCCCTTTCTCCTTCTCCCTCATTCTCTCCCTTTTTTTCTCCCTCTCTCCCCCTCTCCTTTTCTCCCATTCTCTCTCTCTTTCTCCCTCTCTCCTTTTCTCCCGCTCTCTTTCTCTCTCTCTCCCAAACCAACAGATCACAGAGATGTACTTGATCTTTTGACAACCACACCACTTTGGCAATATATAAAATGACATGGGAGACCAAGAGGGAGTTAAGAGGTTTGTGAGAAAGCAAGGAGGAGACAAGAAGGGGGGGGACCCGGTGATCTCAAAGTCGAAGCAGACATTTTCTAATTTTAATTTCAGACTGAGCTCTCATGCCTCCCTCTTTTACCATCCAGTGTATATGACATGGATTCAATTTAAGGTTCGGCTATGAAATAAAGCCAGCGAGAAATCTGCAAACATCAAACAGACTAAACTCAAGCACAGCATAAATTTTCAAGGAAAAAGAAGGCGTTGTAAACAGAGGCTTGCACGCAAGCCGCAAAAATGACAAAATCTAGACCCCCTACTCCAGCATGCATCAAGCACTCTGATGCTGTGTACAGCTAACTCACTGGAGGAGCCGGGTCAAATGTCCGGCATGTCTGGTAACGATTCTCACAAACCGCAGGTATTTTCAGTTATAAAGATTGCATTAAGTAAACACTTTAAATACAATACAATAAGGCTGCCAGGGATCACATTATATAGTCAAGCCATGCTGACACAGTTAGCCTCCTGTCAGAACACTCAAGAGAAAGCTCCAGGGTCAAGTCCGGCACAAGGATGCACAGATATTACTTTTACCCTTTTGATACTGATACCAATAGTAACTCTATCTAACCTAACTAATAAATAAGTAATGATATTAACATTAAACATTATTAACACATTTATTTTGGTTAAATCTGTAAAAAAAAAGTTACACAAATACAATACTCAGCATGAAGGAACAGTATTTAGCTCTTAGATTATATAATAATAAGATAATAAGAAAACCATATATAAGAAATATAAGAAATAAGAAAACCAGTGTGACCAGGATTTACTATACCTTTTATTTTTACAGTTTTTTTCTTATTGTTACATATATAGTATTAAATGTTTAGTAACAAATCAAAAGTAAATGTAAACAATCTTTATGTTGCAAATTATTAAAATACAAAACAGAATGAAAGTAGATATGCCTGTGTTGTGTACATGCAAGTGCCCAGCAGCTTCTCTGGCTCTGCAGAAATAGTGCTGAGTGTTGTTTCACATCCAAATCATTTACATTACATTTGGGTATTATTCCCTCACACTTACAGCTCTGAGTATTAGACTTGGTCAGTTTAGTAAATATACCTTTTGTTCAGAGTGTGTTCCATCAAAGGAAGACAAAACCTCACTGTTAAATGATACAGCTCACTAACCGCAGAGCAACGGAGGCAGCTTGCAAGTTTAAGGCTAAAGGAAAGTTAAAGGATATCATTAAACTGAGAGTGCGACAGTTCCTTCCACTCCCTCAATAAATGATTACCCAGCAGTTGATTACTGAAAGAAACCAGGCTCAACCATCTAGGTAAGCAGCTACCGTGAGCATGCTTTTCCATCAGTCATTGTATTGTTATCCCATCACTGACCATCAAACCGATATTGTGTTTTAGTTCAGCATCAGGGCCAATACCAATACTGTATCAGCATCAATGCCGCATTAGGACTGCAGTATCTTTGGCTCACACAATTAAAGTATATCAAATATCTAAACTTTAAAAGTAAACACTGATATACACATAAAGAGAAGGTAAGGCTTGAAACTTTTATGAAGATCCACTACACTGCAACCTAATTTCCAGGCAATGCAACAAACGCATTTGATTGTGCCAACAGCTAATGTGCGTGTGACCAGCAAGGGACATATCAAAGACTCGCAGGAAACCACTTCCTACTCACCTTTGCTGGCCCGCCTGTGTGCCCGGCATGCGATGTTCCAGGACATGTGCCCAGTTCCACGTTTATGTTTCTTCCTCAAAAGTTCAGAGATTTTCTGCCCTCGAGCCTTAGACTCTCTCATCTTCATCCACCCGGGTAAGTCTATCAGACTGATTAATCCCACTCATGGATTTATCTCTCAGCATCAACAGGAAATTGTTGAGTTTCTTTATAAGTCCAGGTCTCAGATATTAAGCCTGGACTAGAAATTCCACAGCCATGACTCAGTGACCCTCTCTCATACACTCACACTGACACACATACAAACATCTTACACACATCCACAAAAAGACCAGAGCGCAGTTTAAGAGCTTAAACTGAATGGAGCACCGCTGATCTAAACAATGAGAGGAAACGAAGCCAAAAATGTCAACACTCAAAAATAGGACTCAAAGCGGCTCTGGCCGAGATAAGATAGGGACCGAATCAGTTGAGGGTGGAATGAGCGCATATAGGCAATTCAACTCTGCACCCACTAAAGGTGCAATTCCTTATAACACTGGATTCCTTACAGTCCAGTCCTCTTTAAAGCACATTTGCACACAAACAGGCAGATACGCAATATAATAATTAACAGCTTAGTTCACAGCAAGTGAAAACTGTAATTTTACAGTGCATGACTTAACATATAAAAAGAACAGGTGATCAAAGTCTGGGACACTAAAGCTCCCAGCTCTGAAAAACATCCCATTTATCATTTAAAATAGGCAGAGTAATGTGCCTAGACTGTCACCGCATGGACACACCTTTTGAAAACAGAAGTAGAAACTTCAGCAGCTCACATGGAAAAGAGGCTATGTCACTGTTATTGAATGGAAGGCTGGCTAGTGCATAGTGTACACTGGGCCTGTGAGTGTATTAACTCCATCATGCTCACAGCTACAGTGTAAATAAAGAGTTCTGAATGACTGAAAGGTATGAGTGCCTTTGTTGTGGCAGGTTATCCCAAAAAGAATGAAAAAATACAAGGTCTGGTACGCTAATGACAAAATACCTGCAACCTTTAGGCTCTGACATGTCAAAAATGTTCTTGGAGAGATGACAGTGGGAATGCAAGTACACTATATTGTCAAAAGTATTTACTCGTCTGCCATCACACGCATATGAACTTAATTGACATCACACAGGGTTTAATATGGTGTCTGCCCACCCTTTGCAGTTTTAACAGCTTCAGCTCTTCTGAGAAGGCTTTCCATACGGTTTAGGAGTGGGTTTGAGAATTTTTTACCATTCTTCCACAAGCACATTTGTGAGGTCAAACACTGATGTTGGACGAGAAAGTCTGGCTCACAGTCTCCACTTTAATTCATCCCAAAGGTGTTGTACCGTGTTAAGGTCAGGACCAGTCAAGTTCTTCCACACCAAGCTCACTCATCCATCCATATCTTTATGGAGCGTGCTTTGTGCACTGTGCGCGGCCATGTTGGAACAGGAAAGGGCCGTTCCCAAACTGTTCCCACAAAGTTGCAAGCATGAAATTGTTCAAATTTCTTGGTCTGCTGAAGCATAAAGAGTTCCTTTCACTGGAACGAAGGGTCCGAGCACACCTCCGGAAAAATCACACACAATAAACCCCCCTTCACCAAACTTCTCCCATTCTCCTGGCAACTGCCAAACCCAGACTCATCCAATGGATTACCAGATGGAACATCTGAATGCAATGATTTGGATGGGCGAGTGAATACTTTTGGTAATATGGTGTATGTTCAGTGTAGATTGACGATTCTCCGTTGGCTTTTTTAGCTGCTAGCCATCTGCCAGTATTAAAATGTTGTGTCATGACAATTAACTAACCTTTAATCACAGTTTCAGGGATCTGCAACAAGCTTTTTGCCAAGAAGCAATGGCTCTTTGTATAATGGCAGAGCAGTCTTAATTAATTTCTGGAATCCTGGTTTTTGATCATTGTAATGCACACTATTTGGTTTGCCGTGCTGGGTGGTAGAGCCTTCAGCTAACACACTCAATATAAACGATAGAGCTACAACTGTTATTGTGAGCTATGAAGTTGCTCAGACCACAATAAAACAGCTGTGTTACTCATGTAATGGAATCTAAAAGTCTTTGGTCAAACTGACTAAAATGCAATAGCACTGTGTCTTCAATGACAATATGTTTTGTACTTGGCAGGGCAGGTCAATATGACCATAATTATTATTACTGCAATAAATTATGTTGCAATATGCTTTTTGGTTATATCATGGACATCATCAATATTTAATAATCATTAACCAATGGCATGTTTAATTTTAAGGAGAGAATATTTATGAATGGTCCATTAAATTTAGTTAAATTAACCCAGCCTAAAGCTTTTAATCATATTTCCAAGCATTACTTAGACGTCAGTAAAAAATATTGTGGCATGTTGTGTATTGTAAAAACATTTTGAATTAACATTTTTACAATATCACCTACCTTTCTATGATAGAATGCCTTATTTCTTAATAACAACAACACATGTCTATTACCTACATATATTAAATAAGGAATAATACGATGTTGTAGTCAAGTTTGTCCCCAAGCATTCTAAGCAACAAACTTATCAAGGCTACAATAACAAGGCTTAGACCTGGAACTAAGCCATTTTGGACAATTTCTTATAGCGCTGCAGTGCTTCCTTCACACTCCCTGACAGCGCTGCCTTGACAAACATACAGCACACCTTAATTTGAGTCTGAGCTGTCAATGGAATTGACTTAAGCCATTTACATATAACCCAGTAAGCAGTCTATTGATTGTGAGCCATCACTCACTGACTGTGTGGAGGACAGAGTTTTAATAGCTTAGTAGCCTCTTGGAGATTGACTGCTTTGGCTCATGTAGACCATCAGAGTTTCCACAGAGGGTGCTTACATACAAAAGTCTTGCTTTGTTGTCAAAACTTTAAAAAAAAAGTGTGTTGACAGCAGCTTATTAAAAAAAAAAAAAGTTGCAATTGAGATCGAAGCTAAGCATTCCAGCTGATTGGCTAAAAATGAAAGATAATTGCTGTGCTGCTGCATGCACACATCCAAAGTGACCTTGCACTCTGCATCAGTCTCTGCTGAGAGCCAGGCCCCAGGCCAAGCAGCAGTACCAGCTTCGAATGGCCATCATTAATTTACAAGTAGCGATCAGCCCAGCCTCAGAATAAAGGACGTGGTGTAGTGTTTCCCCATTTCCTCTAGCAGTGCAGTGTGAATCTGCTGAGGTTTCCCAATCTAAAGACTTTAATCCATATCTGGGGGGCAGAAAAGAGAGTTTATAGCTTGCTGTAAAGTCTCAGGTCAACTCTGAGAAAGAAATGGGTGTCAAGCATTAATAATTTCCTAGAGTTGGCCCAGCTTTTAGGTTCTTCATGGCACGTTTCACCATTACTGCTTTCATAGTGTTCCCAGACATTGTTAAAAGAATAGCAGTTGCCTTCTACCATCCAATAACATTTCATGTGAAAAAAGTTGGACACTGATGAACAGCTATGGGCACTAGCCTTGAGTACAGAAACTGTCTGAAATCAGCTCAAATCCAGACTGATCAACCCTCCTGACCTCGCAAGCTTTGTCAAGCTGTCTGAAGCAGAGGGTGTGCCCTCAGGGTTCCCACTAACTTCCACGTCAACATTCTAAAATCAACAGCTTCGGGACAGAAGCCCCAGATCTCAGTACACGGACTCAGTTTATAAAAGACCATCTGCTCAGGACTTTGGTCATTTCTTAGGTGCCATGTGGTGACATAAGCCTAGGATAAACCCTGAGTAGGATGAGACTGTTTATAGCTCCTTCAGACAGACCCTTCAAACTTCTGTCCAAACGAGGATCAGATGCAGAAAATTAAACAAAATAGTACACAGGCACACAAACAGAATTAGAGGTCTTTCCATAACAAACTTCCTCGGGTTGCTTGACGATGACTGCAAGCAAGGATCAGTACCCATGTTCCTCATTGTCTTCATACACAAGCAAGGCCTACATAATATTTTCAGCTTACATTATTGTAGGAGCACATTCCACAGCACTTAGACAGATACGGGGTTATTGTATTGGGTAATATTACAGATAAGGCGGCACCACTTTAAGTGGTCGTCTTAAAGCAAGACAGTCCGGGTTCGATTCCTGAGGTGTTCTGTCTGGAGTTTCCATGACTGCTTAAGTGGGTTTCCTCCGGGTACTCTGGCTTCCTCCCACAGTCCAAAGACATGCATGTTAGGTTGACCGGTCACTCTAAATTGCCCGTAGGTGTCATGGCTAGTCTAATTCCTTGGCTCACACCCAATACAAGTTTCTTATTATAAGAAACTCACAAATTTGGTCTTCCTCGCATGCATCTTGCTTCACACCTACATGTATCCCCATTTCTGTCTATTTAAATTTTTTCTACATCATTTGAACAGGACAAGTGCCGCTTACCATGCATCAAAGTTTCATGATAAATGGACCGATATAAATGCTCTAAAATTATTTAGGAAAAAATTTGGTTCCAATAACTAACATTGAGAGTAAAGACAGTTTTTGTTCTCTCCTGTAAAGTTGCCATTTTAGAGATATTTGTTTTTTCTTTGAACAGTGCAGATATTTGGATCAGGGAAGAGAGTAACACGCGGAACCATGTGGTCTTCTAGGCTTCCAGCAGCAGCAGGCTGATCTGCAAACGTCTGCTGCAATCAGTGAGACACAGTCCTGCACAAGCTCACTGCACATATTAAAATAACACCCAATTACAGCCTGAAAATTGTACAATAACAAACATCAAAAGTCAGAAATACATGTACAGGAATACATACATATAAAATTACACGTTTACATAAACATTTAATTAACAATGACGTGTACAACTATAAAAGACGGCCTTCAGGATTTTTTTTTTATTCTTTCCTCCTTACCAACATGCCAACCTAACAAGTCTGCATGATTCACCTCCCAGAATAATTTTATGCCGGGATAAGATTATACTGTCTTTCACTGATCCTAAGCAATGAAACCCTGTAGGACAGACTAACTTGTTCATTTTATTACATTTATTATAAAATGTGTGAATTATTACATTTTATTTCTTTCACAAAGCAGTGAGTACATTATCATCTCAGTGCTCGTTTCGAAGCAGGACTGAGTGCATGTGGGAGGATAATACAACTGTATTTACTGTTATCGTTAAATCAAATTACATCACATTATCATATTATGTGTCAATGTTACAGAGAGTAACATTAGTAGCAGCACTACTGCTCCTTTATTAGAATATCAAACCTCTAAAATTTTGTGATGCATATTATGATTCATGAAGTATCATAATATAGACCCATCACAATGAGGACATTTCAGCAGTTACCAATTACATTGTCTTATTTTATGCACTGAAAGTCTAAAGCAGCTAAACTGACACATTAGCTATCTTGCTTAGTTAACTCTTCACAGCCAACATTAGATGTATGTAACAAGTCTATAGGCTGGAAAGTTCTGTAAGCATACATACATCAAATTAACAAGCCCACAGTAATATAAAACTGATTAAAAAGGACGAATGACATCAACTGTACAATTTAATGACCGGAAAATTACAGAGATCAGTTGATTATGTAATACGTGTCATTTTCCAAGAGCCAGCCTGCAAGCTGATTTTACAGGAGCTACTGACTACCTGTTACCAGGAAAAATACAAATCAGCTGGTCAGAGAACAAGTTTAAACAAATTAGACATGAATGGAAATATAACATTTAATAAATAAATTAATGATGAAAACATTGGCCAAGAAATGTATTTCAGTTCAAGAGGTAAGTAAAAACAGCAGTGTTATTAGTCATACTGCAGTCTAAGCTATGCTTCTTGCATGCTTCTTGCATAGAACCCCTTGTTAACCAGTTGTCCATATGATTTACATCAGGGGGTTTAAACACATCATCACAAAATCACAGCGGCAATCAACAGTCACTACACTGTAGAGATAACTGAGCACCCAAGAGGTGTAAGTCCATCTGCTAATGAACTGACAAGAACTTTCCTGATGTTAACATTAACTCTGGAGCCATGATTCAGTAAAAGCATTCCTCTATTAGGTCTGTAGGGGACAGATCATTTTCAAGCTGACGTTTAATATAATTGGGCTTTCAGGAGGTCCACTGGTGATGATAATTTGCACTGAAATAAAATGATGATGCTCCCAGCAAATGGAGTGGTGTTGATGGCTCTACACCAGTTGGATCTCCAACCGACTGTATCTAAAGGTGCAGGTGCTGGCACCAACATTAAAATAAGCAGAGTGATGGCTTTCTCATCTATACACTGAGGTGTAATGTGCTGAATAATAAAAAAACTGTGGTAACGTGGGGATGAGTGGTCAGGAGGTTACCTGAGAGAGGTGGTGGTGAGGTGTAAATCAAAGCTGGAAAGGCAGGTAAGTTTCCCTTTAGCAATGAGTTTATTGTGACGGCACCAACACAAACTATGTATACTTTTACACTGGCAGGAGATGCACCTTGGTGGATTGTCCGCTACTACTATCCAGAGTAAACGTTTAGTTCCTTGGTAGAGTCCCTTGACCTAATGCAGCCATAAACTCTCCTAAAGTCTCTCACGCACAGACTCTACCAGTGTGTCCTTCCTAACTCTGTGCTCACCTGCCGGTTTGTCTGTTAAAGCCCTCCCTGGACTCGACCAATCGGTAATTAATATTACTTGCAGGTGCACAACATAAGTGTCTAAACGAAATACACAATATTTACATTTATTAATATTTACACAGGAATGCATGCATTTCTAGATGTCTAAATAAATATGTACATAAATACAATGTCCAATGATGTTCTTAACATTGTTTCTGTTTCTTCTGCCCACAGGTACCCCGGACACCACTGTCCCGGGAAAACCCTGGGTCTCTACCTAGACCTTAAGTGTCACGTGCCCTCATTTCCACAGAAACCAGGTATGTACTGTACACATTGTCTTTATAATGTCTGTAGCTAAAAGGTTTTGGATGGCTGGTTTGGATGGGCCCTGACATCATCACAGCTCAACAATTACGAAGCTGCACTATAACTGGCAACCCTTATTGCAAGGACAAGAACAAGCCTTTACTACTCCGGAGAATGAAGGTTATCATATTTCAATGAATGAAAAAGGCAGGTCACTCCTCAATGTTACATTTATGGTGCAGATGTTTTCTTTAAGGAGGTTCTATAGAAACACATGGACTGGTTGAAGAAGTTTGAGATCCAGCTCTTTATCAGCAAAGTCTCAAATCCTTTAATGCACGTGGCCCATAAAGAGCGCAGATCTATGGGCTATGTTAACTCATAGAGCTCCTAATAACCACTCGTGCAGTGCAGGCTGCAGCTATTCCCTCCCAAAGCCACAGACCACTCCTAGGGTACATCTGGCAGACTGCTTACACGTCCAAGGAAATTGGCCCCATGAAGGCAAAGGATATCAAATGATGCAGTGCATTTATTCCCAACTGGTTCAGCTCCTCCTCCAAGGCTAAAAGGTGACGTAAAGCCACTCCTGAGAGAGAGAGAAAGCTCCTGGAACTGTTTCCAGGGCAGTAAAAAGTGGAGGGGGTAGGAGGTTTTGTCAGTGACCCCTGAGACCACTTCCCTCAAACTCTAATCCCCATTCCATCAGACTTCCTTCCTGCGGTTCCTAGTCCACAATGCCAAAGATCCTAATCATTGAGCACAGTACTTCACAAAACACGCATATACAGGTTAAACATTAGTACTGTTTCTTACTTTTCTTAAGCAGTTTGTTTACAACCAAGGTCAGTTCCACTGTTAGCTATTCAAGTGAGGTCACCATTTACTGCCCAGGGTAACAGCTGGAGAAGCACGACACAAGAACAGAAGCCCTGCTAAGACCTCAGGGACATGGAAATCAAAGGGATGGTCAAATGCTGGACATTTTTTCTCTGTTGCACAAAGAGATACACTCACCAACATGGAAACACACTCTTATTAAGATAATGAATAATGTGACACATTTACATGTAATGTGTGATATGTTACACATCACACAACATACAGTAGACTAACAGCAGACCACAGCAGAGCTTTGCATCACGCACAGCGATAATGAACATCTGCCTTGAAGCAGGAGAACAGACATATCATCACAGATACTGATCTCAGCTTCAGACCTCAACCCCTCCTTCAGACATATATTACACTGGTATTTAGTGGCTATTAAATAGGAGGGGGCTAAGGGGTCAAGTGTGAATCAAGCTGGGGTCAAAAACCTGGAAAGACTGAGGCAATAACATCCACCCATCCATCAAATATCTTCCTCTTTATCCCGTTAGTTGGGGTCACGGGGGGCTGGATACAATCTCTGCGTCATCAGGCAAAGGCGGGGTACACCATGGACAGGTCGCCAGATCAACCTAACATACATGTCTTTGAATCAAAACCGGAGTACCCGGAGGAAACCCACTCAAGCACAGGGACCAGGAATCCAACTCATCTTGCTGTGAAGCGACAACGCTAAGCACTACACCAACGTGTCGTCGACGTGAAAACATGTCTGCACTAGTGCATCACTGTTCCTTGAGTGTGCACAATGGTAAGCAAAGGAAAAATGTTTCCAAACAAGAAAATCGCAGGACTATAGAAAATTGAACTGTAAACACATGATTCTTAGAAAAATAAGTATATTTAGTATATAGTTTTTATGAAATGAAGCCCACCCATTACTAGTAAAGGTATGCTAATAGAGTACCAGTGTGAAAACTCTCCCCGTGCAGTTCCACTCAACAGCACATGCATTTTTTTGTGAATAATCACATGATGTAGGCTATTCACAAAAAACATCTCAACCATAGCGGAAAAGGACTAAATCCCTCAGATCCACAAAGTGTACACTGCAGATGAAGACTAATAATTTACAGATCAAGCTAAATTTAACCCCTATTACATTACACATTTCAAATAACATTATATTTGCCCAGTGGAGAAAATGCACAATCCAGACCAGCTAAAAAAACTCCACTCAGTCTTATACTGGAAAATTACACTTCCTAAAAAATGAAGCGTGAACTACAAACACATCTGGCGTCCTTTGGAGCTGCATGGTTGGTGTGTACTCAGGACTTTGGCTTGAGTGAACACACAAGTTGGCTCTTCACAGCACCACTGATTCCACTAGAAGATTAAAAACCTTTTAGCAGCAAGCATGAGTACAATCTATGACATTAGATGTTTCATTTCTTTTAACTGGCACAAGTCTATGCACACAAAGACGAAGCCAAGGGACAGAATGTAAAACACCGGGTCTGACACATTTCTTTGAGTACATACAGTAAATAAAATGTGTAAATAAAACTTGAAAGAAGAACCAACAGTACAGTACTGGGCAAAAGTCTTCAGACATAGAAGTTTGTTGTTGGACTGTTTAAACACCTCAGTGTCACTGCCGGACTGAGAATTGTCCACCAATCAAAACTATCCAGCCAAAAGTGTCCTGTGGGCGACGTCCTGTGACCACTGATGAAGAACTAGAGAATGACGAACATAAACTTTGCAGCAGTAGATGAGCTATCGTCTCTGACTTTACATCTACATGGTGGGCCAACAAGGCAGGAGTGGGCAGTGAGTGGGCACAGCCCAGCAGCACAGCTGTGCCTCATCCACTCACACGAGCACAACACACACTAACACACCACCACGTCAGTGTCACTGCAGCGCTGAGAATGACCCACCCAAATAATATCTGCTCTGTGGTGGTCCTGTGGGGGTCGGGACCATTGAAGAACAGGGTAAAAGTATACAGAGAAACAGATTTACTGTAAGTTTAGTAAAAGTGCTCCTATACGGTCAGAGGAGCTGATAAAATTGACAATGATTTAGAAACAACCAAAAAGAAATGATGTACCTTTCTTATGGACACACTTAGACAATCACAAGTGGTCAAAGAAGCACCAATTCTGGGAAGGGTAGCACTGCCCAGATTCCTGCTGATAAGTGATCGGACATGTTGTACTTCATATTGAGAACCTAATCAATAATGCAGGAGTGGTTCTACTGCAGCTGCCTAAATCTGTCTGACGCTGCTTACGTTCTAAGGGGGTTTCAGTCATACAGCCAGCTGGGACGAAAGCTACAAGCTGGTTCAAGTGAACGAAAGCAAACAGAGGGAGGGGGTGTGAGTTTTGGGCATGGAGGGATGGAATGCATTTAGCTGATTGTAGGTACACTGTCAATTTGGCATGCTACCCAAAATAAACCCTCCTGGTAAAAAGGATGGAAGTTAGTGTCAAACAGCAGCATCAGGGCAATAAACTGTCTGTACTAATTTGTTTTAAACACAACTCTTCTCCCACACACACACAAACACACACAACTCACTCCAGTCAATCAGCTCTAAAAAGCGTATCATCTCGGTTCTATCTGCCTATTGTTTTCAGGTGGGATGCAAAATAAGAACCTGACTGTATGAAATGTGTCTAAACACAGCAACAATCGTCCAATTTACTGGTGTTATTTGGCAAATCTGTGTTGCCATTTTATCATGTGATCAGGTATATGTGCTTGCACAGTTTTTGAATAAAAGACAGCCAACTACTGTGATCAATTCCAAAAAAAAAAGCTTTCAATCACTAACACTGAACTACATGGTTTTTAATAAAGAGCATGATTTGTCATGTTTAATTAGATTCAGCACCGTTTGTGAAAATTCCTTTTGGGAACTTATTAAACCAAAGAACTGAACAGCAAGACACATATTGTGCAGCACGTCTGTGTATGAAGGTATTACATTTTAGCCATAACACTCAATTCTGCTACACTTATTCTAAACAGTCATGGCATAATTACGCATGACACATTGTGCTTAATAATCATGCTGAATCATTTTTTAATAGACAACTGATTTTTCTGTTTAGGAACTTAACAGTTTGTGCCCATTGGCAAAAGTATTTACTCACCCATCCACTGAATTCAGGTGTTCTGGCAATCCGATGGACAAGTCTGGGTTTGGTGATTGCCAGGAGAACGGTACTTGTCTGACTGCATTGTACTGAGTGTAAAGTTTGGTGGAGGGGGGATTATGGTGTTGGGGTGTTATTTAGGACTTGGGCTCTGCTCCTTAGTTCCAGCAAAAGGAGCTCCTAATGCTACAGCAGACCAATAGATTTTAAACAATTTCATGCTCCCAACTTGGTGGGAACAGTTTGGGGACGGCCTCCTCCTGTTCCAACGCGACTGCACACCAGTGCACAAAACAGCTCCATAAGACATGGATGAGCGAGTTTGGTGGAAAGAACTCAATTGGCCACACAGAGTCCTGACCTCAACCCAGTATAACACCTTTAGAATGAATTAAAGGAAAGTCTGCACGCCAGGCCTTCTCATCCAACATCAGTGTCTGACCTTACAAATACACTTCTGCAAGAACGGTCAAAAATGACCAAAAACACACTCCTAAACCGTGCAGAAACCCTTCTCAGAAGAGCTGAAGCTGTTATAGCTGCAAAGGTTGGGCCAACCTAATATTAAACCATATGGATTAAGGATTAAGAATTAAGAATGGGATGTCACTCAAGTTAATATGCGTGCGAAGACAGACAAGTGAACACTTTTGGTAATATGGTGTACATTATGGTACAGAGATAATACGTAAGACTTTTTCATTAATTTGATTAATGCAAACTTCAACATCATCTGATACTGTAATACTGACCAGTCCTTGATATACTGCATACAACCTTTATAAAATAAACCCAGCATTCTAACAGTTTACGTAACAAGGACAGAGGTGGGAAGATGATTTGGGTTCTGAAAGGAAAAAGGGACAAAGAAGCACCTCTTACTGCCAAAAAAAAACACACTCACAGACCCAATCAGAAGCACTTTCTCCTTCACTCACACATACAGCCTGCACACAGCAAGCAGGCAGGCAGATGGATCCGAGTCATCTGAAAATGCCTTGTCGCCATGGCAACCCCACACAAGTCATTCTCTTTTTCGGGGGGAAGAAACAGGAAAAGGAGCCGGTCGTATTTGTCTGCCCTTCCATCTGTCTGGCTAGCTGCCTCCACGCTCGAGGCTCAACCATCGGACGAGGGGTTCGGTCAGAGCAAATTCCTTGTGTGGGGAGGGGGCTGGGACAGCACGGAAATCTACCATCTGCTGACCACCGTCTGGTTGACAAGGTGAAGGGAGAAAGAGGGGGGTTCTGACCTCAAGACTGCAACAAGACCAGACAGTTAATTATCCCAAGATGATTGGAAAGCAATCACACAGTCACATTGCAACAATTATTTGTTGTTGCATATACAGCAGAAAACCACAACACCACCTATTCTGCTTTCTCTCTACATCTTAGCGCACTCACAACATTGTGTTTTAGTCCATAAATCTTAAAAAGACATACCGAAATTTAACACTGTCTTTTTTTGCTTAGGGACAAAACCGGTCAAAAGTGGGTCGGCTGTGGTTTGAGAGGCCACAAAACCAGTCCATGCCCTTGACAGTTCCTCTACAATAAAAGCATGCAGAGGAGAAGCAGAGGAACAACCCAAAGAAAGGGGGAGAGGGAAAGAATCATGACATCTGTGGGCGACCAGAGGGTTCCAGATGTGGGATCTAGAACATTCTTTAACCCTTTGATGCACAATCTGGGTCAAAAGTGACCTGACTGAGATTTTATTTTTTATATATTTGCAATAAATTAATTTCATAATTCAGGCTTCCATGATTACTTCACTTTCTGATTTCAGTTGTATTATTTTACTTAAATAAATAATAATAATTTATAATAATAAATAATTTATTTTTCACTGCCCTTCTAACACAGAACATGGGTCACAATTAACACTTATGTGTTCACTATGGAATTTGATGAACTATTTATATGTAAAGGTTTGCAGTCAGGAACATATTTACAAACATACTTACAAACACTATTATGTTTATGATGTAAACAAATAAGAATTAAAATAATGATTTACAGAAAACAAGATTTTTAATTAATGAACACTTGGAAAATTGAATTATGCAAAAGATTAATACATTTAACAAAGCAATACATACAATAACATAAGAAATGAATACGGGGCAAGTTTGACCCATGTTGGGCATTAGAAGGGGTTTGATTAGCTTGTGCATCAAAGGGTTAAAAAAAGAAAAAGAAAAAAGACACATCGTGAAACTTTGGTGCCGCATGTCCAATAAATTTTTGAGCTCTTTATTCTTTCGCACATAATTTAAGAAGCATCTGTCTCATATTGTGTTTAAAGAAAGGCAAATCCAATATTCCTGGGTAAGAGTAAATCAGACGAGGGAACCTCCTCAAACTATTAGAGCATTTATCACCGAAGACTTTTCTTCTCTAACTACTAAATCTGCTATATTTAGGGCGTAAAATGTGACTTGATGCAAGTTTGACCTCGCATTAACACGGCTCTTGTACATGTGTGTGTGGGACAGCCCTTTGCCTCTTTACAGCTGGGCGTAAAAGGGGAGAGCCCAGCCTGGAGAGAAACAGATGTTATGTTTTAGAGGAGTCTTGCTCCTGTCACAGGGCACTGGGTCAGGAACACCACCAGGACAGGAGCCATGAGGAGCAGAGTTGATGCTTCAGCACACAAAAACAGGGAAACTGGGAAGCATTTTCAGTATTCCAGTAAATAAAACACACTGTGGTGGGACAACCATTCACACAGCACAGCAGACTGTAAAAGGACATTTTGCCCTTAATGCAAAAGTAAAGTAATCACAGAAAACTTAGCACTGCTTTAAAAGTTGTCACGAATATCACACGTAGACACAAACAACGTGGTCTTGTAGGTGGGCTGCAACTCTCTACAAACTTTGTAAATATCACCAAAAAGCCCAAATGTGAGCAAAATAGTATTTTGGGGGAGGTTAAGGTTACATCCCTTAATCACCTGACAAATCTAAGCACACGCTTAGCTGGCTGGCTAACTAGCACACAACACACTGAAACTCAACTCAAGATATTTTCCACCCGAGAGGCTGCACTCGCGACAAAGCCCACCCTCTTAGAGACAGGCAATCTGTGGCGGCTCTAAACGGTATTGTTATAATGATGTTTTGTGTTTGCTGGTAAACTGCACCGTCCCACAAGTTTAGCAGGCTAGCATTCCCACAATGAACCGCTCGGAGCAGATTTGTACCGTGTTGAATGTCACTCGACACCGCAGACAAATGAGGCTCTCTCGCTCCGTTTTTCCAAAATAACAGACTGTGGCTTCATGGAAGTATCCGTTCCACGTTACGGACGCGCACATACCTGAGAAAACAGTTCAAGTGATGAAAACAATGGTGCTGAAAATCTTCTCTCTTTGCTTTTAGTTGCTCTGTTGTCCGTCAAAGCCCACAGTTCCCGAGTTCGGCGCAGTCCGCCTCCCTACTGGAATTTTTTCCAGGTTGCTGCTGGAAGACCCGGGGGCGGGGCATCGCGCAGTGGGCGGCGCCTGTACTGTATTCAAACTCCCATAGTGGCGGGAATTACATGGATTTGTTTTCACTGACTTGTATTTATTTAGCAAATGTGTGATTATAATTTGTTACAGTATACACATTTGCCTAAATAGGTTCTTAATGGCTTCATTATAAGAAAATGTAAATTACAATAATAATGAAATATTATCAATCTGTTCCATTAGCAAGAAGTATGGATGCAATTCAGTTCAACTTGTATTTATCATTATGCCAATACAAGATTGTACAGTATAACAAAAGAAAGGGATAAATAAGTAACAGTACAGGAAACAGAAACAAAAGACAATATCCACCATAATATCTGTCTGCAAAGACCCCACAATTTCAAGACAGCGTCATCAGCACATGCAGTGACACTTAGTTAGTTTTCTGACAATTCGTTTTCTTAGCCACTGCTAACTTTAACTGTTTAAGCAGGATTTTAGAAAAATGTGTAATACATATGCATTGGGCTAACGTTATATTTTAAGCTTTGTGGGCTAAAATAAGTTTTGTTTCAAAGTAAATATTACCCACCAAAAACACTTACGTTGTGACACTGTATTGTTTTGGTGCCCAGAACATTGTCACAACATTGACATTTAATTCCTCTAAAAGTGGTATGATGTCACAACCTCCTTCATACGTTCCATCATGTCTGCATGGAGCTACGTGGAAGTTTTATTTAGTAGTGACGTCATGCGCTAAATGGCCTAAAACTGTTGGCATGAAACT
This sequence comes from Megaleporinus macrocephalus, assembly GCA_021613375.1. Classification (NCBI taxonomy): domain Eukaryota; kingdom Metazoa; phylum Chordata; class Actinopteri; order Characiformes; family Anostomidae; genus Megaleporinus; species Megaleporinus macrocephalus. The sequence goes on along the minus strand of CM038721.1, from coordinate 19,070,600 downwards.
CTTGGTGTAACTCTTCATGTCTGAGCCTCTGCAGACAGACCCTTCTCACAATATGTGCAAAGCCAGTAAGTACTACATGTACTAAGTACTACAGTAAGTACTACAGTAACCACCACTGTCTGCGTCAGAATGTGGCTGGAGCTGGTGCATAAATTATCATAAATATGTTTTAGAGCAATGAATATGTACAACAGTGAATACAGCCAAGTGTATATACTGGAAATGTATAGTGGTTGATGTAGCCAGGATTAAGTGGAGGTTGTAAACAGTAGCGGCGGGAGCGGGAGAGGTAGCACAGCTGCTAGAAACGTATTCAGAAGTATAAATAGGAGGGAGATAAATAAAGGCATGTCTGGCTCGTGTGGATAAAAAACTGGTGAGATCTGTTAGAAAAATTTATCTGTCTGTGAGATGGGTGTTAATTTCCTTCGGTATCTATATTTGAAACCATGTAAATATATTATGGGGTCCAAACACTGTGGAACCTCCTGCACCATCTGCCATTGATTAGGTGGACATTTTCTTTATTCTTAAGTTGTTTATTTGTTTGTTTATTAAAAAATATTGTACAGATCTAGACGTACTTACTCATTTACATTTTTTTTGTTTTGGTAATACCAAATCATGAACAGAGCACCATGATCACAATATGATACCAATATGATACCATATGATAATTATTAGTACATATACAGTTAGGCCCAGAAATAACATGTGGTCAAAAGAGCTCTCAATGAAAGTAAAACAGGCCACCATTAGGCTGAAACAAAAAAGAAATCCATCAGAGAGTTAGTAGAAATGTTAGAAGTGGCTAAACTAACAGTTTGGTACATTCTGGGAAAAAAGGAGTGCACTGGTGAGCTCAGGAACTCAAAAAGGTCTGGACCTCCTCAGAAGACATCAGTGGTGGATGATCACAGAATCCTTTCCATGGTGAAGAAAAAACCCTTTACAACATCCACCCAAGTGGAGAACACTCTACCATAAAAGAGAAGACTTCATGAGAGCAAATACAGAGGGTTCACCACAAGGTGCAAACCATTAATCAGCCTCAAAAATAGAAACCCCAGATTAGACTTAGAAACATCTAACGAAGCCAGCCCAGTTCTGAAACAGCAATCTTTAGACAGATAAAACTAAGATCAACCCGTATCAGAATGATGGGAAGAAGAAAGCACACCACATCCTCTGAAAAACATGGTGGAGGCAGTGTGATGGCATGAGCATGCATGGCTTCCAATGAGACTGGGTTTATTGATGATGTGACAAAAGACAGAAGCAGCTGAATGAATTCTGAAGTGTACAGGGATATACTTTCTGCTCAGAATCTACCAAATGCAGCAAGGTTGATTGGACAGCGCATATTGCAAAACCAACCCAGGAGTTTTTTAAGGCAAAGAAGTAGAATATTCTGCAAAGGCTGAGTCACCAGATCTCAACCTGATTGAGCTTGCATTTCACTTGTTTAAGACAAAATTTAAGGCAGAAAAAACCTCAAACAAGCAACAACTGAAGACGGCTGCAGTAAAGGCCTGGCAAAGCATCACAAAGGAGCAAACGCAGCATGTGGTGATGTCCATGGGTTCCAGATATCATTCTTGATTCTTAACAAAGTATTAAAAATGAACATTTTATTTACAGTAATGTTCATTTGTCCAATTACTTTTGAACCCCTGAGATGAGGAGGCTCTGTAGAAAAATGGTTGCAATTCCTGAACATTTCATAGGATATTTTTGTTCAACCCCTTGAAGTAAACTGAAGGTCTACACGTCAATTGCAGCTGTTTCATCAAATTCAATGTGGCAGCATGAAGAGCCCAAATCATGAAGACTGTGTCACTGTCCAAATATTTCTGGGCCTAACTGTATATACAAACTACCTTTAGAGAGGAGTTGATTTGTTAACACTCTGAAACATTTATTTAACTAAGAAATGTATAATTGACTTTTAATATTTTGGCTAACCTACTTGATTGTATGTTGTAAATATAAACATCATTTAAATTTGAATGGTTAAAAATAAGAGTGAAAACGTGAAAAGGAAAGAACTTATGTTACACCACTTTGAAATGTTTCACATTAAGCAGGTAAACTGGTAACAGGTGAGGGATCATGATGGATATAAAGTCAACATCCACCAAAGGTTCAGTCTTTGCAGGCAAAGATGGGTCGTGGCTCAACACTGTCTGCCAAACTTCACAAAAGAATTGTCAAACAGTTCAAAAGAACATTTGCAAAGAATTAATGTCTTTCACATCTACCTTACATAATACTGTGGAAAGAAATGGTGGTCATTGTAGGCTGGAAACCACTGCTGAATGTGCGTGAGCCTTTGTGTGCCACAGAAACTGACATGCTACTGTGTTAAACACTACCACATGGGTTTGGGAGCACTTCGCAAAACCTTAAGATCTCACCTAACACAATCCATGGCTGCTTCAAGACATGTAAAGTTCTCTGGGTCTGAGCTCATCTCATCATTCGATGGTCTGAAGTATAAATGTGTTATGGTTAGATGAGTCCACATTTTAGTTTGTATTTGGGAAAAAATGGATGCTGGGATTTTCATGCCAAAGACAAAAGGAACCATGCAGGTTTATCAGTTAAGATATATGCAGTTAAGATAAATATGTGGTGGAGCAGTGAATATGTAGTAGAGCAAATACAGTATAATTGTAAATACTGGAGAGGTACAGCGGTTAAGGCAGCCAGGATTAATTGGTGGTTATAAACAGCAGATATAAGAGTGTGTGTGTTTGACTGACCTGCCTGCAGTTCAGATCTGTCAGACAGCAGTTAACATAAATATGTGGTAATGAATATATAGTAGAGCGAATACATGTATATACGACCACCATAGACTGTGAATCTGTCTTGTCTCAAGCATTTTGTGCAAAACTGCAACAATTAAAAAAAAAATCAATAAACCTACAACCATCTCAACTTTATAAATATTAGATAACTTGACTATATTTAAGATTATGTCACTTGACAAGTCACCACATTTTGCAGTGATACTGAAGAGAACGCTAAATGTGTAGAAAACTGCCATGAAGTATCATAAATTTACAATTATTATAAGATTATTGATTTGATGTTTTGATGCTTTTGCTCACCACATAATTCCACATGCATTTATTTGGTTTTCACTATTCATAACTGATAAAATCAAGTAAAACCCCTTCATGAGTAAGTGTGTCCAGGTTTTGGTCTGGTTTTGCACATGTATACAGTAGTTATGGCCAATTTTGTTGCCAATGTTCCTTTAAAGCTAAAGCGAATCAATACACATTCTTTCCAGTGTGTATAGCTGATCCACTGTTTTGTTTTGTTTAGTTTTATTTTTTTGCTTTTTTTATACAGCAGTTTAAACAACATTGATTTTCCAAGGCTAATATTTTAAATGGTTCCTTTTAATATTGTTTGCACATAAGCTGAATTGGCCTATCTAAGAATAGGCTGTTTTCAGGCATCTGAATCAATATAGGCTATTACTGAGAGAAGTAATAATCTCTGTCTACATTTTGATGCAAAACATGCTCTGCAGCCAGACTGTCAAAAGAATATCAAGTTAGCAAAGTCACAGCAAAGTTTGCAATAATTGTCTGAAAAAGTAATGGCGAGTCAATACCATGGTCTTATCGTCTACTGTGGCAACCAATTCAACGTGCAAATAACACATACAGTCAGGCCCTTCCAGTACCAGCATCATGTGTTCAGCAGATCCAGATCTAAATGGTAGGTCTGGAGTGCCCCGAGAACTAACTAAGCATGCAAGAAATAAGGCCACATATAATCTCTGGATGCTTGTCCATTTTGGGGTCTGGCAAAAATCAGGCCCTTTTGGGTAAAGGGCCGGCGGAGAGAGTACAGCAGGTAATTGGAAGCAGGGAAAGAACCACAGCGGTGACTGCCAATGAGATATTGGATTAATTTAGCAGAAGTGGGCCTGCGTGTGGAGCATGCTCAGAGCAGTTATCAGGGGAAATCAAAAAGCATGATGCAAGAATTTCATCAGGGGAAGTGTCCTCCACATCGTGCAGACATCAAGCTGGTCGCTTGCTTTGTGCTTAACGTTGACTGGTCATGCTGTGTGTTAAATCATCCCTGTTTATATTTAATGTATTTAGAGCTTTTTAACTGTATATACTGGGCTATTTAACACAAAACAGCAGAAACGTACAGAATAAAATGTGAATGTATCCATATTATTCAGATAACAGATGCAAGTAAAATGTTGGGACACCACTGGTAAAAATTACATATGTTATTGATTACTGAAGTAAAAGGAAGTAAAAAAAAACAGAAAACTTAACATTGCTTAGAATTTTTAAAATTGTAATAATATTATGAAATATGTAAAAGTTTGCACAGCTTTGAAAAGTTTCTTAATTGCATAAAATAACGAATTGAATATAATTTAGAACTATTTGCCACTTGTGTTTGCACACAGCGGAATATGACCTCCACATTTAACCCTTCTGTGCAGTGAAACTTCCACATATACACACACTAGTGAACAGACACACTAGGGGGCAGTGAGACACCCACATATACACACACTAGTGAACAGACACACTAGGGGGCAGTGAGACACCCACATATACACACACTAGTGAACAGACACACTAGGGGGCAGTGAAACACCCACATATACACACACTAGTAAACACACACACTAGAGGGCAGTGAGCACACTTGCCCAGAGCGGTGGGCAGCCCTATCCACAGTGCCCAGGGAGCAGTTGGGGGTTAGGTGTCTTGCTCAAGGGTACTTCAGTCGTGTCCTGTTGGTCCAGGGGGTCGAACACATGTCACATTCATAAGTGTTGTTATTGTATTTTAAAATAACTTGCAGGTTGTATAATAGTATACATATACACGAGAAGCAAAAGTTATCTTAAGATGTTTCACTGAGTTGTTAAATGAAAAATAACATTAAATATTTTATGTGATCACATTCCCTATTTTCTAAATATACACTGAATATTCTGAAACTGCTGCCTGCAATGCAGAGAACAGCTTAAGCAGGTAATCATGCTGGCATATAAAATAAGTATTCATGGGAACAGCAAGTATAAATCAAGTCACACTGAAAAGTTCAAAGACTCACAGTACAACTGTCGCACAGAGCGAACAGTGAGAGAAGAGTGAGTACAACACCACCATATCAGTGTCACTGCTGTGCTTTGAATTATATAGTACCTGTTCTGTAGTGGTCCCATAGTTGTCCTGACCATTGAAGCATAGGCTAAATGGGAGCTAACAAAGTATATAGAGAAGCAGATGAACCACAGTCTGTAAGTGTAGAACTACAAAGTGCACCTACATGATAAGTGGAGCTAATTAGGAGAACAGATATTATAAAAAACAAAGAGGTGGTTTTAATGTTATGTGTATAATTCTATTCAAATTTAAGTGCAGTTAAAAAAATCAACACACCACACTGAAAGTTAAGGGACTGCAGCACATGTTCATGGCTAAGTTTACACACTGAAGTAACTTTTCATCTGATTGAACACCATGTGGAACAAACTGCTTATATCTGCAAGTCTCCACTCTGTATTCCATTAACTGTCCAGTCAGTACGCAATGATTTTATCCAGGCTTGTATTCATTATGTCATCACATATTGGAGAATATCCACATGTCAATTGCTTCCCACTGAAATCGCATACACTCAGCACACATAACCCGCAGCTCCAATCACAGGTTTGTATGAGTCAGCTACACTCTATCTGTTTACACCCAGGGTGATAAATTATGACTCCAGTTGTTTGTCTAGTTGTCACAGGAGGACCCCAATTATGGTCAACGTCGGTGTCAACATGGGTGTCCAGGGAGTCAGGGAGGGGAAAAGGGCACAAGGCGGCATCAAGTGTCAAACAAAACCTTTTCATTAGACTCAGACCAGGATAGGTTCTAGTGGCTTTATCAACAGAGCAGATAGATAAAAGAGGAATTGCTTTATAATGTGTACTTTTTTTCATTACCACATCAATGCTATATGTGCCTGTTACCATAGAGAGTGCCTAGAGTAGGCTGCAGTCAAGCAATTTAAGCAGTCAAGCTTAGTCATCAAATAGCTCAGTCATCAAATAGACCACAGGATGAGGGATCACCACTGAAAATAAGATCATAACCCTGAGGGATTCATTCAGACACATCCATCTCCTGGACATGAAGGTCAGACAGGAAAGAACCAGTTAATGGAAGTTAATGAGAGACGAAATGAAATCATTCCACAAATCTGGCGCGTTCATACACGAGCGCCTTAATGAGCAATCGCTGTAACTGATAGCTTCTCAGGTGTAGCCAATATCTTTCCAGGCCAATTGCTTATTCCATACTGTCCCACTAAAAGCCTTGGATCCTGGAGAAGAGTACATGATTTCTTAAGCTGGGTTGATTGATGGTGCAGCACTTCCACAAAGTGATTCAACAAATGAGAAATTTACGTGAGTCCTGTTAATGAGTTTAACAGCATGTGCCTTCAGAGATGTACCAAAGTTGTGGATCATTGGCTTAGGACTACAGACTGGAAATTGAGGGGTTACAGGTTCAAATTCTAAGTGGACCTTAGAGATCTTGACGCACCACTGGTCTGCATGTTTCCTTCGCTTACTCTGACTGTAACTTTTGTTAAACATTGCATGTCTGATTCTTCCCTCTTTGTAACCCATCAGAGACGTTTGCTCCAGAATAAAACAATGCTCACTGCGAGCAAAATTGGGTGGTATCTTGGACCAGGAAGAAAGTGAACAACAAAAAAAAGCTAAAAAGATCTCAAAACATCTAGAGAATAAACCACCACGCTGGCTTCCAGCAAAGAACATTAAGCTGTCATCACAGTTTGAACTTGGAAAACTGCAAACTGCAGCGGAGTGATGTGAAATATTAAGCATGGCTAAAAGAAATGAGAAGATGGCATCATTCCAGATTGTGGTTTATTTTCTTATGCATTCACGTTCAAAGTATTTCAGCTAATCATCTTCCTCGTCTTCTCCTTGAGAGGAAAAAAGGTCAAGATGAGGTCTAACCACTTGAGCGTGCAAACAGAGTAGGGGCAACTGTTCTTTAGATGAACTCATTGAGTGTCAAACAGATATGTTGGATCCTAGTCTAAATGACCACGGCAGGTCTGAATTACTGTGTGAAAACTGTGCATGAAGCGAATCAAGCCGTCTGGCAAAGTAACCGCACATTCTCCCCCAGACAACTCATCAGCGGGGGCCTGTCAATCTTTTTGCCTAAAAAATCACCCCCTTCTGGTGTGGCAGTGGGAGGTCGACAAAGAGAGGAGGGGGGTAATTGGAAGCAGGCGCAGAACCAGAGGTGCGCTTGCCAGTGAGATATTGGATTAATTTAGTTGGCGGAGCACACTCTGTCCCTGGAAGTTACTGAAAGGCAAGCACTGAGAATCAATGAGAAGAAACCGGCACATAACTGGTTCATAACCATAGAACATATGCAGAGGTCCATATCCTCAGGCTTATTACTTAGCAACTACATGGAAATCATACAAACTCAAAATGCTCACTTTTTTTCCTTACTTGTTTTATAACAATGTTGTGTTTTTTTGTTCTTTACTATGTAGTGTTGTAGAATCCAAGTCTCAGTATTAAGACCATTAATATCAAAGGGTTTTTTTTCTCTGTCCCAGAATCAACTGGACTCAAGAGATTGGAGAGATTTTTCTCATTTATTCCTCACCAGAAAAGCTGAACTCACACTGCACAAAACACTCTATCCATGCAGGTTCACTCAAAACAACATGCTGCACCAAACTGAGCTGCAGCTGTGCACTAAAATGTACACGGTAGGACATACACTGTCAGGACACTGCATGTATGCAGTTCAGTTTGTGAAAAAGAAAAAATGGGGGACACAAACAAGCTTTTTGTGTTTGTAAATAAGCTTGAGTTTATAAACAGGCTACAATCCCACAATGTATTACTGACTGAAAGGAATCTGCCAAGTCTGAAGGTTTAAAGTGACCACCAACTTTGTGACGACCTCTACCAGAGTCGGTAACACTTCTCTAAGCAGATCCTCCTTTTCACTGCCTCCTTGAATCATTTGGTCATTGGTGTGGCAGAGTACACTCATCTTACATCACCTGGGTATCTGTGTGTTGGTATTGGTGTGTTATTATAAATATTAAGGCAGTACTAATGGTGCTGTACTATTCTGACAGGTTGTTTCCTGTTTTAGAGACAGTCTTGGTCTAAAATAAAATGATAAAGTTGAAAAGTTAAAAGTGCGACCAAATATGAAGCTGGACAAAGGCTACTTAACAATAAAATTAAACCTAAAAAATGGAATTATTACTGAAATGTGTGTGTGTGTGTTTTTTTTTACAGAGATGGCTTAAACTGTGCTATTCAAGATTCAAGATTCAAGATTCAAGAGTTTTATTGTCATGTGTACAGCAGAACAGACAGTTACACTGTAATTCTTACTTTGCTGCTCCTCCATTCACCAATAGATTAAGATAACAAATAAAAGAAATAAAAAATATATATACAAAATATACAAACTATAACAATATAAGTTGAAGAATAAAAGTATTTTTATAGTTAAAGAATAAAAAATAAAAGTTATGTGTGCTTTTATGTGCAAGTATGAAGAGCAGCAGCCATAAAGTGCAAGTTGCAAGAAACAAATGTAAGATTCAAGAGTTTTATTGTCATATGTACAGCAGAACAGACAGTTACACTGTACAATGAAATTCTTACTTTGCTGCTCCTCCATTCACCAATAGATAAGATAACAAATAAAAGAAATAAAAAATATATATACAAAATATACAAAGTATAACAATATAAGTTGAAGTAGATAAAAATATTTTTATAGTTAAAGAATAAAAAATAAAAGTTATGTGTGCTTTTATGTGCAAGTATGAAGAGCAGCAGCCATAAAGTGCAAGTTGCAAGTAACGAATGTAAACAATAATGTTTGTGTGAGTAGTGAATGTAAACAGTATTCTGACAGTACAGTGAGTGTAAGGTGCAGTTTAAATCAGACCAGTTAAAACCAGTTCAGATAGGAGAGGTTAGAGAGGTAGTGCGTGAGGTGTTCAGAAGCCTGATGGCCTGTGAGTAGAAACTGTTTGTCAGTCTTGTGGTCCTGGACTTCACACTCCTGTAACGTCTGCCTGAAGGTAAACGTGTGAAGAGTGTGTGCTGGGGGTGTGTACTGTCCCTGATTATGTTGTGGGCCCTCCTGGTGACCCTGGTGTGGTAGATATTCTGCAGTGAGGGGAAGGCTGCTCCTGAGATGGACTGTGCAGTTTTGATCACACGCTGGAGAGCCTTTCTGTCCTGAGCAGTAGAGTTTCCATACCAGACGATGATGGAGCTGGTAAGAACACTCTCAATCATACTCCTGTAGAAGGTGCTGAGAATTTTGGTTGGCATACCAAATTTTCTCAGCCTTCTCAGAAAGTACAGTCGCTGCTGGGACTTCCTGATGATGATCTGAGTGTTGTGGGACCAGCTGAGATCCTCACTGATGTGAATGCCAAGAAACTTAAAGGTTTTCACCCTCTCTACCTCAGTCTCCCCTATGTACAGGGGTGTGTGTAGCTCTCGCTTCCTCCTTGGATCAACAATCATTTCCTTGGTCTTGTCTGCATTCAAGGAAAGATTGTTGTCATGACACCAGGCCACCAGCTCAGCCACCTCCTTCCTGTACGCTGTCTCTTCCCCACCAGTGATCAGTCCAATGACTGTAGTATCATCAGCAAATTTGATGATGCTGGTGTTGTTCTGGGAGGCCACGCAGTCGTATGTGAAGAGCGTGTACAGAAGGGGGCTCAGCACACAGCCTTGAGGGACCCCTGTGCTCACTGTTCTTGTGCTGGATGTGCAGCTGCCGACTCTGACTGACTGGGGTCTGTCTGTTAGAAAGTTCAGCACCCAGTTGCAGAGGGCTGGTGTCAGTCCTAGGGTGAGGAGCTTTTCTGAGAGTCTGTGTGGGGTGACCGTGTTGAACGCTGAACTGTAGTCAATAAAGAGCATTCTGACATATGTGTCCTTGCCCTCCAGGTGTGTGAGGGCTTTGTGAAGAGTAGCGTTGATTGCGTCGTCTGTAGACCGGTTCCGGCGGTATGCGAACTGTAAAGGATCTATAGTGTTGGGAATGGTCTTCTGGATGTGAGTCATGACTATCCTCTCGAAGCACTTCATCACGATTGAAGTGAGTGCAACAGGGCGATAGTCATTTAGGCATCTCACATTACTTTTCTTTGGGAGGGGCACGATGGTGGTGGTCTTAAAACAGGATGGCACAAAAGCTTGCGTGAGTGACAGATTGAATATGTCTACAAACACATCAGCCAGTTCTGATGAGCAAACCCTGAGCGCACGCCCGGGGATGTTGTCTGGGCCTGCTGCTCTGCGTGGGTTGATTCTCATCAGGTTCCTGCGCACATCCACTGTTGTTACAATGAGTGATGGGTTCTGTGTGCTCTCCTTGGCCGCAATGTCCTTCAGTTGGTCAAGGTTGAAGACATCGAAGCGAGCATAGAACTCATTCAGCTCATCAGGCAATGCAGAATGGCTGGTTGTGAGTGCCGTGCTTGTTTGTTGATGGTTGGTGATACGGTGCAGTCCTTGCCACATGCGCCGGGAGTCTGCTGTGGTGTAGTAGCCCTCCAGCTTCAGCCTGTACTGTCTCTTAGCTTCTCTGATAGATCTACGCAGGTCGTATCTAGACCTTTTGTAGTCATCAGCGTTGCCAGAGAGAAATGCAGTCTGGCGAGCACGTAGCATGGACCGAACTTCACCATTTATCCATGGTTTTTGGTTGGGGTACTTTATGCAGCGCTTTGAAGGGACAATGGTTTCAATGCAGCTGCTGATGTAACCAGTTACCCCAGAAGCATAGTCCTCTAGATCAACAGAACCATCCTCTCTCACAGCAGCAGTTCTAAACACATCCCAGTTTGTACTGTCAAAGCAGTCCTGAAGCACTGAATCAGTTTCTTCATTCCACACTTTAACAGTTTTACTCACTGGAAGTGACCGCTTGAGGAGTTGTCTGTATGATGGGTAGAGGAAGACGGAGATGTGATCGGACTGTCCGAAGTGTGGCCGAGGCACAGCTCTGTAGGCCCCCCTCACGTTGCTGTAGACTTGGTCAAGTAAGTTGTTCTCCCTCGTCGGGAAGCTCACGTGCTGATGGTACTTGGGGAGGACAGTCCTCAGGTTGCAATGATTAAAGTCGCCGGCAACAATAAACACGGCGTCCGGGTGCGCGGTCTCTTGTTTACTGATGACGTCATGCAGCAGCCCCAGTGCCGCAGCGGAGTTCGCGCGAGGCGGAATGTAAACAGCCAGAATAAACACACCGCTAAACTCTCTCGGCAGATAGTGTGGTCTGCACTTCACCATCAGCAGTTCTAAGTCCGCTAGACAAAGTTTTTCAACTGTCTTTACGTCTGAACACCACGCGTTGTTTACGTAAACACAGACACCGCCGCCTTTGTTCTTCCCCGACGCTGCCGTGCGGTCGCCGCGGTGAACGGAGTGAGTGTCTAGCTGGATCGCTGATTCTGGCGTGTTGCCAGAAAGCCAGGTTTCTGTGAAGACCAGAGCACAACATTCTCTGATCTCACGTTGAGCTGTTATTCTGGTTCTCAGCTCATCCAGCTTGTTTTCGAGGGAGCGAACATTAGCTAGCAACAGGCTAGGTAGCGGTGGCCGCGTAGCTCTCGCCTTTAGCCTAGCATGTAGCCCACCTCTCTTACCCCGCTTCCGTCTTGGCCGCTCTGTTTGTCGGCTGCGCCGCTCACCCGAGGCCGGTGCTGCTGGGCCTTGCGCGGAGCTGGTGAAGTGCGAGTGCGAGCGTAACAGAAAGCTGAAGTCAGAAAGGCTAAAGGTAAGTTCATGTCGAACTTTACCAATCTCCAGGAGTGCCTCTCTACTGTAGCTAAATGTTCCGGATGTATACTGTACATTTAAAATAAATACTAAAGACAAAATAAATAATAAATAACGTTGGCTTCCGGAGGAACACACAAAGACGTCTGCCACGGTGGGCGCCATCTTAGTCTTTATTGTAAACAATAATGTTCGTGTGAGTAGTGAATGTAAACAGTATTCTGACAGTACAGTGAGTGTAAGGTGCAGTTTAAATCAGACCAGTTAAAACCAGTTCTCTGCTGGGACTTCCTGATGATGATCTGAGTGTTGTGGGGCCAGCTGAGATCCTCACTGATGTGAATGCCAAGGAACTTAAAGGTTTTCAACCTCTCCACCTCAGTCTCCCCTATGTACAGGGGTGTGTGTAGCTCTCGCTTCCTCCTTGGATCAACAATCATTTCCTTGGTCTTGTCTGCATTCAAGGAAAGATTGTTGTCATGACACCAGGCCACCAGCTCAGCCACCTCCTTCCTGTACGCTGTCTCTTCCCCACCAGTGATCAGTCCAATGACTGTAGTATCATCAGCAAATTTGATGATGCTGGTGTTGTTCTGGAAGGCCACGCACTCGTAAGTGAAAAGCGTGTACAGAAGGGGGCTCAGCACACAGCCTTGAGGGACCCCTGTGCTCACTGTTCTTGTGCTGGATGTGCAGCTGCCGACTCTGACTGACTGGGGTTTGTCTGTTTGAAAGTTCAGCACCCAGTTGCAGAGGGCTGGTGTCAGTCCTAGGGTGAGGAGCTTTTCTGAGAGTCTGAGTGGGATGACCGTGTTGAATGCTGAACTGTAGTCAATAAAAAGCATTCTGACATATGTGTCCTTGCCTTCCAGGTGTGTGAGGGCTTTGTGAAGAGCAGCGTTGATTGCGTCGTCTGTAGACCGGTTCCGGCGGTACGCGAACTGTAAAGGATCTATTGTGTTGGGAATGGTCTTCTGGATGAGTCTTGACTATCCTCTCGAAGCACTTCATCACGATTGAAGTGAGTGCAACAGGGCGATAGTCATTTAGGCATCTCACATTACTTTTCTTTGGGAGGGGCACGATGGTGGTGGTCTTGAAACTATTTGCATCACCCGCATTTGACTCTTTCCTATAAGCTGCTTACCAGTTGAGGTAAACACAGCACAGCAAGCATATTAAATATATTTATTATTCACTAGATGTGAAAAGCTACTTAATTCCTATGTGCACAGTAGGTGCTGCAGGGTGGATATTTTGTGGTATAAGACCAATTGCAAACTGGTATCATGTTCAAGTTCTATTAGCAGATCAGCTTCATACGTGCAGGTGCTGGTAACCATGGAGACCAAGGGACCTCATGCATAAAGACCTCCTCATCAGTATGGGTCCTCTGTCAGACTATAAATAAATAAAGAAATAAACACTGACAACACCTGCACAAGGGTGCAAATGCACAGTTGGTCCACTGGGGGAGCCCACACCAACGTTTTTATCAATGGGTTAGACAGACAGTCAGTATATACATGTGTGTATGTTGGCTGATAGTTGCATTGTAGTTTTGAGCAAGGATTGTTTGGTGGACAATGCACATAAGTGATGTAGTAAGTTATTAGGGCTTATTTGTACTCATGAGAACATACACACCTTTAAAGCATGGATTTACAAACCACAGCATTGGCATTGTCTACCTTTCCCCACCACTGTCTGTTGCAATTGGTCACCCTTATAAAAAATAAGTACTTAAAAATAAAGTAATAAAATAAAATAAAGTAAAAAAATAAGTACTTCATTATGTTACGCAAGTATACTTAACAGCAATCATCTTAAGTAAAGCTGAAGTTTATTTCCCAAGTGTACTAATATCAATGTACTAGTAATAAACGTTTAAGTGTACTATTTAAAATCTTCTTTGGACAAAAATGACCCTTTTGTAGTTTATAAAAGTAAAATTTAGTTTATAAAAGAATATTTTTAAGTATATTTCAAGTGTAAGAGTACTAATCTTCATATACACAACTAATTTTCATCTTCGGTACTGCAACTACACTAAAAGTAAACTTCTAGCTATACTGTTAGTTTAGTAGTTCAAACAGCTTATTACAGATACACACCTAGGGACTGATTTGTCATCTCCAGTTCACCTGACTGCATGTCTTTGCTCTACGGGAGGAAGAAGAGCTCACAGTAAGCAATCTGGTCACTGTGGCTGAAAATAGAACCCAGAGAGAGGAATTATGTGGATGATGTTGAAACACACATGCACAAGTTTATGTGTCACATCAATGATGGTTTGATTTCGGTTGACGCATCAGTGCAGATCAATGGACTGCTAGTCATCAGGGTCACTAGGCCATGTTTATACTATAAAAGGAAAATCTCTTTGGAATGCAGACTCATGATGTGTGAGAAAGAGAAAATGTGAAAGATGAGTATCTAAAAGTTAAAATGATCCAGAGAAGTTTTATTTGAACCTTTAACTGGAATAGGCATGTCTTTCTCTAACTCCATGCAAGACCAGCCAGCAGCTCCTTGGCATCTGGACAGTGTATGTAATCGAAATACCCATTTAAAAATACACCACTACATGCATCATCAGCGCCACACATATCACCTCCCCTGCACACCGTGTCCTTTAGTACTTAGTGAAAAAATATCTATGCTGTCACAAATAAACTTCCTGCCTCTATTTTTGTTTTGCAACATAAATATTTTGACCAACATGCCTTTACATGACCCAGACAAGTTTCTGCATAATTCAGCCTATAAGATGCAAGCAAATGTTTTGTAGGGAAACATATTTTTTACAATGGTGGTAAATGGAACCAGGGGTTCCAAAGTGTACAACTCAAACATATTTGGTATTCAAATGACCTTTGAACCTATAGATCTCTACTGATTTTGTATATGTAATGGGGTAATTAGGGAATATTTATGCCATAACTGGATTTGACCAAAAGCTTATCTCATAGCTATTGTAAAACATTGGGTCGGGTATCAGGTGACATATCCCCAACCATTTTGTTTATTGACTTTCTGTTTCAGAGGCACTGAATGCTTCAGGGTGTCAGGTTTCTGTGACCAACATTGTGAGGAATTCTGATTTTTCTTCTCATTTCACATCAGACCACTCTGAATGAGTTTGTTTATGTCTTAAAGGAGCAATTTGCATACTTTAATACTCCAAACAATAGGGGGCAACACATCACCACATAGTTGTGGTGTCCACTCCATTGTAGAAAACAAGGAAATCCACAGTTTCTTCTCTTCAAAGCTTTACCAGCTATTTACCTTCCAGTCTAGTTCAATGTCCCCTTATTTACTTATATTGAGCTATCTCCAGCTGTGGAACACCAGTGTTAACTTATGCTTTGTATCATCTCTGCAACATGATGCATACATTATAACTGTTGTTTCGGTACATTCTGTTATTAATATAATAATGTTTAATATGAAGTTGTTTGTCTTGTGACAACAATGGCATCTGTCACTGAAGGAACTACTTTCTTAATGAATGACAGGGATATGTGGAGCCATATAAAAACCCTTTCCCCAAAAGAACCAGTTTTGTAAATAAGATGTGTGAATGCAAAGTAGAGGGGTTTTTAGGAGCCTTCAATTTCGGGCATCTATCTGCAATGCGTTTCAAGTACCACCGTAAAAGGCTGAAAACATGACAGTGTCGTGAGAACATGGAGAAGCCCATAAAAAATCATCACCATGACCAGCAAACGCAATCGACCGCACCCGGTAACTGTATACCAAAACTCTCACGAGCTTCACACATTCTCCATCAAAAAGAGAATTTTATCCAAAGAAAGCAGATCAATGCTACATCAAATTTTGGAGTTAAGCAACAGCTCTTACAGCCAGGAAAGTCTACAACTCAGCCAAAACCATAACAGGACAGACAGACAGGGAGAGAGAGAGAGAGAGAGAGAGAGAGAGAGAGAGAGAGAGGATAGGCCAGACAACCGTCGTCACTTTGTGGCTGTTTTTGATTGTTGTATGTGTTTCCGTAAAGCTGCTGACAGAGAGACCACGCAACAGCACATTAATATGCCTAGTGTTTTCTACAGAGGGACCTTTCCGGGTCCCTCAGAGTGTGCCAGGTACTGTTGCAGATAGCAACCCTCAGTCTGTGTTTTTAGTTTAACATAAGTCTAAGCATAGCACTATCCTTTATACCCCATTTTAATAAACCACTTCAAAATGCAGTCCCATAAAAACATATAGGCATTTGCATTTATGTTATGATCTATTTAAGGTTAGTAATGAGTTTTTTATACATTTGTATACATTACACACACCCTCGTATTTATGTATCTACGTATTTATGCATTAGTCCTAGTCCTAATAAGACCTTTAGTGCAACTACTCATTCATTTCCTCTTTTAAAACTTTGTGCTGTTGTATGTTGGACTCGTGTTTCTGTCTTGTTCATTTTATTTCTTTTCGTTTTTCGTTTGTTTTGTTTTTCTCTTTTGCTGTTATTATTCAGGTTTTTTATGATCTCCTGTAAAAATAATAATACATATTTTTGCAACTTATTTCAAAGTTGCTCCATAGCAGGTTCCACAGCAGGCTTCCCAGTGCTCCATTCCATTGACCCTCAGTGCTAGGCCTGTGCTGCTGGCCTCTGTGGCTGAACCAGACTCTATTCCTGGCCCCTAGCCCTTCGCAGGGTCCTGTTACCCTGTCCCCTGTTGACCTGTTTGTTAGACTGGCCTCCCCTCTGGACTTTTTGCTGGTTATGTCTTTGCGTTACAATATTTTCCTGTGCAGGATGTGTTAACTTTTCTGCTCAAACTGTTGAGAGCCTTTGAATAAACCACTACCAAATGTATTCAATCAAAAGAGTTATTGACAAAGGTAAATACTCTAATGTTGTGGTCCCTCTATTAAAAATACAGAAGTGAAGAATCACATATTTGTACACATCTTCTCAACAAATTCTCTTTTCCTCTCTCTCTCTCTCTCTCTCTCTCTCTCTCTCTCTCTATATATATATATATATATATATATATATATATATATATATATATATATATATATATATACACACACACACACATTGCATTTATGAAGGTGTGATGCATCTTATTATGTGGTTGCCGCTGCTGGTCTAACTGGGTTAGTAGGACAGCAGCATCTGCCTCTGCATCCCATTTAAACAGAGAAGGAAGTGATACCAATTCTCCAGTACATTTCTGCAAAATGACATTCCCGAAACCTATATAACAAACTGCAGAGTCTATTTACATCCACTGTCTTTTAAAGATTAACTTTCACATCCTGTTCTACGTGTAGAATACACAATGGATATAATTCAACACTTTGTTTCAGTAGCCATACAGGGTTTTGCCGGTTTTAAATGTTTTTCTTCAATAATGTGAGCAGAATATGTTTCAATGGTGTAATTCACAAAACTGGAAGCAAACTGAATTTTTGTCTTCATCTTGTGTGATCATTCAATGACCAATTGGTCAATAAAATAAAAGCATGCCTTGTATTAAAATTTAAAGTGTGTGTCTGCTTAGCTGGAGTGAAGTGAAAAGCCGTTGGTGATTGTGTGTTCTCGATGGGAATGAAAATAACAAATGGTTTCGCAGACTGTAGGATGCTGTGGTGAACCATTCTGACTGCAGCTGCTTTGTACGTGCCTACAAGCAAATGACTGTTTGATGTTTGTGTGAACCAGGAGATCGCACAGATCTCTTGAGAACAGAGGTGTAACAGTTTTAACTGTCCATTTGCACCTGACCAGCATGCTACTATTTTCTCACACATACAAGTAGGGTTGAACAATACGAAGATAATATCTAATTGTTGTAACATTGCAGTTACTTTGTATAAATTAAGGTTGACGCCTGTTTGCAATGTGGTAGAATGGCAGTTTTTTGTGGTTGTGTTATCATGTACACAGTGCATGGGTGTCAAGTTGCTACTTGTATGTTTAACCCATATACAGGCAATTCACAAGTTCTGTGCTATTGACTTAAAAGAATAGTTTGGTGAGAAATCTGTTGTGTGTGATATTCCGCTTAGCCTAAATGCAGTCAGACCAGAAACACAAATTTTAAGATGAAGAAATCTTTATATCCCTTGCAAAGAAGTTTATTTAAGTGTGCTATAAGTAAATTTCATTTAAACAGAGTACATTTTCAGTTTATTGCTATATACTTGTCAGTATTAACAAAGTATAATTGTGTTCAGTATATCACTGATAAGTAAACAGAAAAGTCTAAATATATTTGGCCTACTTGTATCTTTGATCGAGATACTTGAGAAATGTATAATTAAGTATTCTTGCCCTTTTCAAAAAGGCATCCAATACAATGTTTGTTTATTTTTGTGTGTGTGTCCACTGGTATGCATAATTAAAGTAAAAATAGTAGAATTGCAGTATATAACTTGCAAAGTGGCAAGAGGGTCTGGGTAACCAGATTTTTTTCTGTTTGTATGTTCTTCCAGTGTCTGTGTGGGTTTCCTCCCGTAGTGCAAAGACATGCAGTCAGGTGAACTGGAGATGATAAATAAGCTCCTAGATGTGTATGTGTCACAGGTTGGGGTTCGTGGAGCAGACGTGGTGAAGAAGGGAGGCAGGGAAAATAGAGAGCGGACACACATGCAAGCTTTAAACTGAACTAAGTTTTAATAAAGAACGAAAAAACAAAACAAAACACAAAGTACATAAACTACTGAAATAGAAACAAAACAAGAGATAAACAAATGAACTACACTGGCAAGCGGGCAGGATACAGAATTAAAGAAATACAGACTAACAAGGTTTTCAACAAAGACGAAAAGGAATAAATACACAGAATTACGAGAGGGAAACAACTGAGGAGACTAAGGATAAATGAGGTACAGGTGAGACAGGCGGGGCAAGGGAGCACATGACCAAAACAGAAACACATGGGAATGACAGGATATAAACACAGGCAGGCATGACAGTATGTGTAACAAGCTTTTTTTAAAGATGAATAAAGTAGTTAACTAACAGTATAGCTAGATGTTTACTTTTAGCGTAGTTGCAGTACCAGTATGATGTAAACTAGATGTGTACTTGAAGATTTGTACTCCTACACTTAAAATATACTTTTAGTTTAAGTATACTTTTATAAGCTAAATATTACTTTTAGAAACTAAAAGGCTAATTAGACTACTTAGAAGTATTTAAATAGTACACATACAAGTCCTCTACTAGTACATTGATATTAGTGTACTTAACACACAAAGTACACTTGGGAAAAACTTAATCTTTACTTAAGTTTACTTAATAAAATGAGCTTTAAGTACTAATTTTTTGTAAAGGATATTTGCTTCAAATTTCATGGCTAGACTGGCACCAGTGCAAATTTTTCCTGGCTCTAAAATTTACAGTGATCCATTTTTAAGGATACTTCGTTCAGCTATTCAGAGAAGCCTTTTCTAGAAAGTCATACTGTGCTCTAAAACGCATTAACTAGATGACCTGGATGCAGTCTGAGGGGGCCCAGAGAGGTTTTGAGTCTGCATTTTCTGTAATTGCAGAGAAGACCTTATTCAGGCCTAGGTACAAGCCAAAAGGCTACGTGCTGATAATAAACTGCTAATTGTCAATACCTTCACATAAGCAGTGATATATAATAACATCTGTGCTCAAGTATGCAGAGCACAGCTGTCTAACCCACAGCTAAACTCTTGACCTCGACACTAAAAAGGCACAACTTTGTCAAGTATGTAGTTTCACGCTGGCAGACAGTGAGAAAACCTCAATCTCTCTGTTTCCGTTTTCTCGTGTTCACTCTGCTCACCTATCTTTGAATTTGCACTTCAAAAAGAATATTTCTGCTTATGCAGATCTTATGGTATGTAGGCCATGTTCACTGTGTTGGAACAGAAGCTGCAGATCAAGAAACATTTGCTGATGACAGTGCATTTGCTGATGACAGTTCTGCAGCAAAAACAGACATCTCCTGTTAATGTTTGTTCCACTGTGCCTCATGTTTACAGTTCTTGGATACCTCTTTTCTTTCACCTTATGAAAATCACAAAATCAAATACTGGAGTGACTTCCAGTATTTGACACAGTGAAAGATGCTCAAACCATCTAGAAATACATCATGATAAAGAACTTTGCTTCATCATTATTGTAACTTCCCAGTAGCTCAAGGCCAGTCAGACAATCTGCATATCAGGCTCATCTGTGTTAAAATAGGGTCCAAAGGGATGCAGTGCGTTAGATCTCTAGGATAGTCAATCTTTCAGTTTAGAAAGATGTAATATGATTCAGTCTATGCCAGCAGGTGGCAGTAAATACCACCTTACTTTGTTAATATGCACTCTTTAAACGGTATGTACAAGGGCTATGCTCACACCTCAACATTCCTCTGCTAGGTAACAGGAGAAATATTATGTGAAATGTTTTCAAAGCTGTTCCCAGCCAAACTCCTCTGCTCTACTCTATCTTTCTATGCATGCTTTCCAGCTTTTGGGTGAATCAATTGTAATTGAAACAGTCCACAGGAAGCCAAATGCATAAAATTAGACTTGTTTATGGTTGACTTCTATTGCTGCATGATCAGTCAAGGCATATGTAGTGTCTAAACTTTACTTGGTTCGTTTTCCCTGAGGCTAATGAATGTTACCTCAAACAGGTTTGAACTGTTATTCTGCATTAACGTCCTTATGTGGTTTCAGACTTCATTTCATATATTGTTATCTGGAAAGAAACAAAACACCACTTCTGCAACCACTACTGCTGCTGCTATTACTGCTACATTTTTAGATGACAGTATGTCATACATTATAAGTGCGGGACATGTTTTTGCAGTGCCTTAGCTTAAAGCAAGTGTGTGATGATTCCAAATCATCTGGATGTTTGTGCAATACATGGACGATAACATTAATTTGGCTCTCTCATACATCCTTCAACACTGCAACTGGTGCTGTCTGTAGACTTTAGCTCTGCTTTGGACACCATAATTCCTGACCTTCTAATGGATAAAATGTGGCAGATTAATGCCTTACCATCTGGTAATGTATCCACAATGCCTCTGCACTGGTGTTCCACAGTTCCGTTCTCTCTCATGCTCTGCTTTCTCTACACCAGTGACTGTAGTTCAAACAGTGACTCTGCTAAACTTAAGTTGGCAGATGAAACAACTCAGCTCGCATGTAATATTGTATTTCTACCAGAAGGACTCAGGAGGCAGGAATAAAGGAAGATCATTTTAATCCTCTATACAATTTTACAATTTGAAGGTAAAAATCATTTAGAAACAAAAGCGTCTTTGACGTAGGGTGTGTTCCAGGTCTTTGAACGTTAAGACACTTGCAGATTACAACTCTTGGTTGGTCTCATCTCAAACAATGAAAAGTCCATGTACTGCAGGTATTATGGTGCGGAGCTAACAACCTGGAGCTTAACACGCCAAAAAGCAGTGGAGGTGACCACTGACTTCAAAAAGAAACCCACCACCACCAGAAATACATGGCTACAGACACAGCATGCAGTTATAAAGAAGGCCCAGCAGAGCTTGTATTTCCTCCAACAGCTCATGTCATTTGAACTGCCTTTAAGCACTGCTGGTCAAGTTCTAAACTGCCATAATACAGTATATCATCGCATGGTGCGAAGTGCAGAGAAGATCATCATCTGCCAGATCTCCACCCTCAAAGACATTTACCCATTAAGAATGAAAAAGAAGGTGTGGAAAATGGTCCCACTCCTCTTACAGTTTCCACGTCAGCAGAGACCAAGAGTAAGAGCCGTCAAGACTCGGACCAGCCACCACCTCCATAGCTTCTTTCCCCAGAACATCACCTTCCTGAACAAGGAGCTTCTTCTCACATCCCTCTATTATTCCTCACACTGTTATGTACAGAACCACTATATATATTAGACTTAATATTATGTTTACACTAGCTTACTGTTTTAAGAAAAAGTATCTACAGTAGACTAGTGCACACTAGTGCAGGCATACTCCAATCTGATGTGCTTATTTAAGATCAGAGTTTATTTTTGCCGGAAAGACTAAGGAGGCAGGACTGAAGGTAATAATTTTAATTCTCTATATGATTTTACATATGGAAGCATAACAATTAAAGAGTCTTTGCCGTAGCCCTGTCCTGGTTCCAGATCTTGGAGTGTCAAGACCCTTGCAAATGTTGGCACGCCCTAGGCAACTGGACAGAGCCAAACTGGTGGTACATCAAAACGTCAGCACCTGAAGCAGCAGAAGGGATATGCAGGAGATGAAACCAAGTGATTGGTCAGGAGTAATAAGGGAATGAATGACGTAACATTAGGGTCTTCCTGGAAGAACTTTCGCTAAAGCTTCCTAATTTCTTTTGTAAAAAATGAACATAGATTTATTACCCTAGAAGTAACTAATAGCACTAGCTCAAACTTCTTTTTTGTAAGGCAAGCAGACGTCAGATATCAAACATGTCGACTGCATCTGCAAATGATATATTATGTTAATTTGCATTTCTGCATAAGTCGTCTCACGTTAGCTCTACAACACACTTCCAAAAAGCTACCGACAATTAGTTTTACTGTCACAGGTCACAGTTTTACTGTCACAGGTCACAAGTAAGTAAGTAAGTAACTAATATTTTTAGCAATTTTCTTATCTCTGAAACAGCTGAGCTGTTTGAATAGTCAAATCAGGCTGGGCCACATCAGTAACCATTTACTTTGGGCTATTAATCAACAATACTGTCCCTGGCTGGAATGGACAGTTAGTAATCACCACAAGCTCGTTGGGGACCGGCTTTCAGCAGCTCATCAGCAAACCACCAACAAGTAACCATGGCGACAGCAGAGCATGACCGATTCCCTGCAGTAATCACCAGGCCGCCGTATCTGATTGAGCGTCAAGCTCAATTGTGTGTTAATAATGTAAGACAGGAAAGGGCCCATCTGTACTGAGGTCAGTGCTGAACCCAAAGCCATCCATCAGCTGACAGGGAAGAAGTTTGTATTGTACAGCTGAAAGACAGCGGAGGACCACCGCAGACACCACAGTGTCATACATATGGTCAGTTAGAGGAACATGACTAATGAGGGGGAAGCATGACCGAGCAGACTGAAACAGAAACTGGAATGGTAAGGGGAAGTGAGGGGCGAAGTGGGTGAGTGGGGTGGGGTGGACAATCCAAAATCTGCAGCAGTCTCTGTGCATTTGAAGATCTAATTATTTTGCATTATTTTTAAGACATTTCATTTTTCTTTTTATTCCTTATACACATTAATATAAGTGGACTTGAATAGAAATACCAACGCTATATTGTGTTTTGCATCATATATATTATTTTGGAATTTCAATTGACTCAGAATTTAGACAAAAATGTTTGAATGACCATATGGTTGATTTAATTATTATAGGTAATGCAAACACATTCAAACACGGCTTTAAACAGTATATATATATATATATATATATATATATATATATATATATATATATATATATATATATATATATATATATATATATATATAGCATCCAAGTGCAAAATACATTATTATTTACATAAAGTGCAAAAGAGAAATGACTAACAATTTAAGGTTATTGTACATGTGGTAAATATATATAATATAAATTACTATACATATATACACATATACTCATATATATATATATATATATATATATATATATATATATATATATATATATATATATATAATATTTAACCATCTGTTTAGCCTACAGCGGTTTATCCCCCGTAAGACCACAACAATGTTACACATGGGCCTCAGGGAAAAACTCTAAATAATGTAGAATGTGGGCGCTTTAATTGTAGCACTTGACTTAGGATGAACATCTAAAGGTAGCCTACTGTCCTCAAACTACAAAAACACTCCCCACTGAGGGAAATACACAGCTATCACAACACACAATGTGAGTGTGTACTGTTTCAGGTTGGATATATTATTATCTCGAAATATAATAACTGGTATATACAAAATATTAAATCATACATAAAACAAAGTTTGTAAGAGTATGTCTAGCAGCTTCTTAAAATGTGTGACAGGCTTTGGTACTTTTTCGGGGGTGTGACACAGGCAGTGTCTTGCTTGAAGAGAGAGTGAAGCAGAGAGAGAGAGAGAGAGAGAGAGAGACAGAGAGAGAGAGAAGTATAAAATAGGGGAATTCTTCATTCAAATGAAGCATTGTATGCTTTTCAAATGAATGGGTGTGTACATGCTCTCTCCACACTTCCCTGAATCCCCTGGGAAGCCAATTTGAATGAATTGTGAAACTTCATTTGAATGAGCTGATCATCTATTACATGTAAAGTATATGCATTTACACAGATAAATACCCCAAAAATACCCAAGATATTGGCATGTACGCTCTTCACATCAAAGGTACAAATGCAAAATGCAGTGTTCCTAGACATTTTACAGTCCATTCCACAGATAATATTCAACACATATTATTGGTTTGGCGTTGATAGCCTTAACAACAGTCACTAAATGATATTCACACAGTGCAAACTAGAAAAGTGCAATTCCTGAAGAAAACGCAGGATGGCTGTGCAGCTTAAGCAGTGCAAGGAAAGTTGGATGAGTAAACGACAAGTAGGGGAGTGCAGGTCAGTGTTCTTGGGGATCTGCCCTGAGTGAGTACATGCAGTTTGGTGGCTTTTGTGGTTGCGGGTCTGCCCTGAATCAGTGTATGTGAAACAGTGTCTGTCGGTTGAGCAGAAGTTCAGTAGATTGGTGTGCAGTTTTCCATCCTATTCATTTGCTATGGGAAAACAATTTAGAAAGAAATTTGTTGTTATCCGGAATCCGTGCATCTGATCAAAAAGCTGTATAAAAGACCCAAATACACAATCAGATGATATTTCAAAAACTAAAGAATGAGTTAATGGCGAAGGTCTGGCAGAAAGCAAAAAACAAATAACTATATAATTGTGCAACTATAATAAAGGAATGTATTAACTGTTCTAGATTATCTAGAATGCATGACAAGCAGATGTAACTGAAGTTAAATGCCAAGTTTAACTTCAGTTATGTTCAAGTGCCTTTGCAATTGCACCTGTGTAATAAAATAAAGTGTAATTCTCCAACATTAGAATTATCTATTAAAATATTATCAGTATACCCCTGTGGACACTTGCCATGAGCATTAGGTCATTGTTTTTTTGTAGATTTTGCAAATTAGTTGTGTTTATGCCCTTTAAAGTTTAAACATCTTCAAAATTATGCAAACCTTCTAGAAAGAATCCTAAATTTAGTGTAGAAACCTTTACATTATGTGCCGGTTCTTTGAAAGCCCTTATACTCCAGGCTTTTTTACATATTAAGTCTTATTATAATAATTATTATTATTATTAAAGAACCTATTTAAAGAAACTCTTCCTTATAATTACACCAAAGGAATAGACCAGGCCACATGGTGTACTCATTATTACACTTTCATGTACCTTCTATGGAAGCTATGAACTGCAAAAACATCTTGTTTTGAATACATTGTTTCAGTCATGTAAGGAATTATTTACATATATTTACCTGTTCACCATAAAGCGGCTTAGCTTGGTCTATTTAGCCTACAACAGATTCCTATGCCCCTTCATCTTCCTGCGGTTTAGCCCTGCTCATGCAGCCGACAGCGGTTTAGCCACTACACAATCAGCCTGTATCAGTTTAGCCCCACCTATTCGAGATAAAGTTATAAACATTGTTTCAGGCTGGACTGGTTTATGAGCAAGGAATAATACAGAGCATTCAATCAGATAAAAGCTAATTTACATACATCAGTCTTAAGGGTTTGAAAATCATTATAAGAATAAAAAAATATGTCAAATAAACCAGTCAAATTTTTTAAAGATAGAGATAATATGATAGAGTGATAAGCACTGAGATACAGACAAAACACCTCTCAAATGCAACCCAAACAAACCTAAGCACACACAATAACTAGACCGCGACACCCATACACACACACTGCACCCGCCCTCGAGCAAGGTGCTACTTCGATAGCGTCTAGAAGGCCAGTCAAATGGACTTTGACCCAGTCTACACACAGAAAGCAATGATAACACTGTGAAGAAACATTCCTCAGATGGCTTAGTTTCGACTAACCTCACCCTCATACTCACTTTGCCGTATCACTGTATCTGAGGGAAGTCTGAGTGACAGATTCAGCAGCATTTTTGCCCCTATGTCTGTGTTTAGCTATGGGTTGGTAGGGTTATTTCATGAGGGCAGTCTTAACCTCTACTTATAAACAACCATCTGGATTCCCCCAGACGCCAAGCCACAAAGGCTGGCACAGTGAGAGGCGGAGAGCTGAGAGCAACAAAGACGACGACCTGTCTGCGCTTTGCTTTCTGGAGGCCATTCGCCATCTGTGCCTACTAACATCTGTTAATAACTGGCTGGGATTAAAGTGCTTTATATTGCTTTATATTATATTTATGTTACATATTATATATGGTGCTCTGTATTATATTATATATTACAGTTGTATATTTATATTATTTATATACCACGGGTTTAATTCAATACACCTTTATTTCTTTATTTCTACCAATCTATCATTTTACTTAGTTTCAGATATTTTTACTTATTTATTTGGTCATTTTATCACTTGAAATGATCGTACTGCACTAGATTCCTGCCGTCTACAAAAGCTTTCTGTTGCGGATTCAGCGCCAATGTCTAGGAATTCTGTAAATGCGCTGGGTTCATTGACAGGGTGCTGTAAAACAGTCGACTCCATTATTCAGACGGGGACTCTGTGGCCTCAAACAGCTATAAAACCGCTGCCCAGTGCAGCAAATAGAACTAGCCTCATGAAGGAACCTCCAGTTCCTTTAGTCTTCTTTCTGTTTAACTAAGGCGTCTGTCCTTCTCCCGCTCTATGTGTGTGTGTGTCTATGTGTGTGTGTGTGAAAAGAGAGGGAGAGTGTTTGTGGGAATATAAACATTACATTAGTGGTTTTAAAGCTGTAGAAAAGTAACATCCAGGCAGAAAACAAGGCACACATTCTTATTGGCTATACTCTTAATGTATGTAGATTATAGAGTAATGTTTTACACTCTACAGGGTTAATAGTGATTAAGATTGATAAATATACCCATCATTTTGCACTTTTATTAGTCTGTCAAAAGAAAGTTGATTTCTCAGTGTTCTCAGTGTTTCTCGACTGGATCTTCAAATTCACTTGAAGTTCACTGTCTCAGTGCAGGAGTTTGACACTGAGACAAAAAAGGGGAAAACAATTAAATAATAAAATTCTAAATAAAATATGTTTTAGATTTTTTAAAATGACTCTGTTGGTCATGGTTGACTATATTTCAATATTTATTCATGATAAGGTGTGGCTTAAACGGCGGTTATGTATGTGATTTTAGTGAATAAATGATTGTTGCACTAAATATAAGAGCTGTTCTCAAATTGTTGTTTTGCACCAAAACACATTCGGCAGCCTTAAACTACTCGTCCCACCTTTTCACCCTGGATTGTATGTACATATACAACAGGCCAAAAGTCTGACACCACTTTGAAAGTTTAAGGTCTTTTTTACTTGGAAATAAAAGAACATTTGAAAACATTTAAAGCAGAATCATGATAAGTAAAATTCGAGATTCTTTTTTTGTTCTTCATTTACTGCTTTTTTTCCATTGAAACGCATGTTCAAGCAACATGTGTTGAGATCAGATTGTGGTATATTCTTTAGAGGCTTTTTTACAAAGTCCATGCCTGCTTGAGTGCACTCTAAAGACAAATACTGTGAAATACTGAAGTTGATGTTACAATTTCATGTTAAAATTGTTATGCTGTAATGAAAATATTTCTTTTAAATGAAAAAGCAGTGTAATAAAGAATAATTATGGCTGCTGGTGGCTCAGAGGACCTGAGCACATAGAGCAAGAAACAGCCCTGTTTGCACTGTGTCTGTGTCTGGGCTAGCATGATTTCGGGACTATATCCTTGCTGTCCAAAGACAAACATGTATCTGCATTTTCTTCTGCTGTTTACAATGTTTCATGGTTATGGTTTATGGTTTATAATTTCATGGTTTAATTTCATGGTTAATAGACCAAAAGAAATGCCCAAAAAATAGCTTGACTTACATTGAAAGTAAAGACCGTTTTTGTCCTCTCCTGTAAAGTTGGCATGTTGGAGATACTTGTTCTTCTTTGGACAGTAACGATATGTGTGAATGTTTAGTCATCATACCTGCGTCTTCCTTTTTTCGCTTGTGGGATCTCACTGTCTCATGTCTCTTTGCTTTCACTTTACAATAACCGAGACAGCTACCACTCTATACATAGCTTTAAAGCTTACAGTATCTCATCCCCATATATGCACATATATCATATCGTAAGCACTTTACTATCATTTATTATCATTATTTAAGTTGAAGTGACTGTTGACATGCCAGTAGTCAAATACCTTTCACTGGCAGAAAAGTGAGCCTCATCAAACACATGCCAACACCCACACAGTCTAACAGATAGGTTTCTTTCCACTGTCCAACCCCCTCTGTGTGTGAAAGGCACAGACGAGGCTTTGTCAGCTTTCAACCTCACAGCCTGTAACAGCAGCTGAGGAGCACAGCAAGCCAGGTGCTCTAACTGATGAACACACACACACTCCCTCTCTCTCTCTCACCCACCCTCAGTGTCCTTTCATGGCTTGTAGCTCATTACCAAGAAGGTTTGTGGGATATTTGAGTGTTTCTGCTACTACAAGCAGAAGAATTTCATGTCCCAGTAGATTTTCAGAAATAAGCACAGCAAACAAAATATTAATGCCACACAATTTCTCACATAAGCAGTTATAGCTAAAATATAAGGTAATGGGATTTCTGAAACATACTTGGGGCAAAATACCTTTTTTTAACCCTTTGATGCACACATTATTTGCATTATTATTTTATTTTTTCATTAAAAATCATTTTTTGTGTCACTGTCCTTCTAACACACAACATGAGTGACAGAGAATGCTTATGTATTCACTATGGAATTTGATAGGAACTATCGACATTTGGAAATATTTGCAGTCAGAAACATATTTACAAATACTACTTTTTGTTCATGAAGTAAATAAATAAGAATTAAAATAATGATTTGATATCAAAAACAGGATTTTTAATGAAGACTTGGCACATTAAATAATGAATAGATTAGATTTACCAAAGAGATACTCAGCAATACATAAAAAACAATCGACACATATTGGAATAGGTACTGTTAATCTGACATTTTTACATTACATATATATGTCTGTCCCACGTTTATGTTTTACCTCACTGACCAAAAAAAGCTGACAAACATTTTCAAAGACAAACAGACATGCTTTTGATGTACTAAAATAACATTTTTAAGGTCAGACCCTGATGTTGGACAAGAAGGCCTGGCTCAGAATTGATGCACCAATTCATCCCAAAGGTGTTTCAATAATTAATTTTCAGTTCCAATTCTAGTGAGTTTCTCCACTGGGAACTTGTCAAACCACGTTTTTACTCACTTTGTGCAGAAGACACATGGTGCAGTAAACACTAACACACTAGTGAACACATACTCTATGGGCAGTGAAACACACACTAGTGAACACACACACTAGGGGCAGTGAAACACCCACATACACACACACTAGTGAACACACACAGTGAATGTGTGTTTGTATGTCTAAACAGTCTAAACAGTTCCAGATCATTATCCCTCCTTCACCAAATTTTACTGTTGACACTGTGCAACCCTGGTTCTCTGGATCATAAGTGATGTATCTCAGTGTGGGACGTGTTTGCCATTTACTGCACAAAAAATTTTAGGCACTAAGGAATGTTATTTCAAATCCAGCCAGGGAGCATTTACTTGCTCAGCAAAACACTTTATTTTTTTAATATTCTAATAGTATTAATGCTGTACGTAGTAATGTATGTAAACCACTCTATGTGGTTAAAGTCTGTCATATTATGCATTTTAAACCTAAAACAGCTATTATGGCACTATTATGGGAATTGTGAGTTATTTTTGTAAACCTATGGTATGCTTATGTCATAAAAACTACACTGAGCTTACATTGAGGTTTTGTCCACAAACTCTTTATTATTTGAACTATTTATTATTTGAGCTTACTTCACCACAGCGCGTACTTTCCACCCACAGCAGCTCCTCCCCCTCCAAAAACACCTCTCCACCCCCTTCAACACCCCCCACCCCACCCTCACAAACACACTTGCGGCTCGGGGCGGTCAGCTGCGCGCGCACACCTTACGCATGCTGACAGCTAGTCCTTTTCACGGCGACTTCGCTCTCAAGGCGGCGGTTTTTAGACTGAGGAACTCAAAGTTTCTTACACGAATCGCGTGAAAAAAACGCGAAAATACCCTTTTTTTCAGCGACAGTTCGCGAAGTCACACATAAGCGCGGACTCTCCGCGCGCGTGAGACGGTTATGCGTTACGTCGGCTGTGAATGAGTTTTCGACTCAGTGTGTTTTACGTGTGATTTCTGACAGAGCATCTGTCTTCGTTAGGGTGAAAGATTGAATTTTTATAGTCACGCAGCGACGAGGACACACCTGGACTGACGGACAGTCGAGTTTGTCTAAGAATCTACTTCACTCCAGGTAAGCGGCTTTAACATGAGTTAACTAGAGGCTTTTTTGGTTGGCTTGGGCGCGTTTAGGAGTCTAACAGTAAAACCTTCTTCATTAAAGAGTATTTAAATATGTTTCAGAATTAAAATCCATATTTATGTGCTTTTTAACTTTATTTTACTGGTTTTGTACTGTGACTCTGAGGTTATGTGGTTATTTCTTAAGAATAACACATAATCGAATGTTGGCTACCTTTATATGAATGGCTGTTTAACAGCAAGTGAGCAGTGATAAAGAATCTATTTGGAGATTCTAGAGTCACTTTTTGGAGGTAAATGCATTCATAGAAGACTAAACAAACCATATATAGACCCATTCTGCTAAGTGCATCTCTCTATCAGTGAATTCATTTTCAGAAGAAAAACATGGACACATTAACTTTGTAGCACTATGTTTTACTGATGGAATGTGGTTTAGTATAATTTAGGGGGAACAACTGTGATTACATGGAGAATGAATGTTGGCCTAGACCTAGAACATTTCTTTTTTCTCTTCTCTTTGTGTAAAATGAGATTTCTGGCACTGTAGAAAAATCCCCTAAGAAGCTGCGGGGCTCAGAGAGTTCCCCGTGTAAAGCCTGAAAAGACAAACGTGATCTCTTCCTCTATTCATTCTTCATGTATTGGGAAGTATGCACCTTTGTACGTGTGCAATGTTTGCAAACCAGGCTCGGAGATGTTTGAGGAAATTGGAGCGCAGGTGGAGGAGCTGCAGACGCATATTTACTCTGAGGCTATGAATAAATCAAAAGAGACCCTGAGCCTGCCTTGTCTCCAGAGTGTGCATGCTCGAATGAAAGGCGCCTGCGTCACCCTGGTAACCCTTGCAGGACCTCGATCAATACGTCTCAACAGAAAAGAATGCTCCCCACAGCTATCTTCTCTTTCATAGATGGCTGAGCAATTCACCGAACTCATGCTTATTGAACCGCACATTCAGTTTTGGGTCACATTAGGGGCCAGGCAGCACAGACATGGCTCAGAAACATTTACCAGAATTTTGACATAACACAACAGAAAACCTTTGACAGCTGTTTCTGAGCTGGGACCATATCATGCATAGACTGAAGGTATAAGAAGTGTTTCTGTCTGGAATGACATACACGACTCTTGAAGGTACAATATGACTGCTAAGGCAGTGTTTCTCAGTCCTGTGGTTCCTTTATGATCTATATTGTTGCTCCAGTCTAACTCACAAAATATCTTTATCCCAGCTGAGTTGGGAAAATGACCGCATAAAAAGGAATTTTGATTGTTTTAAAACACACTAATGCAAAAGTGATGTAGGATATAACACTTTTAAGACAACCTACTGCTCCTACAGTTTGCTTGCACTGCAGCATTTTAGCATGTTTTTGAGTCTTTTCAGTTGCTTTGGTTTTCCTGTTTAAACCACTCAGATGCTATTGCTTGTCTCCACCGCGGAGCAGAATATCAAAGCCATCTGATGCCTTCTGTTAAATGTAAATCCTACTCAATAATAAAGCCAATGAGCCTTTGTTTTTTCTGTCCATCTGTGATGTAAGAAGGCAAGGCCACAACAGCCAAGCCTCTTTTCTACTA
This sequence comes from Megaleporinus macrocephalus, assembly GCA_021613375.1. Lineage (NCBI taxonomy): Eukaryota > Metazoa > Chordata > Actinopteri > Characiformes > Anostomidae > Megaleporinus > Megaleporinus macrocephalus. Next base: position 19,038,535 of record CM038721.1, on the reverse strand, counting down.
TGCATTCCTGCAGGCTTTGTCAGACAAAACAATGCAGTGCTAAAAGCTCTAGCTCTGTGTTTCTAAGCACTGGTCCTGGAGGCCCACTGTCCTGCAAATTTAGTGCTTGTCCTACTTTAACACAACCACATTAACCTAATATTGGGCTGTTAATGAGCTGATTGGTTGGTTTAGGTGAGTTGGGAGTGAGGAAAACACCAAGGTTGAGAAATACAGCTACAGCTCCTCTGACTGACGCATGCATTGCAGTAATCAATTTGCACGCCTTCATGCTTGACAGCCTGCATGTCTTGAATCATCATGAGAAACTCTTGTAGGCCTGAGTGAACCATGCTCAAAAGATGAAAAGATGCACCGAGAGGTTGTGTTATGCCACAGAACAAAGAATATAGGTGCTAAATCTAAACTATGGGTGGAGGGTGTGAAGTTGACTGAGCAAAATTAGTTATATCGTGTTAGTGTGGGAAACACAAAAGGATAGAGTTACCAATTTGTTATTTATTTTTTACTCAACATTTTGTGGGTGGCCTGTTTCTTTTTCTGTTTCGTTTAAGGCAAATGCACTTGCTCACATACAGTACGTGTACGCACTCTCGCAGTCTGTCTCCATGGCAGTTGAAGAAATGAAAAGGGACATTCTTTCAAAGAGGCCCACATAGCTCGAACAATGGATGGCAGAGAGAAAGAAAGAGGGAGGGCTTGAGGTTCAGGCCCACCCTTCTCAAACAGCCCAGAGGAACTGGGCACTCTCTGTGCAGGAGATAAGCACGAGCTGTGTTGAGGCCTCTTACAGAAACACATACTTGCAGAGTTGAAATTAAAGTAGCATTGATTATCATTTACGTGGAGCTGCTGTGCTATGAGCTTAAGCTGAAACCAGTTATTTCAGGTTGCCGCCACAGTGAGTTGTTCCAGCACTAAATACAAATCGTAGCAGTGCTGGTGAAGTTTTAAGGGCAAATATTTGACTGGTTAAGGGATTTAAGTTCCAGGAGGCTCCATAGTGACTTATGTCCCTCCTTGGCAGTGTTTTTCTACACAGCTTGCTCTCTCATACTGAACCACTCTTAAATGTAGAAGAACTATGTGGGAATATGGTCTAAAGCGCATGAGTCACTTTCTCCTTCTGTCTGCAGGTGTTGTGTACTGCACAGTGTCAGTCATTGCATGTTTCTGCATGTCTGTGTGTAAGAAGCCTTTGAATGTGAGAAAACCACTGAAATGTGTGAATATTTTTCTGCTGATTTCTTGATTGTAGAGCAGCATGGCATTGCAGTTCAGTACATGCTTTAGTAGAGTTCATCAGGACCTTTTCACATTATTGTGAAAGAACATGTGCTCATGCATGGATAGAAGTAAATCAGTCTCTAAGCCTCAGTGAATCCCATCTTTTATCACGGAAACCATGAGCCATGGTAATGCAGTTATCTGAACTACAACACACTGAGTCAAAGATAGGTGGGGAAATTAAAGGATAGTTTGGTATTGTTGCCTGTAAAGGCATGTTGTCTAAATGCTATAATGGATGCTGTGTTGAGATTTTTTAAGAAAAAAGGCAAGAGTTTAAAGATAAGCTTTAACAATTCCAAATATGTCTGATTTCAAATGGAAAAAAATCTAAATTATTTAAAATAAAAATATAATGGGTAGATATTTGTTTAATATATACAGCATGTTAAGTCATTAATCATTTACCTTGGAACTAAATACAGCCATGATCAAAAGTTAAAGCATGACTGACCTTGTCCTATGAAAGTGAGTCCTTTTGGCACAAATTATGTTTACACATTTATGCATTTTGAGAACAATAAGCCTCATCCACCACTACCAGCTTACTGAAATATGTTCTTGTTGAAGGTCCTATATGACTATGTCAGATTGATAATGTGTTTACAAACTGCAGATTCTGTGCTTACCTAAAAGAAAATTGAAAATCACACATAAGTAAACATTAGTAAAAGACACAATCTTTGTGAAAATTGTGGGTTTAAAAAAAAACATCCTCCTTAGAAATGGTTGCTAGGTGAGGGCCAATACACTTACTTCTAAAACTGTGTAGCTAGGTCACAGCCAAATTTTCCTCAACAATATTGAGGAAACAATATTGCCCATAAATAACAGTCATGCAGTAATACATTGTGCAGTTACAGTATACTGGCTTTCTCAGGAAGTGACCTCTGTGTTTCCTACAGATAATCAACACATAATTTGCTTGAGCGCATCCTCTTGTAGTAATATACAGATGGATGACAATATAAAGGCAAACCAATGTGTCCCAACAACTTGCCTCCAGTTCTTTTGGAGGCAAGTTGTTAGGACACCTTGAGCCACTAGAACAACTCTTTGGAACTGTACTAGAGAGATGGAATACCTTTCTTCCAAGAGTTTCCCCCAGTTGAAATGGGCCGATGGTGGTGAGGAGTGCTGTCTTGAGTGGAGATGAGATCTGGTGACAACATTTTTATACTCATCAATTTATTCATCCTTGAGAGGACCACTCCCATCTGGATAGAAATCTGTCATAGGATAAAGGTGATCAATTGGAATACCTTTGTATTGATTTGCGGTGGGGGAAGTGGACACAAACAATGCCTGCAATTTTAATTCTAATTCATCCATGGTGGAAATGTACATGTTTCTTAAATGTACATTAATGGTGTTATAAGACAAAACCCTAAGCCGAACCTTGACCCTAACCCCTAACTCTAGCCCTAACCCTAAGCTCTAACACTATCCCTATCCCTAACTCTAACCCTATCCCTAACCCTAAGCCCTAACACTATCCCTATCCCTAACTCTAACCCTATCCCTATCCCTAACCCGAAGCCATAACTCTAGCCCTAACTCTAATTCTGGCCCTAAGCCTTACCCTAAAACCTACGACCTAAGGCATAACCCCTAACCCTAGTCCTAACTCTTAACGTAGACACTAACCGTAAACCCTAACTCTAACCCTAGAAGACTAGTATAGACTCACTTGTGGTTTAGTAAATAATAAAATAGGGATATTTGTGATATTGTGGCCACTGATACATAATTACCATCGCTGTAAGTTCACAATTAACCATTTTATGTCAGTCCACTCTGAATTATTTTGTTTACATCTTAATGAATTATTCAGACATTTTGAAAAATTTACTGAGCCAGCATTTATATCCAAGGTAGGATGTTAACTGCTTAACTGTATTATAAAGAACACCTTTGGATGTCTGAAAGAATCTACAGTCCTGTGTCTTCACTCTTTCTTTCTTTATTTTTTCTTTAATTTGCTGCTTGTACAGAGAACTTCTCTTTCCAAATATCCTTTGATTGTTTTCTTACTTGCTTTGTAGGAATATTCAAGGTGTTGTGATGGATACAGGTGTTACAAGCTTTGCAAGAATTCTAACACTGGTCTGTTTTGTGTTCTTCTGGAGGCAAGGTGAGTATCCTATGTCCTAAAACTACTGTAATTACTATAATTGCTGTAGTTAATAACACAAAAACATTCTCTGCTTTGGAAAATCAAGAACACATCATCTTTCTATTTGTTTACTTTTCATATATAGTGGCAACAGAGAATGACAAAGATTTCTCAATGTGTGGAACCTGGATTCATGGCAATGGCTCGCTCAAACTGAATTTGGATTTGAAGACTGGCTGTGACAACATCATCTTTTCAGCCAATGACAGCACCCTGTCCATCCGGGGCACCATCACAGCTCAGTGTCATAAAACTGAAGTGTTAGACCTGGTCCTTTTTGGAGGGTCCACTCATTTCTGTGTGTTTTGGGAGCCACTTCTGGACATGCTGGTCATAGAGATGAACAAAAATAAAACTATACTTTGTGACTCTCATGGCGTGCAGACCACATGCTGTACTGACCTCTCTGCGGGGGCGCAGAAAATAACCCAGAAAAGCGGCATTAAGAATGGCAGTGTCCATGGGGACATCCTCACCAGCAAACTTATGGCAGAATATGAATTCAAAGGCAACCAGATTAACTGCAGTAAGCCTCAAATGTCACTTTGCAATAAATTCCACAACATCATCAAATAGCAAAACCTCATATTTCAGAAATGGTGACTCTAAAAGTGCCATATAGTGCACTTTTTTCAGAATTTTAAATTGTTTCCTTATGTCTAGGTAAAAGGTATATGACTTCCGATGCTCCGATACTATTTTACACTCCCATATACACCTTGTGATTTGGCCCTAGAAATAAACAAGATGTTTCTCTGACCAAAGCTTAGGTTTTATATTTAACCCCATAAAGTTGTACATGAGTCCACACTTCAATTCTTTACTCCTATGTCTTATATACACGTTTCAGAAACCAAATTATTCATAGTGGTAACTGAATAATAAGCCTACAGATAAAGATGTCTTGAATGTCATTAATGTGATGATTCTTATGATTTTCAGAGGAACAGTTCTGTGATAAGGCAACCCAGGAATCCAGAGGGGCAAACATGTAAGGCACCTGTTTACTTTATAATCCAACCATTTTTTTGACATCATAAGGAATGGAATGCCTGCTTCTCAGATTCAGATCAGTACCTTCTTGGAGACTAATTAAAGCAGCTAGTCACTGCATTTGTGTGCCTTATACAACATTCTCTCCCTTTTGATGAGAACATGTCAAATGAAAACCGAAAGTTTGGTCATAAACAGGAAGCTAAACACATGACTTGGGCGGTGGTACCATTTAGTTCAGTACGGTCAATTTGTGTGTGCCTGGAGCATGACATTACTTCATCTGGACTGACCAGCAAAATAGATGTGCATTTTTAAATCTGTACTGTTCCAGCAGTTCTTTGTGCAAAACCACCTATGTGTCTGTATGCAGGAAGCATATAGGCATTAGAAATTGGTTGGTGGTTAGACGCAATTTGTACAGTTTGTTCTTCGGTGGCTTCCATGAGCTGGAGCTTTCAATACCACAACAAAACCAACTCAACAGCATAGTGCTGTCTTAAATAATGACAACCAGTTTAACTCTCTAATAATAACGTGTGTCCTTAGGATAGAGGATGCTGTGATGAGGTCCAAAACGGTTGGAACTGTAATTCTACCATGTGCTCAGAGTGCTGTGGTTGAGATGAACGAAGGCTTTACAGGCTACAATGTCACCTTACCTGTAAGAGTACTTATGCAAACACACTCACACACGCACACACACACACAATTCTTGCCTTTTAGATGCTTAATTATGTTGTCATTAAGTATTAACTCTTTCCTGTGAGCAGATTGTCTTAATGTACTGTGCACATTTGAATATGGCATATTAATTTGAATTTTAAAAAATGGTTTGAACATGTTGTTCTAGGCCCCTCGTAGCATGCCAGCAGACATGGTTCCCCTTGTGCAACTGCCTGCCTGCCTAAAACCTGCAAAAACAAAGAAGGCCAAAGTAGTCTGTACCTACTACAAGAACAGCACTTTGTTTCAGGTACAGTTATATTTCCTCACAGTAATCAATAATGTTATACAATAGACTGAACAGCACTGATTTACCTGTAATACTTTCATGTGGTTCCAGGGTTCGAAGGTTTTAGATGATGTTGTTGGGATCTCTGTGGAAAATGAGATCATCACAAACCTCCCAGAGCCTGTCAGAATCAAGTTTCATCACTTTGACATTTTAGTAAGTGTGTGTGTAACTCAACTATCACAGTTGTTACAACAAACAACCCATAAGTTTATTGCTTACAGTGAAACATAAGGCCAAATGCGGTTATAGCGAGCGCATCTCACTTGGACATCCGTTTCCGAACAGGAGGCTACATGTATTCCACTGTCATACAGCCAACGTGAAAACCACTTCAAAGCGCCCGTGAGGGTTAAGACACACTCACGTTAGAGATGTGAGAAATGAAAGACAGCAATCTTTCCTGTTTTGTTTTTTTTTTTTTTTGTAAGTGTTCTTCACTCGCTGGGGAACATTTAATATGATGATTCTTTGTCTGCTCACACACAGACTTTTCTAATTTACGTTGATAGCTAATGTGTCTGTTTTTCGCAGGGAAATCAAACTGCAAAATGTGTTTCATGGGATACCAGAAAAGGTAGGGCAAAAACGGAGAATGTCTTGCTATATCTTACTGCTTCATGCACATTATGGCTAACACAGATAACACACAAGATGTGGTGTCTCATTCAGCTTTTATTTTCTTTCCACTGCAGATAATCAGATGAAGTGGAGGGAGGAAGGTTGCAAAACAGTTCATATCAGCTCGAAGGAAACAGAGTGCTTCTGTAACCACCTAACGTACTTTGCCATTCTTGTGGTAAGTGACAAGTTCAATGAAAAATGAAGAAATAGAGATCAGCAGAAATCCCCTTCTACACACCATAAATAGCATTAAATAGCAAACTAATTGTTTCTTATTTACTCAATACAAATGCATTGACTAACATACTGCTCTGCCTTGATTGCATTGTCTCTCTCAATTCTTGTACACAGCAAGTGAACCCTACAAGAAAACTGCACCATCTAAAGGCTCTTACCTTCATTACAGCAGTGGGCTGTGCTGTGTCCATTGTCAGCTGTGCCGTTCTCTTCGTTTCTCTCTGCAGGAAAAGGTATTTTACAGACTTATTGCTATTTCTTTGTGCTGTCTGTGCAAAATACACTGGTCACATAATGTGTTAGGAGTGATTTGTTAACTTGTTCTTAATGCCCAGTGGTGATTGGCATCTTCTTTTTCTACCATTTTTTCTTAACATTAGGAAAGCTAAAGACCAGTCCAGTCTATTGCACCGTGGCTTGGTAGTGGCTCTTTTTCTTCTCTGCCTTCTGTTTGTCCTCTCTGGCACTATAGCCAATTTGGAGCAGGATGAGGTCTGTCAATTTGCAGGTGCTCTGCTACACTATGCACTGCTCAGCACCCTCTGCTGGATGGCTGTGGAAGTGCTTCATACATTCTGGATGATCTACATGGTATTTAGTCCATCACCAAAGACATGGATTTGGTACCTGTTGGGATTTGGTAATTTGAAAAACATTTTTTTTGTATTTAGTCCCTCCCATGACATATGTGTAGGTTTTTACAGTGCTTTTAAAACTCAATTGGCTGCCATGCATTGTGTCCAACTTCAAAAGTAGGCCAGAAATGATGTATAAATAAATCTCTAAGTTTATGTTGTGGAAAACAAGTACTAGTGCTCAAACTTTCTCCATAGAGAGAGTGGCAATTTGGGTCTATCTAAAATGGCTCAAAAGTGCTTTATGGTTTTTTTTTTGCAGGCTTGCCAGCTTTGCCTGTCGCTATTCTAGCATGCATGGGGAACATTTATGGTGAAAGAATGGTTATGCCAGGCGATGATGTCTCAAAGCCCTATCGCATGTAAGTAAAACAGTATCACTCATGTATAACTTGCACAAAGGATGTCCATATGTTGTTCTGATTAAACTGATTCTGTTCTTCTCTGTCAGGTGCTGGATGACCGAGTCTGATGGCGCCCTGCTGGCCCATTTCATAATAAACGTGGGCCTGTTGTTTGCTGTGGTGAGCTCTGGTTGCGTCATGCTCTTCCTGGTGGTTAGAAAAATTCACAACCGAGATGAGTGGAGGAGGAACCGTGTGGCCTTCCTCAGTATCTGGGGCCTCAGCTGTCTGTTTGGCACCACCTGGATGCTGATCTTCTTTGAACAACTTTCGGAAACTGTTGTGTTTTTCTTCTGCATTATTAACTCTTTGCAAGGTATAGTTGTGTCATTACCTCAACCAGAAATACAGTTGTAATTAATGTTGACATTTTCAGTTGCCAAGTCAATCAATCCTGTCGGTTCACACTTAAGGCTCTGGCTTACAGTGCCACATAAACCAAGCCAAATTCTCTCGCAGTCATAATTGTATAGGCCATTGTGTTGGAGTGAAACAATGTACCATAAATAATACACTGTTCCTGTTGAAACACTGTTGATATCAGAATAAAATGTCCCTAGCACATACTTCCCGTTATAAACAGTGCACTCTCTTCTTACAGGATTTTTCCTCATGCTGCGGTTTTATGCTCTGGAGCGGATGCGGAAAAAGTCTGGATTTGGTACGGATGGTAGCAGCACTGGATCCACAAGGCAGCATATGTTACAAGCTCAGGAGAGGACCTAGGAATTTGCTTCCTACAATGACATCCTTTTTAAGATGAGCCTGTGACTCTTGTATATGTTTAAGTGTAGTCATTTCCTGTATTCACAAGGGCATTCATAAATGTTTATTTCTGCATTTGTATCCTGCAGGTCAGGTTACTGGATATGCCTCTTTACTGCATTTGGTAAAGGTGAAGCGAATTTGGAGATGATATGCAGGATCATACATGTTTCCCCTCCAGTAAGCTCAGTTCCATAGTGTAAGCTAGTGTAGGCTTATTTGTTTATAAGTGGTTCACTTCAAGCGGCCAGCACTTTAGGTTTATTCTTAATGTTTTCACTACTGTGCAAAACTACTGGATTTTTAAATATAATGAGAAGCACAACTTTTTTAGAAAGCAGACAGTGAGTTGAGAATTCCTTATATTTACTGGTAGGAGTGAAATTGACCTCGATTGGTACGTCAGACACAATTAAATAAATTTCTAATGCTCATTGACAGGCATAATTGATTTGTGGTTATTCTGTAAACTGTGTTTGTATAAATTTAGCTTTCTGTATATTTGAAGTTCATGCTAAACAAGATATTTTCCTTTGTGATTTATGTTCCTTAATTTTGAAGATCAAAAGCTGACTTTTTTTTAAATGCCAACACTGTATAGCTCTGCCACCCTGAACTGTAAGGCACTTTTATTTATTTTGAAGCTGAAGCTGAGCTTTACACAAGCACATCTTTTGTATCTGTGTATTTTTGTGACTATTTCTGTTTTATATAAATAAAAGCTGATGAAATTTGTGTGGACACAGAAGGACATTGTGTGTATTTCACAGCCTTCAGGGCTTTTAGAAATGAAATGTTTTTATTTGTCGGATATTTGTTTTCATGTGTATGTTACTGTCATTATTACCAGGTAGAAAATTTGGGATGGTTTCCTCCATTCTGTGTTTGTTTGTTTAATCAGGCAAGTCTCTTGGGCAGTTTTCGTAAGACAATAACATACCAAACTTCTTATGTTTACATACCATACCTCATATGTATTTATGTTTAGCTGAGTGTAAATTTAGATACCAATGCAATGACCTATGAAATCACCAATGAGTGTAACAACATTGTTACTTTGTGTTAAAAGTAGCACCAATTACATTGAATTTAAATTACTCATGTTTGGGTTTCACTCATACTTATCCACTGCACTATTGCATCCTATTCAGGACATGCCAAATAAATAAATCCATGGTGTCCTATTACATTATTTAGTGCTCCTTATATGTGGGATTACCACACAGGCTAAAATTGTCCTTAAAATTCTTTAATTTTTTTTGTCCAAAGCTTAATCTTATCTGAGGCTTATGACTATTAAAACTTTGAAGCAATCCACTTGTTTCATTGTCCATTTGGCAAGTTGTTGTGTTCTATTTCAGATGGTGGTCTGGATGTGTCAAGTTCTTAGGGCACATGACCAGTCACTTCCTGTCCTAATCCACATAAATATGTGACCAAAAGATTCATCATCAGAACTGTAATCTACTGTAAACGTGTTTTTATTGCTCCTAGTACACCTACATACCGTATTACTCACTCTAATACATGTGTCAGAGATGTCAGAATTAATTCTTTGCTTCCAGGGTTGCAGATGATCTCACTGGGATTTGCATGGACAATGAGCTCTCTGTAAATGGCAGCATTAAAGCTTCATGACTGAGGCATTCCAGTAAGTGTGAGCTGGACTGCATTCTCGGATCTTGACTGTGACACATGTACACTACTATTGTCCTATTTAGTACCATTTGGAGATTTTGTTATTTAGATTATTTGCACTATTGCAAATATTGTCCTACACGTTCCTTGACAAAGAATATCATTAACCTTATAATCATTTATATCTTTAACTTTTACTTTTTATCCTAAAGTAAATTTCAAATACTGTTAAGAAACTGACTATGATAAAAACTGGAAACTGGCATTTCTAAAGTTAAGGAAACATTGTGTCTGCTGGATCAGACTGGGAAACACTGTCCAGATTAATCTTTAATAATGATTTATCAAATTACTATAATATACACAGATCAGCCATAACATCAAAACCACCTCATTGTCCATTTCTGTCCATTTTATCAGCACCACTGACCATATAGGAGCACTTACAGACTATAGTTCATCTGTGTCTCTGTATACTTTGTTACTCTTTTCTTTAATGATCAGGACCCCCACATCTGGATCTGATTTTAGACTCACAAAAATGATTCTGTCCAAAATGGTTTATTTGGAACCATGCAAAAGACAACTACATACAAATGTGCATACTGTTCATTTATATTCATAAAAGAACAAATGAAAACTTTACCCGTATTAATTTCCTATGTTATTGTAACCTTACCCGTATTTATTTCCTATGTTATTGTATGTATTGCTCAGTATCTCTTTGGTAAATCTATTAAAATTAGTCTATTTTATCATTTAATGTTCCAAGTGCTTTTGACCTTTAATCATTATTTTAATTCTTATTTATTCACTTGTGTGATACAAAAACGATTTTTATTATTTTAGTAAAATAATAAAACTGAAATCAGGATTTGTGATGATCAAAAACAAGTACATTGAGGAATTCATAGAAGCTTGAATGATACAATTAATTTATTGCAAAAATATATATAAAAAATCTTTTAACCCAGATTGTGCATCAAAGGGTTAAATAAGGCTTTACAGTACAATGAAGATTCATTCCAATAAACAGACATTCAGCTAAAACAGAAACATGTCGCATGAATTTGCATTATAGAAACCACATTTTATATTATTATTTAATTGATTTGCATTATTTTTTAGGATTTTTTTGGCCAGATTCATCTCAAGGCCTAGCAACCTAAAAGCACTGCAGAAGCGTGAAAAAAGTCAAAATACTATTGTTTTGCAGTCCGTAACTGATAATGTGGTAAAAGGTTTTTATACCCTTTCATTCCCCACTGGCTCCACCTAGAGGACAAAATAGAGAAGAGGTAGACAGATAATGTAGACCAAGAGTTATTAGACTTCTGCCCTGAACTTGAAATGTGTTCAAAGATGAGTTAAGAGTGAACTGCTAGGAGATAATACATACATTGGTATTCAAACTTCTGTTTATTAATCGCTGGAAAAATTCCTGGAACTCTGCTTTGTTCCCAAGTGCTTAAAAACATCTACAATCATTGCAGACCCCCAAAAAACGAACGCCACTGGGCTTAATGACTAAAGGCCAATAGCCCCCACCTTTGCAGTCATGAAGATCTTTGAATGCATGGTCCTTGCCCACCTGAAGGTAATTACAAACCCTCCGCTGAATCGCCGGCAGTTCATATACAGAGCTAACATTTCTGACAACAATGCGGTCGACTTGTTGATGTTCCTATAAGTTGCGTGCATGCGTTATATGTGTCATTCCGTGCTGGGCTCTGGGATAGGTGCGTGGGTTTGCTGTCTACCTTGTACAGGAAATATGTGTTTGTTGATCTACCTGCTTCTCAATTGTATCAGTCAATGCTCAGTGCCAGTTCTCTATAATAAAGAGATGTTAAAACATTTCAAAATTAACCAAATTTATCCACAGAATGTAAAGAAATAGTGAGTCACTGTAGTGTGGAGCCTACCATCAGCCCAACATGAGAGAATGAAAAAGTGGCTGAAATGGCGGAAGTGACCACTGCTGCGTGCTCCCGTCGAGACAATTTGGCAGCAAACAAAAGAAGTGATACAAGTAGAAACGAAACAAGAGTGTTGATTTTGGTGAGTGTACAGGGATGTATAACATTTTATTGGATAGTTTATTGGATACCATTTGTACCGTCTCCACAAGTGGTCATGTAACAAAAATGGCTTTAAGATTATGGTTAACATCTATGGATGTGCACCTCTCTTACACTGGCTAATGTCAGGGTTCATGAGTCCACAGTCAGGCACTGCCACCTCACAGCAAGACTATCCGGGTTTGATTCCTGGTCTGGGTCATTCTGTGTTCAGTACAGCTTTTCATTACTTTATAGAGTTATGGATTCTGGGCTACAGGGCTAAATACTAACCACTCATTTCAATAAATATTTCGATTAGAGCTTACTTAAGTGCTTTGTGAAGAGATGGGTATTCAGTCTGCATGTGAAGACTGTAATAGAGTCAACTGTTTGTACAGCTAGTGTTTGCCATCTATTTGCCAGGACAGAGAGCTTCAGTTGATGAGCTGTAGTCCATGAAGAGATGTAACTGAGATATGCCAAGATGTGACTGCACACCTGATGGTGGCAAGGAAATCATACATTATCGGCATAAACTTGGTAAAAGAAGCTATAAGAGGTAGTTACATCACCAAGAGAACAGGTGTACAGTGAAAGGAGAAGAGGACCTAGCACTAAGCCTTGAGGGACATGGGTGGAGAGTTTGTATGGAGCAGATGTAGAGCGCTCCTCCAGATAGGATTCAACCACTTGCTTCTAGAGCCAGTGATTCTAAAGTTAGTTAGGACAGACAGCACAGTTTCTGTTGAGTGGGCTGGTTTGAATCTGGACCTGGAGCAGGTTCTGGGTGAGTAAGAGAGACAATTGATTATATAGATTTTTGATGGGAAAGAAAGAAGAGACACTGCTTGATAGCTGCTAATGTCTGCACTGTCCTGTGTGGGCCTCTTCAGGATGGGAACCACCCTTGTGGAGAAAACATTGAAGAGTTATGGATGAGATGCTGATGACTTCACAGCAGTTACTTCCATTAAGAACCTAGAAATGAGAGAGTGGTAGGAGTGAAGATCCGAGTCAAGCTGGGATTTCCTCCACCTTCTTTCAGTCTTTCTTTTCTCCTTCTGGTTGCTGTACAGGGCACCTGTCAGCCAAGGGACAGGTGGGGAGAATAGTAGACCTGGAGCAAAGAGGACACAAAACGTTTACTGCATACAAGAGTGAAGAAAGGAAGGTATGCATAGCTGTATCCAGGGAGAACGAAAGAAAAGAACTGAGATATTTTTAGTCTCTGACTAAATATGAATCACTATGTATCACTAAGTGCACTGATATTTTTATTCAAATATGTACATCAAATCCACTTACATAAAACCTGTTACATCAACACTTCTGAATTAAGCTGAACCTATTTTCTTCATATGGAACCTATGTACACGTATTGTCTTTCTTTCTTTCTCTCTACTGATTTTTACAAACATATGACTTTTGGTTTTAATCCTAATTACACATAAAACCCACACATGATTGCAGATGATTCTTGGTTCCTGTTGCAAACACTGTAAAGAACAAGGACTAGAATAAGTACATTTCACTAAAATAAACAATTTGTCTTCATAACACAAAACTGGTTTCCCCTGTATTAGTTTACAAGTTAACTAATCTTTATTTTTAACAGACCTTTAATATACCTTACTATATTGTTTTATTATTGCTTATTGCATGATGTATAGGAAATATCAAGAAAAGCATCACAATTACTTCTGTGGAAATTGGGAGCAGAAGAATTTGGCAATAGGGAAAAGAAAGTCATCCAGTGGTATAAGCAGAAATGAAAGTTAATCAGCAATAAAGTTGCAGTGACTCTGTGGAAAGTTGCACAACAGGGTTTTTACAGCGGAGTAAGATGGGGAGCATGTGTGACAGGGAGATCACTCGATTACCACAGACGGCATCAGCCAGACACACATTTAAGGTCAGTGGACTAAAAGCAGCATCGTTAAAAAAGAGGAAGCTGACAAATCCATGATGTCATATTCAGTTGAGAGCAAGAGCACTAAAACACTACCAAGGGTGGTTTATTACTTCAGACAGAGAATCTAGATCAAAAGAGCTGAAATGTTGTCTTTCTCTGCAGCCAGAAAAGTCCATTAATCACTGGACTATAACTTAATAATTACTAACAAATATCACATTATTATTTAACATATTTTGCTCTACAGTAACTTGTAGAGCAAAATATGCTAAATAATAATGTGTTATTTGTTTATGTTTGTGATACATCACATCTTTGTGAATGTGAAGTCATCTGTGAGATACTAATTATGTATTCACCGCATATTAAATCATTTTATGTTTCATTCATGTTTCAAATCATTTATGTTATTATGTTTTCAACGGCTGACATTGTCATTCTTCTTTCCTCAAATCGATCTATTTTTAATTTATCTATATATAGTTTAAAGACTCCTGAGTGGTCCTTGGGGGTCTTGACTATTGGCTTGTCCACATTACACAATCACATTACAAGGTTCAGTGTGTTAAAATAGTGCACTACCACCAGATAAGTTTTCAGTAGTGTAGTGTACAGAGGACAAGACAACATCATAATTGATCATTAACCGGGCCTGGAATGATCTTATTTAAAATATCTTGTATCGTCTTATCAGAAGAATGCTGGTACAAACAGAGGAGTGGCAGGTGAAGGAATGAAGAATACAGGGAGTGAGGTTAAATGGATTAGTGGTGCATAAGTTTGGGCTTTTTGTCAAGTATTTTGCACGTACCGAAAAGCTCAAAACAAGCATAACTAATCACCAAAAAGGTCCAGTATTACTTTGTTTGACATATATGGGATATGTATTTGATGCAGTAATAGAAGAGAAAGGTGGAGAAGCAAACAGAGCTGCTGGGTGTTAATTGAGGTTTTAAAACTGATTAATGATTGTAATTAATCAAACCTAGAAAGGAAAACGGGCAGGGAGAGAGATTTATTTGTTTGGTTAGCACTGTTGCCTCACAGCAAGACGAACCACGTCCAATTCCCGGTCCGGGCCGTTCTGTGTGGAGTGTGCATGTTCTCCCCATGCTTGAGTGGGTTTCCTCCTGGTACTCTGGTTTCCTCCCACAGTCCAAAGACATGCATGTTAGCTTGATCGGTCACTCTAAATTGTCCGTAGGTGTGAGCGTGTGTTGGCCTGGCGATGGACTGGCGATCTGTCCATGGTGTACCCCACCTTCGCCCGCTAACGCTGGGAATGGCTCCAGCCCCCCCGTGACCCTGATAATGAATGGATGGATGGATAAACAGAATATTGACTATTTACTGTAATTCCACAAATGTTGTTGCATGTGACTAGTTGCACACCAGTGAAGGAGCTGAACACACACAATGTGTCGGCAAATGGATCCGAGGGTCCTGGGCAGCCTACACAGGCAGCACTTTTGTCAGCATTGATGACACAGAGGACGATAGAGAAAGCAGAAGATGTCCTTGTCTCTGTGAGTAGTAAGGATTTCCGTCCCACCCAAGAAGAGGACGTGGAGCTGAACATGCATTGCTGTGACACAGCAAATGAACTGAAGACGCCAGCTGTTTTAAGAAGACACGTTTAGTCTTACTGTAGACATTGTGACCTTCAGTTCCCATCACCAACACTGTAAAGAACTCTGAGTCAGCAAGTTTCTCTACAATAAACCACTTTACATAAAAACACTCTGAATGACTCATCACAAGAAATGAATAATTCTAAAAATTGGTGAAACTCCCCTTTAGGCCCATGGAGAAAGTGAGATTGCTGTGTGAATATGTTGTGAGTTAATGTCATGTTCTTTATATATGCTTTCAATTAAATATAACATGTTTTTTTTATCTTAAACACGTTGAATGCTAGTTAATCATTAGCCTCATCTGACTTGACTTGCCAAGGAAACATCATGACTTGGTAAGAAACAATGTTATCAGTGAATTTATTACAGTGTTAAAGATATGCTGCCAGAGCTAATAATTAACTAAATAATTAACATTGTGTGGTAAAGGACGTATTGATTGTATTAGATCATGTGTACACAGCAGTAACTTGTTATAAACCTTTAAATAAAGCCTTTTACAAACTACAGAAATGCTATTAACATTTAATTCAGTTTATCTTAGTGTGTCCACGCTTTGCCTTTATTACAGCTTTTATTAATTTCCACTGCTGTGCTCACTTCACTGACTTTCTGTAGCTGCTCTCATTAGATTAAAAAAAATCTGATCCGTATAAAGCCAAGAATGGACCAGCTCCTCCTGACCTCATAGCAATAGTCAAAGAAGTGTTTAATTTGTGCTGGATCTTGCTGGAACAAGATCCGCCACCTCTCATATTTCAGGCACCTGCGTTCCAGAACGTATTTATGTGGATCCATCACCTTTTTTGTAGCACATCAAAAACTATTCATCCAGTGGCAGATCTCAGATTTTATGGTTGCAGCTCCCTACTGCAGTCATTAAAGCTAGGATTATTTTATTGTATAGAATGCTACTATGTTAGATGGACACTTGAAGCACTGTTGTGTTTCCGATTACGATTACGATCGATCTTAGTGATTTACGAACAACTTTAAAAACGACTTAATTTAAAGAACCCCAATTTTGCGAGTGTTTCCCAAACGCCTTCTTAGTCTCCAAACTTACGAACTAGTTTCAAGTAGCCCTTTGTTGACTCCGCCCCCCACGTCACTGCTGAATAGGCACTGCCAGTCGGGAACTGAACCACCGATTTACATAAGTTTCCTCATTATTATGCCACGAATGTATTGTTTTGTAAATAATTATAATGAAAAAAGAACAACAACATTTTTTTAGAAAATAATGTATTAATTTACTACTATGACTGTAACGCTGGAAGAAAATTAAGTAAAAATATGTACATTTATGTGTATATCAACAAATAATATATTGTGCTTTAAGCTGTTTAAACTGTTTATTTCACGTGATTACGATGATTACAACCTTAACATAAAAATGTAGAATGTACATTTATGAGTAGTGTTGAACTCAGGGCCTTCACATGCTGTATGTAACCCTGTATTTTATTATGTTCTCTCCAGATATCTGCACTGGCCTTGTTTCTGGTATTGTTTGAGCTGAAGGGTAGTTTGGACTTAAACCTGTTTGTTCAAGCCTGAGACACATACTCTGACCAAACATAAAGCACTTATGTACATCGCTCTGGATAAGAGCATCTGCTAAATGCTGTAAATGTAAGTAATATATTGTATGGCTGACAAAATTGGCTGATATTCAGGTTATGCATAAAGATTTATTGGCATGAGCAGAAATCATGTCACTTTAAATGCTGTAAAACAAAAGTGCTTTTATAAAGACACTAAGTTTTTTCCTGTTTATTTGAGTTTCAGAAACTAAGACCCGACTCATATTTCATTCAGCTGGCATTATACACCTGTTTGGTTCATAATAGTCCATAAAAATGTTGTTTATTTAAAATATTAAAGTCTATATATAAAATGATGTTAGCTAATCATCTTTAAAATCAGTATCACACACTTATCCAGAGAATACAATATGTGCTATGAGTAACATCTACCATGATCAACCCATAACAGGTTACATTTTTCACTGAAAGTTTTAAAAGTCTTAGAAGTAGGTTGATAATTTTCTGATTCTCAGAATCCAGGTAACCCCAAACACACTTAAAGATGTTGCAGTAAGTCTTCATCTTCTCAGCAGTGTGCTTATTGGTTACCTTTAATGGATTTCTTCCATCCATTATCTTCTCCCGGCAGTCAGAGTCACAGGGGGGCTGAAGCCAATCCCAGCGTCAGTGGGCGAAGGCGGGATAAACCATCGTCAGTCCATCGCATGACCAACACACTCTCACACCTACAGGCAATTTAGAGTGACCAATCAATCAAACATGTGGGATAAAATCAGAGTACCTGGAGGAAACCCACTCAAGCATGGGGAGAACGTGTAAACTCCACAGAGAACGGCCCGGACCATGAATCAAACCCAGATCGTCTTGCTGTGATGCATCAGTGCTAACCACTACACCACTACACACCACTCTTAATGAATTTCTTCCCAGTGAATTTGTGTGTCGGGTGTTGAGTGTTGTAAAATGTGATAAAAACAAGTGACTGAGATGTGTCTGTTAATTCTCTTAAACATATTTAATCTAAAAAAATTAAAATGAAATGGCCTTCAGTATTTTGGTGGACAGGCTTGACACAAATATTGCACTTTACCAAATTTTCCAACTTTTCTGAAGATGGGATTTTAAATAAACTCCAGTTCTAGATGTTGGTATACATCCCCAATCATGCTTAAAATACTCTTGAACTGGTGTTAAAAGTTTTGGTGGTCTATCAGGTTCGTGGTTAATATTTGTTAATATTTTTTTTAACTCCAGTTTTGGAAACTTTGGAAATTTATTTCACATATTTCCCTTCCTTGCGCAAGTGGATTATCTTTTGTCTAAATTTCTTTAGAAATATCTCCTTTGGCTATTTTAGATGCACAAGAGAAAGAAATTTACCAGACTGAGCTGTTTTCGGATCATTGTTTGAATGTTGGTGGCTCTTTGATAGGCAACATACTGTGTGTGAATCTTTTGGGAATGTTTTGTTGGGGGACACTGATGTAACTCTTTGGTTTTAAGATTGGAAGAATGAAAGACTTGAAAGTGCCGGTAGGTGCAGAAAAGCAAACAGTGGACAAACTTCAGATTTTTCATATTATTATATTTATATTATTGTATTTGTGTTGTGGACTGAAATTTTTAAGATATGTTTCCTGTTCTTTTCTGACAGATAAAAATAAATGAGTTGTAAATAATGGCTGTTTTAATTTCACAGAAGTGCTCACAATGACATACTGGATTTGTGACTTAACCACCAGATCCTATTTTTTGTTTTCTAATGTCCCCTTTTCTGTTACACAGAAAAGTCACTTCCCTTCCTCTGGTCACGAAGGCCATGGTTGAGCACACAACTCAGTGTGACTACTGCATTTTAACAAGCCTTCAGAAAACAGAACAATAGGCTTAATTCTACTTTTTGCACTCTTGGTCGAAAGCTGGGGAAACTGGCTTGTGCTAAGAAAGAAAGAGCAAATCACGCAATGAGTGTTTCAGTATTCAGTGGCACACTCACAAGCCAGGATCCACATCGCTTGGCCTTAGTGTCAGACTGAGTCAGCTCTGATGACAACACCACGGCTTTAGAAGATAAGGGACTTGTGTTGATAAGGCCTGAAAAATAATCTGCTTTTACTTCCTTAAATGCTTGTGCTTAGCCAAAAAATATACTTCAGTATGTAGTCTTGATGGATATAAAGAAATACTTTTATGGTACCAATTCATTTATAATACACAAAAGTGGAATAACCTTGTGTGTTAGCCAATGCTAACCAATGTGTTTTCTGCAGGTTTGTTTTCATTGTGTATGTGATAGGGAACAGAATGTAACAGTTTCTTTAATCAAAGGCAAAGGTAAGGCTTGAAACACTATGGCTGCATTGCAAAAGCTAGTCCAGGTGAGTTGTATGCTATGTTATCCCACGACTATATTAATTACAAGGATCCTTTGAATCCAGTCGACATGACACATGTTTGTAATATGTAATACAAACAAGGGGCCTTCACTGAACAGTCCTACCAAAGATCCATCTTTTCTAGCTTTTGGAATTTATAGGAACTTATAAGCTTATAGCTTATCTTAGTTACAAGCCAATATGCATTCATGTTCTAAAATCTAGACTGGTGATTGGCTGTCTATTATAAGTATTTGAGTATGCTATTTTTGTCAGTACTTTTTGGTTACTCAGTAGACCACTGTATTTCTCATCTTATTACCAAAAATTTGGACCAATAATCAACCCTACAAATGGGTCTGGTCATGTTCTGTCAGCAAACCTCAGCTTACCCAAAACATGTGAGCTCTAGAGTGTCACGTGAGCCGGGAGAGGCAGGGGAATTCCCACTGTCTGTTGTCTTCGCTCTGATAGAAGCATTCTGTAACTGAAGACACCAACTTCCTAAAGTAAGGACATACAGAAACATGTAGAGTATGACACATTTGTAGTGACACTTGTTTAATTAATTAACGTCAATGCCAGCATGAAATCTAAATTTAGAATTTGTGATCTGATTTTGCTGCTCAAAAAAGGATATGGTAAGACTGTGGTATAGTTTGTTCAGAGTCAACAATTAAGTTTTTAGACACAGCAGTGTTGCTGGATTTTTCAAAGACATCAGTTTCATTGCCAGACAGAAAATAGTGCACCATCCAAATATATTCAGCCAACAAGGTCCTGTGGGCAGTGTCCTGTGACTACTGATGAAGGACTAGAAAATGACCAACACAAACTGAAGAGATGAGCTATCATTTCTGATTTTACAGCAGCAAGGTAGGACAGTCTAATAAAGCAGACAGTAAGTAGGCACAGTAGCCTGATCTACTCGCACCAGCACAACACACACACAAGTACATCACCACAATGTCAGTGTCACTGCAGGGCTCAGAATGTTCCACCACTCAAATAATACAACTTTTCTTAACTGCCTGAAACACCTTGTTGGAATTCCAGCCTTTAATTTCATAATCCTTATGATCCTTGTGATCCAGTCTAGAGTGCAAAGGTGGTTTGGGTCTACCAACTTATTCCACCCAACGTTCAGGATCGGACTTTGTCTCAAACTGATGTGACAGAACCAAATCCTTGGTAAAAATAACCACAATGGTGTGGGGACGAAACCTGTAGTAGGGTGCTGTTCTGGCAGCTGAAAAATTAGAACAGGTGGGTGAGCTGGCCAATCCGAGCACCCTAGGCTTGTTAGGACACCCAAGATAAATAGAAATGAAAAACGTTGTGTTTGGGAAAAATGAATATATAACCCACTTTTACTAGGCGCTAAAAATAAAATTATGAGCATTAAACATTAGCATGATAGGTCCTCTTTAACTCCTAACCAGTGGAACTTTGAGTATAGGTTTAGCTGACACGGGAGTGATGCTGCACAGTTATACTGTGACTTCTCATGTTTATTTGTTTTCGTTATATGACAGATGAGGCTTATCATAATAATAATAAAGTTTACTTACTTAATAAAAAGCAACAACTTTTGATAACAGTTGGCAACCTTATAAGAAAGTAGACAATGTTGTGACAAAGTTACGTGTTTGCTGGGTTATTGTGTCATCACAGGGAATGTGACAGAATCATAACTGAGAAGTTTTCTGGACTCAAGCAACAAGGAACATAGAAACTGCAGCATGCTGGAAAGTGTGTTTGGCTGTTTGTGTCAGACTTAATAATCACATAGAGTAGTTTTGGGCTTCCCTATTAGTATACTGGAGAAAGAATTAAATAAGTCTAGAGTTAAATAAATGTTTACATAAATAAAACATGTGTTTGTTTGTTTGTTTGTTTGTTTGTTTTTTGCAGTGTTTTATCACTAACTAACTAACTAACTAACTAACTATTGTGGAATACAAACCTGCAATACGTTTGATATTGTATTGAAATTGTTACATATTTACATTATTTGATTAGATTAGATTAGATTAGATTAGATTAGATTCAACTTTATTGTCAGTGTGCAAAGTACAGGAACAAAACCAATGAAATTCAGTTATCGTTGCTGTTCCAAGAGAGTCTTTACTTTTAATGTAAGCCTGTAGAACCAGAAGTTTTTCCAAGTTATTTTGGAGTGTTTTTATTAGTCCATTCGTCATGAAATTTTGGGATCAGGTAAATAACAGCTGTCGTGTTCAAATGATGTAGAAAATGGAGAATTTCTTCGTGTTTTTCTTTGGGCGACAGCGGTATATAAAAGTATGTGAGTCTGCTATCGTGACAAATAATGTGCTAATCTGGTTCCTCAGGATAGGACGGGTTTATCAGGGACAACCAGAAAAAAAAAAAAGGGGGATTTCTGAAAGCCCACCTTCAGTCGCTCAACCACCAATCAGATGAGACATAAACACATTATGTCATGTACCACGCGCGCGTAACACTTTCCATTTCACATTCTACGAGCGCGTCACACCGCCAGCCTCGGCTCCCCGCCTGGATGTGGAAGAAGGAAGACCGTTTTTAATTCGGTCGAAAATCTTCAGACGATGTTTCAGGCGTCTGTTTGGAAGGAATTTCGCCAAGAAGATCTGAGAGACATAGCTCTGGTCAGAACGAGCGTCGACGCATGTTTGCGAGGTCATCTCGGGAACACAGCGCGGCAAGTGGCCGTCAAACTGCTCAGCTGCTCCAGCGCTGAAGGGTAAGAGTTCATATCTGAAGAAGCCACACGATATTTTGTGAAAAGTGAAATAAAAGCATTTATTTGCACCATTTGTATTAGAAGTCATCTCTGAAAGTGTTCAAACTTCAGTACATGTGTAGTAAACTAACATGACTTTATAGTCCAGTACGGATTATGTTGTTGTTGAATGGAAAAGGTAAACAGTCTTACTTTCTCTTTCCCCTGGTGTGCGTGTGTGTGTGTTCCTGCTTGTCTAGCTGTGACCGGCTTGATCAGTTGAAGAATGCCCTCACGCTGTGCAGAGTCTGTTCTGAGCATATACTTGTTCCTCTGGGTTTCTTTAAGACTCACTCTCTGTTGGGACTAGTGTGGGACTGGATGGCTGAGGGGTCCCTGCATTCATTTCTGTATGAGGTGAGCTCTTATTTCAGGTGTGATACAGGTGTAATACTCATCCTGTGATACCTGTGCGCAGACATCAAGGATAAAGGCATTTAAGGAACCCAGTTCTAGTATTAAAGGAGCAGTATGTAAAACTTATTTTAGCTTCCACAGTAAACTGAAATTATTCACAGAATGTGAATAAATGTTGCATGTGAAGAGATGCTAACCAGCCAGCCCAGCCCTGACATGACCAGTCCTGTCTTGCAATAGCACTGCGCACCTCAGGAGCTGATAGTGAGTCACTGTTGTGTCGAGTCTACCCCAATGATATATTGCAAGCTATGGTCAATCATGTTATCATTTATTAGACAGATAGCCAATGAAACGATAGCAGAAGCTCTTGGTTATAGATTTTTGGTAAGAATCTACGTTCTGCAGCTAACAGAAGAAGCAGAAATATAATAGTTTGGAGTATGAAAACCTAAAAAAGTATACAAAGTTTAAACGTTTTTTACAAGGGTGTCTCAAATAACACCATTATTGCCAGTCAAACATCAATCTCCTTCATACTGTACCATCTCATTACTTTAAACTGGTGAGTGAGGAGTGCAAGTTATAAAAAAACAATTTCTGTACCATCTAAAACACATTTTTCTGTGTTTTTTTTAAATGATGTGTGTCCAAACATTGTTTCAAAATATGATATTCATCTTGTAGCCCAAACAGTCCATATATAATCACTATATAACAAAACTCAGATTCACTCTATTTTTTGCTACTTATTGAGCTATGCCCACTTGTTCACCCTACAGCATTTAACCCCGACCATTTATACTGAAGCTATGAGGAGCATTTAATCCCAGACAGCTTTTTGAATGAGGTACAATGCAGGGCAGCCAGTCTGATCAAATATAATTTATGTATATATGTTTTAAAGGTACAGTAACAAAACTATCTTGTTTCATTATAAGGAATAATAGGAGAGAGAAGTTTGCTAATACAAGCATGTTAATAATACCTGATACTGCCTGATTCACATATGGTTGTTGTTTAAAATAATCACCCAATGCAATGTGAGGTTTCCTCAAATATATTATCAGTGCAGAGGGATTTTCAAGGAAGTGGTGACGCCTGCACCCGTGACAGGTTAGAGATACTGAGATCCATAGGCGATCAATACTCCAGATACTCCAGAAGGGTAGTCAAGAGCACTAGGCTTGTGGAACATGAGCTGACCCTTCTGTTCCAAGAAACATGTCTTTCAATGGATGGTTTTAAAAGAGAGCAATTATACATGATGACCAAGACTGCACTTGTACAGTGTGGGGGCAAAAGGGCAAGAACGCAAGTCTACAATAAGATCATTTGGGGCCAGTTTCCTAGACACAGAGTAAGCCTAATAATAATAATAATAATTTTCATTTATAGTGCACTTTTCATACCAGTGGCACCGCACAGTGCTGAGATAACATTTAATACCATAGTCTGCTGTACTTACATTATTGATAGGGGTTGTGGAAGAGGGGTGGGACAGGTATTTGGACAGTGATGATACATCAATATCTAAAGGCACACTAAGGTCAACAGTGGTCTGGGGGCGTTTAACATTTTATAAATCATATGAAGAAATCAAATGCAAATTGACAATCAGGTTTTTTATGCAAATTTTATTGTGAAAATGACTTATCATACAACAAGGCTAACGTATAAAAACAAATGCAGATATTTTATACAGAATTAGAGCCCAAACACACATTGATTGGGTAATCTTCTATATAACAGCTACCGATACTTTAGCGGCTTTATGAAAACATAGCTTTTAGCCTGCCAGCTGTCCAACCACTACTGGATAAATATTTACCTTAAATGCACCTTAAATATTGTGTTAACATACAAAATGGTTCATTGGCAACTTATTTGCACCTCAATAAGCCGTTCATTCATCTAGCCAGAACATATTACACTGTCTAATCATTTAGCGTTGTCGTAACTTCTTTCTTGCTGTCAGAATGAAGAGGGAGACCAGTTCAGAGTATAATTTATTTTTTAGGATACTGCAGATCAGATGTTCTGGGAGCGCTCAACCCTGGTCTGAACATGATCTAACTTCAACCTAGCAAACACATTGTATTCAAGTCCAAGCTGTCAATAGGTCAACCTGCCTCGACCCGTCAGGCCAGATCGGTATCTTCAAGGCTTAGGGCTAGGGCAGGATCTGCTAAGCCAAAACCCTAACGGGTGTCGCTAAACCATAAACAATCTTGTAAACCCTGTGGCATTTAGTGTGTCGACAAGCTTTTAACAAACACCATAGATTGTAAAAAATATTCAACAGCGTTCGTATTGTTTTGTTTGTTCATTGCTATGAAAATAGCACAAGTAAGAAGTAAATAGCACTCAAATATTTAATTTTGTGTATTTTGTCTCGTATCTGTTACTTTTCATGCACACCAGTTGTTCAAATGACCCGGTTGTGGCACTGTTCGTGCTTTGATATAATCTTACGTATTTGAGATTACTTCAGGTTGTAAGTGGAATCAGAGATAATTGGTGCAGTCGTTAAATTATTATGTTTGGTTGCGTTTCTTTTGTCAGACACATCTCTATCCAGACCTGCCCATGGCTCTCCGGCTCCAGATCCTTGTGGATGTGGCAGAAGGTTTGAACCACCTGCATGCCATTCCTCTGTCTCATGGAGCCCTGAAGGCCACCAATGTTCTTCTTGACCAGCAATATCGAGCTAAGGTACTAAATGTACATCAAAACTTCTGAACCGCATTTTGTTAATTAATTTACAACAATAGTAAAAGAACATCCGAAACTTTGTTTCTTTCTAGTTTAGATCTGGAGATGTGAGGCAAAATATTGTTAACAACCACTAGAAGTTAATAGTCATCCAATCACACAGACTAGTCTGTTTTAGGACACAGTACGCCTTACTGGGAGTTATAAACAAAAACAAAACATCCCTCTATATGTGCAACCCTTTCAGTCATGAATAATTGTACTTCTTATCTGTAATTGTGATGGTTAGTGTCACAAAAGCTAATTCTAGATCAGCATTCCTCCCCTGAGGTGGTTTGTGAATACACATTTGTCTAAAACAGCTGATAGTAACGTTCAGCTACACAGTGAAGTTTTGGGTAATTGTTATCAATATTAGACTCTTAGCTTGAATTTTAAACAAATAAAGCTAAATATGGTCACCAAATATGTCTTGGCTCATCAATGACATTTAATGAGCCCTAACCCTAACCCTAACTGGAAATTTTGAGACATTTTTTGTGAAATATTTTTGGTGCTTTTATTTAATTATTCTGTGAACAGAGAAGTATTTAATTGCAAAGCAATGTGCAACTATATTATTATTCGTTTTTTTGTTTTCTGTCAGATCTTTGCGTAATTTTCCTGCAGTTTTTGAAAAATCAACACCAACTCCAGATTGTCCAGTCTGATTGTGTGATTTGGGATTGTATACAGCTTTTTGATCAGATGCACAGAATTTTTTCCCATAGAAAAAGAACATGATAGAAAAGGACATGCCAAACTTCTGAACTTCTGCTCGACTGACAGACACCATTTTATATACACTGACTCAGAGCAGACCTGTGGTCACGGCTGTAGTATTGGCTTGACACGCACTTGTCTGTTTGTCATTTTTTCCCTCATTGAGTCCCATTCATTTTCGAGTGCACCTAAACAATTTTTTTTTTTCAAACCTACAGACTCCGAATTGCATGTACTCACTCAGGTCAGGTCCCCAAACACACGTTGATTCATCCCTTGTGCACTGCTTAAGCTGCGCAACCATCCTACATTTGCTTTAGACCCCTGCACTTGGTAGGCAGTTGGTATGGCTCCATTCTTTGCTTCATAAGACAGGAATGAGTTAACTTCCAAATATAATACACCCATGTATCATTTTTCTAAGTAAACCTTTTTCTTACTTATGTAGCAAAGAATACAGCCATGCATCCTGCCTACAAAGCATCGTGTTTAATTCTGATCTCAGCTTGTAAAATGTAAAGATTCTGGGTATTAATTTATTTCTTAATTAACATTTGACTTAAATATACATCTTTCATAGTCAGTTGAGTAGAAGAATTTGGTGTCTGTAACTGGTTTTATATTATTGAACTGATGCTAAACTTTTGTACTGTATATTTATTTTTGTTCCATTTGTAGTTGTGTGACTGGGGTCAGCAGACGGTCTTGAACATAAGGGTACCAGTGTCCAGTGGTGGTAGTCCATGTGTTAGAGATTTGGCTTATATGTCTCCTGAAGTTATACAAGGAGCTATGCCGTCTACAGAGGCTGACATGTACAGGTGAGTTTTTGGGTCCTGTCATTTTAAGATAGTCTTTGAAACACACATTCACTTTCATGCGTCCTGCTTGTTATCTCATGTCGAAACTTGTCTCACTTCCAGTTTCGGTATTCTAATTTGGGAGGCGCTGAACAGAAGGCAGCCATTTGAAGGTACGTGTCATTTCTGCCACTCTTGTGGGCTGTGAGTAGTCCCTTTCTTTTCCTCTTCTCATCAGCCATTTAGAAAAAATATGCGGTCACAGACTTACAGGAAAGACTTTTAAAGTGCATATCACACGTTGCCTTTTGGTTTTCCGCTTTTGCTGTTTATAGGCTCATCTAAACGTATGCATCACAGTCTTTAACTGTTTTCACAAATCTGAGTGCACTACACAAAAATAACACTTGCTTGTATTCTTTCAGTTATAGATCATTTGCAGACCCTCCTACTCTCTGCTCAGGAGGGGGCAGAGTCTGGTGTGGAAGTTAAGCTGTTGCCCCCAGAAACTCCCCATTGCCATGCCCTTACCCAGCTTGTGATCAGATGCTGGTCTAGTGAGCCAAAGCAACGTCCGCTGGCTGGAGGTCAGTGTAAGAATTTTTTTCTGACAAAGCTGGTATGTGACAAACATACTTACTGCTTACTAAAATACCTTTCAATCATTGGCTTGACTTGACTTTTTATCAGACTGTGTAGATGAGCTCAAGAAGGCCTTGGCAACATTAGACCCAGATGCTTTTACCACAGCCGTCCACAAGCTAAAGGCATGCAAGGTACTTTCCAATCATGTCATTCCTCGTTAAGAAAAATAAAATTTGTCCCCATTTATTGTATGATCTGTAACGTGGTGCCCAAACCTTTTATCATGAAGGGGTCCAATTTGCAATTTATGTGGTAGGTCGAGAGCCAAAAGGACCAAACAATATACACAAATAGCTAAGTGAAATATATACTTTATAAAGTTAGGCTCAGGAAAATATGAATTTAGTCAGTTATATATGGTACATTTGGGAGGCCAGTCAAATGAGCTGCAGGCCACAAAGCCCTGACCTGAAGCCCTCTGCAGCACATGAGCCTACAATAGATTGGGAACGTCCATCTGAATGTCAGTGTTTCTGTTAATCTACCAGGAGAGGGCATTGCTTTGCTGTCAAAACCCCACAGCCTGGGCGCTTCCCATTGAGATAAACAACCTAGAGGTAAGAGACATGCCTCTTCTTGTTTGGACACTGCCTTCAGGTTTTCACCTGCATGGCTGGTTTGAGCATGTTTTTATCCAGCTCATCTAAAAGTAGCAATACAATTTACAGGGACAGACTAACTGAGTATGTTACTCCAGTGCTTAAGTACCATAGCTGTGTATTGTTTTGAGGAGCACTTGAATGCTCTTACAAAATACAGCTGATATGCCTTTTTATGTCTTTATATGTTATATGTTTTCAACATATAGAAGCATATCATTTGCAGACAAATGTGCAGAACAATTATATAATATAATATAATAATCACAAGTTTCAGTTAATTACTAGAATGCTAGGAGGCTAAATTTTAGTGTCCAAAATGATAAACAAAGTCATAGAAGATTATAAAGTGAACGAGAAAGAAGTACAGCATTGAGACTTAAGTGATAATAAAATTGTTATACTGAAAAAACATTATAGTTCAAAATTCTCTTGGAATATTGAGCACAGCGGCACCAAAACCAGCACCCTCTGGTAAATTGCTTGTAAATAATATAACTTTAACTCAACAGCAAGAAAAAAACAGTGATTAACGTTTACACTTAAGTAAATTTAAGCTTCAGATTAAATTGTCTGCCAAATGTAAATTCGTCTTTCAAATCAAACATTACAAACTGTGGTTATACATAATGTGTAGTTTTTTTATTGCAATTGATTTAATACTTTATCTGAAATAGATTTCCAGTAGAGTTTCACTTTGTTACTGGATAAATGTTTGTACTTGTACTGGTGATCTGTATGTTTACTCAAATTTGACTGAATCATTTTGCAATTCAAATAATTGTAAATGCTTCACCAGGGCTACAATGGCAGCATACACCCAAAGAACCTGACCTCTAAAACAATTCCACTGAATGTGTCTTATTTGAACAAACCTGCTCCACGGATCCCCAGGTCAGATGAGACAAGTCCAAGAAGAAGCTTTCCTGTCAAACCTACAGCAGGAGCTTCTCCTCCCACTGCATGCTGTAAGGGTGAGCTGGGCCTGTGACCAGTGTTGTTGTTGTTCTTTGTCTTCATCTTTCATTTGTTCATGTTACCTCTGGCTGATCTTTGTCTACATTGATCTTTCTTAGATACTACAAATAATTCAGTTTCGTCCAAGAGAAACTCCAGCATCACTTGCAGTAGCTCTGGATTCAGACAGTGTGGCGTCGTTTGTGGTGGAAGTCGGACACGGACCCCAGCACCCCCAAACACGCCATGTGGCTCCCCAACAGCTGTGATACAAGCCCCTTTGCAACATCCCAGTCTTGCAAACCAAGGTAAGAGAAAGAGAGATGCCAAACTTTTTACTTTGTCTTCTTTCTCATCACAGGTCAGGTTGGGACTCTTTGTTTAACATGTTCTAGCATGTCTGCTGAGTAAAGCTAAAGCAAATTTACCCTTAACAAACATCGCAACAAGTTCCCGTGTGTGTTGTACTCCCGCATGTGCACAGTAAGCACTTCTGCAAGGCTGTTTTCTGGCTTCCTGAACAACAGACCCATCGATGCCTTATCTGTGTCCAGTGCGTTTCCTCCCATGAGGGTTGCTGTTTTTCTCAGGATTAGTCTTAGTTTTTGGCCTTATAAAAGTAGCCTGTGGCACATACCATTTATTTTGCTACATAGCTTTGTTGGTCAAAGCCTTGACATTTAGCATTGTGAGTTCAGCTAAATGTTGATCATAGCAGTAAAGAATAATCAGGACATAGAAATGTGGTCTAATTATATTAATGTGGTTTATGAATCGTTTTTTTCTGCCCCTAAAACTTAGTAGTCTGTCTGTTTTAACACAATATTTAACACAACTGGCTTACTAAGATCAAGGCTATATGGTTTTAAGTTTTATAATTTTGTGTTGAATACGTAACAGTGAAGGTGATATTTGCTATAATACCTTCTGTTTTTACAGTATCTGTCAACTTACCATATAGGAGCACTTTGTAGTTCTGCAATGACAGAGCTTCATAATTCGTATTTGTAATTCCCACTAGGAAAGGTACCACTCATAGTAGCTAATCTGTGGTGGAGCCAGTAGAACAACAAGCAGTGTAACCTGTTTTAGCATATATATATATATATAGTTTCCAACTATTGAACTATAGCTCATATATATTTTGGAATGTGAAGTGAAAGCAAAGCATCCCACCAATCCCTGATCCCAATGCCTTTAACAGTTAATTGGTTATTTCCAAAATTAATAATTGGAGAACAATTAACATTGGAGCCACACAATGTGTCCAGCATTGCCTCTGATTTACAGATCATGGTTGCATGGCTTCCAATGTAGGAGTGTCAAAAAATCTAACAAGATTTTGCCAGCACAGTTCTCTGAGAGGTGGTTTCTAAGAATTAACCTCAGCATCCACTCTCCTGTTTCCTTCAGTATGCCATGGTTCTGCCGGTTGGAGATGCTGCCGGCTCCTGCAGCAGCGACGAGAAGCCATCGTCCACTGTATGACCGAGGGAAGACTCAACAACCTGCTGGATGTGCTACGGGCAAGGCAGGCAGTGACACGGGAGACTTATGAGCTTATCACTGCCGCTCTCACTTTGACCGCCCGCACACGCTGCCTGCTGGATATCTGCTCCTGCCTGGGTGAGAATGTCGCCCTCCTGGTGGCCAGCACCCTAGGTCTGGTGTCCACCGAAGCCACCCATAGCCACGATCGCACTCAGATGGTATCCAAGGGGCAGGCTGGCTAAGTGGAATTACACAGGCAGCTCCTCACACAAGACATTGTGTTTAATATTTACATCTAAAAGTATCTAAAGACGCGTGGTGATCAGGATGGGTACTTTCAACGGTGCTTAGAGGTGTGATGCTGCTTTGCAAGTTCAGCTTGATCAAATGAACTGATTGATCAGATTACATAAAACCATCACACAACATGTAAATAGTGCTTAATCACAAGGGACATGTCCTATGGAGGTGTTAAAAGTTTAATAGTGGATGGCGTCACCCTCCTGGTGGACTAAAGGAAAAGGCATATCCAAAAGGTTTAGTGTTAATTACTAAAGCAAAAAAACCCCAAAACATTAAAACCTTGCTGATGAGTGAAACTGCATCTCCTCATCAATTTACTTATAAACAATTTTTACATTCAATTTCAAACTGCATTTTATGTTTCATGGGCATAATTGCTTGTCCAGTTTGAATACCATGAGCTTGTATACTTTTTAAACATTGTTTGAAAGGTGGAAAGTTGTACATGTTGTACAGCAAAGAGAATTGGCTCTATAGTAGTAGCAGATTTTATCCTGCTTGCACGGTAGCCTGAAAGTCATGTATCTTGTAACAAGAACAGTTTTATTATTTTTGTTTTCATGGTATGACATGTTGATGTCTTATATGTGTTGCAGGGGTGCATTAATCAACATTAGCGCTAAATTAATGCTGAATGTAATTATGCTACTGTGGACTGTAAATGCTTGTTGACAGACATTATTATTAAACTGGATCCAGAACATTCTGTTTCTCATGCTCTATACTGCTCTGCTTCTCACAGACTCTATCTAATTACATGGCAGGTCTTCACTCTGTGCTATTTCTCCAAAGGGGCCTTTAGGTGGACATGCTAAAATTGCCACTCATGGTGTGATATGTGCTGCATGGTTTTAAAAGTCAAAACTATTTATTGCAGAAAAATGTGCTGACAGTTCAGATCCACTTTACAGTGGTGATGACAGGAACACAGAGTCACAGTGCTTTCGACACAAATATAGGGATTTTATTTACTATTCAAAACTACCAGAGAGCCTGCATTGTCGCTGCTTAAGGAAGAACATGTATCTTCAGAATCGCAGCTTTACAGGAGAGAAGAAAACATACTTAACTTTCAATGTAAGTCAATGAAACCAGATTTTTTTCCAACCTATTTTGGAGCACTTCTATTGGTCCATTTATCAGGAGATTTTTACACAATGTAAACAGCAGCTGCTGTATTTAAATAAAGAAGATAAATACAAAATTTACAAAAATGAAGATACATTTTTTCTATGTTTTTATCATTACAAACCTACAAAAAGGTGCTTCATTGGTACAACAAACTACTTCATGTGGTAACAATATAGAGTATGCAGAAATGATATCTCTCTACATACATATTTAAAATAGGCAGTTTCAACATTTATATGTTCTTACATTTAGCAAACTCACAGTTTCTAACTATTGAGCTGTTATTGGAAGTCTTTACCTCATTTGGTGTTATGTTGGCCATCAGAAGAATATTAGTGGATATTTATCTTATATTGGGTTTGAAATGTGACCAAAGTAAAGAACAAAGCATGAACCGCCAATCCCTGATCCCAGGATGTCTTTAACAGTTGATTGGTTCTTTCCAAAATGGTTGAATGATTTAATTATGCAGAAATTTTGAGTAAATGTGAAATTCCTCTTTAAAAACAGCAAAAGTGCAGCTTTGATAGCAAAAACAAGCAACAGCCATTCACATCATTCATATCCTGAATTTCAGTATATGTTGATTCATGTCTATTTTGTCTAAATATAGTTAATATAGTAGCTTAATATAGTAGCTTACATGATGTCATCAGGATGTGATGTCATTTTAGAGAGCAAACCATTTATTGTTTTGAGGGAAATATTCAGGTTTACTCAACTACGCAAGGCTTGGCTTGCTCTACATCGGAAACATTCCATTTGAAAGCCCTTAATATATTCAATGATTACATTCGTTTTCAAAGCAAAACAGTCATCTAGACATCAGTGATTACTTAACAAGGATATCGCAAATGACAGAAAAGGTGAATTAATTATTATTACATATCAACCGAATATTTATATTGAGATATTGACCACATTATTAGATTTTTTGACTTTTCTTGTTCTGTACATGTCTAAATGTGCTTAATAGTGCCTTTACAAGGAAATCAAAAAGTGAAAGTTTTGCATTTACATATGCATTGTATGGACAAAAGTTTTAGGAGACCAACGTATTACACCTACAGGAGCTTTTATGATGTTACATTCTAAATCCAGAGGCATTCATACTGTACAGCTATACAGCTATAACAGCTTTTCTGTTCTAGTTCATTCCAAAGTGCTCGATGGGGTGGAGGTCAGGGCTCTGTGCAGGCCAGTGAAACTCTTTCACACCAAACTCACCCAACCAGCCCTTATGGAGTGTGCCTTGTCCACTGGGACACATTCATGCTGGAATAGAAAAGAGTTTTACTCAAACTGTATCCACAAATATGGAAGGATACAAATGTCCAAAATGTCTTGCTTTGCTGAAGCATTAGGATTTCCCTTCACTGGAACTAGGGGTTCTAGGCCACCACGGCATTATCCTCCACCACAATGCAGTCGGGCAGGTAACATTCTCCTGGCATTTGCAAAACCCAGACCTGTTCATCAGTATGCCAGATAGAGAAGCGTGAGTCATCACGCCACAGAAAACGCTTCCAGTGTTCTACAGTTCAGTGGCGATGTTTTACACCACTCCATCCATTGCTGTTGGGGTAATGTAAGGCTTGCATGCAGCTGCTCAGCCATAAAAACTTATGCCCGGTGCACAGTTTTAGTGCTAATGTTAATGCAAGAGGAGGTTTGGACCTCTGCAGTTATTATACGAGCAGAGTGTTGCTGTAGTTTCTAAATGTTTTTCATTAACATCTCTCACAGTCAATCACGGACTTGTTGCAACGGTGGCCTCCTTTTACAGTACCACGCTCAAATTCAGTGAACTACCCACTTTGTGGCAATGGGACTGATTGAAACATCTGAATTCACTAATTAACAGGTGTGTCCCAATACTTTTGTCCACATAGTGTGTTATAATGTGTATCATAGTACATTTTACGATGTACTGAATAACCTGCTCTTTACATGAGAATTAGCTGATAGAAGGTGCAACTATATTTGCTGCTTATTTGTTATGTCATTTATAGATATAGATTATTTCTGATGCCAAAATAATGACTTTGGCTTGCTATTCCAAAAGAATTACTTACTGTCCTTGTTATAAAATGTATTTTGACCTCTTCCTGGCAGGAATGGGTTCCTGTACTGATTTCTTGCTCTGTAGTTTTTTTATCACTAAGAACATGTACAAACACAAGACTTAACAGTCACAATAAACTGTGCTACCTGTGCATATGTGATGCAGGCGATGTTTATGCATAATAAAATCATATCAGGGCTATATGATTTTTGGTCAGGGGTAGTTAAATCTATCTTTAATGGACCCTGACCTACACCTGCTTTCTGTTGATTCATCATGGAAAGGACACAAACAATCTTGCAGACCTAATAGCAGCAACCAAACTCACTGTTCAACTGTCTGTTACAT
Source organism: Megaleporinus macrocephalus (assembly GCA_021613375.1). Taxonomy (NCBI): domain Eukaryota; kingdom Metazoa; phylum Chordata; class Actinopteri; order Characiformes; family Anostomidae; genus Megaleporinus; species Megaleporinus macrocephalus. The sequence goes on along the minus strand of CM038721.1, from coordinate 19,004,269 downwards.
TACTGGCTTCATGTACTACCAATGGAGATCAAAAAAGGTCCAAAGGGATCTCCACCAGAAAACTTTCAAAACTTCTGCCTAATTAAAGCATTAAGGTGTGTACAAAGTCTTTCAGAGTGGCTTGGTGTGAAATGATCTGTTCTAGGCAAACATACTAAGTTAAAATTGTTCCCAGGGTTGGTGATGGGAGCCAGATATCTAAGAATACAGTGCATGGTGCATCAAGATATGATTTTGGCCTAAAAATTCATCTTTTAAAAGTCATTCATTGGTGTGTCTTGGGTGGACGTTGAGGTGGGTATTTTGCACCCTGGCTGTATATTACTCAGTTTTGTATTTTAACCATATAAACCTACAAGTTTTGGATAGTAAATAAAACGACTATAATAGCACTGCAGACATGCAACCCCTGGTTCATATCACTTTAATGGACATTTTCTGTTTCTCTACAAATAACCTTTTCACACCAAACCATTCTGAATATGTTTACTCTTTAACCACAGAATTATGCAGACATCATTTGAAAACAATGAAAAAATTTGCCGTGTTGGTTGGACAAGAAAGACAGAAGGAGACTATCAGAACATTTGAATTCTTTGCATGTACCTCTTTATGTAAATTAATGAAATATCAAGGCAAAAATTCTGGTGATGGCTTTCAATTAATCGAAGTTGTGACGTGGACGCTGGGCTGGATTGTGATTGGTGGATTCAGTTTTTTAAGGAACACCCATGTGACAACAATATTACCGGCATCACGTGACCAGTTGGCGGCTTGCCTGCTTGCCTGCCTGCCTGTCGTGTTGGGTTGTTCGGATTCAGTCGGGACGGAAAGATGCTGCGCGAGCTGCAGAGCCGGGGTTTGAGAAGATAAACGAAGACGAACACGAAAAGGTCAGAACGTTATCACACTCGCTCTCAGTTAGCTAGAAAAAGCTCGACTGCTCTCTTTAGTTAGCTTCTTATTCGAATTGCCTGTTCCACCTTAAATGGTGCAGCAGTTAGATATTGTATCAGGCGTACTTTTAAAAGTGGCTCCCCAAATATTCTAAGTCTATTCGTTTTTTTAGTTTTTTTTTTAATTTAAAGACAGTCTTCTTGCGCTGCGCGGACACATGAGGGTTTATTGTGTTTCTCCGCTGGTTCCGCTGCCATGTTCACTGAATAAACAGGATGTGGTATATTCTAGTAGCTTAGAAGAAACGCAGGGTGTGCTGTCTGTGCTCGATCTGAGGGGTAGACTGTAGCAGGAGGAGATATGATCATATGGTACGATGGCTTTAACCTTAGTCACATTGAAGTTCTGAAGCCTCAGTCATGGTGCAGATCAACCTGTTTCTTTGGCAAGGAATGGAGAACGACTGGACGTGACATGCGGATCTGCAACATCTTTTGTTAAATGAGCGTTCTACATCTCGTTTCTGGACACAAACAAGGCTGTTTTCCTGCTCCGCCTGTGCGTCAGCCCTCAGATCCTCATCGCGTTAACCTGATCCATACACGCAACTTCTCCTACACTGACCTGACATCACTGTTTTCTCTCACACTGTTTCATATAAAGTCTTTTTTCTGCATTTGTGTATAAAGCTAGTCTTAAAACACGCTCCTCCACTCAACAAAAGAGGTTGCCAGATTACGCGTCGATTCCACGCGGGTTGCCAGATTGGGATAAAGACTGGTTCTGTTTGGTGGTTGAATTCGCGACAACAAGATTCTAAAGTTATTTAAAGTGACATTGTTCACATTTATGTTCACGGCATACTGTGTGTTTACTATTGTATCCATTATATCGTTGCTGTCCAAAGAAAAAATATGTAATTCCATATTTTTTTTTAAATGACAGCTCACATTTATGTTTTGTGAAAACTTTACGATGAATGGACCAATAGAAACGCTCCAAAATAGCTTGGAAAAAGTTCTGGTTCCATTCCATTAAGTATGTTTTTGTTCTCTCGAGTAAATTTTGGAGATACTTGTTTTTCTTTGGACAGCAACGATATCTGACCAAATTAAAATTATTTGAACATTTCAAATAATTTTAATTTTCCAGTCTTAACAATAAGATATGTCTGCTTTAAACATGCTCAGACACCTGTTAGAATTTAGAAGTAACTACTTATTTATTTATTTATTTATGGTTGCACACAGAGGGACCACATACATACTTACACAAACACACACTCTTACAGCAGTGCTGCAGTGGTCTCCAGAGCGGGAGGTTTAATAAGTAGGAAGCTCCCTTGCAGTGGTACATCTTGAATGTGAGAGTGTGGACTATATAATTAGGGGTGTGTAATACGACAAAATGTTTTTGTATCACCATACTTCAGAGCATTTTCCTGATATACTGTATGCATCATAATATTTAGAAAGTTGGTCCAGACAAACTAGAACCTGTAGTGCCAAATATTTTAATAATGATGACAATGTCAATGAAGATTGAGGATGATGATATAATATTATTATTATTATTATTATTATTATTATTATTAATAAGAAGAAGAGCAACAGTATATATTGCCTAGTTTCTGCCTGGAATACCTAACCATTTGTAGAAAACGTGCTTTTGAGAAGCTGCTTAATTGCTGTTGCTTATTTTAAAAACGTAAGCTTTAAAGGATATTCCATGTTTTGGTCCTGACCAAATAAAGAGAGGAAAAAAAAGGAGGACAAGACAAAAAGCCTGACATAAGCCTCATGAAAACAAAGGCAGAAATGGGACAACCAGGCAGTCCTAAAATAACAAGAAAACAAGACTGAGCCTCGGGGCATGAATCAACAGCCAGGCAAGCTCACACAGTGGAGTGGCGCACAAGGTCAAAACCACGACGACGATGGTGGTTTCTAGGGAAACGTTAGCACACACTCTTCTGGCACCGGGCATTTCTACGACATGAGCGCAGATGTTTGGGTTATGACGTTCTGGGAATCGTGCTCAGTAATGGGAAGCAGGGACGGTTCCAACTAGGAGTCTCAAGTTGTTTTCTTGTGTCCTGATGGACTCTCGGGGGGTTTATTTGTCATTGCTTGTAGGGAAGTGACCAGGCAGAGTCCTGTGTGCATGTACTCAATGCTGTGAAGTGAGTCCTCCATCTAATCTAAGGAATGTGTTATCAGTGCTCCACTGTATGTGGCTGGTAGATGCGGACCAGGGGCCCAAGCTTAATCATTTATGAACAGCAGTGTTATTAATTTGTTTATTTTAGAATATTTTATTTTATTTATTTTTTCTTCTGTTACCTAAAGTTTGACTGCTCCAAACCTTGGCCTGTCATAAATCCTCCAGCAGAACCCCCTAAAGATGTGGACTTTTCCTTGATTAGATTTGGTCCAAACTTTTCAATTCCAAAAATGAAGTGAATGGTTGAATGAAGAACGGTGTCACTCATACCATGTCCTTTCTATGTTGGTTGCATCATTAATTAGAAGACATTTGGCACATGCATAGTATGTTTGCTATTCTATTCGGTTCTGACTTCACACCTGTCCAACACATTAGAGTCCAGATGTGACCAAAAGTTACAGTAGCTGGCTCGGCAGAATTAGCTTTAACCCCATTCATGTTTTCTTCGACTCTCACTTGCTTTTGGCAAATGGTAATGCAAATTTAAAAATCTACATCTAATCAAAGCTACATTTTGCAATAAGAATCTGGGTCATCACGGCTATAATCGGGTACGCGGGCACACAAGGTCTTGATGTTTTAAACGGGATGTACATGACGTTTGCAGTGACGTTGTGCAAAATTATTTGCTTTGTTTACTTTTTTGGGGGCGTTATTTACATCAAACAGAAGATTTTGTTACAAACACAGACTGTTCCACTTGGTTCATTTGATACAATGCTGACTGGCTGTAAAGACTGTCCAGTGCTCCTGCCTTTACAGTGAGACTCAACCTTTCATTAAAACCAGGCAACAGACAGCGTTCAACAGACAATCAGTTAGAAACTGGTCTCTCTGGTCCAAAACTAACTCACCCTTTAGATGTTTAGATGTAGACGTTTTTGAGTTTAGCAAAGTAAATAAATCTGCTGGACCTATCCATCATGATCAAACTACATTTTTAATCCAGTGATGATACAGCTGGCCGTAGATAACAAACTTGCAATAGGTTGCATGCTTAGCTTTAATCAGCCTTTTCAATCTTCAACATTAGAAAAATGTAGCTGGCTCATCTGCAACAGTGAAGAAACAAAAAAAAGAAAGAATGTATACTGACTGCATTACCAACGAGTCTGCATGAAGATGTAGCAGAAGATATGGATTTAAAACAAATAACCTCTCTGTTTAAGCCGTAGTTGTTGTTTCAAAATATATATGATTAAACATCCAAAAGCAACCATTAATTCTTGTTAAACAGCAAAAACGTTACATGGTTATGCTGGTACACTGAGCTGAATCACATATTTTTTAGTATCTGCAGCCTGCTTTGATACCTCTGGACAATGTTAAGAAACTCTTCGATGACCATGTCTGATGTCATTAATCTTGTTTTCCTTCAGCAGGTTGGAACAGTTCATTTTTAGCCCTGTTCTTGATCCTCTACAAGCAGCACGGCCCACAGGCAGAATGGAGAACCACACTGAGATCAACAAAATGAATGGCCAACCTACAACAGAAGCTGCCACAGAAGCTTCTCAGCCCAAGGAGAGCATGCAGCTGAAGAAGGAGATCTCTCTGCTCAATGGCATCAGCCTCATTGTAGGCAACATGATCGGCTCAGGGATCTTCGTTTCGCCCAAAGGCGTCCTGATCTACAGCGCCTCCTACGGCCTCTCTCTGGTCCTCTGGGCCATTGGTGGGATCTTCTCTGTAATTGGAGCACTCTGCTATGCAGAGCTAGGCACTACCATCACCAAATCGGGTGCAAGTTATGCCTACATCCTAGAGTCCTTTGGAGGCTTTGTCGCCTTCATCCGGCTATGGACGTCACTGCTCATTATTGAGCCCACCAGCCAGGCTGTAATAGCCATCACCTTCGCCAATTACCTGGTGCAGCCACTCTTCCCTACCTGTGAACCGCCATACTCAGCTTCCCGACTCCTCGCCGCTGCCTGCATCTGTGAGTGATATGCTTTTAGTATAAAGGGTCCTGGAGTGCGGTTTTTCGGAGTAGCCTTACACATGAATGCCAGTAACAAATAGCCTATATTGTGTATAAACCTGGAACTGCATTAAATCTGATGTAAGCTAATGCTAAATTAACTAATAGCTAAATCATTAATTGGCAGTCTCCTTTATGCTAACTACGGGCATGTGACATGCTTTCTAGCGTTAGTTCAACTAAGTAAGCAGCTATCTATAACTATAAAGAGTTTCGATAGCCAAGCTAAGATAAACAATAAGCTGCAGACCAACATAAAACTTACTTCAAGATGATTCTTTAGGTTGGAAGTGTGATCTCTAAATGCTGAAGCAAGTTAGTAGCTGGCAAACAGAGCTTGCACTGCACAATGATGTTATGCTCTCCCTTTTCTTTCTTAAACGTGAAGTAATGTTTGAATTTCCGAGACAGAAACACATTTTTCTCCTGGCTTTGTCGTTCCAGCTCCATGACCTCAAGCGAGTAGACAACTAACAAAACTGCATGTTAACCTGTAGTTAAGTGTTTTATTTAAGGGCTTCTGGGAAACACATGGAAAGTGAATAAACATGTTAAGTAGATAGATCCCTTAATGTAATCCATTAATTTCACTAATGTAACTGTATTCTTTATACTATCTATTTACATTGTAACTGTATCGGAATACAGTTACTTATGTTTTGTATTTCTCAGACGTAACATCGCTACATGTATTAAGTTATTCCCCAACACTGCGTGTTGACATGTAGATTTTGTGCATGTGTCATTCCTCAATCCTGTTAGACCTCAGTTCAGTTGTTGAGATGCAAATAAAGCCGTTTAGATTTTAATATGAAATGGTTCATTTTGGAGAAACACTGATTTGGTAAAACAAAAATGCAGCATTTTTATTTACTATCCAAAATGCCGGTGTTGACTGCAGCACTAGTCTGTGGTTACTGACTAAACAGTGCAAAAAGAAACACTGAAAAACACTGACATAAGCTACATGCATTAAAACTGGTTGTTTCTGCAATATCATCTTCATCTGTCTGCTTCTGTTGAAGGAATCTCCCTCTTTGTTTCTTTGTTGTTGTTTTTTTTTTTTTGCCTTTTCGAAACTTGTTCTTCTTGTTTAGTTGTGCTCTTCCTCTGCTACCAATTGCTCTTGGATACCTTTTGTACGCAACCCCTCCCAAAAACTGCGCATTCCAGTCCTCTTACTTCTTACTTTGCTGAGTGCTCAAATTTTAAACTTAACAAATAATAGATTTGTATTCCCTTTAATTCTGTTCATTCTGCCTTCTTGACATTCATTATCTCTAATTACTTCTCTCGCTGATGCAGGTCTGCTGACGTTCATTAACGCGGCTTATGTAAAGTGGGGCACCAGGGTGCAGGACGTCTTCACCTACGCAAAAGTCCTGGCTCTCATTGTCATCATCATTACAGGGATAGTGAAATTGTGCCAGGGTAAGCCTGCTCTTTGTAGTTCTTCTTAAAAAAAATAAATAAATTACTACACTGCCTGATTTTGAATTTTTTTTCATTCTAGTAAGCTCAATAGTTTGATAAATGTAGTCAGTATACTTCATATGCTGAAATTTAAACCATTTTCATTTGCAAACAGAGGTATACGGTCAAGAAGTAATACATTCAAATTCATCTTTGACTGCAGGTTTAGATTTTTTATTTGTTTTATTTTAAAGGTTACACACAGAACTTTGACGGCTTCTTTGAAGGGTCGTCTCGTGATCCAGGAGGCATAGCTTTGGCCCTGTACTCTGCACTGTTCTCCTACTCCGGCTGGGACACTCTTAATTTTGTCACTGAGGAAATCGAGAACCCTGAAAGGTGTGTAGAAATTATGAATCTCATGTTAAAGGAACATTTGGGTGTTTTTCAACTGTACTGTTAGATATCGCAGACAATATTTTATTATTATTGCAGATTTTGTTTTTACTTGAAGTCACATATTAGAAGTCAGTAGAATTGGTAGAACACTTTCATGAATTCTAGATGACATTAAAAGATGACACTGGGGAAGTTTTTTTTTGTTTTTCAGAGATGGGACTGGATTTCCTAGAAACCTTGAGGAACGTAAGAGTTAACAAAATTGCTTTTTTATTTTCTAGTAATAAAACTGGATAAAGCTACATAACAGTTTTGGTAAACAGAGACTCATGACTGTCTTCTCCTAAAACCTGTATTGTTAGTGTGTAACCGTTGTTGTATTGAACTCCTCCTACAAAGAAAGAGATGAACAGTTGTGCTGTCTTGGACTCCCAACTACAGATGGCTGTGACATCATAAGATGTCTATATTGAATTTGGCAGCTTCCCATGGACTTCTGTTATGTGTTTTAGTAAACTGGATATATAGTACTTGAGTCCAGTCTCCATCTCAATATCGGTCTCGAGACCGTCACCCAGTGGTCTCAGTCTCTTCTTTGTCTTAACATCTGTTTTTTGGAGTTGGTCTCGTCCTGGTTATGGGGTAAAGTGGACACAGATATTTTTAAACAGGTCTGAGGTAACTGTTCTGCCTCAGTTTAGATACATATTCACTGTGTTATTCTCTGAGTGACTGGATTTGTATTGGGTACTTCGTTCTGGTGTATGTTTACACTGAAAATATCTGCCATTTTGCGGGAACAATCAGTGAGCTCAGTATAAATGTAATGTTTTATTTTTCAGTAATATTTGTCATATTTGTACATTTGCATTAAAAGAAACTGCAGTATCAACATGACAAACTGTTTGAAAACCACTGCTGTATACATTTTTAAGTAAAATCTAGAGAGTTTTATGGATCCTTACCATAATGGTTTACCTGGGTAATATTTGTTTGTTGACTTTAATTGGTTTCAGAGTTCAAACATCCACTGAGGGCAGATTGGAATGTTGTTGTTGTTGTTGTTGTTGTTGTTGTTGTTGTTGCTGCTGCATCTAAATGTATCCTACACCCTAATACTACACAGCAGGTTTGTATTACAAATGCTAACAAATAAATTAATTATTCAGTAGGATATATTTATCTGTTTGACTTTTTGGACAGATTTGCATTGAAAAAAAAAAACGGCAGACATGAGAAACTCCTCCCTTTCTGTTTCCTGCTGGATTGTGGGCCCATCATTATGTCCATTATTACCACACCTAAAAATGCCCTGGTTTTATGTATGGATGGTAGAGGTTTGAGTATACTCAACTTCTAGTTAATTAGTATTAAGTGTTCAGTTGGGACACACCCTATGTTTTATGTAATAATACAAATGAATGTAGTTTAGGGTATGGTTATTTGACTTCGGGTGGTGTCCACTGCTAACAGTCTAGGTCTTAACATTTGTTTGTCCCGTCTCATCTGCCGGTGTTGACTGCAGCACTAGTCTGTGGTTACTGACTAAACAGTGCAAAAAGAAACACTGAAAAACACTGACATAAGCTACATGCATTAAAACTGGTTGTTTCTGCAAGATCATCTTCATCTGTCTGCTTCTGTTGAAGGAATCTCCCTCTGGCCATAGCAGTGTCTATGCCCATTGTCACCATCATCTATATCCTGACCAATGTGGCCTACTATGCTGTGCTGGACATGAGCTCCATCCTCGCCAGTGATGCTGTCGCTGTGGTGTGTATCTAAAATCCATTAATGTTACTCTGGTTGACAGATTGTCATTTCAAAATGCTGATATGAACAAGCATGGATTATGTTGCAATGTTGAGGAGTATGTGCCTTTAGTGAGTGTATATGTCTCCAATGTTCCCACAGACATTTGCTGACCACACCTTGGGAGTGATGAGCTGGACCATCCCCATAGCTGTGGCTTTGTCCTGCTACGGTGGACTCAACTCCTCCATCATTGCTGCGTCCAGGTGGGCTTCATCAATCTGTAGACACAGTATGTTGTCCTGATTTGACATGTTGACATTGTCACGGCTATGATTTGAACGGGTTATATTTTTAAATGAAAGGTGTTTGAAAATTCCAGTGAGAGTTCTTAACGGTCACACCAGAAAGCAGAAAGAAATCATCTATGTTGGATTCACTGTCCATTTTATCAGCTCTCCTTACCATATAGGAGTACTTTGTAGTCAATCTGGTTTGCTGTATACTTTGTTACCCTGTTCTTCAATGGTTAGGACCATTACAGAGCAGGTATTATTAGGGAGGTGGATCGTTCTTAGCACTGCAGTGACACTGACATGGTGGTGTGTTGCGTTGGTACATGTGGATCAGACACGCAGTGATTCTGTGGACTACTGTCTGTAATTGCAGAACCACAAAGTGTTCCTACAAAGTGGAGCTGATAAAATGGACAAATATTGCAAAAACAAGGAGATGATTATCTAAATGTTGTGGCTGCAGTGACTCATGTTTCCTTTTATAAGTGATTGCTAAAAACTGTTTGACTTCAATGATTGTTATACAAGTCTGATCCTGTGCTAGTGTTGCTCTTGTATGTTGAATGTTTTTCTTTTTTTGCAGACTGTTCTTTGTGGGTTCTCGGGAGGGTCATCTCCCAGATGCTTTGTCAATGATTCACGTGCACAGGTTCACACCAGTGCCCGCCCTCCTCTTTAATGTAAGCACACCTTTCTAGACTAGAGTAGACTAGACTAGAGATATTGTTGGAGTAAGGTGGGTAAAGCTAAAAACTGCTGGTCGTGTGCTGCTGTGAGTGATGTTTAATGATATTAGAAATTTTTTTTTTGAGATATACAAAATATTGTTATTGTTAAAAAAAAAACCCATATATGACCAAAATAGTAACTTGACAGAAAAAAAGACACACATTATTTACTTCCAGTGTAAGTTATTGTGAGCAGGTTTTATTTCATGATTTTGAGGGAATCTGCTGAGGGAAGACACATACTCAGACTGGCTCAGTTATAAACACATATTATTAAGAGAGTCCTCCACATGAAAGCTGCCCTATCAACGATGAAGTATCAAAATACACTGTAAAGGGGAATTCCAGCATTTAAAAAAAAAACTCTACATAATCAGTGGTTGAAATATAAACAAAGTGATGTTGATGATGATAACGATGATGGTGATACATACTTTATTGATCCCAGAGGGAAATTCAACATTCATAGTGATTCATAGTGGTTTGATGTGAAATGGTTAATTATGGAAACACCTACATTTGCATTGGTCTTGATGGGAACCAGTGGCTGTGATGTATACAACTCAAATATTTTTATAAATATAAACTTTTTTTTTTTTTATTTACTATCTAAAATCATCAGTAAATGTATGTGTCTTCTTCAAAATAATGATGGTAAATCTCATTGGGCCTAGGGGGGCCTTTGGGAATAAATTAAATAAATTGGGAATAATTTTCCAGAACCACATATCTTAATACTGGTCTTAATATTCGTAATAATGGTGAAACAACTTATTTTATTTCAAAGACATTTTGAGCTATTTATTTTGATCCATTCATTCAAAAAAATCACAAACAGGTCACTGTAGAATTGTGATAAAAATTGACAAACAAAATGGAGATAAGTTTGTTCCTAGATCAGCGGTTTGGTTCGGGCCAAAGCTTTTTCCAAAACTGATGTATTTAGGCGGCGTTTTATAACTATTTCTCGTGATGAAGCATTAAGACACATTATACTCTTCAAACTACTGGTTCAATCACCACTATGAGCAAACCTGAATCAGTAAGTTTCTTTATAAGTGTTTCATATCATGCCACTCTAAATGACTTAGTTTAGTGTTTGTTTGTTGTGTGTTACACTGCCTCATTGAAGGCATTTCTGACTGAATGCCATGACTTTCTTGTAGGTGGTGAGCTTTGGTACCATCAAGTGGTGACTATGCATCACTGCATGATCATTTACTAATAGTGGACTTGTTTTCCCCACTTGCAGTGCGCCATGGCTCTGATCTACCTGGCTGTGGAGGATGTCTTCCAGCTGATTAACTACTACAGCTTCAGCTACTGGTTTTTTGTCGGCCTGTCTATCGCTGGACAGATTTATCTACGCTGGAAGGAGCCAGACAGACCGCGACCGCTGAAGGTGAGAGTAGCTTAGAGCTATGCATCTTCATATGGAGTGTAAAGATGTTGATTTGTTATTGCGTTTGTCTTTATCCATAATTATAAAAGCTTGACATCAGACATCTTTGATGTAGGTTAAATTAAGAATAAGTGACCATACAATGTGATCTTACTTAATAGATGTATGGTAACACTACTGTAGGTGGGCAGAAACCACTGTCTTTCTTTTTAGCCTTTTTTCAGTTACGATAACCCTTAAATGAGGGAAAAACAGTCCTTGGAGCGTCAGGGAAGGGAAAATGCCTACAAGCGAAACAGTAAGCTGCGAGTATCCTAACCAGGGATGAGATTTGTACCACTCACTGTGGAAGCTTCTCCTGTCGCCTTCCTGGGAAACTCTCTCACATTAGCTACACTGGCACCTCACACTTATTAATTTGAAGAAGTCTAAGCAGTGTCTCTGAAATACACCTTATAGCAAAATATCTGTTTTTGTCGTTTGTTGTTTTTATTCATATGTAACTTCATATACTATGCAGCAACAATTTCCATAGCATATGGACCAGCGTGACTGGAGATCATTGGTGATGGCTCAGGCTCTCTCTTTCTCCTTCCTCATCTTAGTGATGCTCTCCTTCCTCCATATCTTTACCAGTGTGGTGTTCTCCCACCTCCTCCTTTTCCTGGTTGCCTTGACTTGACCTTGAAGAGAGAACTGAAACTTGGAGGTGAACCAGTATAAAGAAGGAATAGAATGAAGAGTACAGAAGAATACAGAGTAACATTCAGTCAGAGAGGACGTTTCAGCTGCACCAAAGCAAGGAATATGCAGAATTTCTCTCTTTTTTTTAAAGAAGTATTAAGCCAGTTCAGTATTATTATTATTATTATTATTATTATTGTTGTTGTTGTTGTTCTTTTTATTATTGTTGTTATTATTATCAATAGTAGGACATTTTTAAATGTGAAATATATTTTTTAAAGCATAATTTAGTAAATAAAATATAAATCATATGGCTTTGATGTTTTATAGCACAGTCACTTTACTTGCTATCCAGATTGTGTGTGTGTGTGTGTGTGTATATATACATTAAAAAAAATGATCTGATTCTTTATGTATGAAATGTATGTCACTCTAATGCACTGAATGGTTGTGACTCCAATACATTTGTTCTCTTTCACAGTTGTCTCTGGTATATCCCATTATCTTCTGCTTGTGCACGGTGTTCCTGGTGGCAGTCCCCCTCTATAGCGACACCCTCAACTCCCTCATCGGTATCGCCATTGCTCTCTCAGGAGTACCGGTCTACTTCCTGGGCATCCACCTACCTGAATCCAAACGCCCTCCCTTCATCACCAAACTGCTGCGTGAGTATTTTTTCCTGGTGTTTTTCTGCGATTTTAGGCTACATGGCTGTAATTTCAGGGGAATATTTGGCAAAAAATATAATTTTCCCTGGAGTAAAGCCCTACTCGCTGCCCAATCAGTAGTAAGTTGCCAAAGAGCAATACACTTCCTATAACCCATGTGGCAGCTGTTTAAAGGGTATCTATAGTAACTGCACAGCAAATTCCAGCACTTCCGGCACTCTGGATTTCATGCCATTGATGTTTGTTGTCACGAGTGATGGAAAAGTCACTATGATCTCCGACTTGAGCATCCAGACTGAGATACATCTGTTGCATTTCAAACCACCACCAAATGTGGTTTAGGCAACTTATTGCTATTCTTAACTTAAACTAGCTTCTGTTTGACAAACTTTTATTACATGTCTGTTTCTTCCACAGGCTCCATCACCCGTTTCACTCAATTTACCTGTTTCTGTGTGCTCACTGAGATGGACCTGGCTGAATAAGTCCTTTACGTTTTACTCCTGATGGCCAGTCGTGCAGGTTATGGGAAGTACAGAAGCAAACTGAGCTGAACTGCTACATTATTAAAAGACTTGGAGGTGAATGAACATTTTAGAGAAAACAAAAAAGCTTTTGCCCTCCTCTCAGGGACAAGAGCATGGTGGAATAAGATGGATACTGTGACCTTGGTCACACAAGCCAATGAACATCATTTGTCTTCCTGTTGCCTAAACAAGGGAAAGCTATTTATCCATTGTAGCATTTGGTTTTTTTTTTCCTAATGGGAATTTCAGACTTTTCTGAAGCGATAGTTTAAATCAGTTTAGTATGTTTAATAACAGCGCTATATTTTAGATTTATCGGTGGTGGTGGTCCTGTGGGGGTGGTGTATTTTACCTTCAGATAGCCAGATAAACCCAAAGATGAGGGCAGTCCAAGAGGTCTGTGCCTTCTATTTTCCTGTCAGACAAGTTTGACTTTGGGTGCAAGTCTGGCTGAAAGAAATCCTGACCCCCCACCCCCACCCCCCTGCTGAGTTTGATGATTCTCCAACTCCTAGGTTATTAGGCAGGTTAAGTTGGTGTGACAGAGCTGAGAAATCAACAAACTGCAGCTCTCAGCTCAACACTCTGTGTTTTAGCCTTTTTAGAGTATTCACTATATTTTGCCTTGGAGAGATTCACTATTAAAATAAAATACGAAAGCAAGCCTTATCAAAAAAGATAATGTAAGGGGAAATCTTGCGTTTGAGGAACCACTCATATCCGATCTACTAATATGCTGATCACTGGTCACATACAGGTGTGTTCTTGGGTTTATGTTGCATTTATGTTGTCACTTGTTCCATAAAAGGTGTGGAAAGTTTAAAGCAAGGGGCACAAGTCTTATCCAAGGGGCCAGTGTTGCTGCAGGTTTTCTCCACTCTAGCAGAAGCAGAGCTGATTCCATTTGTTTAGCTGAGCTCAGGTATTCATACGCTTGATTACTTATGAGGTTCATGTGTGTGTTTCAAATGAAAACCTACATCCACAGCAGCCACTTACGGAGTAAATTTATGGCCCCTGACTCAACACCCTCTACCTCCTCCTCACGCTGCTGTTTGCAGACACACCTCTGTTCACTTGGAAGGGAACCACTAATTCACAGGAATATTCTTCTGTGTATTTTAAATGTTCTCATGCAGTATAATCAATTGTGTAATGTAAACTGAATGTCTTATAAGGCAATAATGGCTGTCCCTCAATCTCCTTCCACATATTAGGAATGTTCTTCACAAAGAAATTAATGAGTGTGAATATGATATGTAACAGCATGTTCCTGAATGAAAGAGTAGAGTGAGCATCTTTGCACTGTGCTGGACTACAAGCAGGTATCTCTTTTACTCAGTAGATGAAGAGGTAGGATAGGACAGAGGCTTTAAAACCTCAGGGCACTTTTGTAAAGTGCATCCTTGGAGGCACGTTAGTGTTATTTAATTTATTGTATGGAATACCAATAAACCTTTTCTTAATCAGTATATCTGGTGCAGAACTTTTTTTCCTTGCAGTGTACAGAACTTTCATTCTGTACAACTTTTAAATACACAGTTTTCATTTTGAAATCTTTATTTTTTTTGTTTTATACACATCTACATATTTACAGACAGTCTGTCACCCTTTGGAAATGGGGAATATTTATACACACACACACACACACACACACACACACACACTGGACAACACAAATCAAACCACACTTACACAAACTCAGAATTGCTACCATACTGCCTGTCCACGCTACCATGCAGATCAAACAGTTGCAGAATAGCGCAACGCCACACAGTACATCATTCATCTCACGACCAAACAATGCAAAGCACCCCCAGGCTAATATACGCATCAACTACCACACATTCACTTTGAACAAAACACCACACAGCTTCATGTAAGTAAAAATGGCCCCTCTCGCACTCAGCACCAAACATGCACATGTGCACACAGAGGATTTCAGTCAGAATCATAATCTTCTCTGTCTTCGTCCTCATCATCCAACTCTTTCATCACGTCCTTCTGGTAGCGCTCCCAGCTCCGTCGGCTGTAAGAATGCTCCTCGTTCCAACACCCTGAAGAAGAAATGAAAGCACTATTGCTGTTGTGCATATATGCAGGTAGACAGTAGCCTTGGGCGAGAGGGTGATGTAATCGAATATCAGCAATGACCAACACGTGACCCAATGGTGATATCTGACACACATTTGAAACGGGACTCCTCCCACAGCTGAAACAATCCTATACACTGTATAACATTATGACATTAATAATAGCTGTCCAGCTGTTAAAAGTGGTCCATTCTGACTAAATACGAGCTGCATTGTGACCAGCAAGGGTTACTCTGTTCATATGTTTAATGCGCTCCATCTGCCCAAGCGTGAATGCAGAACTGGGACCAGGAGGGGCAGATAATTTAGGATGATGTATTTGGAGATGGATGGATTATGGATGAATAAATAGTAAAAGGAGTAACATTGAACACAAAATGTATATACAAGTTTATATTAAGTATCCCAATACTCACAAAAAGGGGAGGGGCCATATCACAGATTATCCCAATTCTTTAATAAGGGAATATCGCAATAATAATTATCAACATCACCCAGGTCTAGTAGGCAGTGTATCTCTTCCTCTGAGGAGAGGGATTGAACACCTAAATATACCCAGAGATGTGTTTGTCTCTTTTTTGTGCTTGATTTTGAAGTAGGCAACAAAGAAATGATGAAACCATATTTCCATGTCTGAGTGACGCATCCTAATGCGTCACCTTGAGCTGGCAGTGAAGGTGGTTCTGCCCACACAGCTGCTGATGCTGTGGCAGTTGGACCGAAAGCTCACTTTGATATATTACTACTAGACACACACTGCATGATTTTAGCCCCCTTTAATGCCACATTATCACAACCTCTTCTCCAATACAGGTGGACACAGAGGTAAAAGTTCATATACAAGTCCATATATGCCAGCTTTACTCAGCTTGAATGAATATTGTCACTGTCCAATGAAAAACATTCAGCATTTTTATTTATTTAGGTTTTCTACACCACTTGAACGCGACAGCTGCCCAGTGTTAAAATTTCATGATGAATGGACCAATAGAAATGCTCCAAACTAGCTTGGAGAACATTCTGATTCCATCAACTTACATTAAAGGTTAAGACAGTTTTTGTCTTTTTTGGACAGCGATGAGATTCATTCAAGCCTACTAAAGTTTACATTTTCTACAAGTGAATTTTAGAGATTTAGAAGTGATACATATTGTAACTAGTCATTTAGTTACTAGATCAGGGGTGTTCAATCTTATGCAGCCAGTGTGGCTGCAGGTTTTCACTCCAAACAGGCTGGAGCACACCTGATTTTACTTGTTTAATCAGATCATCTCAGTCTTCCAACTGCTGATCAGCTGTATTCCTGCTGTGTTGGAATGAAAACCTGCAGCCACACCGGCCCTTTGTGGATAAGATTGGACACCCCTGCTCTATACTCTGTGAAAAACTGATGATTGCCCTAACTCCTGTTCTGCAGTTTGACTGTTTTTAAAGATCATTGACATACAGTAAAGATTCCAAGAGAAGTTACCTTATGTTTGCGTTCCTTCTGTTTTCTTTAATTTTCCACTCACACATTACCTCCCCTGCTAATGTCCTAGAAATGCTAACGGGTCATTAACATCTATTTAGGATTTAGTTATAAGGGAACGTAACAATAATGATAACTGATGCTCACAAGCCTGCATTATGGATGTGGACTGGGCTTGTAAGAAGCTTTGTAGCTCCAGAGCACAACTAAAGAAGCAAACTTTGGACATCTGACATTTATTGGCTGATCAACTTCACCTGGAGTAAGGGGAAGTTACCAATATAGACCAAAAACAAACCTCCATAGCGCTCTTCAGCATCACTGTTATCTTCACTGTCCTCCTCATCTGGATAGTCGTTTCTCCAGTTGCGCTCATCGTTTTCATCATCCTCATCTTCGTATACCTCCTCCTCCCAAGCAACATCCTCAGGCACCTGTAAATTCAAACATGTAACAGCATCTCATCAGTTCAACACATACACTGATCAGCCATAACATTAAAACTACCTCCTTGTATATACACACATTGTCCATTTTATCAGCTCCACTGATCATATAGGAGCATTTAGTAGTTTTACACTTACAGACTGTAGTCCATTTGACTTGCTACATAGTTCCCCCCTTTAACCCTGTTCAGGACCCCCACAGGACCACCACAGAGCAGGTATTATTAAGGGAGGTTATTAATTCTCAGCACTGCAATGACACTGACATGGTGGTGGTATTGTGTTAGTGTGTGGATGTGACACCACAACAGTGTGACTTCAGTGCTGAAAACGACCCACCACCCAAATAGTACCTGCTCTGTGGTGATCCTGTGAGGGTTCTGACCATTAAAGAACAGATTAAAAAAGTATACAGAGAAACAGATGAACTAAAGTGGTCAGTGGAGCTGATAAAATGGACAAACACTGCTTTAAGCTCATTTTCTAGGGTTGTAAAGTGACAATTTTGCTTGTTACTAAGAATACTCCATTATTCATTGCCACTATAAAAACACCTTAAAGTGAGTACATTTCCCAAGATGTGTCATTAAGCACATGACTGAGGAAGAAGTTGTAGTATGGCTGTCACTAGAAGAAATACTCTAGATGCTGTTAGCCAAAACCAAAATCAATAAAAAGCTATTTTTCAATGTTACACTGACAAAACACGCTGGTCCATCACTAATCCACTTTGTACAGGTGCCAGAAAAATTAACTAGAGAAGCCTGCCAATAGAAAGCCAACTGTAGCTCCCACATGTTTTACAATGTCCTACAACTTAAAATTAAAGTTGTTTGTTGTCTGTTACTGAAGTATTTATAAGCTCACCAGAAAGTTAAAAAACCTACGGCTATAACTGTGCATGTAAAACCACCTCTGTGCATCTTTGCAAGACACATACCTTCCACATGGGCAGCAGACAACAATCAAAAATGCAGAAAAAAAATATTTTACGGCACTATTAACACAAATAAGTCAGAATGCACATCTCTATTATTGTAGACTTACCAGCTCTCCCTCCTCTGTGTAGGGTCTGACTGACAAGATATCCTGAATCCAGCCTGGTGTGGCTGTTTCCTGGTAGTACAAATCATAGACGTAGTCATCTTCCTTCTCACGATGTTCAGTCCCAGGGCCATCAGTTGACACAGTAAGCTTCTCACGAATCATCTTCACCGAATTGCACAGTATTGTCTCCGAGTCAGACTTCACGTTCTAGGGAGCAGAGAAAGGCAATCAACTGCTTGTAATTAGGCTTGTCACAATTAGCAGATGATCAACTGCCATACAATTGATATTATTAAGCATCTGTATTTATTAAAACAGTACAAACCTTGAGCAACCAAGCCAAATGATTAGTTATCTCGCTGTAAATAGCTTGCGATAGACAACCGACAGGTCAAGCTCAAACTAACACTGCTTACTACTGTAAATGTTTTATAGCGTTGAGGCATAAGGTTTATAAACTCGACTGATGAAAACACACCCACATGAAAGTTAGTAACTATGAAAACAATTCTGGCAGGCCTACTGCAGTTTCTGCAGTTACTATACGCTAATGGCATACGTTATCACGCTTTCCAGAATTCCCATAAATTATATTTGATACATGCAGTTTATTATTCTAGAACTACTAAAATATCCAAGCTGTAAAGGATAAAATGCATGTTGTGCGGTCAATTTTTAATGACAACATAATGCCATTATACCTACAACTATCTTTTATAACAGTGCTGCATCTCGTCTACATCTCACTGTCCTACTTTTTACTTCAAACTCTTTGCTTAACTGATCCTCACCTTGCCAGGAGCTTTCTCATCCTCTCCATCCTCCTCCTGAACAATATCAAACACCTGCACATCTCCCAGAGGAAAACAAGGATCCGTCTCTGTCTGGGCACCATTCTCCCGGGCCTCCCTCTCTCGCACGGCAGATGGTTCTGCACCAAGACCCGCTCGGTGGCTGGAGAGGATCCGGTACCGCTCCTCT
This sequence comes from Megaleporinus macrocephalus, assembly GCA_021613375.1. Classification (NCBI taxonomy): domain Eukaryota; kingdom Metazoa; phylum Chordata; class Actinopteri; order Characiformes; family Anostomidae; genus Megaleporinus; species Megaleporinus macrocephalus. The sequence goes on along the minus strand of CM038721.1, from coordinate 18,985,258 downwards.
CGTCTGGTGCTCCACTTGGCACTGCGCAAGTCACCAATGATCCTCTGGGAGCTGCCTTGAGAGGGGCGCAGGGCATGAGCCAGGCGAGGGCGAGACAGAGCCTCACGGACATGTGTCTGGACTGGAGCATCCTTAGAGAAAAAAATGCAGAGTCTTACTATCAGTTATAACACACATCAGTTATAACTAGTTTAAACTTTTAACATTCAGCATAGTGTGGTTTGACTTATGTTTCACTCAGGTCACTGACATTACAGAGGAATGTCACCAAAATGAGTCTGCAAGTTTGTCTACAATGTACTATGTGACATTAACTCACTGCGAGCGATTTGGATCACAGTGACTAACTTGAACAGAATTTTTGGATCTAAAATGCTATTTTATACTTATACTCATTTTTACACTCATATATACTCTACAGTATATACTCTAGTCCTCAATGAAAGCTCTAAGTTTCAGCAAGCTTGCTAAAGAAAGAGGAATTATTTGGTAAAATATTATTATAAAAAAAATATTATTATTATTTTTTAAAGGAACATTTACAGACTCTTTATTTGCAGCAGTGCATACATGTGTCAGGGGTGCTGATGTATACAACAAAAATATATGTTATTATTAACAATCCAAAACCACACATTAATCTATATGTGCCTTCTTTTTTAAATATAACGTTTAAAAATCTTAAACAAAAACTTTAGATTGGATTAAAATGGATTCAAATACATTTTAAGCAAACACTATCACAACCAATATAAAGCAATGTGTCAGACTTCTGGCTGCATAATAACCATTTCAGGGAATGACTGTGAGGGAGCTTAGAGGCAGTGAACTCTTCAGACGTCTGGTTCCTAGTACTGCTGCAAACAATTCAGATTCTGCAAGACTCTCCAAAGATTGGTCCAAGGATTGTGGACCAAACCACTCAGAATTACTTTGTTTACGTCTCAATCATTTAATTATACAGAATTTTTGAAGGATTGGTGGAGATCCCTTTAAACGGCGCCTATTATTTAGCGATTAGGGATTTTATTTACATAAACAAAATACGGATTAGTTAGAATAATGATAATTTACGCCATTCATGAGTTAGCTAGAAACGCTCGACTGCAAGCGTTCTGGAGTTAGCTTCTTATTTGAATTCCCTGTTCCACCTTAGATGGTGAAGCGCCAGAATGTACCTGCTGCACTATGTAAGGTGGAACGGGCAATTCGAATAAGAAGCTAACTTCAGCCACGTCTTTCTTCAGGTTTACGCTCAATAACTGGTCCAAGGATAGTCGGCGAATGTGGCTAGCTGGATTGACGCGTATGTTGTAATAATAGTAATAATAATAATAATCATCATCATCATCATGTATTTAGTGTTTTTTGTCAGTCAATCAACGCTTAAACAACATCGCATCATTCGGTTGGCACTATGAAGCCACTAGCTGACACGTGAAAACGATGAAAGCTGAACAACTGAAGTGAACTGAAAACACTTAACAGCGCAGCTTAAATACAGTGAAACGGTGCGGATTTACTAGCTACCTGCGAAGCGACTGTGGCCACGAGTTTAAAAACCGAGTTTTCTATGTTGGCCTCCTCGGGCTCCGGGACCGACTCGGCTGCGGGCTGCGCTGAGCTCGACTCCGGCCGGATCCTCTTACAGGCCAACAACAAAGCGTCCGCGGGGTCGGTCCCTCTCTTCCGCTTCACCCGAAGAATCGTAGTACTCGGATCCATGACGGCCACTGCTTTAGCGGCTGTATCGAGGAAAATAAAGAATTTCAGACAGATAACGGGCTAACAGGCCACCACAACAGCCCTCAGTACCAACAACAAAAAGCGCTTTTCTCTTTCTATCGCTTTTTTATTTATTTATTTTTTCCCTCATGGATCCCACGATGTCTCCTTGTAAATGTGTCGACATCAGCGCCACCCAGCGTTCCGGAGCTCGTTGGTACGTCAGCCCCTCTCTGCCGCTGGGAAAAAAGGATTACGTCATTAGTAAGTGGTAGCATTAGTAAGTGGTCACAGGGAGAAAGTTTCCCAAAGTTATGACCTGGGTTGTATATGAAATATCATAAACACTGCCTGTTCGGACAGAGTGGTCACAATTATCTGGACTGTTATCTTGAGATTATGACATAATTGTATTGTTGGCTTTATATTACTCAATCAGAATCAGAATTGTTTATTCGCCAAGTATGTCACTCATACAAGAAATTTGTCTTGGTGAGGCACACATGTATGACATGTAACAAGAGAGTAACAGTAACAGCTCTGGGGGGAAAAGCTGTTAGCATGTCTGGTTGTCCTGGTCTTGATGGTCCTGAGTCTTCTGTCTTAAAGTGCTGGCAGATTACATTCAATGATCCGCTTCGCTGTCCTGATTATGCGCTGGAGTTTTGTTCGTTCTTGTGAGGTGGAGGAACCAAACCAGATGGTTATGGACGATGTGAGGATGGTCTCAATTATCACTGTGTAGAACTGGATCATCAGGGTCTGTGACAGGTTGCGTCTGAAGTCCACTACCATCTCTACTGTCTTTTGTGTGTTGAGTAACAGGTAATTGTTGCTACACCAGGAGACCAGATGCTCAACTTCCTTTCTGTAGGCAGACTCATCGCCATTGTCTATAAGTCCCACCACTGTGGTGTCGTCTGCAAATTTCAGGATCTTCACATCTTCACAAGATCAGATTGAAGATGGTAAATAATAGACATGACCTGAAGAAAATGCAGAGTGATTTGAGAGTGGTTTCTATGGTGTTACCAGGTAGTAACTATGGTATTTACATGATATGATGTTGCTAGGTAGTTGCTAAGGTGTTGTTAGGCCGATTCCAAGGTGTACCATGTGGTTGCCATGGTGTACTGGGTGGTTGCTAAGGTGTTGCTTGGCAGTTTATATGGTATAGGAGTTGGTTGCTTGGGGTAGACAAAGAGATTGCAAGGTGTTGTTTGTATATGGAACAAGAGATGACAAAAACCACACACAGAGGAGTAAGGGACAGTACGGCTCTGGATTAAACACATAGAGGAGTGAGGCTCAGTATTACTGTGGATTGGACACAGAAGAGTGAGGGCCAGTATGACTGTGAATTAGACACACAGTGAAGTGAGGGTCAGTATGACTGTGGATAGGACAAAAAAGAATGAGGGTCTGTATGGCTGTGGATTAGACACATAGAGAAGTAAGGGTCAGTATTACTGTGGGTTAGACATAAAAAGGAGTGAGAGCCAGTACAGATGTGTATTAGACACAGAGAGAAGTGATGGTCAGTAAAGCTGTGGATTAGACAAAGAGAGGAGTGGTGGTCAGTATGACTGTGGATAAGACCCAGGCGTGAGGGCCAATATGACTGTGAAGTAGACACACAGCGGAGTAAGGGTCAGTATGACTGTGAATTAGACACATAAAGAAATGACGGTCTATATGGCTGTGGATTGGTTACATAGAATAGTAAGGTTCAGTATAACTGTGGGTTAGACATATAAAGGAGTGAGAGTCATTATAGCTGTGGATTAGACACAGGAGTGCAGGTGAGTATGACTGTGGATTAGACACATAGAGGAGTGAGGGTCAGTATGACTAGATTAGACACATTGAAAAGTGAGGGTCAGTATGACTGTGGATTAGACACATAAAGGAGTGAGGGTCAGTATGACTGTAGATTAGACACATAGAGGAATGCAGATCAGTATGACTGTGGATTAGACATACAGAGGAGTGCAGGTCAGTACAACTGTGAATTATACACACATAGTATGGCTATAGATTAGACACATAGAGGAGTGAGGGTCTGTGTGACTATGGATTAGACACATGGAGAAGTGAGGGTCAGTATAGCTGTGGATTAGACACATAGAGGAATGAGAGTCAGTATGACTGTGAATTAGACACACAGGGGAGTGAGGGTCGGTATGATTGTAGATTAGACACAAAGAGGGGTGCAGGTCAGTATGACTGGATTAGACATATAGAGGAAGGAGGATCAGTATGACTTTAGATTAGGCACATAGAAGAATAAGGGGTAAATTGACTGTGGATTGGACACAGAGGAGTGAAGTTTAGTATAACTGTTGGTTAGACACATAGAGAAGTAAGGGTCAGTATAACTGTAGATTAGACACATAGAGAATTGTGTAACATTTGCACACCTATTCATTTCCATAGGAAAAAATGGATTTAACAAATGTTGTACAAAAATATGCGCTGGATCAAAAAGCTGTATATGGACACACTATTCCTGTTCAAACCAAACATTATGAAGTTGGAATGATGCCCATATCTTGGAATGAGCGTTGTGCAATAAAAAATTAGTTCATAAAATATTATTTTTGTGCTTTCAGGTCACTTAGATTATTACACATATAAGTGCAACTACAGCAAGGTGCGAAGTACAGAGCCAGCCAGTGCTGGAGTAGCCAGCCAACATGGGGCCGCCCTAATACCACAGGGTATTTTTAACACTACAGAACAAAATCACACTTTATCTGGTCTCACAAACTATGATCTGTGTATCTGAATAACATGTTGTAGTGAGGGGAGTACACATAAGAAACACTGGCAGCTTTACCTAGAATGGACTCAGCAGCCAAAGTACAAGGAAAAGATAACATATATGCACTTTAAACATATAGCACAAATCTGTTCAAATTCAGTACCCAGTCCTGGATGATGATCACACTCATAAACACAGTACCTAACCGAACTGCTCCAGGATTCACACAATTTGTAAGCATTGACCTAACACGGCATAAACACAGCATGCTTTGACATCACAATAGTTAGGAGTTGCAGATCTTCTCTAAGCCACATTTACCAAAATGCAATACAATTTTCTACTTTTATGGTCCTGATGAACATACACTTTAGGGCCATTAAAAAGGGCTTAGGCCCCTTTAGTAAAAGCTTAGCCTCACTAATAACCCGATTTGAATATTGTACCAAGTAATGTGAGGTAGCTTCAGAAATGATTAGAGCTGCCTATCATTTTACCACATCTTACCATCAGCCTGTTCCATGTAATAAGTGATGAAGATAAACTCAGCTCTACCTTAAATGATGTGCATTCCAGTTTAACTGTTTTTAGACAGCATCATTTAAGGTCAAATGGAAAATCCGAAGAAAGCTGTCTTAATAAGATCCGCCCTGATATTCATATGTCTTGGCACATGAGTTAAATACAGCTAGCCAAAAGCTCCATCAGAGAAGTTTGTTTGAAGTGTGCTTGTTAGTGAGGTCGGAGGGAGAATGGTTTACAAGCCGCCACTGTGGTGCTGATAGCATGAGGACATGACAGCCCTGATGAAGGGGGCGAAGTGCCTCAGAGCTAGAAAGACTGCTAGAAGCCTGAAGAAGTTTTTGTGTTGGAAGTGCAGTTGCTGTGGTCATTCACTGTGCTGCCCAAAACATGGCCCAATCAGAAAGCGAGGGAAGTCGTCATCATCTTACATCACGCACAAAGGGGCGCCGGTTTCAAGAACTATTGGCTTTCTCCACCATCTCAAGGCAGCTAAGCACGTAGCTAAAACCTGTTGGCATAAGTGGCAACACAGCCACATATATAGAGTTCGAACTCAGTGCTGGAAACCCTCATTCTTAACAGGCTAAGGGGGAACCACCAACAAAGACTGATCCTACATGGGACAGTATGACCACTTTGAAAAAGGGACATGCAGTGTCTGACCTCAGAGCTGTGAGTTAGGTGGATACTTTTGTATAAGTAAGCATCCTTTTAGTTGGCTGAAGTCTCTGGGACGGATGGAGCGGCACAGGGTTTGTGGTATTGACATATTATTAACTGTCTCAAGTGATCTTTGAGCACTTGCAAATCCAAAATGGGACAAAGGCCTCCATCTTTCTTGGGAACAAGGAAGTACCAGAAGTGCTTGTGCAAAAGAAAGGAAGTGGCTGAGCTCTAAGTCTCTTTTTAGAGTCAGAAGGGTGAATGAGCTGGGGCATAGAATGGTTTAACCTTTTGTTTTTGTGCCAGAGTATCAGGTTGCAAAGCAGCTGAGGTGGAGGGAGTTGAGTCCTGGTGTTTATTTGCCCTGGGGTGGTTGAGTGAGCTCCTTGGAGGAACTGGGGATTCATGCTGGGCATGAAGCGTGCTTCTGAGGAAAACACAGAAAGAAGGCTTCATCCTCCTGCTTGTGGGTGTAGCTTTTGTAGTGAGGCCATACAGCTCCTAGAGAATGACTCTCTCATCTACCACCAACAGGCCCATAACACGCCCTCAACTCTAAATAGCACCAAGAGAGGTGCGCATCATGAGGTCCAAAAGGGGAAAGGATGGGATACTCCATGGCCATAATCTCGCAAGAGGGATCCAGGGCCATGCTGGACTTGCAAGGGGGGGTCAGATGGGGTCTTGAAGGAGAGGAAGAGGGTATTGTAGTGGAGGTAGCTGGAAGGCAGAGCCGCCTCTCCAGCATGGATTCCCAGTTCCTCCAAGGAGCTCACTCAACCACCCCAGGGCAAATAAACACCAGGACTCAACTCCTATGAGGGTGCCTATGCGATGCAAAGGGGTGAGGATCCCGTGCAATAACCAAGGCACCACTAGCCGCCATGCAAGAGTGCACAGATTTAGTAAAAGCCATAATTCAAGATGCAAAGGGCCATGCTCATCGATAAAGCAAGAAAAATATTGAGTTTGTCTGTGAACTGTGGAGCGGAAAAACACATTAAAAAGGAGTAGTACCGAAAAAAGTAATCATGGAAAAAAGTAAGAATGTCAAATACACGCGCTGATAGACACAGACGAGAGAACGCCCTCCAAGAACTACACATCGTTCTTCAGGACAGAACAGACAAAATACCAGAATTATTGAACACAGTTTAGTTACAGAACTATAATAAGCACTTTACTGCAGTTCTTGCCATTGTGTGTTGAAGGCAGCACCTCGCTAAATCTCAGCTGTACCTGTGGTAGACAAAAACAGTGAGAGGACAGGAGAATCATGGATTTATTGATGAATCTAAAAAATGTCCAGTGAATCAAGTTGGTGTTACTTTTTAAATGAACTAAAATCAACCCTGTTCTGCTCTTATTTTTAATTCAACATTCACTATTTTATAATAATTAGATTACATTTTGACACCTTCATCAAACATAATCAAACCGTTATGTGCACATTTACAGACACAAATATCTTTGGTTAACTTTGATGTCCAAAATTGAAAACTCTGCTAGATTCCACGCTGTAGGCCTGCAGAATATTAAATATCTTACATTCTTCTTGTTTTATTTTTTTCCTTTGAAGTCCACTTTCGTGTTTTATGTACACAGATGTAATTAATTTCTACGTGACCACTTTATCCCTTACAGTTCAGCAGATTTTGTTGCTTTTAAACTGACACCAATAATAAGTCCTATTTACAGACCAACATGGCCATGATCAGCTGTGGCCATTGACAGTTCACTGGGAAGGGCATGAAAATTCCAACATACCCAACATACCTGTTAACAGTTTGCTAAGGTGTTCATTAAACAAATCTGCAACCTTACCCTCGGACATATTCACTACAGATCTCCCTATCATTTCCAAGTATCTCAAAAATGGCTACTTTACAGGACTGTCATTACTTTCAATGTAAGTCAATGGAAACTGATTTTTTAACAAGCTATTTTCGAGCATTTCTATTGGTCCATTCTTCATAAAATTTTCACACAACCTGAACTGCAGCTGCTGCGTTCAGTTGATTAAAAACTCTCAAAAAATGGAGATGTATGTTTTTCTTTGGACTACAACGATATATTTCCTACTCCAGGTCAGCCTATGTCAAAGTACTCTACTTTATAATGTTTCTGTGTGAACGAGAGAACATTTTGTGAATTACTTTAACAGAGAATTAAGATATTCTAATTTTCCCCATCCTTTCAAGAGGTCATTTCCAGCCATTGCCAGTAGAGGGCGCGCTGTAACGTCATCCTGCCTTCCCCTTTTCTGCCTAAAAGTCCCGCGCAAGATCCATATTAAAACTCTGCACATGGAAATCTCTGTATGTGTGATTTGGAAATGCGTCTTTACGCGTTTTATTTGTGAGTAAAGAATCTATTCGATGCGGGCAGTTGAAGCTTTTAAGAGAAAAAGCACATAAGCACCAGAAATAAAAAAGTGCAGCTGAACAGACAGAAAGAGAGCCATGACAAGAAAACAGGTAGTTCTTACAAAAGAAGTAGCTGAACAGGGATGAAGTAGCCAAAGTCCAGATGTTGGGCAGAAGTAGAGCCTATACAGATTACCTCAACATCAGAATCAGCTTTTCCCCCCACCCCCACCATTTCTCTGTCTCACTTACTCTTTTACCCCTCTCTCTCTCTCTCTCTCTCTCTCTCTCTCTATTACACTCACACACACACAGAGCTTCTGTTTCACTCCCTCTCCCACCGGTCCCGTGAGCGCAAGTCGGTCTTACTAAGTGGAATAAAAATGAGGCGGACGCTGCGGCGCCTCTCGAGAGACGCTTCTTCCTAAAACGCTTCTTGTCGAGGACTGTCTGAGCGGGTAATCCAGCACCATGGGAGCTGTTTGGATGGTGAGGCGCTTCTGTTTGCTTTTGCTCCTCTTAAACTCTCGCCAAAGCGGCGCGCTTCCTCACCACGCCGGTAAGAGTCTTGAGTTAGACCTCCACGCACACTTCACCACAATCACAGACTGTGTAGCATTTGTTTGGTTCAGCGTCACGTGTTACTTCGTTTAAACCCAGTCTAGGGAACATGTTTGCATGATTAAGTTGGTGATTAAGTTGACTTTTGCTGCTGATCTGAACGCAGATGTGGATCAGTGCGCAGATGGAAGCGATGCGTGTCACATTGACGCGCTTTGTCAAAACACCCCGACGTCCTACAAGTGCACATGTAAATCGGGCTTTAAAGGAGACGGAAAACATTGTGAAGGTACTCTTCTCCTTTTCTTCTGGCGGCGGCGAGTCAAGAGCTGCGTCCAGCTCCACATACAGTCGCTGTCCAAAGAAAAAACAAGTGTCTCCAAAATGGCAACTTTAGAGGGGAGAACAAAAACAGTCTTTACTTTTAATGTAAGCCAATAGAACCAGAATGTGTTCCAAGCTATTATGGAGCATTCTTTATAAAATGGTCACACCATGTGAACAGCAGCTGTCGTGTTTAAAAGATGCAGAAAACTAAAAATCAACAAAAATGAAGATACATGTTTTCACAGGACAGCGACGATATGATACTGACCTAAACATCCGATACTAATTTTTGTAATACTGTTTGTTAATTATGGTAGACACAACCTATGCGCCTGGACTTGCACTTGTCTTCTAGAAGAAACCACACTTAAAGGGGAATTCCACTGAGTAGTTTAATCATTAGGGTGGATCATTGGAGTTTAATGAGAAATGGTTAATTGAAGAGAAATCTACCGACTTGGATTTCCTCACCGTAGCAGTGATAGGAACCAGGGATCTTTGATATAGTTTTATAATAACCAGTGAAGCTGAGTGTGTCTTTTGAGTTTAACGTGTTTTCTCTGTCGACCTCAGCACCATAAACAAGTTTTCGGCCAAACCAATGCTTATAAGTTGCATATGAACGCAGTATTATATTTATTTTATGTATGTGTCAAATCATATATCTATATTTGATGATAACTTTCTATAGTAAGCTTTAAATTAGAGGCCTCAGACGTCTGTTTCCTATCACCACCAATATGAACAATTCTGACTGTTTCTGTTTATTAATGCTGTAAATTCCCCTTTAACTGCTAATGTTTGGAGCAGTTTTCTGCAATACCTACTTTAGTGAGCCAATTAATGGTGAGTATTCATCAACTGTTGATTGTGTCACATTTCCTAGACATTGATGAATGTGATTCGGAATATAATGGCGGCTGCGTACATGAATGCAACAACATACCTGGCAATTATCGCTGCACATGTCACGATGGATTCAACTTGGCACATGATGGACACAACTGTCTAGGTAAGATGCCCCTTAAACAAAACTGTATGTTTATAATGGTTTTTAAAATGATCAAAAATGTTGTAATGTCCATTTTCCACTGTAATGTAACCAACTGTAATGATAATCTGAGTTTGCTACAAGATTTTCAGGACTATTACTACAGGTCTTTTTCATGAGGCTAATTTTGTGCTGCTTAGTTGATTTGTTATTCTTTTCATTATGAGGTCAACTGGCGTTGACCAAGTGCTTGTAGTATATAGAGTTTAGGGTTTTATGGACTTAGTGTTCACTTCTGTTGTGTGCTTTCCCTTTAGATGTGGATGAGTGTCTCTTTAACAATGGTGGCTGTCAGCATGTATGTGTCAACACCATGGGTAGCTATGAGTGCCGCTGCAAGGACGGTTTCTTCTTAAGTGACAATCAGCACACATGCATCCATCGCTCTGTGGGTGAGTAGCTTCACACCTCCTCAACGGCACCATTTCCACTGCATGTATTGGTATCTCTGTAGGCTAGTGAGTCTAAGGAAAAACGATTTGAATGGGCTTGGACCATTTGCATTAAAGTTTAAGGAAATAAGCAAAGCGTATACAAATTTAAGCGTATACAATTTATAGACAATTTAAAGTTCCAATAGTGTTTATATAAAATTGGTGGTGATGGTAAAATAGTGGAATATCTGAAAAAGGAAGTTTTCTTTGTGAGCTAACTTGCCTCACAGTGCCTCTGCAGCATAAATGAATGAAAAAATGAAGCCAAAAACTTCTGTTAAACATAAACAATGTTTCAGGCATCAGGCAGTGTGTTCATGACCTTATAAACTTTACAAATCTAATAACATTTTTAAGGTGAACTCTAAGAGGCTTTGGGTGTCTGGTTACTATCACTACGTCTGTCTGGCTTATTATGTTTCCCTTGAACAAAGCATTGTTTACATTTGTTTACCATGTTATTATTAGGAAATATTGCAAAAATAGGTGAATTTTCTCATAACCTTTATTGTATATTAATGAAACGAGGGCTTGGTTTTGTACCATCTTTATCAGTATACTGTAATATAGTAGATTTTAAATGTATAAATATAAATATATTGAATACATAAATAAATAAACTGATCTATCTATCATCTGTCTGTCCTATCAAAATCAAGGAAATAGTAAATAGTACATTTGCTTTGCTACTAATACCACTTTAAATATCATCTTATATTTTAGTATATTTGACAAAAATATTGCAATAGTGAAAATTATGATTAGTGCTAATTTTGAGTAATATTAGGATTCATACAAATCCAAATGTTCGCACACTATAAAAAAAGCATGTGGCATTTTCAGTCTGAGGTTTTATTGACTAACAGCTTCATTAGATAATGAATTCTCTGGGAAAGGAAGTGTGTTTTTTGAATATCTGACTGTTTGCAAAGGTGTTGCTAGGCCGTGTCAGGGGTAAGGTCGAGGGGAATCCAGGCCAATTCGTAAATGTTCGCGCATAAGGTCCAGTGATTGACAGCAGAATGGGGGATGACAGCTTTTAAGTTGGGCTCCCTCTCCGGGTCATTATCCACAGCAGCCCAGCTCCAAAAGACCCATGCTGTGGGAAAGGGAGTCCCACGTTCCGCGAAACAAAACGAGTTAATAACTGCAACACTCAGCCCTCTGGGGCCTGGCTCTTAGATGAGAATAAAGCTTTTTTTATGTGTCTGTAGCTTCTCAGCCGTAAGTATTGTTGCCCCCCTTCGCCTTCCTCCCACTCACACAACCCCCCCCCCCCCCCCCCCACCCCACCACCCCTCTGTAAAATGAACTGAAGTTTGCAAGGCTTTCCACCCCATTGGGTTTCTCTGGGCAAACTTGCCAAATCCTATTAACACGTCCACTGGAGGTTAGTGTGAATAGGGGAAGCTGACCCGTTACACTTGCATGAAGGAGTGCTATTGACAGCGGGTCAGAGTGGGCAGGATTAAATGGCATTGGATTTGAAAAGAGTTATACACAGGTGTGTAAAGGGACAGATGGATCAGGGTAGAAGTGTGTGTGCTCCTAGTAATTAGTCAGCGATGGCTTTAATCTGACTTGCACTTAAATTACACTTGCACTTGAACACTGAGTAAAAGTAAACATGTACATAGGAAAAGGACTTTTTTGAGGATTATAGTATTATCTGGTGCTGGACTGTGCTTTGACCTGGCTGAAACTGTGTTTTACTTGTACTTGTTTTCTCCTTTCATCTAGAGCTGCTCTATGCTATACACCAAGCAGATTCTATGAAAGTCACCATGCACTGCCCACAAAGGCAATGCAAACATTTAGAAAATATTTGAATTATGAATTTTGTTGAATTATGAATCAAGCTGACAAGAAATGATCATAGAAATAATCAAATAGTAACTGATTAACAATTTAATGTTGTTCTTGGTTATTAACTCACAAGTCTAAAGTGTCCAAATTGGTTAATTAGCTGTCAATACATAGTGGCTTCCAACTAACAGCAGTCAGCAACTCAAACTCTAATAAACAGACTTGACTCACTACTGTTCTCTCAATAAGTGGACTTTTGCTTTCTATTGTTTACATATACTTACCTGAACCTAAATTGTAGAAACACACCCAATTTACAATGTCCCTTATGTATTAAAGTTGTCTGCATTTGATTGTAAATGCATTCAGATTTTATTGTTGGCATATATGTACAATCAAACTCACGTTTGGTAGTGAGAGCAGATTTGAACATAATAGTTTAACAACTTGATTAACAATTAAATATCCAAAACTATTGTCAATACTCTCTCGAATACCAATAATAAAAATAAAAACAGAAGATAACAAAAATACAGTAAAGTGGATAAACTTTGCACACAGGCATAAACGCATGCAGCAACTATTCTATAATCCATTTAAATACATCTTACCCTGTGCACAAGTCTGCACTCCTGTTTATGCAGCTTTGATAAAAAATGTAACATAACATAAGTGTGATAAATCATTGTAATCAGCTCAAAAAATTGCTATCAGACAATTATGCATTAATCATGTAGGGCTATGTTATGTTGCTGTGTTGTTTAAGCTAGCTAAATGTTCTTCTTCCTCGCAGAAGGCCTGAGCTGCATGAACAAAGAGCATGGCTGCGCCCACATCTGCAGAGAGACACCCAAAGGTGGAGTGTCCTGTGAGTGTCGTCCAGGGTTCGAGCTGGCCAAGAACCAGCGTGGCTGCATCTGTACGTATGAGGAAGGTTCTCCTACCTGTGTATGGATTGGTCCTGGATGTGTTAGTGCAACTGTATATTTAGTGCTTTTCTTGATTTTTACACACGTATTCATACTTCAACAAGGGTTTGTTCATTTACATTTACACTTATCCAGAGCGACCTACAGCAGTGCTTTGTGTTTGCTCAGAGTATGTATCTGTAGCTAGTGCCTGGAGAGAAGACACAATACAGGGTTACATACAGTACAAGTGTAACACCTAGGAGAGAAGATAAGTGCAATATGATTCATTTCAGTAGTAAATTAGTGCTTATGAGTGCTTAACAAAGAGTTAATTTGGCAATTTGTTGAATCAGGTGTATTAGAAGTGAACACTCACTAGTGACATGCACTTGTTTACATGTTCTTAGGTTTGTGAGAAATATAAGCTGCTTTTACTCAGTTTCACTTTAGCCATAACATTATGTTCTATAGGGTTTCAGCTCCTCAACCTCTTTTCTGTTGCCACACTTCTCATTTTTATGTTATATATATATATATATATATTTTCCATACAGCACAAATATGAAGAGTGGTCTATAGTGTGTCTTATATTAATAAAGTGTTTTCATTTTTATTTTTATGAAACATTATGTAGTATTTAGACATTTGTATAAAAAAATGATGGTGGCATAAAACAAATAATAAAATATCTATCATCTGTCTACTGACAGCATACGAGCACAAATTTAGACTCCAGCCACAAGCTAATATGAGAACCGTGATTGTATTAAGAGCTCCAGTCTTAACCTGACGTTGAGAGAAATGTTAATCTGATTTTGTTGTTCTGCTTGTCTCCTAGTGACTTGTATCCATGGCAATGGGGGATGCCAACACATCTGTGAAGACACAGAGCAAGGGCCGGTGTGCAGGTGTCACGGCAGGTACTCGCTACAGGCTGATGGCCGCTCCTGTATAGGTGAGGAGCCTATGAGCTTTTGTTTTTTATTTTGAGATTCAAGTGACAGGCATACAGAAGAATTACAACAATCGATTATATTAAAAAATCACTGTAAATTGATATGGTCAAAAACTCAGATTAGTCAGTGCCGTTATTATTATTTTTAAATTATTAGGTGCCATCAAGTCGTTTCTGGCTTCTGGTGAGCATATAGGTAGTGTTCCTCCAGAAAATCCTGTCCTCTGTTCTTCAGACTTCAGAATATGTGCAAAATAAGATGGCTTCAGTTGGTTATGTGCGCGTTGAGTGAGAGGTGAGGCCTGATTTTGTCAAGGATCCATTTGTTTTCTTTGCCGCCCAAGAAGCTCTCAAAAGTCTGTACCACCACCAAAGTTTAAAGGCATCTACACTTGTTTATTGTCCAGCTTTTACATCTATAAAGACCCACAGAGAAGACCATAGACTGACTAGTGCTAAACTTTGTTTGTCAATGCATTTTGTCCTACCAGTAGTCATATTTGTGCCAGATCTTAATTGATTAAATAATTGATTCAAGCCTTCAAAAGCTGTTTATTATTTCCACTTCTTCAGTCTTTGATCTCTGATGAAGTATTTTTTTACTTTGCTTTAAAATGAGCTGTTTTTAATTTGAACATGAGCATAGCAATGTTATTATTCTCAACTACTCTAGAATCACAAAGGAAACAATAAACTGCTAACAAGACAACACACAATATGAGGGTATGCGTACCTAAATCCGTTATTGGATCAGTATATCTATAACTGGGAAGCAGGACATGTATTGTGATGAGATATTGGTTGTTGCTGATTGTTTGCAAACTTTCTTTATGAATGCTGCTGCACATGGCCACAGTTTTGCTTTCTGTTATCACCAAGATGCGGTGCGTTATCAGTGATGGAGGTTCAGCCACTGTCGCTAAACGGATGGAGTCTTAATACGATTTTATCGGCCAAGCTCCATATGGGTTGGGCTATCATTTCGTCTGCATCTGGACATGTCAGTGCAATCTGTTTGTCCTCCCTGTGGACTGTTACCCCCCTTTTTGTAACTGTTTTTTGGCAAGTTGCTTGTATCTGCTATATAAGTCTTTTGTTTTCAAACAGCGCAGGTGATAGGGATTTTGTGCACATGCACAAGCACTCATACCCCACCCCCATACACACTCTCGGATCAGATAGTGAGGAGGAACAGCTGGAGCCTACAGGCTGTGTCTGCTCACCACAAGCGAGTGCGTGTGGGGTCCGCGTTTATCACAGCCTCGTCTTTCCCTTCGTCCTACCAGCATTGTCCTGGTTTTACTTTCTCCTCGTTATCTTCCTCGCGCGCACAACGGCAAGATCATGATTCGAGTATAAACACTGAGCTGGCCGACAGGGAGGTCTGCTGTAGTGGTTGCCACATAGCTAGTTTAAATGACGAATGTAAAGTTATCTCTTCAGCCTGTTGAGTACTGATCAGTTCAGATGATTAAATGAACTCATGTCTCAGTGACATAAACAAGCCATGAGGGTTTTGGAAATCTGTCGATATTGAAAGTGCATAAGTAAAATGATGCTCCATACTTGACCCCACTTAGGCTCTTGTGGCTGAATAAAGAGAAGAGACAAAGAAGAGGGGCAATCTTCCCTTTAATAAGTTTTGTGGAAAAAATGTTGAGTGAGCTGATGTTTTCCAACACTTGGACAGCGTGTCCTTTAGTAGTCTAATCATCTGTTGTCGTTACATTTCAGAAAGAGATGAAGCAGCCTCCACCACGTCTGACCACAATGCCACTTCCCTCGCTGATGTGGACAAACGTGTCAAGCGGCGCCTACTCATGGGTAAATAAGGCCTGTGGCAAATAAGCCGTAGAACTGGGATTGTTGCCCGCACGTGTTATAGCCACAATCAGTGTCCCAAAGTGGAATCACATAAAGAAGAATGTAAAAGAGTAACATTTAATTCAAATGTAAAACCTTAGGTGTTTCAGTAGCACTGAGAATACTGGGGCCATATCTAGCGTCTTGTGTAAATATAGAGGGGTATTTCCCGGGCTGTGCTGGGCATTCCTCAGGCTTTGGAGCAAACTGTGAAATGGCTGAGAATCTGTGCTTTCTCGCCTCAGATCCGGCTGCTGGTAAATGTGCACTGGTGACTGTGTGGTACATTTCACATGTTTTGCTGGAGTGAGAGGGACAAAACCTACTGTATACCAGAGCTTATATGGTCTGCCCACTGTGTGGATGCTTTGTGTTAGTGACATTGTGTTGACATAAATGTATAGTAATAGAAAATAGAGATACTAAGAATTACTGGCCACTTTATTAGACACTCACACTTAGATGTCATCTTGTAGGTGTACAGAGGCTATAGCTCACCTTCATATGCATAGCATGTGTTATTCATCCTCTGTGCCTAGAGCAGTGGTGAGTTAATGAACCTGCTGGCTGTATTATTGGTCGACAGATTATTCTCAACCCAGCAGTGACAGGGAGGTCTTTAAACCTGAGCAATACAGCTACACATACTATACATGTAGCTTCACAGGTCTCTTTGCTGGGGACGGAATGGTCCACCACTCAAAAAACATTTTGTCAATGGTGGGCTCTTTCCATTGATGGGGGGAACAGGGTGTTTGATAAATTGTAAAGCAATAAAATACTAGACGTACATAATGATCTGGGATCTCAGTGTACGTGTGTTAATATGGTTGTCTGTTGGCTGTCAGGCCTGCTACATAATTATCACACTTATTATCACACAAGTCTCATAACATTCAGATTTAGAAAGTTTGGGTTCAAGGTTTTTCCGATAACCCATTTTTCAGATTTCGGATCTTTAGGGCACACCGTGGTCAATTTAAGGTAATAGAAACTAAGACTTGGAAGTATGAACTTCACAAGAGTTGTTACTATGATAAGAATTAGACAATTAAATCCAAAGCATTTAATACCTCTAAAAGCTAACTCACAGAAAGTTATTACACAAATAGTTTTTTTCTGCTCTCTGAACAAGATTGTATCTCTGAATCTCCAAAACAGTAACTTTCTAAGAGAAGGAAACAACATTCTTAACTTGTAATGTATGCTAATGTAAAATTTCTGGACTATTTCTGTTGGTATTTTCATCATATTATTTTAACATAATGCAGAAGGTAACTGGAGTTTTTAAATAATTTCTTGAAATAAGTTAATTGTGGAGAGGCAATATACAGGCACTATTATATAAAAACACAGAGGCATATAGATTCCATTCAATAACAAATACATTTCCTAAACTTCTGGTGTAGATATCCCAACCTTTCTCTCCTATCACCAGCACTGGAAAGAAGTCTCACTACGATGCACAATTTCATGTCAGACCATTCAGAATGACATTGTTTACATCTCAACAACTTAATTATGCTGAAACTGAAATAATCTGGAGCCTAACGATACCTGGAGTCTGTGCTAAGACATACAATATTTAAAAACTAATTTCAGTCAAATATCATCACTGATCATTGATGATGGTAAATCACGGTGCTAAAGCTTGTATAAATATGTGAATTTGGCTCTAAATTATTGATGATATTAAAAGTTTGGGCTAATACGATTTCAATGTGTTTTTTCAGAGACTTGTGCCGTAAACAACGGAGGCTGTGACAGCACATGCAAAGACACATCCACAGGCGTTCGCTGCAGCTGTCCAGTAGGCTTCACTCTCCAACCGGATGGCAAAACCTGCAAAGGTCTGAATCAGTGTCTGTCCCCGTCGCCTCCTCTGAATACAGACATGGCAGAACCCCTAGACTAGACTATTCTCTGCGGCTAAGCTGACTTTCTTGTATTTTTCTAGACATAGATGAGTGTGAATTCCACAATGGAGGCTGCGACCACTTCTGCAGGAACACCATTGGCAGCTTCGAGTGTAGCTGCCGCAAAGGCTTCAAACTGCTGACAGACGAGCGCTCATGCCAGGGTACGTCTCTGCTCTCCTCCTGCCACCGATCCAGCACAGCACAGGGAGACAGAGTGGGGGCTGGTTTATGTAGTAGCGCAGGGAGATAAGACAGGGTGGGAGTCTCTTTAAGGGTGCCAGTATCGACTTGCAGGAGAATACTTGAAGATCCTTTGAAGATCTTTAACACGAGCAAAGCATAAAAGCTCTAAGAATACATTTTGGTAAAGCATACAGTCTCCACACCCTCCTCGGTACAAACCCTCAGAGGAATGCACCTCTCCCTGTTATTATTAACCAAGACTTGGATTGTTTCTTTCATACTCGATATTTGATGTAAGAACCGAAAATGAGCCTATGTTGACTTGACAGCCAGGTATAATTACATTGTACCGTATGTATATATTTCTTGCTTTAATTATAGATATCGACGAGTGTTTCTTTGAGAGGACCTGTGACCATACTTGCGTGAACTCCCTTGGGAGTTTTCAGTGTGTGTGCAACAAGGGCTACTCACTCTATGGGCTTGCACATTGTGGAGGTAGGACTGGCTGACACGTTCTAACTATGATTGCATGTTTATGTCCTTTTGTTTTAAAGCTATAATTAGCTATTGCTGAGGTAAGACCCCAGCTCAAGCCCAAGTGGTGAATTTTCTTAAATGTTTAATGGGCCCATTAATGAAACAAAACAAATATTTTTTGCTGTATTAATTTTTTTCGTTTAATGCTATACACAAACATTGTTAAATATGGACCCATTACCATCCAGTGCGTTGAATCCCAAAGAAGGTTTTTATATCTTCATGAGAACCAACTTATTTACATATATCTGTATATTTAACATAACATAACATAACAGCTATTAAGAGTGTTTCAGCCTGGATCGCTTTTGAACAAAGCACAGTATGTGGCAGTCAGTCAGAACATAGAGCACTTACATATCAGGACTGTCCAAAGAAAAACATGTATTTCCATAGTTTTCTACATCATTTGAACAAGACATCTGCCGTTTACATTTTGTGAAAGTTTCACAATGAATGGACCAATAAAAATGCTTCAAAATAGCTTGGAAAAAAATCTGGTTCCATTCACTTACATTAAATCTCCCTCCTGTAAAGTTGTAATATTGAAGATACTTGGACAGCGACGATGTATCAGATTTAAAAGTACAGTAACTACAATAACCTGAGTAATTCTAAAAGATAAAGAGTGGTTGGAAAATGGACATGTAAAAATGAACCATAAGCAAATTTGGAAGATAAAACCACATGGACCAAATGAAATGGTTCCTTTAAATGTGTTTGAGAGAAGGCGGGCAAGTTTGGGACAATATAAACAACAATAATAATAATACGATTGGGATAATATAAACAACAATAATATAAAAGTGTTTTTATTGGTAGTATGTAGAGAAAAGCATCATTTCAGTGAACAATCATCATGTTGGCTAGATGATGGTATATAAAAAATGTATTACCAAATCTAGCAGACACATTTCCACTGATTCCAGTTTGGAATAAGTGTTTTTTAATAATATGAAACAATCAAAAAGTTATTATTGTATGTCAGTGATGTATGTCTTCTCTGATTAAAAAAAAGCAGAATACTTGAAAGTTTTTTTAATAAATAATCCAAAATTAAAGAAATTTTATGTATTCAGGATCATAAACAGAGCTGAAGAAGACTCTAAAATGACATCAGTTAATAATAATATTGATAATAAATCAATAATAAAATCTTCCAGAATATTTCAGTGCAGATCTAATCTCAAAGCAGATAACTTGACAAAAGCATGTAAATAGATAATTAGAGTGCAAATAGATACATTTTATTTTATTTTTATATATTTATTTATGCAGGTGTTGAAATAGTGAATAATTATTTTAATCCATTAATTTGGCAAGTGATTTAAAACATTTGAATGGTAACACATGTCAGAAGGCTAAAGGTACATATAATACATTTGAATGATGTAAAACAAGTTTATTACAGGGTTTTTGCTTTTTGTCATCATATATGTGAGATAAATATATTATTGCAGCAATTTGGTTGATGGAGAAGTTTGTTGAGTAGACATGATTTATTTTGTGTTCACAGAGATTACAATGTTCCTTAAAAATTTTACCCATCCTTCCTCCTCTTAAAGAATACAAAGTTGGATGCACTTTGCAGAATACTGGCTAAATAAATTCTACCATGACTATAGTCATATCCTACAACTATAAATATGTCAGTTAATGTCAGAATAGCAGTAGTTCAATATTAATTGAATCAAATGATACCTATTTTGGCTGTATTAGAATTGTTAAACTACTCTAAAAGATATATAAAAATATGTTGCAGTTCTTTATCAATAAAATAGACTCATTGACTGTGTTTAAGCTTCAGGATTTTGTAAGAAATTGACAAAAAAGGACTCTTTCTTGTTAGGAAAAGATACAGTCATGGATGATGACTCCTGTAGCTGTCAGGCAGAGTGAGATAATAGCAAAATATCTCATCAGGTTCACAGCAGGTTATATGGAGACACATTTGTGGGGCATGGAGAAGCCAACTGCTTGGTTCAATTTAATTTTTGTCCTCAGCTTTGTGTTCATATTAAATATTCTAATCTCACCCTCTGTTCTTAGACATAAATGAATGCAGTGTGAACAACGGAGGGTGTAGACACACTTGTGAGAACACCTTGGGGGGCTTCCAGTGTCATTGCCATGCCGGCTACAGACTGCACTGGAACAAGAAGGACTGTGTTGGTAAGGTGGCAGTAGATTTGGGTGTGTGATATTTGAATGGCTTTTTTGCCTCGTGGGGTCCGTGTGTTGGATCAAACAGCACTTTAACTTTAGCATGCCTCATAATTTCCATTGCTGGGGGATTAAAAACAGGAGATACTTTGAGTTCTCGTTTCTTTCCTGTGCTTCTGTTGCTCTGCTGTCAAACATCTCAAACGACTAACTTGAATCCACCTTAATTGCTGAAATTGTTTTCTCTGCTTTGTTTAAGCCTTTAGTTAGAAATGTTTCTTTTTAAGTGCTCCAGTTGCTCCTCACTTCCTTGTCCATCTGAGACCCTTTTGCATGTCTTTATCTGTGAGTTTGCTGTGATTTTGTACATTCAGAAGCAGACGGGTTTCCAGCAGTGGCAGCCTCGGCCAAACCCACTCTGAATTGCAGCAAGCATGGAGGGGCCGAGCACTGCTACCTTACCTGCCAGTCGCAGGTTAACATCAGCAGTGGTAAGGCTACTGGTCTGGGACTTTGCAGTTTTATGTCTTTGTCTTGGAGATGAATGAAAATAAAGTTTTGTTTATGTAGCACATTTTTTTTTTACAACCATTAAAACTGTATGCCTCAAAGAGCAGACAACACAAAAAACACAAATCATACTACCGTTATCCTGTTCAGCAGTTACTCACCTTGCTGTCTCGTCTGTTGCATCTAAAGTAGTCCACTTAATTTGCAAGGCAGCAGTCATAAACGAACGGCTGGTTGTTAGGACTTACAATGATACCAGAGCAGTTGCTAAGCTTCTTCTGAAAAGCTGGCTGACTTGATTGGCTGTCAAGTCAGCCAGGGCCTTTTCCCTAATTTCCCATTCCATCTTACATTCAAGTGCATGCACAGGTGCCAGAACATAATTGCTGCTGTATTTTGAGGTGCAACGGAAAATTTGAACCAAAAGCTGCCAGATAAGAAGACATGAAACAACATTTAGTGACGTAGATTTATCTATATGTTATATATAAATATATATACTGAAACTGTCAGAAATGTTAAATCTAATAATTTTTAATGTAAAAAACACTAATACTAGTGATCAAAATGAGTAAATCAAAAACTGTAATATGTCAATATGTCTGTCAAACGAACTTAGTTGCTGTCCATCTGGTATGTTACCTATGTAGGGGCAGAGGATTCCTACACAGTGACCTGTGGGTTGCCCTTGCCGGGTGTAGCTGGTGGACATTGGAATGACAGTGGTTCTCATTGTCCAGGTAAGTATACACATGCACAGTTTCACTTTTCATCACTGTGGTATTCAACAGACACAGCCAAAGCAATCACAGAAGTCATGTAATCCTGACATAATGTCATTGTCCTTATTTCTTTTTCGTCAGGGTCAGACAGCACCTGTGGACACAGAATCAAAACTGTAGCTACTTTTAAATCAGGCCCAGGGAAGTGTAGCCTGAAACGGAGTCAGGACAAGTTCACTGAAAGCTTCAATGCAGCTCTGGCAGGTAATTGACTTGCAGCCTCCTGTTCAAACAGTACGCGTTTACTGTACTGTAGCTGTGGTTAACGTATGGAAGTCAATAAATTAAGCCATGCTGTTTGGCTGCTCATGGAGCCAGTGCTGTGGTGAGAGCCACAAAGGGCTTGGCTCTGCACTTCAAACACTTTGATAGTGTCAGAGGGGGCTAAAAGAAATTAATTGTGGCGAGCGTATCAGCAGTGAAGCTGTCAGTGACAACGAATGATCACTGAATAAGTTGATCGCTCTGTCGGTCTCCTTAACCCAGTTTGAAGCTGTAAAGACATTTTGTTATTTTCATCAGTAAAAGATGGGAAGAAAACAATGAGATGATCTTGCAGGGGTGTTAAAATGTATACACACATGACCATCAGATTAAATTCTGTATTACTGCGTTTTTTAATCTGTCTGTTACGCTGCTTGTTGACAAACTGTCAAGGGACTGTAAAGTAATGATAACAAATATTTGGTTACATTACCAAGTAATTTGTTCCCTTACTTGTTTAGTGAACTCCACAATGTCCTTTTCATAATTCAGTCTCACCCGTGTATGTTTTTTGTGTCTGATTCTGTAGACAAGCTGCCCTTGCCTACAGAGAATGTTCAGTTTAGCTTTGTGAAGCTGCACTGCAGCTCCTCCGGCCGTCGGCTGCGGAGTCGGCACGGGCGAAAGGCGGGCGAGGACGAGGGCTCGTCCATCACTGCCCAGTTTGAGCTGGATGTTAACCTAGAGGAGGTAACAGGTTGGTTTCGCTGCAGTGCCTGCAAATGCCCATCACTTCATTAAACCCAACGTTCTGCTTCTCGCCACCTGCTTGCATTTCATTGCTGTCTTATGAAAACTTGGAAAATTTAACTATGTTTTGTATTATTACGTGATTATTACAATTAAATAGTCAAAATTAATAATATATCAACATACATTAAAGTTAGGAATGCTTTTTTCCATCTCCTATAAAGCTGCTGTTTCTGAGATATAGTATGTTTTCTTATGGCAGCAATGATTTGTTACTGAATAATGCTTGGCTTGCTGCTTTATTACTAAAAGTTAATCAACTAGTGAAAGTATCTCCTGTTTTGAGACTGTTGTTGGGGTGGATCATGTTGTGTATTTGAATAGGCTAGTGGAGAGTGTGCATGGTTTGGAGTGTTATAAGTGTATTATCATGTTGCCGATGGTCGAGGTTTGGTATTGAGTGTCTCTCTCAGCAGAGGGCTGTGACCTGGCATGTGTGAGGCGGCGTTCGGAAAAGCGACTGAAGAAAACCATCCGGACTCTACGCAAGTCCATCAACAGAGAACAGTTCCACCTGCACTTTGCTGGCTCAGAGTATGAACTGGCTAAGAAATTGGCTCGGCCTGCAGACACCCCTGAGCACTGCAGCCCTGGACAAGTCCTAGTTGACAAGAAGTGTGGTGAGTGAATCCATACTGTAGTCAATGTTAAGATATGCAAAAAACACTTATCCTCCTGGGGAGCAGGGATATTCATTAGGCCTTAACTGGGCCTTAATTGCGCCTTCATGGAGAGATGGTAGGAAACACCCTGGACAGGCCGCAAGTCTGTCGCAGCCATTTGGAATACCTTAAAGCAATAGTCTTGGCACAATCTTCCCCTTAACCCAAATGTAGACTTTCTGCTGAGACATATTTACAATTACCTACACTTGACTGGCAGTCTGGCTCTATGTTCATCATTCAATCTTTAAGCCAAAAAAGGCTAATAATTGCCCAATATTAGTGATAAAAAACACAATTATATGTTTGGTTTAAACCATTTTGCCTTACTGTTATCTATAGAAATGGACAAAAATAAAACTAAAACTAAAATTGCTGCTGTTTCTGGTTATAGTGCTGTACTTTAATTTAACTACAGGGCGTTTAACTCAATGTTCAAGTTTATCAGTTAGTGTACCACCTTCTACTGAAGCTGAGATCTAATGTAGTTACTTCAATAGTCCTTTTGACTGAAACTCTTATTACATCCTTATGGGACACAATGTTATGCCATGCACGGGGTGTCAGAGAGCTGGTGTGTGCAGTGTTAAAGCTGTTGGCTCCTGTCTCTGCAAGCTATTCCAGCTTCAGAGCGGGCATGGCTCACGTCCACTATGTACAGTATGTTCTCCACTTGCCGCCCCTCTCTCCCAAGCACCTCTGGAATAAACTCAAAGGTTCGAGAGGCCTTGGCTGGGCGTGTGGATGACTCATTGTTTCTAACACAGATAAGGTACCAAGAGGGACGCTTCCAGAAGTTCTGTTGGTGCCAAAGCTTGAAAGCCCATTGGCCTCTTTTATGATACCATCGCAAGGCTAGAAAGGTCCATTAGCTTTTAAAGAATTTGGTGTCAACATTGTGAGGGACAAGCGTGGCGTTCTTTTCTGAGCCTGTGTCCATGGTTATGATCACTACACTTTCTGTCCTCTGGCAAAAGGGAAAAAAAAGACAGAAATTGAGTTTTCTCTTCCTTGAGTCTGATGTATGTGTACTGTTTATAGAAGCTTTAAAGCATTCTCTTTTGGACCGCCTCTTGCCCGCTTGATTCTCTCTCTTTCTCTCTTTCTCTCTGTTGCAGCGGGGGGTTGGGCCACAAGCGTTTGATCCATTCTAGTTGTAGTTTCCACTTGAGTCTGATAATAGAAAGGACTGAAGTGGCAATTAAGCAACTTGCATCAATCTTTTTATACAATGGCCTCTGATTCAATTTAGAGGAAAATTCTGTTTCAGTGTGTGACACTCCTTCCCACTACTCTGTGTCATTGTGAATGACATCATTGTTGTGATAAGATCTGCAATAACACAAAACTTCAACTTTGCTCTTGCTTTTGTATAACAGTTTCTCAAGAAAAGTAGCGAAAAGCAGCCCTGATTATAATCAAATACACAGTCGTAGAGAGAAATATGGATGCCAAATTATACATTATAAGTTCTGCACAATTTGATGCACAATTTCTGATTATTTAATACATTTGACACATTGGCAAAGAGTTATACCACATGTAATGTGATTTTTTCCAATTTGTAGAATTCAATAAATAAATTAATTCAGTGAATAAATTAAATTACCAGATAAGCGGATATTTAGGCTTGTTATCTCTATATTAATTGTTAAACAGCTAAATAATAGTAATTAGCTGCTTAGTCCCTTTTTTGGCTGCCTGTGAATGTTGTGCTACTTACTGAGATATAAACTTGCTGAAAAGAGCATTTACAAACTGCCAAGTGTATCTAAGGCACTTAATTAACTTATTTAAATATTCACATCAGTGTTTACCATACTAGTTCACCTCAGTGTAGAGTCATTAGTCACTTTAGCCAGACCTTCCCAAAACCCACTGGAAGGCTTTGCCATAATTTACTATGTATACATATACGTATTATATTACATATAATTTTGTTATATGTGTTAATGTGTTTTTTACCTGAAAAAACAACAACACAGCCTGTAATTTGCATATGACTAGCCAAGGCCAATATCCAATATTGTTCATTTACATTTCTGCTAAGGCCAATATGGCAACAAATAATCATGTATAAAATAAAGCAGTTACAAATAAATACTTGTTTGTGGTGGGTTATATATACAGTAACATGAATTATAGCACTATGCTCTTTCAGAGAACAGTAGGTACATCATCAAACAGCAGCTCTAAGCAGATCTAAACTCTGCCCAATGCTGATATGTTTTTAAGCAAATATCTGCCAATACTGATATGATTCCAATATGAGTCCGATATCATTGTTCATTCCTATTTATTACACATTATAGCAACATAGGTGGAACATTTTCCAACCAGTCGGACTGTGTAGTTAGAACTAACTTCTGCTTTAATGTGGATTATTATTTGTGTTTGCCAAAGTAATGCCGGTGCCAGACAAATGGTGTGTTGATGTCATGGCGCTGGTCTTACATGGGAAACCCATAGCATCATTAGGCAGGCTGAAGGATGACTAAGAAGCGCAAACGTACAATTTCCAAGAGGCAGCTCAAAGGGAGCTTTAACCCTCCACTCTAAAAGGAGCTATATTTTTTTCCTCATCGTCACCACCTCCCCCACTGGCTTGCCTTCACTAAGTGCAGTTTAGCCTTTTCAGTTTGCCCACTCCATTGTAAACCCCAGTGGGGCTTGGAGTGGGTGAGGAAAAATCCCCACATCAGCACAGCCACTGAGCTTCACTGAGGGGGAAAAAGAGTGTTTATTAGGCCTCTTGAAGGCTTACCCAAGCCCTTGGAAATGTGTGCTGCCAGTTGTATCACACACCACATCCACATGATTTAGTTTAGTTTTGGGTTAGTGTTGTGCCGTACAGATAATAACTGTAAGAAAGAAAGAAATGAGCCGTAGTTATATTGATTTGGCATTCAGAACGGTTCACTGATTAACTCAAGTGTAACTAATTTACTATTCACTATGTAGTGTTGTCTTGGAGCGACCAAGAGATTTATAGCTGTGATTTCTTGACGCACTATATATTGCACTATTTCTCCTATAGTATGCAATTTCAATGGTAAAGTGATGGATTCTGATGGTTCACACTTCATTGAGAGGTGTTAAAACACTCCATCCCAACTGCTGACCGCTACACTTAAACAGCCAGAAATAAAGGCAGCTTGTTTGGACAACATTTGCGCTCTTGCCGCCCTCTTTTTCCGTAGCGTGTAAATGCGCTGGGTTATTGTTGGGGTGTTTGTTTTCATGAGGGAGACGTTTCAGTGGGGCTGTTTATTCAAGCGGGCAGTTTAAGTGCCAAATTCCTCCTTAGGAAGGGCCACTCGACGTGACCCTAGCCAGTGAACGGCTCGAGAAAATTGACTTCAGCGACACCATGGGAAACAATTAGCATCAGCTGTTTGGGCCCCTGCCTGATGGGGCGCGGGGAGCGATTGGGCTCCGCTCAATGGGGGGATTCACAATCCTGACCCCTTTTATTGGGTTCAGCTCCTTACCGCTGTGATACCATAGTGTTCGCCTATGTCATCAAATAGGCAAGAGTCCGGGGGACTTGAATAGAGGTGAAAGGTCCTTTAAACCTCTTTGGGGCCATCAATTCCAGACCTCAATAGAATCGCTACTTTGCATTTGAAAGGCTTCAAGGTTTTCTCTCTCCCTCTCTCTTTTTCCATCTTCCTGCTTTCCTCTCCTCTGAGACAATGCAGTGGTGGCTCTTCTTGGACATTGTTTGAGAGATGAAGAAAATCTATTTATTGTTAAAATTGACTTAAAAGGTAAAATATGAAGCGGTTTGCTGAGGAATAGCTGCTTAACAGAGTCTATGGTTTGACTCCCAGTCCCTTTTTTGGCTGCCTGTGAATGTTGTGCTACTCACAAAAACTGAAAAGAGCATTTACAACCTGCCAAGTGTATTTGAGGCACTTAATTAGCTTAATTAAATATTCACATCAGAGTCCACCATACTAGTTCACCTTAGTGTGGAGTTGTAAGTCACTTCAGCTTGATGTGCCCAAAACCCACTGGAAGGCTTTGCCATAAATTACTCTGTATAAATTAGTTTTTACAAAGCAAACATTAAAAAGACTTTGCTGGCTTCCCTGTAATCAACCTTTATGGGTTTTTGTGAGGTAAGGGGGCAAACACTGCCTCAGAGCATGTGCAGCATCTGCTTTGCTGAAGTGTGGGTGCTTATGATGGGATTGTGTTTTGATGTGTGCAACTAGGCGACCGAGGAGAGGCTCTCCTCTTTGTTGGGAATAGCTGCACAGGACAAACCATTATGCCCTTTAAAGCAGCTTCTTTGGTGTTTTACTGTAGATAATATGTTATTGTTAATGGGGCCAACCAGCCAACATTAGTATTTCACAAACTGCTGATGTGTCACACACTTGCCTGTTATGATATGTACAATATGTTATCCTCAACACTGACATACTTTTTGCTATTACAGACGTAAAATTCAGGCCTGAGGTTGGCTGCTACTACCCTTCTGTTCAGTTTTGATAATATAGAGTGACCATAATGTAGCTTTAAAAAAGACAATGTGTCTGTTTAAGAAATCTCAAAAGAGAAATTACACCATTTTTTATATTTAATAAACATTAAGGCTGTTTTAATGTGAAATGCACTGTTTTATAGAAACTGTAGTGACAAGAACCAGAAAGAAATCTTCTCAGATTTATTAGTGTTTACTATCATTGACATTACATATACACACACACAGACACATATGGGTTCACTGGTTATATTAACAGGCAAATAAAATTGATATATTTGCATTGCAGGCATTGTTCTCATTCTCAACACCATAGTGAAGAAAAAGTCAGAGGTAAAGAGTTAGTTTCTATGGAAGTCTAGAGATGCCATGAGATGCTGTAATTCTAACTTTATGGATTGTGAACAATGAGATCTCATAATAAGTTGTAATTGCAATAAAACTTATTACAAAGCAATGAAATCCTGATCTTAAGACTAATTATAACTATGGCCTTCATGCAGTTCCATGCATTTCTCTACAGTAAAGCAGCTCATATAAAGCCTATGATTTGGTTTATATCTAAGTGAATGAATTATTATGAAAATCATATGTGGGGCAATCAGGCAAAACTCAAGATGCCAACTTTGAGCAACTAACATGTCTTCATTGATGACCTATGATGTAAATGAAAAAGTGGGTTTTAAGAAGAGTGTCCCTCCAATAATAATGTATTATTATAACTATAATAATATAGTTTTAATCACATTTGTGTGTTTTTTTCCTCCAGTGAGTTGCAGCGTTGGAACCTACTACGACACTGAGCAGGGAAGATGTGTCTCCTGTCCAGTCGGGACGTACCAAGATGAGGAAGGACAAGTGTCATGTGAGGTGTGCCCGGGGCCAGAGGGTGGCAAGGCCACCCCGAGAGTTGCAGGAGCCCGGAGCGTGGCAGAGTGTGGAGGTAAGACAACCTTTTATTCACCAAGGTGCGCCCTCTCATTGAGGTCTTTTCACTCTCAGATCATTTCAGCTGTTGGCAACCTAGTTGTTTGTATGTTTTTACTAACGCTTTATCCAAGCATCGTTATCTTTTATAGCTTGTTCTGTCTTTTTCTCTTATATCCTGAATCGCATCCTGCTTTTTGTTTGTGGAAATGAGTAGGAAGCTTACCTGCACTGATAACAATCTTACCAGCAGATGCTGTGGGGCATGTTTGTGATGTAGAGGAATCTTGAGAATACTGTCACTGCAGATTCTTTCACCCTCACAAAAGATCCCCTGGCTGCCTTGTGTGAAGAAGAAAATGCACCACCATTTTTCTGTTCAACAACACCCTGTTATCACAGGCCGTTAGCCACTAAGGCCCAGATCTAATCTTCAGCTTTCTCCTGATAGACACAACAAAAGAGGCTATCAGGGCTCTCTCAATGGCAGCCAGTTTGTTGATGTCACTCAGGAGATGAGGGAAGGCCTGTGCAGTACAAGATAATGAACTTGCATTACATCATCTTAACCTGTTTTCTTTGCAAGGAGAGGTTGACAAGAGTCCACAGCTGGTCTGTCTGGCATCTTAACTTTTCTTTTTGTTTTTTTGTTTTTGGCCTATAGGGCAGTGCTCTCCTGGGCAGTTCTCTCACGACGGCTTTGTGCCGTGTCGGCCCTGCCCCCGAGGCACCTACCAGCCGGAAATGGGTCGCACCTTCTGCTTCCCTTGTGGGGGAAGTCTCATAACCAAGCACGATGGTGCAGTGTCCTTCCAGGCCTGCGAGACCAAAGGTGAAGATAGCATGCTTTCAGTACTCCTTTCACTGTTTAACCCTCTGATACTCAACCTGGTCAAAAGTGACCTGACTCTGATTTTCTATATCTTTGCAATAAATTAATTTTATCATTCAAGCTTCTATGAATTACTTAGTTTACTTGTTTTTGGTAATCACAAATCCTGACTTCAGTTTTATTTATTTGAATATTTTTAATACAATTATTTTTGTATCACTGCCCTTCTAACACACAACATGGGTCAGAATGAACCCTTTTGTGTTCACTGTGGAATTTGATAGGAACTATTGACATTTCTAAACATTTACAGTCAGGAACATATTTACAAACACTATTACTGTTTATGAAGAAAATAAATAAGAATTAAAATAATTATTTAAGGTCAAAACAAGATTTTTAATGAACACTTGAAACAATAATTAATGAAATAAACTTATTTTAATAAATTTACCAAAGAGATACTCAGCAATACATACAATAAAGGGGTTTGCTTAGCCTGTGCACCAAAGGGTTAAAGGGGACTTTCATGGATTTAAAATTTTGTAAAATCTATTTGTGGTCCAGGGTTCGGTGTGAAATGCTGTCAGAATTTTTGAGATTATAAAAATATATAATGGCCAATGCTTTCTGTTCTCTCCACTTACAGTGCAGTGCTCTCCCGGGCACTACTACAACACCAGCACTCATCGCTGCATTCGCTGCCCCCTGGGAACATACCAGGTGGAGTTTGGCCAGAACTACTGTGTGGCCTGCCCTGGAAACACTACCACTGATTTTGATGGTTCAACCAACGTAACACAATGCAAAAGTAAGCACAGAAGGACAATAGCAAGTACAATAAAAAGAGTTAACCATGTTTTTCTCAAATCAGATCTTTTCAAAACTGTCTGCACTGTTATTTTGTTGTTGTTTGTTGCATTGCGAGTGAAACAAAAGACACATTGAAATACAACCAAAGCTACAGATGCATCTGTAAAAATCTGATTGGAATCACAAACTACCTCCAAATGGATATGGTTTGGATCTGATTTATAAAAATTTGATTTTATGTGTTTTTTGTCCAGACTATCAAAAACAATTTGGGCTAAAAGTCTGAATAAAGTCTAACTGTGCTTGTTTGGGTTTAGTAGACATTAGACACATATGATAATTTAAAGAGGGAATGTACACAATACTAATCTGGCGGCAATTAGCTTCCAGTACTTGTTAACTTGTTAACTGACCATTTCACAGACCGGCACTGTGGAGGAGAGCTTGGTGACTACACCGGCTTCATTGAGTCACCCAACTATCCTGGTGACTACCCGGCCAACATTGAGTGCACCTGGACTATCAATCCACCACCGAAGCGCAGGATCCTCATTGTGGTCCCTGAGATCTTCCTCCCCATGGAGGACGAGTGTGGGGACTACCTTGTCATGCGGAAGAGCTGTAAGTAAAATTGACAAATAATTCAGTTCATTGATTTTGTACAGTTGCCTGTAAACCCCAGGAATTTTGGGGGAAGTAAATGTGTAACAAACACACATGTATAATAAACCTCTGGAGTACAATAGTAGATTTTTTATTTTGCGCTTAACAGCTCTACCAAATTCAGTGACGACATATGAGACGTGTCAGACATACGAGAGACCCATTGCTTTCACCTCCCGCTCCAAGAAGCTGTGGATTCAGTTCAGGTCCAATGAGGGCAACAGTGGAAAAGGCTTCCAGGTGCCTTATGTCACATATGATGGTAAGTGTAAAGTGAACAAGGAATTAACATAAAATGTTGTAGATGTTCACATACTTGTGGATGTGACATTGAATATTTTTTTGGTTTGTCTTCAGAGGACTACCAGGAGCTCATTGAGGACATAGTTAGGGATGGAAGACTATATGCCTCTGAAAACCATCAGGAAATTCTAAAAGTAAGATGTAGTTTCTAATGTTTTTTCCTGAGAACACTTGGACAGGGATTGAAAAATGAGATCATAATGCCACCTTGTGGATAAAAGTGGAAATGCAGCAATGCAGTTGTGTATTTGAACACTGGTGTTCTCTCTGATGGTTACATCACTTTGGTGAGGTATTAATTTTAAATGTCTGAAATTTGTTCTTCAGGACAAGAAGCTGATGAAGTGTCTCTTTGACGTTCTTGCTCATCCACAAAACTTCTTCAATTACACCGCTCAGGAGTCCAGAGAAATGTTCCCAAAATCATTCATCAAATTTCTACGGTCCAAAGTCCTGCGTTTTTTGCGTCCTTAGGAATAATCGAGAGAGAACTCAATACGGAGTTACGAAATCTGGAACGCTGTACAGCCACTGAATTATGAACCCGGAAAAAATATCCAAATTGTCTCGGCTGTGTAAAGACAAGGAATGTGTGCCTTGGGTTCAGACGGAGAACAACTGGTGTCCAAAGAGATTTTTTCCCCCTCCCGACTTCATTGGGATATTTTTCCAGACGGAAATGAACTATACTTCCATTGAATGAAACGGTAGCTGTCACTGTTACAGTAAAGACGAGACACAGTGTGATGCCATCGGAAAACAACGTCTGTGGATGTGAGAACAAAAATCAAAGACTGATTTTTTTTTTCTGACAGAAAATCTTATACAGGAAATAATGTAAAAACTTGGACGTTCCTTAAATTTCAACATGCTTGAAAATATTTTTGAAAATAATTTGTGATCGTCTACAGTAAAAGTTAAATCCATAATGCTAATCCAGGTGGATTTATTCACAAATTCTTTGTATGTATTAGCAACAGCATCAGCACTGACAGATATATTTTTTAAAAATCTGATATCAGCTCAAAATTTCCATATCGGTGCATCCCTACTTAATATGATCCAAGTAAAAACCACCTGTGCCACACTGTATTGTACATTCCCTGATTTGCCTACATTGCCATAGTCATATATAGTATAGGCCAGTCATGATGGCATCCAGAAATAAAAAGGGGGGTCTTGATTGCTTTTTCAGATGAAACATTGTATATGTGATGAAATATATATAATACATATCACCTTATTTTCTATCTTTAAAGCACTACTAGAGACGTAGTGGCAGTTATGACATTTATGATTTGAAAGTGTTGTATATTATGTACAAAGGTATTAGATTCAGGTAAACTCTTATGGTGTTTCATTTTTTTTCCGTATGGTGGCCATATGCCTCACTGGGGGGAATCTGTATGCTTCATTTGTTCGCAGTAATAAACTTGTAAAAATATGCACATTTTTTTTCCAGGTCAGCAATTCAGTACAGCAGTAGTTGTTAAGTAACCTGTCTTAACGAGAAAATGACATTATGCTTTCTCTGGAATATTAAGAGCCAGTTGTCCAGACTGGATTGAAGCTCCAGTGGTGAATAACCTTGATTGTGCCTGAAAAACTGGCACACCCTCATACTTACAGTTCTGAATTCTATGGTACAAGACTTTAAGCTAGACTTACTTACTCATTTGCAATAGAGATTAAATTAAAGTCTATATTTTTATCTCTGTACATCTAACATGTAAATAAAAACAAATAAACACAGTGTTGTTTTGTTTTATGTTATGATGTGGTTTCACCAAAAGGGGAAAAGCATTAAAAATAAATGCAGTTTGTCTCTGTCTTTTACCACTCGGGGCATTCAGATCTGATACTTAAAATGTACTACGATAAAATGCAGCAGTGTTTCCTTTAGTCAGTGGCTTTGTATGAGTTGCTATCATGCAGCCATAAACCAGCGTTCACTGAGTTCTTATAGAGTTTCCGGATTAACTGTGTCTAGACGGTAATAATTGTACAGATGTTAAAACTGGTTTTGCTAACTCTTCATGATATTTTCAGAAAAAAATATCTGCTGCCAAGAGAACCCCCTGCTAAAAAACAACAAAGACCAGCATTCATTTTATGCTGATTTAAGCTGGTTTAAGATGGTCTATGCTAATTTAAGCATGTGCTGGCCTGGTACTGATTTAGCTGGTCATCCAGTTTGGTCATGCTGGTTGACCAGCATACCAGCATCAAAACACAACATTTGCTGGTTACCAGCATATCATCGCTGTCCAAAGAAAAACATGTATCTCCATTTTTGTCCATACTTATATCTCCAAAGCAGCTGCCATTTACATGTGAAAATTTCATGAAGCTTGAAAAAAATTCTGGTTCCACTGAATTACATTGGAAGTAAAGAGTTTGGAAGTAAGCTTTTGGTCCTCTCATGTAAAGTTGCCAGATACCTGGTTTTCTTTGGACAGCAACAATATTAACTTCAGGTGCTGCTGATGAAGATTTCATCCAAAATACAGAGTAGAGTGTTTTTTTACATCTTAACCATTTGACTATGTAGAATTTCTGAAAAAATGTTTTAATTATAGAGAAATGTAAAATGTAGAATTGAGCTCAGTTTTGACAGAATAATACTGTATAATAACCACATAAAATAAAATCAGGACACATTCATCATTAATGAGCTTAACTAGAAGACTAGAGGCCTTCAAGAGTGCACTAATTTGTGGGTTCTCTTGCGAGGGGTCTGTCTGCAGAGCCGCAGTTTCATTTAGTGCAACAATGAAAGAATGGGCCGCTCTCAGGAGCTCAGTGAATTCCAGTGTGGTATCATGATAGGATGCCACCTGCCACCAGTCGTGAGATTTCCTCACTACTAAATATTTCACAGTCAACAGTCAGTGGTATTATAACAAAGTGGAAGCGATTAGGAACGACAGCAACTCAGCCCCGAAGCAGTAGCCATGTAAAATGACTGAGTGACGTTTGTGGATGCTGAGGTGCATAGTGCGCAGAGGTTGGCAACTTTCTGCAGAGTCAATCACTACAGACCTCCAAACTTCATGTGGCCTTAAGATTAGCCCAAGAACAATGTGCTTTATGGAATTGGTTTCAATGGCCGAGAGGCCGCATCCAAGCCCTACATCACCAAGCGGAACGCAAAGCATCGGATGTAGTGGTGTAAGGCATGCCGCCTAGACTCTAGAGCAGTGGAGAGGTGTTCTCTGGAGTAACCAATCACACTTCTCTATCTGGCAATCTGATGGACTTGTCCTGGTTTGGCGTTTGCCAGGAGAACGGTACTTGTCTAACTGCATTGTGCCGAGTGTAGTTTGGCCTAGTTTGGTGAAGGGGGGATTATGTTGCAGGGTTGTTTTTCAAGAAGTGGTCTCGGGCCCTAAGTTCCAATAAAAGGAACTCTTAATGCTTCAGCAGACCAAGAGATTTTGGACAATATCATGCTCCCAACTTTGTGGGAACAGTTTGGGGACGGCCTCTTCCTGTTCCAACATGACTGCGCACCAATGGTAACAAACTTGACACTGATGAGCGAGTATGGTGTGGAAAAACCTGACTGGCCTGAACATGCTAGGAGTCCTGTCCTCAATACGATAGAACACCTTTGGGATAAATTTGGGTGGAGACTGTAAGTCAAGCCTTCTCATCCAACATCAGTGTCTGACCTCACAAATGGAAGAATGAAATATTCTCATAAACACACTTCTAAACCATGTGGAAAGCCATCCCAGGAGAGTTGAAGCTGTTATAGCTGCAAAGAATGGGCCGACATCAGGTAATTCAGGTAATTACGTAAAAAAGTTAATAGGCCTGCTTGTCTGATTTTGGGGTGTCTGCATTATGTATATACACACACACACACACACACACACACACACACACACACACACACATATATATATATATATATATATATATATATATATATATATATATATGTTCTGTTCAGTTTATTAAGTTAAATGATTGCACAGGCCGTGTAAGCGTATAAAACAGAAATAAATCCTACGTATTAATAAATCCAACTATCAATCTATCAATTTATCTGAGGGTAATTGATAGGTCTACATAACACACAGTTTACACAAACACATAAGCCTAACTTCCTTGCGAACACAGAGAGCTGTCACAAAGGTGGTGTTTGTTGTCTGAACAAGTTTGTTACCACGTCACTACTAATAACGTTGTTTATGGTATTATCTCTGTTGGCAACCTCCACGGAGCTCCATGCAGATATAATGGAACGTACGAAGCATTCTAGGCGGTTCTGACAACGTGCTGATAATATTGTGATAACGTTGTCACAACTTTCAGAGGAATTTCATTTTCAGAATTGTGAAACATTGTGGGCACCAACACGTTGTCACAACGTAACCGTGTTGGCTGGGGTATGTACAATACTCACCCTGCCAATTAAAAAAATACATGCATCTCCATTTTCGGTGATTTTCTTTCTACATAATTTTAACACGACAGCTGCTTTTTACACTGTATGAGAATTTTATGACGACTGGATCAATAGACATACTCCAGAATCACTTGTAGAACATTCTGGTTCCATTGACTTACATTAAACGTCACGAAGGTTTTTGTTCTCTCCTGTAAACTCATCTTGGTTCCTATTCACGTGTTTCCGGCGAGCAGGCAGATGATGGTCAGCTGATTTTTTGCGGAAGAGCCGCTTCGGCCAGCCAGCAGTTTGTTACTGGTTTGGATTGGAAACGAATTCTGACGATTAACTTACAGGAACGTCTGTCACACATTCAGTTCGCATTGATTTGAGAAGTCCGTGTCGTTTAATATCACTGTAGCTGCAGGAAACATAAACAGACATGTCGCCTCAGAGCGTAAAGGTCGCAGGCAGTTTGTTTACGGTGTTTTGTTTTCTTTTAATATTATCCACACAAAAGATTGAAGCCAAGGTAAATTTTGGATTTAATCCTTTATTTCTATTGTTGTTCATTTGATTGTTGCACATATTTAGCGCTACGTTGTTGGTGTAAACATGCCTGCTAGTCAGCTTAGCTCATGAGCTAAGCTAAGTTAGCCCTGTAGATAAATACAAAATTCGAGTTATTAACGTTCGTTACTTTAATAACGCCATTAATATTATCTGTAACACAGTTCGGCTGGTTAGTAAAAATGCTTGCATGTCAGGTACTTGTGGTTGTTTTGAAGCTCAGTGTTTATAGTAACACTACACATAATAACGCTAACAATCCACCGCCGGTTATTATTCATCAGCTGAAACTCAGTCCAACAGCTGGTTCTGTTTTTTCTACATGCGGAACGTTTTTATTTTCCCTTGCAGAAATCCGAGGACATCCGATGTAAATGTATCTGCCCACCTTACAAAGAAATTGAGGGACAGATCTACAACCAAAACGTTTCCCTGAAGGACTGGTAAACACGTACTAAAACTCCACATATCCTTACGTTGTTGGTTTGTTCAGTAGTTTGCAGAGGTTTGTGTAATGTTGGCCAATGTATCCTCATATACACAGCAACTGCCTCCATGTTGTGGAGCCAATGCCAGTTGAAGGAAAAGACGTGGAGGCATACTGTTTGCGCTGTGAATGCAAGTATGAGGAGAGAAGTTCTGGAACAATTAAGGTATGCTTTCTGTGACATGCAATTTATTGAACAGCTGGCACTTTATTAGGAGCACCTGTAAACCTCCCATTTTCCAGTTAATGTTCACATCACACAATGGAATTGTGCCCTTAGCGCTTTTTGTTTAGCAGGTAATCGTGGCTCAAGTCCTAAATGTGCATGGTAGTCCGAACAACAATAAATACATCACATTTTGGTTCTGATTTGGGACACTTTCATATTTGGTTCTGATATCTGATATGTGGTAATGTGAAAGATCAGAATTTATGTGACTTAAGTCACTGTAGCTCCACAGTTTTTTATTTTTCCCACTGCAGCCAAGAAACGGTGGATGATAACTGTGAGGGAGAACTTCTAACAGTTTTTTATAAGGAGCTTATTGCAGCTGCTCCGTGTATAGGAGAACCAAATGTGGCTATTGAAAATCAACGTTGCATCATCAAAGATATGCTAAAGGCCTGAAAGCAAAGCTTAACAAAAACCAAGGACATGAACCAAAGAAGTAGCCATGACCGAATAACGTGCCTATTGTACAGCGAGCTTAAATGCATTCTGTGCAATAAGCTCAGCTGGCAGACATTGGAACCCTGTGGTTCTGGTACTGTTGAAACAAGAACTCCAGGAGTGGACCAACGTCCAGTGGCCGATTGTTTACCCCTGGAAATGTTGCAGCAGTTCTATGGGGGTTACTTTGCTGGTGATGAAAGTCACATGAGAATGGCTAGATTTGTTTAAGCTGACCGTAAGGATAACACAACCACTCACTCCTGAAAACAGTGGTTAACAGCGGAAAAGCATCTCTGAACGCACAACCTTTGACAACGGCTGGGCTACAAAAGCAGATGATCCTTCCTCCTGTCAGCCAAGAACAGGAACGGTGGGCACAGATTCACTGAAATTGATAGCTGAAGATTAAAAATGCATTGCGTGGTTCAATGAATTTCCGTTTGTGCTGTGATATGCGGATTGTAGGGTTAGAATCCGTAGACCTGGCCTCTCCTGTCACCAGTTCAAGCTGCTGCTGGTGGTGTGGTGATATGGAAAATATTTTCTTAGCCCAAAATTGTTGATACCATTCAGCATTTTTTGTATTTTACTTTTTGAATGCCACACCATTGTTGCTGGTAATGTGTACATCTTCTAATGGCTACTTTCTGAATGATTGTGAATTCTTTCTGAAATCTGAATGCACCTTGTCACAAAGTCATCTCAAACTGGTTCCATAAATGACAGTGAGTTCAGTGTACTTCAGTAGACTTCCCAGTAACCAGATCTGAATTCAATAGTGCAATTGTAGGATGCAGCAGAACATTTATAGCAGTCATGTAAAACTATCAACTCTGCAGCAATTGCATGATTCTGTCATACCAATATGGAGCAGAATTTGTTCATGAAAGTTTATTTCACCCATGCCGTTAAGAATTGAGGCTGTTCTGAGAGCACAGCAGGTCCTGCTCTGTATTACAGTGGTGTTCCTAATAAAGAGGTAGAGTGCATATTTCTCCATTCATTGTAGAAGGCTAGGCAGAATATACAGAGAGACGTTTAGGCAACATTTGTTTCTGTTTTGCAGGCAACTATCATTATTTACCTGTCTGTACTGGGGCTGCTCCTGCTGTACATGGTTTATTTGACTTTGCTTGAGCCCATATTGAAGAGACGCCTGTTTGGCCACTCGCAGCTCATCCAGAGTGAAGACGATGTCGGGGTATGTGTTGGTGCAGTTACTATAGTGTGCAGTTATTGTGCATTTCACAGAAAATGCTAATTACAATGTCTCACTAATCCTTCAAATTAACACTTTGGGTTTGTAGGACCAGCAGCCATTTGCTAATGCCCACGATGTGCTGTCTCGCTCGCGCTCTCGTCCCAATATGCTGAACAAAGTGGAGCACGCTCAGCAGCGCTGGAGGAGGCAGGTCCAGGAACAGCGCAAGTCTGTCTTCGACCGGCACGTGGTGCTCAGCTAAAAGCTCTCCCTCTTCTGGACTTTATCATACGTGGCGCCGTCTTTGTGCTGAGGGCTGGGTCTTCCCCCCTGGTGTCCAGTGCTCAGTCCCCCCCCCCAGTGCAATGCCCCTTTCTAAAACATGCATTCATCTGTCTCTGTTTTTCTGTGTAGGGTCTTTATGGCCGCCGGTGGGTGAACTAGGTTCATTGTGATTTTTCTTCCAAGACATCTGGTGTGAAATTCTGCCGTTTAACATTTTCGTATGCAATTTGGTTTTTACTTTATGGAGGAGAGAATTTGCATGGCATAATGTGCTCCTCTGTTTGTGGAAAAGTTTACTACTGACGCAGACCAGACACACCTAAATATGGAGGTAGAAGTGCCAATTTACATGTTATTATGATCCCCTTATGCAACTGATTACCTGCTATTACATTTTTAGTGAGCACTATGAATTATTTCATTAATTAAATATTTTCTACTGTCTATATCTTCATACCTAAACCTTTCATTAGCCTATACAAATACAATGATCAAATCAGTCATGGCTAAGTTATTCAGTTTTCAGGCAAGTCAAGTCTTCAGCCTTGTCTTCTCTTCTCAAGTATAGTCTTGTGTGTCAGATAATTAATGATATTAGAAATGTGATCTACTTTCTCACCTTTTGTCTAGCTGGAGTAAACTGTGTTCATACTGATTATTAAGGACAGACAGTATTGCATCTGCATTTTTTATGAAAGATGATGTCATCCAGTTCAGAATTTGTGTTGGATAAGGAAATGTTTGTTGTATCAGTGATACTTTCTAATTTTCAATACAGTTCTGTGTAATTTATGGATATTTTTGTTTGTAATTTTCTTTGTTTCAGTAACTTTATATGTTTCGCTAATGAATTCAGTCTTGTAAGGGGCTGCGTCAAAATTCGAATAACATCCAAATGTTATTAGTCTTTTTCAATGAAATATATTTCTGTGCATTAGACAATAACAGCAGTACAGTGTTCGGGTTAATGTCGTGAGCACTCTAAGATGTGCTTAACTTTAATTGTGGGGTTGATAAATAGGTGTTGATAGTTTTGCTTCATATTATAGGGTTTAGTTCTCGGCAATGACAGAAAGGAGAACTACCAGTTTATGCTTACATGGTTCTGATTGATTGCAACACTAAAGTAAACGTTAGTAGAGAATACTGAAGCCATCTCTAGATAACAATCATTACTTTAGTTAATTACTCCAGTAGAAGTAGTATATAACCCTTTGCAAATTTCACAGGCCTGTTATTTATAGGTTGGAAGAAAGATTTAGGTTTGCAGCC
Organism: Megaleporinus macrocephalus; assembly: GCA_021613375.1. NCBI lineage: Eukaryota > Metazoa > Chordata > Actinopteri > Characiformes > Anostomidae > Megaleporinus > Megaleporinus macrocephalus. The sequence goes on along the minus strand of CM038721.1, from coordinate 18,944,617 downwards.
TAATGCAGCCATTATTCAGTTTGTGTTAAAAGTCATTGGACTTCATAAGGAACGTGTGGTCATAAACGTGTCATTGCAGTCAGAACAAAAATAGCACAATGAAAGTACTTCAGGTAGATGGAAACCGTGCTGAAGACGGATCCATATATAGCACCAAACATGGTTATGCTGTGGTTACTAGCTTGTCATCTTACTTCCATCAAAGTAAACGATTCTTTGAGTTTTCATGGTTCTTTACTAGGAAGCCCTTAAAAGAATTCTCTTGAAGTGTGTGTGTGTGTGTGTGTGTGTGTGTGTGTGTGTGTGTGTGTGTGTGTGTGTGTGTGTGTGTGTGTGTGTATTCCTGTACTGCTATATTTATGAGGACCTCTCTCTCTCTCTCTCTCTCTCTCTCTCTCTCTCTCTCTCTCTCTCTATATATATATATATATAGTTTTACACACTGTTGTCTGTCTGTTAGTCTTTGTGCTTCATTAGTTTCCTTTCACCCTGTTCTTCTGTGGTCAGGACACCCATTCTTAGTGCTGCAGTGACACATATTGGAGCATATTGGGCAGCATCCTCTGACCTCTAAAATGAAGGGCTAGAGGATGATCAACAAAGACTGTGCAGCAGCGGATGAGCTACCGTCTCTAACCTTACATTCATGAGGTGGACCAACCAGGCAGGAGTGTGTATTAATAGAGTGGACAGTGAGTGGACACAGTGTTTAAACACATCAGCACCATGTCAATGTCACTGCAGTGCTGAGAATGACCCACCACCCAAATAGTACCTGCTTCGTGGTGGTCCTGATCATTGAAGAACAGGGTAACAGGGAACAGAAACAGCAGCTAATTGTAGTTGTAGGACTTATTTCCTTTTGCAAAGTAAAAGTTTTTTTTTTGAAAAGTAGCAATCCATTAAAAAAGTGGAGCTGACAAAATGGAACTACTTTACTCGTATCACATCTCAGTAGCCTAACGGTTTACCCCACTGCTTCCTGCTCTCCTCTTTTTTTCGGTAACGTTGTGGGACCGAGAGGGCAGCCCACTCACACTCACACACACACACACACATACACTCCTCTGTGAGCGGGGACGGAGGCGCAGATCCTGGATTAGCCTACGATGTGGATATCTATACTCTTGTACTAGAGGTTCCAGTCAGAGGTGCTGAAGGTAAGAGTTCTTTCTCCCTTTCAGCTGATCTGCAGCTCAAAACTGCCCGGAGACGTTTTTAAGCTGTTGCTCTGCAAACTGGTTAATGGGCTTGGAGTTCTCGCAGCGATGGGAGCGATAAGGTGACAGAAGAGTCTAATAACTACGAGCGCAAACGCAGCAAAGTTAAAACTCACTTTACTGACAACTTTCCTTCAACAGGAGACCTACTGTCCTTTCACATAAACTGGCTTCTGATCAGAATTTTCCGTTCCACCTTAACTGGAGCAGCAGTAACACTAGTGGCCGCAGGCGCCAGTATGTATCTGCTGCACTGTTTAAGGTGGAACGGATACTTCGAATAAGAAGTCAACTCCACTTTCGCCTTTATTATTGAGCAGTGTATGAAAAAGCTTTAAGATTAGATGTATGTATGTAAGTTTACTGGATAAACCAAATGTTCTAACATACAGATTTACACACTTAACTCTTTGTATGACTGATTTAGTGAGTGTAGTGTGTATGTATATATGCGTATAGGCTGTTTTTATGTCTATGACAAAAGGATGTTGAGGCACTGACACTGAACAAAAACGAGGGGGCGCTCTTTAACCTTTTATACGAATAATGTGCGAGTCCAGCATTTTGTAGTTTATTACGCACTAATACTGGAACGTTCAAGCTGATAAACAGATCGATCAGTGACGCAGAGAGCTTATTTTAAAAGCCTGGAGACTAAAAACTATGACTAAAAAATGAGTGTCTGACCGAAGTGTGGAGTGACCTCCAGCTACAAGCAGCAATTCATTGTGTTTATTCTTCGTTTATCTCTCTGCTGAACTGCACCATCATCAGGGACTGTTTGTGACCTTTATGATCACAGTGTGGGAAATGATTAGAGCTCTCTACCACAAACCCCCCTCCCCTCACTTCCCCCCAAGAGGGTTTCAGTGCTTGTATTTGGTCTACTCCAGATATTTGTCCTTAAAGCTTTTTTTTCTTATTTGGCTGTTAGTGTCTGGCAGTGTTTGAGATTCAGATTTAGTTCTGACCTTTACTCCAAAAAGTTGCAGCTCATTTAACACAATTTCCATGTTGCTTTGGAGGTTAAACTGGGCTGTTCAAGGTTGAAATCTAGGGATCGGTTTTCCAGGGGATATTGATACAGTGTAGTATTTTTCATGGCAGTATTGTATGAGTACAGGAACGGCATGTTGATCAGTTTAGTCTGCAGTCAAAATTAATGAAGTGGGCTGAACAGACTAAAAACTTTATATCATTAGATAAAATTAATGTTGAGCAAGTTTTACTCTGGTAACAAAATTGGCAGTTCACAATATTGTGTACTCACAATCTCATATCACAATATTTTTCAAATCAAAATCAGACTTTATTTGCCAAGTATGCGCACACATACAAAGAATTTGTTTTTGGTCAAAGTAGCTCACAGTGCACAATAACTCACATTACAGAAGTAACAAACACACCCAACCTAACCATCTTCCTACACACACACACACTCACAGTGACATACACGCACACTCACAGTCAGTGCTTAATTTGTAAAACATCAGGTAATGGAACACTAAAGGTGGGGTGATCCAGCAAGTGGCAGTGAGGCAAAAGGTCCTGGAATGCATAGGCACAACAGAGCTTCAAGTGTCCATCTAACATAGTAGAATTCTATACAATACAATAATCTTAGCTTTAATGAATGCAGTAAAGAGCTGCAACTATAAAATCTTAGAGATGCCACTGGACGAATAGCTTTTGGTGTCCTACAAAAAAAAGACGTCAAAGAGGTGGTGGATCCACATAAATAAGTTCTGGAACACAGGTACCTGAAATAAGAGAGGATTAAGCAAATTGCTCACAGTGATAGTGACATACACGCACAGACACACCTGTAAACTTAAACATGTGCAGAGTAGTTAAATAAGTTAAGTAGTTAAATAAAAGTGCAGTACAGAGAAGAAGAGTGAGAGAACATCCGGATAGGATGGATGTGTGTAGTAGACTGTGTTCAGAATGTAGTGTTGTAATGTTCAGCTGTTTATGAGTGTGATGGCATGTGGGAAAAAGCTTCTCTGAAGTCTGGAGGTCTTGATCATTAACTGACTGAAACGCAGACCTGAGGGAAGATACTGGAACAGGTGATGTCCAGGGTGTGATGGATCACGGACGATGTTCTCTGCCCGCTTCCTAGTTCTGGCCGTGTACAGATCAGGTATGGAGGGTAACTTCACACCGATGGTTCTCTGTGCAGACCTGATGATGCGCTGCAGTCTGTGGGTGTTGTGTTTGGTGGCTGAGCTGCCCCACACTGTGATGGATGCGGCGAGGAAAGATTCAAAAATCATGATGACTTAAGTATTGTAGTAACAACATATAATCATGGGGCACTTGGTGATTTTCTCCCCTACCAGAAGGGGATTGTCTTGAACTGCACATTTCTTTCACTGTACATTAAGCATGTCGTGTAGTCCATTGTCTAGTTTAGTTTTTCTCATACTTTTAGCTTTGACTCATGCTACACATGCTCAGACATAAATCACATTGCATTTAAACAAAAGTGTCATGTTATGGTGAAATGAATAATAATATTGTGCTGGAATGTGCAGAACATGTATTTCAGTGATACAGTATTATGTATATATAGTTATATTTGAATGGCAAGGTTTTGAGTCTCAGCCACTGACAACAAAACTACAAACTTGCATCTAATTTTAAACCTAACAGAGAGAAGAAGACCAATAATGTTTTGGACTCCCAGCCATGTGTAGCTATGGTACCACCAGGGATCTAACTTGTGATCATCCAGAGGATGATACACATTTTCATCAAAATATATTTTATCAATGATCCTGAGGAACCTGTTGCATTATATTTGCATTATATTTTGCATAAATATTGTATTAATATTGCATTTTAGTCCAAGAAGTTGCAGCTCATTTAACCCAATTTCCATATTGCAACTGGTCTGTTTAAGGTTGAACTCTAAGAATCGATTTTCCAGGGGAACTTAAAACAGTGTAGTATTTTTTTCTATGGTAGTGTTGTGTTAGTACAGGCATGGCAAATATCCATTTTTTATTATGTACTTGTAAAGTAAGGGATTGATAACAGTATTAATCAGTTTAGTCTGCTTGACAATCCCAATATGCTACAATCAGACTGAAAACTTTATCTCACACATATATTGTATATTGTACACATTTCCATCAAAATGTATTCCATCAATGTTACCGAGGGACCTTCAGAATATTGCATTTTTATGGCTACTGTGAAAAAAAGGTTAAAATAATTCAATGAATAATATTGTTGTTGACTGTAGGACTATATTATACCCTTTGAGTCTTCACACCCGATAGCATGCTCAACACTTTGAGCGGCTGTTTGAATACGCAGACGACTGCAAAGTGCGACTCTGATGAGAGTATTTCGTGGTATAGGGTGCGGCGAACTTCCAGGAGCGTTGGAAAAAGACACCAGTTTATTTTGGTGCCTCTGTGGGTTTCACTGAACATGACTGATGGAGACTTTACAAATGTATTCAAGGAAGTGGACTGAGTCAAGCAATCTGGGGAGAATGTTTTTCTGTGCCTGAATTGCTTTAACAGGTGTGAAAACTACACAGCTGTAGGTTTAGTTGAAATGAGTTTGACACAGGTCAGCAGATTCAGCATGGAAGTGACCAGTTAAAGCCATTTTTAACAAATAGCACTTGGCAACTGGCAAACAATGTAACTGAAGGTTGATATAACAAGCAAGCAGCTGATATTTACATATGACAAAAAATGGCATAAAAGTATAAAAACCTCATTATAAAAATGAATTAACAAAGCTTTGATATGACAGTAGTGATATGTTATGTCCACAATGTTCCAGCTGGGTATAGTTACAGGATATCAGAAGTTGTTTGTTGTTTTTTAAAAGCAGTGAAATTCATGGACTGCACCAACGGTCAACTTCCTGTGAGATAAGGGAAGCACAGAGTGTTGAGATATACGTCAGTGTTTTGTGGACTGTTTCTGGTCTCAGGGTTGATAGGATGCCCCAGAGGATGCATCCAACACGTGATGATGAGCCAGTGTGTAGAGGCTGGGTGGGAAAAATCCCTCCAAAGGCCTCTGAAGTCTTCCATTGACATCACTATCCACTAGACAGACAGCGGTTACTGATAATTACTCCAGATACACTGCAAACTGTGTTAACTGTGTCAACTGTCATTTTGCAGTTAGTATATAGTAGTATATGGGTTTTTTGTGTGTTTGTTTGCTGTTAACCTAATTAACCTAGTTTCACCTTGATTTCAAGGTCATTGTACTTTAGGCATTTGCTCTGAATATGAATTTTTTCATTAGTACTGGTGGCAGCGATGTCCCTTTTTCCTCACGATTGTTATCCAGGAATAGATACATGATATAGAAGAGGTGTTTTAGTGAACGTACTCGTTATATGTTTTACTAGCTAGTTACGCAGCTAACACACTTTTTGTTATATAGATGACCAATACTGTGTTACTGTAGTAACACAAAAAGTGTACTATGGGATTTGTGACACTTTGATAATGTAAATAGTTTTGCTTGTGAATGCTACAGTATGTTCATGTGTTGCTTATGTCATTCTGTTCAGGGCTGTGGGAGGTCTGGTGTTTACCATCAGTAGAAATTGTACGGTTAAAATAAACCTACCTGCTTCTTGGCTAGCGGCAGGTTTCTCCAATAACACTCTTAAATCACTATGTTTCCTGCATCTCGTTCTTTGCCAGCTAATCACAATATAGATATTTAAAAATATTTAAAGAAAAAACTTTTTTTTGACAAGTTGAAATTTAGGGGTTAGGTTTTCATCAGCCATCTCCCAATTTAATTCTGACTGATGAGAAATTAGGATTATCTTTATTTTCTTCAAATTTGTTATATATAGCAGTAATGACATAACACTGTAATGAGAGAGTCATTCTTGAGATTAAACTGCAGGCTGGGGGCACATTTGAATTTTAAAAACGTATTAGTAAACAAGTTATCTTTTATTGAGTAATCAGGGCAAGCAATAAAAACAGCTTAATTAGACAACAAATGCAAGTTGAACATGTAGCATACAAAGAAGAAGCCATATGTCAACACTACCAAGTCATGCTACTGTCTTTTCTGGGCCAAAGCTCATTTAATATGGACTAAGGCAAAATGGAAAACTGTTCTGTGGTCACAATTCTTTGTGAATCACAATTCTTTTTTGGAAACCATAGCTGCTGTAATCTGTGGTTATCAGTGCTCAGTTCAGAAGTCCATATCTCTGATGGTCTGGGGTTACATTATTGCCAATGGGGTGGGCAGCTTACACATCTGGAAAGACTCTATCAATGCTGAACACTATAGAGATGTTTTAGAACAACATCTGCTCCTTTCAGACAGAGGCTCTTTCAGGGAAGACCTTGTATATTGGGGGGTGCTGGAGCCTGTCCCATCGATCTCTGGGCCAAAGGCAGGAAACACCCTGAACAGGTCACCAGTCCATTACTGGGCATCCATATACATATATGGATGTAACTTACGTACATGCACTTGTGAGAAGCTTCTGATGTTAATTTCTTATCTTTAAATCATGCAGACGAGTGTGACTTGAGTGCTGATAACTCCCTCTTGAGGAGCATCTTCAGCCCGCTAAAAGCAGCTTTATAATGTTGTGCATATTTTATGTACTAATCGTGTCACCACCCTTAACTAATCAATGATTTTCTTTTATTAAGAAATCCCCTCCCCCATAATTCAAACACTGCTTGTTATAGTACACGAGACTCTCTCAAGTGTTAAGTTTAAGTAAAATGCTGATGATGAATATCAATCCCAGATATACTGCGTAGCTAGTTTTGTGATGGTTTGTGGTCATTTGCTTCCAATTGCATTCATACACATTTTGGAGTCAAAACGTGAATCAAAGAATAAAGGTCAAAAGTAAAACATAGCAGTCATTTTCACTGTTGGGAGTGTGTGGACCTGTGGATATCACCAGAATCTATATGTGTTGCTTAATTCTGTGGTTTTCCTAGCCGTACTTTGGTGTGGAAAGGCCACAGGCTTGAGAATGCATTACACTTTGATTTGGACAACTCGTCATGACTGCATTGATTGGAAAAAGGCCTGTCTGGCTCAGATGTAGCCACATCCAGCCACATATTTTTGTGCTGGGATGATCCTAGCAGGCCTCCGCTCCCTTGGGAGCTGTTCAGTCTGAGGTTCATTGTTGTAACTTGGTGGTGCTCTTGGTGTGGGTTGTTCTCAGGTCATGAGATCGGGTTATACAAAGCTAGAACACTGTTGTACAGAAAGAGGACTGACAGGATATGCGTTGTGATTTGACAGTAAGACTAAACCTGCAAAGATATATCGAAATCTTGGCTGACTGGCCTGTCTCGCTACACTGATGTATTTAATTGACTTTAATTGACAGGTACATACTTTCCACATCAGTAGATTACACCAGAAAATGATTGCCAAAAGTAAATATATTAAAAGAACAAACACAACAATGGCTGAAGCTCTTGGCAAGCGATCACCACTACCACTCTCGACAAGAATCCACATTCGGCAAGTGATATGAATAGAAACAAAACAAGCATTAACACTGAAGCTTGCTGCTATACTCACAGTGATTCTTCCAGACTGGTAAAGAATGAGGAGGAAGGAAGAGGGACTGTGCATTTTCTGGTGATATGTTGCCCCCTGTTGTTTGAAGTATGAATTTGACAGGCTGTGTCAACTAACAAATTGCTTCTTTAACCTGTGAGTGACTGTGGGGATGGTTCAGCTGTATTTTCTTGGGTATGTTACAGGAATTTTCGATCTATTTGCCAAAATTCTGCGCAGTTACATAATTCAAGATGTAAACATACACAATTAAAGTGATTCAGTCTGAGATGTGCCGTTGTAAAGAAACTTGAGGGCCACTGTATGCTGGCCACATACATATTGTGGTGGTGACATGAACCAGACGTCTGAAGAGATTTATGCCTCTAAAAGCAATATTTAATCATAAATATAACCATGACAGGGCATTATCCGGCAAAATTGGATATAAAGAAAGCTTGGATTTTACCATTATTTACATCATATCAACTATATGTAGATTTGCTGGTCGTTTTTTGGACAGTAAATAAAATGGCTATAAAGTGTGTAGTAGACCTTGAACGCCCTGGTTCCTATTACCACCACTGTAAAGAAATCTGAGTCAGCACATCCTCTACAATGCTACAATTTCACGTCTAACCACTCTGAATGACTCCGTTTAAACCTCAACGGTTAAATTGTGAGAAAGCTATAAAACTTGAAGTCTACATGAGAACAATGGAAATGTTATTATGTAGACACTTTACTGCATTTCTCACCGTTTTCAGGCTAACTTAAAAGCTGAGGCCATTATGCATCTTGACGCATAATTCTGACTCAGAACAGCTGACGATTACTCACCGTGTCGTGTCAAGTGTTGGAAGCTGTAATACAAGTTCAGCTCTAATTGTGAGTACATCTGAAGGCTCAAACCTCACTTTATCATCAGAGAGCGAAAATTACAGATCAGTGTGGTGCACCACATCTCAGAGCCTGGAAGCAGTGGTTTGGGCTGAGTTGACATTGAGACGAATGCAGCTTGCTCTTGAATGGTGTCAGGGCTGGAGTGAACTTTTCCAGTTACTAGTAATTTTTCAGTTTAAAAAGGATGTTGACCATGTAGTGCATATTTAGCTCTTTCGTTTGACACAGTGAACTCATTCCGGGCCAGCTGATACTGTACCTACTTTCAGCTTGCAGACTGCAGTTTTAAATAGGTCCAGTTCTGTTGGAACATGCACTAGTTCTCAAGGTTCTCATGCTGTAATACCCTTTCAGTGCTAATGACACTGGGTTGGATCAATCTCCAGCCATGGACCAGGGGGACGGTGATCCTTCTGATCTGATCCGCAGGCCTGTTTTCCAAGATTCTTCGTGCACTTACGCAACTTATGGCCCCCCATGCATGGCTTTGCATACCTCAGTTTATACAGCTGGGAGCAATGTGTTATGCTTGTTCTGGGCTGCCGAAGAAACTGGAGCCCATGGGTAAATGGTAAATCAACGGATGGCTCTGCATGTCTGCGGGCTTCCCAGCAGGCGTGGACATCCACTGGAGTCCGAGCCAGCGACCTAATTATAGTCTCGAAAGAATTTGTTCTCCCCATTCAAAACAAAACATACAATGGAAATATTTATGGCGTGTTTTAAGTAAAATTTGGAGAGAAAGTTGGGGTTAGAGCAACAACTTCTTGGACAAGGAGGTGTCCGGAAACAGGCGAGTTCATGTGCCAAAGAAGATGTTTAGATGCCATTTGACCAGAATAGGCACTAAATCACAGTGACAAAAGGACTCAAACTCACCAGATAATGTTTGGACTTAAGTGAATTGAGAATGAACGAAAGAAATCAGGCATATGTAACGTGAGGCATTTTCATTGTGTGACACTGCAACTTCTCCGAACTGAGCCATGTGGTATTGATTGTGCAAACCTCGCTCGGTTTTGTGTAGGAGTGAGAAAACGTGATGAGAGGCGAGTGGGGGGCAAAACAACCCCTCTCCATGGAAACTAGCTCAGCCTTCAGCCAGAAATCCGCAGGAGCAGGCAGGGTTGTGTCCGCCTCGAAGAACATGACTGGAAGTTTGAAGGAAAAGTTGCACATATTGCCGGCATACCGAGACGTTTTGGGCCGCCTGTTCTCAATGGATAACTCGTTTGTTTGAAAAAAAAAAAAACAGCTGGACAGAATGGCTCGGACAACAACGCGCTTCTCTCAGGTACAACCATTTCTTTCACGCTTTGGTTATTTAGCATTAAGGCTAACGAAGTGGGTTTTCCTCTCGGAATGCCAGCGGGACTCCTGGAAAACTCAATTTGTCTCCAGTTCACCACAGTTTCTTATCAGCAGAGCCGAAGTAGCTGTTGTGGGCTGTATAATTTCATAACGTCCACAATTCTAAAATATACCTCTTCAAACTGTGACTTACTGCCACAAAACTGTAACTCAGCGGACGTGCTTACCGGCGCTGTGGCGGAACGCTAACGGCTAAAGGTGGCGTATCGGTACCGTTTCGTATCAGTATCGGTAGGAAAAAAACTTTACCGGATACCAGAGAGGAGGAATGAATTTGATCAAATCTGTGCTGAGACAGGCACACTCAGACTACTGGATGTGAAGTCATGTGTTTTCCTTGTGGGGGAAGTAAAGTAGTGTTTAATGTGCTTTAGAATGTAACGTTATTTATTCAGGTATTTTCGTTGTTCTCTCATACAAGGGACGTGACTTTGGTCGAAAGAGCTCTTTCCCTTTTCTGGTGGGTTTTTGGTGTCGTGATATGTCCCCAAGGTTTTTATATACCCTGCAAACACAGTTAAGTTGTGACAGCATTGTTTTTTGGTGGCCACAATGTTGGAAATGTAATTCCTCAGAAAGTTGTAACAATGTTATTTGACAATGTTGTCAGTACGTTATCACAACGTCCTAGATTCCTTCATAGGTTCCATTATATCTGCATGGAACTACATGGAATTTGCCATGTTGCCAATAAGTAGTTAATAATGCTGCATTATTTAGTAGTTGCGTTGTGACAAACTTGCTTAGACAACATAAAAATCACCACCTTTTACAACCTTTTAGCAGTGCTGTAAGAAAGCATACAACGTTGTGACAATGTGTCACATGGTCAATATATTAACAATTTGTAGGGTTTTTGTTCTGGTGCAAAGTAAGGCTGTCAGACTGTTTAGCTATGCCAAAGTTAGTTATTAAGGCTTTAAAGTTGCTATTATGAAACTTTTAGTTAAAGATGATCAGCTTCGTTATCTAATCACCCAGCATGGCTGCTACATCTTGCTTTTGGGGTTGTGATTCTAATAAAGGTGAACCTGCTCGTCTCTTCCTTTCAAGGGCCAAACTCTGAATGAAGCTGCTCTATATGGTCCAAGGTTTGAACTAAAGTTATTCTAGATGTGATGCTGAAGTTGGCTTCCTATTAGATTACTTGTTTTTGGAATTTTCAGGTCCACCTTAAATGGTCCCTGTGCACACTGTAGCATTTAAGGTGCAACAGATCATTGGATTAAGAAGCTGGCAAATAGGAAGCCAACTTCAGCTTTGTTTAAAGATGAAAATCAACCATGACCATTCACAGTTTCTTTTTTTGGGCAGGTTGTGAAAAGTTCACAGCCTGGAACAGTACATTTCTTCAAATAACCTGCCCTCTTCATTGCTATTGCTTTGTTGTCATTGCGTGTACATTTTGAGGTGTGAATATTTATGAGTCAGTTTTTAGAATCTGCCCAACAGTGTTCACGGTATGTCAGTTCTATGTTCCACACTCTTCTCATTCTATGATGCCATTGTAAATACAGTTTTCCATCCTACGGCCCCTTTAGGTGAAGAAAAATAGTTCATATTAAAGATATAACAAATGTGGAATCAATGTCAGTTTTGATCATAGTCAAGGTTTCAATATTGGTATCATAAAATAATAAAAATGTTTCAGGTACAAATTCTTTGGTATTAACTTTATATAATGTAGACCTTAATTATTTTCTCGTTTTTGGTTCAGCCAGGATTTTGAGGCTGTTCTATGGAGTAAACAGACATCGGTTTGCTCCTTCTCAATAAAAAAAGTGATAGCATAAAAATAAGAGCAGCTGTTCACATCCTCATTTCTTAATTTATCAGATTTTTCATTGTGTGCTCTCATTGAGGTGTGTTTTCACACCAAGCGGTGAAAGTAACATGTGCCCCCTGCTCTCAGCTGAAGCAGCCCCTGCAGCTGCAAGCCTTTTTTTCTTGAACTTTCTGAACAGGCTGTCTATTGTGCTGATGGAACAATGACCTTTCCTTCTCATTGGCCTGGATTGTCAGCTCAAACATGGGAGGCCCTCTGTTCACCGTCCAGTGCTTGCGTAATATGGATAAGGGCAGGATGTCACCAGACATTAAGCTATGTATCCAAAACCATATCATCTTCATTCAGGGATATTACATTTTCTGTGCTGATCTCTGAGCCATATAATGATTCATATCTGGTCATATTTTAGGAAGCAAAACTTAATATTTGCATGACGTACCAAACAAATAATCACTTGATCATCTCATTTTTTTCTTATTATTTGTATTCACTAAAGACTTTGATTTGTCTCTGAGTATCTCTTTGATTCTGACAGATCAGGTGACTGTCATAAGGTTTGCTATTGTTTCTGAAAAGCTGATGTTACACTATATTATGTCCTTTGTATTCTTTGTGACCATAGAAAGCTCTGAATTTACATGAAATGGTGAGCAATTAATAAACACATTGGCCCGCAAGCCAGTTGCAACTTGCTCCATGGGCTGAATTTTTTGACCCCTAATGTTGCACCCAGAAAAATGTCAGTGAAAAGTAAATGTACTTCCTTCAGCTTGTAGGGTGGTAGCAAAGGCTATATGTAGTGCAAAGGTCTCCAATGCAGGCCTTGACGAGCCCCAGCCCTGCAGAGATTGTTTCCTTTCTTCTGACATACCAGGCTCAGCTTTTAAAGGCCTTTGTAAATATCCGTAGTGTTATATGAAGGAGAATGCTAAACTCTCATGTTATTCGCTGCAGCCCGCCAAGCTGGAATCTGGCACTTCCTGATCCAGTCCTAAGCTAAAAACAAAAACTATATTTACATCAACACAATAGCGTATGCTCTTAGTTTAGGAAACTGGACCAGACAAAACCATTTGTAGCTTAATTTGTATACATGCTACTGCAGTCTGACTTTACAAAGTGAAATGCTCCATTTATGGCATGCTTAAGTTTATCAACATACAAGGGTTTAAAACTGTTTAAAAATATGGTTTCGCCTTTTATTTAAATTTGTAATTATATCTGTTTCTGACACAGTTTACATGTGGGTTTAACAGTTTAACAGTCTGACTCTTCCTCTCTGCCACAGTGCAGTCCTTTCACCTTTTGTGACAAATTTATTTTCATGTCCAAAAGCTGTCATCACATGTGTGATACTACTTAAAGTCAGTCATTTTTATATTCACCTGTTGAAAGTGGGAGGGGGCGGAGTGAGACTCCTCCACTGCTGAAACAATCCTATATACTGTATAACATTGACACACTATTAATAACTGTTCAGCTGTTGAAGCGCTCCATTCTGACTAAATGCGAGCTGCACTGTGACCATTAGGAGTTGTTCTGTTCATATTTTTTCGCACTAGTTAACGCTGAGCTTAGATCCGGCAGATCCGGCGTTGAGAACGGTAGATACGAGCAGAAATACGATGTCTGGGGGTTTTACCTTCCTTTTGCAAAGGCTGCAGATCTTTCCAGCTGGTCCTTCTGCTCTTCTCTTTAATTTGGTTTACAACCAAAATACTGCCAAATGGCAGACATAGTGCTTTTCTTACAAACCAACATAGCATCATTCATGTTGAATGTTGAAATTTAAAGACGGTGCCACTTCCATCTGTTTTGTTTCCTTGTTGTGGTAAATATTATTTTGTATTATTTAATGTGTTTTTTGAGTAAATCAAAATCAGTTAAATGGAAAATGAATGGAAAATATAAAAGGAGTAACACTGAACAAGAAGAATTCATACCTAAGTTTTTATTACGTACCCAATATCACCCCCAGCACAGACATGCCAGAATTTGACTGTCCGTCACATCTTGGACATATGTCAGAATAGAGTATGTTCACAATTTCTATTTCGTTTGATAAATGACTACTAATCCTACTGTATGAACTGTATGTATGTGGTCTAGTGCTATGTTAAAGAAGCTAAATTTTAACATACATCATGTCTAAACAGATTAACTACATCTGAGGTGGAAAGTGTGTACATTAGATGTTTCACTATATCAGTATTGGCGACATGGTTTTGACCAAATAAAGTTAGATTACACTAGGTTTGGTACTGTAGTTGGTCAAGACACTCACTGCACACAGTAAAGACATTGTGACTAGTTAGCATGCTTATTTTTACGTGATATTTTTACGTCTTATGTGATATCATTATTACAGAGGCTAATATTGTGATAATGATAAACAAATAGTATACTGTGTAGCCATAATACAGTCATAAATGTTATATAAATACTGCACAAAGCTCTTGTTACTGAAGTAGTAGTCTGAGTATTGTAGTCTAGTTGAATATAACTGGACTGACTTTATGGTCTGTGTGATTACAGTGCTTTTATTTCTTTTCTGTGATGCTCTCTATCAAGGTATAAAAGATATAAAAGGATATTTTTTGTGAAAGACTACAGATTTTTATATTAGGTAGATTGCTTTGGATTCCATTCTTGTCAAAAAGGATAGCTTTGCCTCTCCATCCAGATGATAAATGCTTTGACAGGACCTCCTTAGGGCAAAATGTTAATTTTGGCTTGACTGCAGAGACCGCATGCAGACTTTGCAGGTGGTCACAGCTGACATCAGTGTTGAGAATTGTGCTTGTAATATAACAGGCACAGTGTGGATTTGTCTTCATAGCCAAGGAAGCTGCAACAAATGTACAGTAAATGAACCAAGAAATTTATAGAGAATATTAATGACGTGAGAAGTGCAGCTGACTAATGTACAGAGTAGTTGGTTTTTTTATTGGACTTGTCAAAGCATAGCTATAAGATTTTGAAAACAAAATCATTTAAGCTCAAAGAAAAAAGTCCAGAATTCAAAGACTGTGATAGGACACCCCTTAAAATGCAGAACTGCACATCATCCAATATCTTGTACATAAAACAACAACAAAAAGAGGCAAAACAACTGTAAACAGTCGAAAGTCAGGGAAGATATGGAAATGAAAGGGGTTTAAAGAATTGGTTCCATCTGGCCTGTCCAGTAAGGACTCTGGGAGCAAGGAATTGCGGGTATTGTTTGGGGAGTGTGCAGCTGCTATGAGCTGTGACAGCCTGAGTTGCACAGAAAAGGATTCAGATGGAAAGATGTTTTGGAGCTCAGCAAGGTCCAGCTCCCAACCCCGCCTCCCACTTCCCCCCCTCCGCTCCTCAAACACAAACCCTCTGTCATTATTCGCCGAGACATGGCCTCTGTGGCCCTGGCATTGCAAGCCAAGTCAAAAGAAGACAAAAGACAGCTTCTTTATTGGCTCTGCACAGGCCACATAAAGACTCTTCCTCACTGGAGGCTGAATTTTGAGCAGTTAATTAGCGGCACAAGGGATTCGACCAGGTGGAGGACTGTTTGAAAAAGCTCTCACTTTATTCAAAACACCCAGACAGAACTTGCATCTTCAATCTCTTCAGTCTAAACATGACAGGCTTGGACAATGACACCATCAGAGACATGTAGCACATGCGCAAGACATGTGCTACATGTATCTCCATGTGAGTGCTTGATGAAGACCAGATGATGGTGGAAAGTTAAGTGTCTCGAAAGGGGGTCCTCCTTCCTTTGGTATTTATGTAGTAATCTTACCCCCCGACTCTCACACAGTCACGTCTGACTTGTCTGATTCTGTAACAACAATCTGGACCAAGGTACTGTTGGGTACAAGGGAGAAAGTAAGAGAGACAAATCATCTCCAGAAGACAAAATAGTCTCCTGAGACTACATGGGCCAGTTGAGTTCAGCCATTGCCTCTCCAGGGTTTATGCTGTCTGGAATGAGTTGACAATGTGCAGAGGTTTGTGCTTTGCTTGTTGCTTTCTTGGCTGAAGGGGAGCTCGACGGTGCGTTTACAACCTTAGAGGAAGCCAATCAGCAGAAACAGAAAGATCTGTCTGCCAAAAAGGTGCAGCAGATAAGAGGACAGATTTATAACACTGAGCCCATTCTTAGGACTATAAGAACTAGGGATGCACCAATATTGCAGTTGTGAAGCGAGATTGGAGCGAGGTGTAGAGCTACTTTGACTTATAAAAGACACTCAAACTTTTCGAGTTTGCTATTTACAAGAAGCATCTGCTGATGTGAACCATGCTTCGCAAAAAAGATCTCCGAAGACCTACGATCAAGAACTGTTGATATGTATAAAACTGGAAAGGGTTACAAAGTAATCTCCAAGGCTGTAGGTATTAACCAGTCCACAGTTAGACAAATTGTCTACAAATGGAGATGATTTAGTACTGTGGCTACTCTCCTTAGAAGTAGGTGCCCCGCCAAGTTGACTCCAAAGGTACAATGCAGAAAGCTAGGGGCTGCTTTGCTGCTTCGGGGCCTGGACCACTTGCCATCATCGAGGGGAAAATAAATGTTCAAGTTTATCGAGTTATCCTACAAAATAATCAGTGTGGCTGTCCGCCAGCTGAAGCTCAGTAGAAGTTGGGTGATGCAGCAGGACAATGACCCTAAACATAGAAGAAAATCTACTACAGAATGTATTCAGAAAAGAAAATCTGCCTTGTGGAGTGGCCCAGTCAGAGTCCACACATGAATCCGATAGAGATACTTCAGAATGGTCTCAAGAGAGCTGTTTGCACCAGACATCCTAAGAATATGGCTGATCTGAAGCAGTTCTGTAAGGAAGAATGGTCCAAAATTCCTCTTGAATGTTGTGCAGGTCTGATAAGTAGCTATCGGTAATGCTTGTTGGAGGTTATTGCTGCCAAAGGAGGTTTGACCAGTTATTAAAGAAACTACTATAAGAAACCAACACAAAAGTCTCATGTTCATGGTAAATGTAGTCATGTAGTTATCTAATGTGCCAGATATTCTTGTTTAATGACTGTGTGCAAAATCAGTTTTCCAACTGCCCAAGCCATAAGCCCGTAAGCGTAGTCATGGTACCGTGTTAATAATCCATTAGGCAGACAATGTTTGCAGAGGTGAGCAAAGTCATGACGCAAGGCGCTAAGCACTAAAAAAAGAGCACACAATCTACAAAACGGCTGAAATGGTTGGGCTGCAATGTTCTATGTAAAACTAGCAAAGATTTTTACAATTTGTCCACTAAAAACAAGCAAATCATCTGAAATACATCTCTGAATTTAGAAGCTAAAGCATCTCTGCTGCATGTACTATCTTTACCACCTCTAGTGTATGTTGCCTATTTTTCTTTTTAGAATTAACTGATTAAATTAAAATAGCCTATTAATAATAACAAGCAATCGATTACTTTTAGGTAATTAACTGCATCATTTCCTGTTTTAAAGTTTAACCTTATGGGTTTTGTCTTGTTTAATGACAAAAGCTACTGTTGTGCTTATACTGTGCTATTCTGAGGAATATGAATTATCATGTAGAAAAGACTTGTAATGACTTGTACATTTTACAAATATAATATTATAATTTACTTCTCAACTAAAGCTTGTCTTTTACAAGCTTTAGTTAATATGTAAGCTGTAGATTATATTAGAAGTGCATAAAGATCAGAATCAGAATCATATCAATATCAGCAGATAATTGCTTTAAAAAATTGTATTGCTGTCAGACCATTTCACAGACAAGCCCATATCTAATGATTACCCAATCTGTTTAGGGGATACTGGGTTACTGTCCCAAAGGTATCTGCGTTGTATTCATTTGACTATATTTGTAACTGCTTGTATGTTTCCTTGTATTGGCTCATGCGCTAAGATTCAATTAATCCCTCACTGTCAAGCACAGAACATATTAATCAATGATCCCTCCAAAGAATCCTTCCTCTTCCCTGCTTTTCCCAGTGTTGTAGATGCATTTGATGGACAAGGCAAATATTAGTGCATTCCTCTTCATGGTGCGCTGCTCTGTGGACCAAATTGCCCCTGTCAATTGACAAGGCCAGGGGCCTGTAGTCTTTTCCTGACCCCAGAACATTCCACACCATGCCCCTCATATAAGGGAGCTGGTCAGATAGTGTGTGTTTGAGCCACTGATAGAAGAGGCTTACTTTGTAACCAGTTGCTTCTCAAGGACTTTAGGAACAAAGAGGTTTTCTTTTCTCTGCCTCAGAAATATGACGATTCAGGGAAGTCTTATGTGAATGTTTTCAACACAGTGGCATCTGGACTAACAAGGATTTGTTTTGTATCCAGGTTCTACAGTGTGGCATTGAACATCACATAGTTGACTGCACAGTGGGCTTCATTCACAAATATTTAGCTGATTTTGGTTTTTTTTTTCTTTTTTTAATTTGTTCTTACAAAAAGTCTTAAGAATAGTATGTGACATGTTTTTAAACAGCTTTGTTCACACCTTTGTGCTCTTGATTGTGTTCTTGTGTTACCAGAATTGCTTAATCTTCATATCACACATGCTGCTGCTACAAGGACTTTCCAAAGCAGCAATTAGTTGTACAACTGACATTCAGATATCTAACGTAAACTTGATGTCAGCGTTGAGCCTGACTGCTCAGTGAGTGCCTGAGGATTTTCAGTTACACAATATTTTTATGTAAGAACCTGAGGTGCCGGACATGTTTTTGTTTGTTCTGTAACCTAGTGTACTTTTTATGTTGACGTGTGGATTTTCCATAAAAGAAGCGTTACAATTAATGTTTGTGTGCTTGCTACACAATTATAGTTATTAGAAAAATTTAAAAATGGAAACTGCCTAAAATTAGAATTGGCAGGTCAGACTTAAATCAGAATTGGCCAAAAAATGCAGTTGGTGCATTTATAATTTAAAGTTTAGTAAAATCTAAATGTTAAAAGCCAAGTCACTTATTTTGTTATCAGCCCAAATAATTTTCACGCTGCAGAAGGAAGGTCATAGGGGAAGGCATAGTAGCCACCTGTAGCCTCCTGTTAATATAACGCAATGCTCTCATTCATCAACTCTTCTTAAGAGGAAATTTCTTCTTAAACACTTGTCACAAAGACTTATTTGGGATATGTTTTTGGGATAATGAGAAAATTTGCGTTCACTCAAAAACACAAAATTGATAGACTTTTTCTTTGTATCTCTTTTAAGAACAAATTTCAGAAATTTAAGAAAATATTTATGAGATGTTGGTGAATGAGGCCCATTGTGTAACTAGATGATATTGTACTGAAATCAGATTTTTTTACATGTCATTTTCCCTATTAAATGTTTAATTTGTTTCCTATTTTTTGCGTTTACAGAATTTTAGAATTCTGTAATTTTATGTGAAGCCCTGTTTCAGAAGGATTAGTATTACATGCTGTAATTTGAGTGATTACCGATAAGTTCCGTGACCATAATCTAGTATGAATCTGCCATGTCTGTATTTTTTACACATTTCTTTTTTTTTCAACAAAGTATTCCCTTTCATAATTAAACAAATTCAGAGTTCCTTCAGTAATATTAGTCCTGCTCAGTACGGCATATCAGTACTGCAGTTACATAATTGGCTAATAGAATATGGACAGGGCTGAAGTTGGCTGGCTATTCGCTGGCTTCTTGTTTAAAAATGTCCTGTTTCTGGTGAATGTAACTGCTGTACCATTTAGTACCAAGTAGACACAGAAAAAGAGAAACTGATGAAAACAAAACCTTTTTCTGTGACCTCAAATGGAGTTTGACTCAGTCCTTAAACCTCAAATTGATGACAAGACTGAAATCTACAACATTTTTGGTTATGGCTGAATAACAGTGCACTGCAGTTCTTCCCATAGAAGTTCCTCCATTATTTGCAATTCTTTTGTTTGTGAATTTCTCTAATTACCAGTTATTTCTGTGTTTGAAGCGAGTGGGTATTCAGAAGTGGCTGCAGCATTTACCAAGCAGGTGCACAGGATCTATAAAAAAAGATCAAAGGAGTATCTGCTACTTTTTCACACCTTTTGCCTCATTGCATATGCCTTTATAGGAGGTTTACTGTGTAAGCATAAATTACTGGAGGGAGATTATTATACCGCCACCTGTGGCAGTCTACCAATGATGGAGACTAAGAT
This sequence comes from Megaleporinus macrocephalus, assembly GCA_021613375.1. NCBI lineage: Eukaryota > Metazoa > Chordata > Actinopteri > Characiformes > Anostomidae > Megaleporinus > Megaleporinus macrocephalus. The sequence goes on along the minus strand of CM038721.1, from coordinate 18,924,644 downwards.
GACGGCTATTGTTCCTGCTCAGAAAAGGCGTTTAATTATTATTGTTAATTATTATTGTTGGAAAAACACTAGTAAACAAATGCCTGCACATGTGTCGCATTTCTCTTATTATAAAAATGTTGGGTTTTTTGTTTTGTTTTTTTTTTTCAAAATTTTGGGTATATAGTGAACAGCCTCTGCCTAAACAATGATCTGACAGCTTTATTTTCCAAATGATTGTTAAAAGCATATATTGGAAATCTTATGCTCCGCAATCTTTGCTTTACTAAAGATGCTGCACTGTGGTTTATGTGTGTGCAGGGTGGAAATGTCACAACCATTGTATTATGCACTGCTCGTAGCTAAAAACCTTCAAAGTCATAAAATTCTCACACAACTGGAGTGAGGTAAACAGGATCTTAAATTATTGCATGATTTGCATAGATGCTTGGCACACAATTCAAGATCTCGCCATCTAAAAGTGAACATGTGTTTTTAAACAGGAAAGTAAAACAATAATTATCTAATTTCCTGGAATGTCTGGTGAGTTGATGTCTTATTTCCTCAGAATAGGTACTTGTGATGTTGAAATAATCACATACATTCTTGGTGGACAATAATTCTGTTCAATTTATTCAAGTTACTAAGGTGTAATAAGTCCAGATATTGATAAAATATGGGAAAATAAGGACTAAGCAAGCAGAACCATGTAAGCAAAAGGTAGTAATTTGTAATATGCTGGTCATAGTTTAATTAGGAAATTGTACCTGCATGGAGATAAATTGAACATAATTAGTGCCTCTCTTAGTAAGTCTGCTTGAAAATATGGAACCTCTTTAAGTGTATTTCCAGTTATTGCAAGGGGCATCTGTTGGTGTGAAACACTGAATAATGAAAAGAGAAGACAAAACTTGTTCATCTTGACAGCAGGGTGATTTTTTTTTCTGCACCATGCAGTGTTGTTATGAACCACGAATGAAAGTCTACAAATGTATGTGTTTGCAGTCATAACTTTCCAAACAAGCACTTTAATTACAAATGGATCAGTATCACTATAGGCTGATACTCAGTGTTTTAGAATCAGTATCGGTGTTGTGCTGTTTCTAGTGATGCTTCTACTTGAGGTGAAAACAGTTCAGTAAAAGCAAAAACAAATCATTAACAAAACATGAATCTCAAAGATTGGGTTTATATAACACTGTACGGTATGCAAGTATAAATGGTTTATAATATATGTTTCATATATATTTAGTGGATATCTGCTTGTTAAGTCGTGATGTATCGACCTTTATGTTCCTTTACTGCACTGGCCGAGACTACTAAGTAATATGTAAAAATACTTTGTTGTCGTTTTTTCGCTTTTTTTTTGTAATGACAAATAGGAATTTGCTGAAGTTGCTGAAGTAAGTTACAATGCCAGTGGACTCTAATTATAATGGTAGCACCCATAGCAAGCCCAACTGGTCCTTTGCAGTTACCCTTGATTTAGTCTAGGGGCGACATGTTTGTATGTTTGGTCATCAGGCTTGTTAGTCAAACGTGGGCTGACAAAGATTGTTACCTAGATGGTTAAGGCGGAGCTAAGGTGGCGATAGAGGGCCAAGGCTACCTATTTTCGTTTAGGTGGAAAGCACATAAACAGCAAACACCTTGAACATGAATTTGTGGGTTTATTGTAAGAAACACTTTAAGGGAGTTTAGCAATGGACTAGGTTAGCTAGCTGGCTAACATTAGACTCCACTTGCATTAAACTTGGTTTTTCTTTACATGTTTAAGAATGGCAACTTATTAACTGCAGCAATTTCTTCTTTTCATTCTCATCACAAGCAAAGTAAGACAATTTACTGAATCGTTTTTCGAACCAAAGAGCAAGAAACAAAGAACTGCAGCAAGTTGGAAAGACAGAACCTAAGCCATCTTAGTGAAGGCTGAGTGGCCAGTGGAGGCTGAGATCCAGACATGTTAACACATTGAGGTTGAAAGAATTTTGACCCTTTTAACCCACAATGACGCCTGAACAATCAAAGAAGTGACTGTAAAAAAGTTTACAAGTACTGTGTATGTCTTTTGTATTGGGGGTCTGGGGGTGTGTTTGAATATTTACGTCAGACTTCACAATCTGATACTGATTGCATATTAGAATCTCCTTCCAGTTACAGATTCCTTTTAAGATTCTAGTATACTGGAATACTGAGACTCTGGAATGAGTCTTAACAGAATCTTTAGTCATCTTCCTGTTTTCAGATGTATTCTGTACAGTACTCATGTTTGGATTACAGTTATAATCTGTATAATATGCAGAGTAAACATTGTAGGATCATGATTTTATCAAGGTCATTTCTAAATGACTCATAGCGGATATTCATATTATACCATCTTCTTTCTGTAACATGACCACAGCATTGATGTTTTTCACAGTAGTGGGTGCAGCTTTTGCCCTTCCTGTTGTAGATGTTTATCTCTGAAAGACGGGATTGTTCTTCACATTTCTGAAAATGAAACTACTGTCTGATTTAGATGCTTGAAAGAAGCGCATGATCCTAAAGCATAAAATGTGGAATGAGGAATGTCCTCTGTATTGGGCCGTTTATACATGAATGTATTATATGGTTAATTATGGACAAGTGAGCTTGAGTGTTACAGAAGACATTTTTGTTATGTTTGGGTGGTATTGATTTTGCTGTTCATGCAATTTTTATGCATGAACATGACAAGAAATGGGCCTTTCACATGATTGCTCTGCATTTTACTTGTTTTTTCTGTCTGTATACAGTTAGAAGTAGATTGTTTTCTCTTTTCTTGAAGAGAGAGACTTATGTTCTTTCTGGTGAGCTATGGTAACTAGATTTTACACTGTTTTAAGATGCATACCGAGAGAAAATATTCTGCTTATTTAACAAAAAGTGATCATAGCTGTTTAAGTCTGTGTTTACATTGTGTTTTATTAACCAGCTTCACTCATGTTCTGTTTGCGTTTCGGCAGACTCCTTTCCAATCAATATTCTTGAACCTGTTGTGCTCGACTTTCCAGTGAACGACACGCTGCAGCTTGCACATATTTGGCAACTGGCATTATAAAAGACTCCATCCCTCATATTCAATTTTGACACTAAAGAAGATTCTTTTTGCTGCCACACTTTTATAGCACTAACGCTTAATGTTTTTAACATACACACATAGTGCTGCCCTGAAAATGAAATATATTCTTGCTGTATTGATGAGAAAGCGTTAATATCGAGGGCCAGTGTCATGGAAAATGCTCATGGCAGTGAGTTTTGGTGAAGTGGTAAACTGATCTTAATTTGGGCCTCTAAATGCACACCGCATTTGCACTTCAGGCTTAGCGATAGAGATGATTTAATGGTCTAATATATTTCCGAGCACAGTAGACTGTATTTTTACAGCTGTTCATCCTTCAGCAGCTCAATAAAAATATTCAGCCTCGTTTAAAAAAACAGTTCCATCCAAACGCTCTGTGTTTAAAGCGCTCATGCCAAAGAAGAAAGAATATTTATTCTTTCAGCAATGCTTCACCACAGTCTTTGTCTTTTATTTTTTCAGGGTGTGTAAATTCGGAGCCACTAATATTGTTGGTAATATTTTGGTTCGTTTGGTCTGCATTCACTCCCTGCTCAATAATGAAGAGTACCTTTGTAAAATGCAGTCTTTCAGCATGTAATCCAGTCCATATAAAAGTACTTGGCCAACTGTCTTCTTATTGTTGTTGTCTTGTGTGCATGTGTAGCTGTCCAACAATTTAAGCATACTACATGTACTAATGCAAGTACACACACAGCTCTTAATTTCTTTCATGTCCAGTCAGCCCATGTCCACCATGGTGCTGGGTTCTTTAAGGGTCCTCACCAAGGCATTATGACATAATATCTGCTGTTAGGGGTTTTCAGTGCAGATATATTTACTGTCATTTGAACTAATGTAGAATAAACAACATTACAAACTGCTGTAAGAAATGTTTCCAGAGAATTTTAGAAGTGACGAGCTAGAGAGAAAAGATGGGACTGTTGTTTGTTTACTCACTAGATGTTCCACACAGTTTCATTACTAAATCTGCAATCAAGTTTATCAGCTACCATATAGTTTTCAAATTTGATGTTCCTGGCGATGACGTTACTGCAGCTAAAGCTGACGTGGCATATTTTAGTAGCATATTTTAGTAGACGTAGCATATTTTCTCTTCATCCAATCAAGTTTGTGAACTATCACATAGTTTAATTCAGGATATATTAATGTATTTGTTTGTTCATTAATTTGTTTTAATATCTAGCAGTTCTTTCTAAGACACAATACCCTAAAGAGAACTGTCCTTCCACCAGAGACAAGAGTTTAAAAAAACAAACAGCAAGGGCAAAAAGTCTGGGGCGGAATTTTCAGAGCAGAGCAGACCCTGGATTAGATTTGAAGTGAAGATGCACTTTCATCTCGCAGCGCTCTGAAACAGGAAATGGCTGACAGAAGGAATGCCATTGCTCCCTTTGTCTTGTCTCTGTGGAGCTTTAGCTTGTCGCTAGTTGGCTCGCTACTTCATACAACAACTTCCTGTAAACAAGCCATCCTCATCACCTATTAGAGTGGATCTCGCACTGACCTCCTCATAAACCAGAATATTGCTATTTAAAAGCACAGAAGCAAAAACCTGAGTTTGGGCCAGACTAGGAAAAAGTCACATTGCAGTTTTTTTGTTTTCATATGATATTATTTTTGTATTGTGTTATGTAGAAAAAAAAGAGAACAGTTGTTGAGAGTTCTTATCAGGGGTTCACAATATGGACAAAATGTTGTATTGTGATTATGAAATATACTATGTTGATAAATTCTTCAACATTAGCAGTCTTAACTCATCAACGTCTCAAAACATGAATGGTCAGGATAGCCACCGTATAGCACTCAAGGTTTCTCTGGATTTAAACATATGATACATGCATTTCCTCCTTGAGAAATACATAAACAAATATCTTCCCATAACATGGATGTTTAGTTATTGACTGCAGTGAGGGGTTTCCAGTGCACCGACTGTAATAGCAGACATGCAAGTCGCAGATATATTTACTGTTGACTTATTTACTGTAAACTAATTTAGAATGAACAGCATTATGAACTTCTGTAATTGATGTTTCTGGAGAATTTTAGAAGTGACGAGCAAGAGAAAAAAAGATGGGACCGTTGTTTGTTTACTCAATAGTTGTTCCACACTGTTTCATTAATAAATCTGCAATCACGTTTATTAGCTACCAAATAGTTAAATTAATTTAAATGTTACTTGAGTTGACTACAAAACAGGGTACAAAAACAGTCATAGCATAGTTAAAGGATCTGCTTCATGTCTCTTAATGTCTTTTTAAACAGTATTGTGTCTAATTGTATCATATATTGCATCATTGTATTAGCTTGCAGCTAGAGCATTAGATAAGACTAGAACACATGGCTTTTGTTTCAGTAATAATATTATAATATAATTTCTAATTCTAAACTTCATATTTAATTAGAATGTAATGAAAATAGAACCATTTTTGCATTTTGGACCCAACTCTGTGTCCTCACTGAAGACATTTGTGTCTGGTTGTGACCGTGTGGTGCTGCTCTTTGTGCATTTTTCTCAAAACAGATATTTCTCAATTGTAAAAAAAATATGTAACTGCCATACAATATAAAATTCAATTTATTTTAATTTTTGCCACTGTAGAGTTGCTTGGCTACCAAAATGTTTGGGACCAAGCTTTTTGTCTATTTCAAATAAATAACCCTAACAAAAGCAAAATCTTATCGTGCATTGTGAAAATGTCTCGTGATAGTGTCACCTTATTATCCTGGCCCCATCTGGTAAGTTTTATTCTTAAGCTGTGTGGAACTTATTTTTTCCTTTTTCTGCCCTCTGGTTTGATTTGAGGAAACAGCTAAGTGCTCAGCATCTGGTGCTGTGGTGGTAGGAGAATGTTTATTAAGCCATTGCTTTGTATGAAGGCAATTTATGGCAGCGCTGTTTACGTATGGCTGTTGTGCTGCCAAGTGTTAAATCTTTGTTTTCTGTGCCCATACAACTCTGATTGGAGATCCGGGTCAAAGTAATTGTTTTTTTAAATAGATAAATACAAAAACAAATATTAATAGTTTTTCAGGGCACAGCCCAAAGACACATATTCAATAATAATTATGGTCATGAAATGAGCTGCTTGGAAATAAAGTAACGCTTTGTGCAAAGCACAGTCTTTTTCGAAAGTGCTGTCTACTATAAATCAATGTACGTTAGTTTCTCTGGACCGTCCTGTGACAATAGCAATACTGTTCCCCTGGTCCCTGCAGTCACCTTGACCCTACAAGCTTAAAGTGTTAAAGTCACTTCTCTTGTAAGGTTAAAATCTAGCAGCAAAAACAGCTTTTTTAATCCACTAGGTGCAAACATTCATGGGAAAAAAGCATCACTAGTCTGTTTAATGAGCCCAGAGACTGGCTTTGTTCTGTTAATTTTGGCTGTTCTGTTCAAACACTGCTAGAGAGTACTAGTATCATTGACTCCCAGTAGAGTTCTATAGATTTTTTTCTTGCACAGTACTTGGCGAGGTTCTCTGTTTGCAAATAATCTTTCATCCCAGTCTTCATCAAGCTGAAATCCCTTTCTTGCTCTCTGTACTAAACTTTAAGGGGTGTGATGTCATTGATTTGATCTGGTGCTGAAAGGAGCGTGTAAACGTCCTTTTGGGATGGTTTATGATGTATTTTAATGCTACTTAACCATCTAATATTTAATATGTTTTTTAACTTGTTGGCACTGTTTGCATTGTCAGTAATGTCATGTATTTTATATCTGACACTAAGTCCATGCTTAGTGCTGGCAGAATTAACCCAGTCAGTACCATCGCTAAAGCCTCAGAAGCTTTACTGAGGCTTAATTTTTTATTTATAATTAATAATGTGATATGATTGTGTTCAGGTTTTTACTCTGTTATTTACAATAAAATGGTAATTATTAGTGATTTTGTCAGAATAGTAATTATACCACAGATTGGCAATATTGGTCTATATTATCAGCCAACCAATATATCAGCTACGTTTTGTATTACCTGATTAATAAGAATGAAAAATAAAGATTACGTTTCCGACCCTATCTCTTAATGATGCTTATATTTGCACATAGTGTCAAAATGACATGTTTTCGTCCTAATGTTGTGCATTTTGTAATAATAAGGTTCCAATGTCTAATCAATAACTATGTAATCAAGTCTTTAACTTAAAAGATTTTTGTCTGGTTTGCTGTTTTATCTTTCTTAGAGTGTGCAGTCTGAGGGGGGAGATGACTGCCAACAAGAGCTCCAAGGCTGCGTCCAGATCAGGAGGGGCTAAAAGCCCACAGGAGATCCCCGACAGGTGAGCATCATAGCTTAGACTCAAAATGTTATCTGAAAGTGATCTTCATGCTATGATGCCTCTGAATGGCCAAGCCCTGTTTGGAATTTTGCAGTAAAGCCCTGCCATTGTATTTCTCATGTCTGATGGATGTCCTGCAGTCCTCTGGGTCCAGCTATGGTTAAGTTAAAATGTTGCTGCTGTAAACGAGAAGTGAATTCTGCCATATGGTTGTTTCTTTTTCTGGAAACATCGTCAAGATTACGTATGCTTCTGCACTATATACACTATATTGCCGAAAGGATTCACTCGCCCATCCAAATAATTGATTTCAGGTGTTCCAATCACTTCCATGGCCACAGGTGTATAAAACCTGTAGACATGCAGACTGCTTCTACAAACATTTGTGAAAGAATGGGAACCAAGCACAATGCAAAGTGGTAGATGCAGTGGTGTAAAGCATTCCGCCACTGGACTCTAGAGCAGTGGAGATGTGATCTCTGACAAATAACAATCGGGCAATCCGATGGACAAGTCTGAGTTTGGCGGTTGCCAGGGAAGCGGTACTTGTCTGACTACATTGTGCCAAGTGTAATGTTTGGTGGAGGGGGATTATTGTGTGTGGTTGTTTTTCAGGAGTGGTCCTCAGACCCTTAGTTCCAGTAAAAGAAACTCTTAATGCTTTAGCAGACTAAGAGATTTTGGACAATTTTATGTTCCCAAGTTTGTGGTAACAGTTTGGGGATGGCCTCTTCCTGTTCCAATATGACTGCACACCAGTGCACAAAGCAGCTCCATAAAGACATGGGTGAGCGAGTTTGGTGCGGGAAAAAAAGCGGTCAAAAATTCCCTTAAACACACTCCTAAACAGTGTAGAAAGCCTTTCCAGAAGAGTTGAAGTTGTTATAGCTGCAGATCTTGGGCCAACATCATATTAAACCTTACGGATTACGAATGGGATGTCAGTCAAGTGCGCGTGAAGGCAGACGGGCGAATAATTTTGGCAATATAGCGTAGGTTGGCTGTTGGCTTTGATAGCACTACACAGTAGTAATTATTCTGATTTTTTAAGGATATTTGCAACAGTTTTCATTAAGTAATCTATTTAATGGCTACATTGATTGCCAGTGTTGATTATAGTAGTGTTTGAGTCTCATGCCATTTTCAGTGACTGTCAAGTATGGGTATCATGCCAGGAACTGAGTGATAAAAGTTTCTGTAATCTAACCGTCACTTAACAGTGGTGCTCTCTGCCAGTAGTGAAAGCACTATCAAGTGTATTCTGGCGAGGGGACAAGTAAAAGCATTCTTCTGAGTGGAACAGAAGTTGCTTTTGTAGTGACTTATCGGGAGTTCTGTAATGTCAGAAATATTTACCAAAGGAAATTGTGTGAACTGGTGGGATATATAAAAAACGGCTGCATAGTTTCTCCTGCGGTACAAATGGGGATAAAAAGAGCTTTACTATTAAATCAGAGTCTTTACAGGCAAGAGATCATGCTGAGAAGGTAGATTTATGTTTTTTTGGGTGGAGCTGGCTATAGGTAGGCATGGCTTATATGTTATTTGTAGGAAAGATAATAACTAAAAAAAAAAACTCGCTTGCAAATGAAGCTCCCACATATTTTTGGGGCTAAATTTGAGGCCCATTAACTTTTGGTTTAATGGACACCTGTGCCAAAATTCTTCACTCTATGTATTCCTTTCATGTAAAGGACCTTACATGGGCTGAGTATTGTAGTCATTGAAATAATCCTTTATGACACTTGGGGTCGTGCCCCAGACAGGCCTAGGTGAAGTATTTTGAGCATGCTGTGTAATTCTATGGCTGATTGAATTTAAATGTGAATTTGCAGTAATAATCTTTCATCAGTCCAAACTGAGGAATTCAGATTGATGGATTGGACAAGGCATGAAGCAGTTTAGAGGAGATCTTTGGTGATGGAGCATATCCACATGAGTAATTCTGATGAAATCTGGTTTTTATGTCAGTACCAGACTTGATTCAAAAGATTTGCCTTTTGAACAGTTCTATCCAGCCTTCTTTGTCAGATTTGGCAAAGGCTTGTCTTTTTTAATTTGATCTGGGATTATATGCTTGTACTTGAGGCAAAGGCCTATTGTAAACTCAGGGGGCCCTTTGGTCTAAGCTTTTTGTGGCAGTTTGAGGACACATTCTGCCCCAGTGTTATGTACGACAACTGGCAAGCAATCCTAAACATGCAGTTTGAGGACTGTGTGCATCAAAAAAATGCAGAATGCATTCTCTCCCTGCATGTATATGCATGTGGCAATAGTGAAAAACATGAAAGGATCACATGGAAAATGGAGAAATGGGAACATTACAAATGCAGTGGAATAGAGATTCCACTCTGGTGGAAATATGTAATTGCATCCATTATGCTAATAAACTGTTTGTTGCATTGGTCGTGCTTCGGCCTCCGATGAGTGGATGAATCAGATATTTGCAAGTGTGTTGAAAGAATATTAAAAGACAACAGAGTCAAAACCTGATGGAGGTTCCATTAAAAATGTAGGTGGGTCTACTATTGTCAGCATGTCTTCATTAGCATAATGTTGATTTTTTTTGAGATCCTAAACAGCCTTTCTTTTTTACTTGTACATGAATATGAGAATGGCAGTGGTGCAGTTATGCAGGGATGTGGGATTAGGCATTTCCATATTGTGTACATGCACATGTAATCATTTTACAATTCTATTTTGTAAGATATTAATTTAGATTTTAACCTTACAAGAGAAGTGACTTTTAACACTTTAAGCTTGTAGGGTCAAGCTGACTGCTTGTTGACAGCTCTATTATTTCACCTACACTTGTATGTACATCTTGCCCAGTAACGCCATCTCTTCATGCTAAACTAGCTTCTTCAGAAAACTTATGATGTCCCTTACATTCAACTTCCTTACATACATTGTAATTCTTGCTGGATTTAAATAGCTATTTCTGTGTGGTGCAGTTTTGAGCATGGGGGCAGAAATGGGGCATTTAATTGTGGGGAAAATCACACACTGTGTCCAACAGCTATGATGTAATCCAAGATTCCAATTCATTTTACTGATTGTCAAAGCTGATTAATGCTGTCATTAAAAAAACTGGCAGCCAGAATAGAAAACTTACTCAGTCACAGTTTATAAAGTATGATTAATTATCATCATAATGAAGGAAACATGGTAGACAGTTAAATAATAGTTTAAGAGGAATTCACATAATACATTTTGGTTTGTAGCCTGTGAAGAATGCATTTCAAAATTGCATTGTCTTTGTGCGTGGACTATAAGAGATGTATATTTTTGTGTGCATGTCTTATACCGAGTGGTGGCGCATTTTGTAAATGTAAGAGCTGTTGTCATATTGGGCCTTCAGTGAAGGCCTGCAGGGCTTCAGGTGCTGTTACATCCCTCCTCCCTTTTGGGGACGGGCGATACTGGTGAGGTGTTAGGCAATCTGTCCCAGCCTGCACCCAGGATCATAGTCTTGGCCGCCTCCCAACTTGCACTTGTTATTCTAACCACTGCTATGACATCAGATACGGCTGCTTCAGTTTCATTAAGGTACGAGCCGAGTCAAGTCCTAGTTCCTGGAATCTCCCAAGCAGTTCTCTCAAGATTTTGAAATGAGTGAGAAAACTGTGCGTCTCTGCAAAGACTGGAATGAGGTCAGTTGGAGTCCTTAATCCCATTACTCATCAGTGAGTAGTGTCTGTGTGGTGAACAAAGAGACTGGGAGTGATGATGACAATAAACCAGCCAGGTAGTCTGTCTAAGTAAAACTGTAGGAGCCAGGACAGACGGCAGAGAGAAATGACTGAGGGCCGGTGAAGGTAGGCTCATTTTCATCCCATATCTTGGATGGTTTTCTGTGGCTTTTGTGTGTGAGGTCCATATAAATTCTCCTCAAATCATTTTAATAACGTGGAAAAATCCACGCATGCTTTTTACTGATCTGTATTTGTTTTGGCTTGACATGACATTCCATTTTGCCAGAGTTATGTCAATATGCTGTGGAACTTTCCACCGAACATCTGATGAAGCCAACTTTGCTTATTATTTAAAAACCTGTATCCATGTTTTAAAGTTTCTTCTTCCACTTTCTGTTTTTTTTCTTAAGTGTTTTGTACTGTTACCTGCAAAGATATACAGATTAGCTTGCTGGGAAACAGAGTACACCTTTGGGTAACAGAACACATTCCGTGCCAGAGAGGAGTTGAGAAACTTTCTCAGCATATTTTTGCATTTGGCTCTTTCAGGTTGTCTAATGAGCCAAAATAATGATGATGTGGGAGAGTTTCTTTTCTAACTTTCCTCTGTTGTTTGCTCTTGTTCCAGGTCCCAGTCTGAGTCTCCACCTCCCATTCTTTCCGCTGTAAAAGACTCATGTCAATCTCCACTTAGTGACACTGAGGACACCAGTCAGCAGGGCAGATACACTAAAGCTGACTCAAAGCTCCGGTCTCAGAGAAACTGGAGCTATAAGACAGCTAGCTTGCGCCCTGGCTCCACACTGTCTAGTGAGTTTGAATCCCAAAAGCTCACCAAGGCTAAGAGCATTGGCTATCTGGATAAGAAGCTCAGTATCTACAAGCCGTCTGTTAGAGGAGACCAGGAGCAGAAAGAGAACCAACCACAGGAGGGATCTCCAGCGGGCGATGGACTGTGTCCTGGACCTCTCAGTTGGAGTACCCTCTCCTTAGCGTCCTCCACCGGCCTTGGCCACAAGCGCACCCTCTCACTCAGTCATACTGGGAGTGGTGCCTTGTCTGCCGCTATCCGTAAGAAGATCTCCGATTGGGAATGTCGTAAGGTGGCTCAGCCTAGGATGAGCCTTTGCTTGGAGAAGAGGCCTGGTGGTGGAAGCGAAGGCTGCCCCAGCATCTTGTCCTCTCCTTGCAGCGAAAAGACTTTTGACTTCAAGGGCATGCGGAGGATGAGCACAGCATTCTCCGAATGCTCCTACCCAGAGACAGAGGAAGAGGAAGGGGCTTCAGATCGAGAGTGCCTCAGACAGTTTCAGAAAAGAGAACGAGAGAAGAGACCTGCAGAGGCACCTGGGCTCTTCCTGCGCAGTCTTTCTGCTCGCAAGGAGACCTCCGCCGTACTTAACCGGATACAAAAGATTGAGCAGGCCTTGAAAGAAAGTCCTTCCCCGGCTCCACCATCATATCTTAACAACTGCTATGGCCCAGACAAATCACGGAAGTCTTTCACTATTGGTGGGATGGAGGACTTGGACAGCACTTGTGGAAGTAAGCGGAGCAGCATCTGCTCTGTTGCCACTGAGCCAGATACTTGCCTGGAGTCGGAAAAACTCTCAAAGTTCAGGCAGAGGTTCAGCGTGAGCTCCATTAGGTCTGAGTGCCTGGAGTTTCCTTCTGCACAAGGTCTGCCAGGCACCCCTGTCAATCCCCTGCCCAAACCCAAGCGTACCTTTGAATATGATGCTAATCGGAACCACAAAGACTCTTTGCCTAGCAATGGATTACCGCTCAACACTGCAACCACAACCCCCACAATAACACGCCACCTAAAGGCAGATGAACGTGCTACCAAGAGATCTCAGGATAGGTGAGAAGTGTGATTCCTTTACTTATTAATTGTTTTGTCACCTGCACCTGTAGTGACTGTCAGTGTAGTCATTGTTGCCATAAGCAATGCAGGCTTTTCTTGGCATACCTCCAACCAATGTTGTCTACCGCAGTGATATACAGAAAAGCAGTGATTTAGCCTCCATATTTAGAACTGGGCTTGCAGGTCAGACATCTCTTATTAATAATGGAATACATAAATGTTATCTTGAGAATGTTGTTAAGAGACAGGGTCACAGGTCAAGCACTAACTTGGCTGAACCAGCTCTAGCCTTGGGTTATTGGCATCTGTTTCTGACTGCATAGTCAAACATAGAAGCTTGGCTACCATCTACCATTTCACAGACTCTTGGGTTTCAAACTGAGTTAATTTGCTGAAAGCTTCCATTTGATGGTAAGCAGAGATCATCACAGAGTCCTCTGATATTTTGTCCCCAGCACGTCTGTTCCCATATTAGGTAACAGTAATTGAGGCATCTTACTCAGGTGTTGTATCATATGGCATGCAGTTTCGCTCTCATGCCTTCTGAGATTATTATGTATTTTTTTGAATGTCCCTTTCATTTGAAATATAAAAGTATTATGTTAAATATTTTTATTAGCACTGACAGTGCTAGTTGTACCAACAAAGTAGTCAACGTTCAGTCAAGGTCTGTAAACTTTTTTTCATTTTTCTTCCAGTAACTCACTAAACTGCTACTTCATCCTTAGCTGAAAACGTACCTTAAACAGACCAAACTTCTATTTGATTTATTACTAAACTTCACAATAAAGTGCTGCAAATGCACCTTCTCTAGAAGCTGTAAGAGACTCACAGCGTTTGCTTCATCTGCTCTCATTATGTTGATATAACACTGCTCGGCAAGGAAGTTCTTATGGCTTTGTAGAGCACTAACATTTTGTTTATAGCTCTCATTCCTCAAGGCCTTTTGAATTAGGTTTGGAGTCTGGATTGTTTAGGCCGGTCACTGAGTGTAGAGACAAGCCAGGTTCTCTTGATGTGTGAGCTGGGGAGGATCTGTGTGGCAGAGGCCTCGGCTGACATTCCTGTGGCCATTGCAGAGTCAACATAGGCAGTCCGTGAGCCAGCATCACATTGTTTGGGGTTTGACCCTCTGAGCGAGTTTTTCATATACTGACGCTTTGATGTCGCATCCGCTATGAGTTCACTGACATCGAAAAGTGGTGCAGTGATCATTTTGTTTGGCCTATTGCGAATAAACAGGAAATTGCCTATGTTAACGTCAGCATAATAAGGCTATCATTCATTTGAACAGCACGTCCGAGCCCTTCTTTCTGCTTCTCGTTTTAATTGCCAGTCTGGGAGAGAGAGAGAGAAACGTTGAGGGATGATGCATATTTGGACTCCTTGCATCATGTGAAGGGGGCTTTCATCTGCTCAGGTGGTCTGGCCTGATTGGAATCAGTCAGGGGGAGGATGTTAGGCTGCCAGACCAACTGGACAGCACTTCACTGGCTTAGCAAAACAGCTCTGCGTGTTTCAAAGCTGAGCTCTCTCTTTTCTTTCTCTCCCATTCATCCTCCAGAGAATCATGTGAATCCGAAGATGCTGCCAGCTTGCCCTCATCCTACCCCTCTTCGCCTACGGAGAATGGCACAGCCTCTACAGAGAACCACAGTCGCCCCAGCTCCAAAAGCACATTAGAGGAGAATGCCTATGAAGACATCATAGGTAAGAAGTGACAGACAAACTCGAGTGGGCTCCAGATTTGGTTGAAAACTGGGTCACTGACTTATTCTGTCCTCATCCTGAAACCATTATAAAAATTATGGAGATTTTTAAATATGCTGGTGAATACAGTATATATTAAAATAAGATTGATAAAACCAGGGGAGACGACTATTGTTGCTTATAGTTTGGTATGGCAGTGGTTGGTGTACAGATGTACAGTGCTTAACCAGTTTTACTAGTGTTGTCAGTGGCCAGACAGGAACTTGCAGAAGTTAAAAGCGGCTGAGGGATGACATATTGATACTAGATCACATCAGACTGGTTGCTATTTCTGCAAGGAAAGGCAAGCCAGCAGTGTTCTTTTCCCACCAGTTTTGTGGTTTCAAAAGGCATTTTCTGTGTTATGATTGATGATGCGCGTCAGTTGCCAGTGTTTCTAGACAATAGAGATATGAATGCCAGCTATAACAGATGGGTTACGTAATACTGGTGGATTCAAAATCCATGGTTTAAAATTTGTGCATCCTATTTTTGGGAAAAAGCCGAACTTGACAAGCCAAAATAGGAACATTGATTTTTGGACGTTGTTAAAATAGGTATGGGATGTTGTTGGTACTATGGATTTAGATCATTTTTCCTGGACGTTTTGGGCAATTAGTCTTTTTAATACTATGTAAACATTAACTGTAACTGTGTACTGTTTTTTGTGTTGCTCTATAGTTCCGTAAAGACTCCATGTTTGTCTTGGGTGGGTGGTATTAGTATGAAGAGGAGTGTTCAGATTGTGGTCATTCAAGCCTCCTTTGTGTTAAAGCAGGCACTCCTGCTGTCATTGTTCTTTAGAACTAGTCAGCCACTACTGCTGAATAAGGCTAATTATGGGAATGGCCTGTTGGTGTGAAAGCAGTCATCCATAGGCAAGCGGTTTCATCACCTGAGTACTGCTTTCACAAGCAGTGAGTTTTCTCTCGGTTGAGGGTGACGAACTGCTGGCATGCCATGTTGGCCAGTTTTTACGTGCTACATTCCTTCCTGTTAGGAAATGGCCTGTAGCCGTTCTAATGCTCGGACCCTGAGGAGCTTCTCATGGCGACAGTGTACGTGTGTCTCGTGCTGCAGCCAAACCATAAACTCTGGTGCTGACGGGGCTTGGGCACCAGAAACTTGCCTATAAAAGAATCTAAAAGAATGAGCTCCTGCTGGACAGGCGGGTGACAGCTTCTGGACTTTTGTGCCAGAAGATTTTTGTGATTTTTCTTTTCTTTTGGTCTTTTGTTGTTGTTGTTTTCTTTTTGCTGTGGAATAAGAACATTGACAAAAATAGCTGGCCCTGTGATAGGTTAAAGAGGGGTGCAATGTTGTTTCAGCAAGTATGACCAGTGGTTCAAAGAGGCATGCGTTAGTAGCAGTTGGGGAGCGGGGTGACATTCTGTGGTGCCCTAACAAAGCCTCCATTGTTTCAGTGAACACCTCACTTTTGCAAATGCTGATTAGTTCCAGAGAAATATATGGTCTTTGTGAGCCGTCAGCAGTCCCAAACCACTGATCTCAGGGCTGATGGAGCTGGAGCTCAAGGAGCCATGTGTGGCTGGTTTCCTGAAGCTTTTCTCCTGCAGGCAGCTGTGGTTAGCAGGTCAGTGGTCTGTTTCTGAGGCAAACACAGGAAGTAAAAGATAAGCCTTAGTTTAGTTCTCACTTGATACAAAAATCAGTATCAGATTTTTGCAATTTTGAGGCCCCTCAGAAAATTTTAGTACCAACTATGCTGGTACAATTTGAGTGAAAGGTATTTGTGTTCATGATATGACAGTGTTTTCTCCCTAGATTGTTTATTTTCTGTTTTCAGGCTACGACAGTGACCGTGACAGTGACATAGTGGTGTGTGTGTCGTGCTGGTACAGGTGGATCAGACCTTTTTGTTTGCCTTTTTGTTTGTATATTTCTGAAAGAGCTTAAAACTTGTTAACATATTTGGAATAGAAACTTGTGCTGCGGTGTTGGGTTTTCTGTTTCTGTGTAAGTACTAAAGACATTTGATTGACAAATGCTGGAATACACTGCAAAAATTACAATCTTAAGAAGATTACAAAACTAGACTAGTTTTGCATGTATGGTGTGTGTGATATGTATGATGAAATTACTCCATAATTGTGTTACTTGAACCAGTTAGCTAATAATGCAAACTTAAAATTAAATAATAAACTAAGAAATTTAAAAAGTCAGACATCCCAAAGCATTGTATTTTTAAAACAATTAAGCATGAAGCTTGTTCGAGCATTCTCACCTGAAGATATTTTAAAGAAACTGCTTGGAACAAAAATCATATTCTAGTTTTAAACCATTTTAAACCAGTCAAATATTTACTGATATGTACTAAATACTTTACATTTAGATTATATAATGGAATCATACACAAGGTTTTTTAAGATCTTGTTACTTTCTGCTTCTAGACCTGATTTTTATTTGGTTTGTGACTGTTAACTGCTGTTTATATTTCTTTGTGAACACCAAATTGACCTATCAAAGCTATCAGGTTGTACTTCTGTTGGTGAGGAGAATCATGCACTCCTACAGTGGCACTTTCTGTGCATTCAGAAAGCAGCTAGGACATAGCTTTCCCATTCTCCATGCTGCCCCAGGGTCCCTGTGCTGAGTACATTAGTCTTGTGATGATTGATCTGTCAAATAGCTCCTGCAGACAGGGTCAAATTACATTCATCTGTGATGTAAAAATACTGGAAGAAAAGGACATGCTTGTCCACTTAATGCATAAGCTTAGAGTTGCTGTAGGTTCAAAGCAACTTCCATTTTCTTTCATGTGGCCGCCTTAATCAGGTTTCTGTTGTTATAAATGTCAATAAACTTCCCAGAAATTCTTCTCTTGTGTATTTTGTATTTTCAGACCTTTTACATCATGGATCTGCTTGTTGGACAGATGCATGCACTCTGTAGTTTTGTGGTGCCACGAATTGTTTAAACTACACAGACCGTTTGCTTCAGAGGAACATTCTGAGTACCACATGAATGCCTGTCTCTGACAAAATGCTCACAAAATAGCTGTAGAAGTTTTAGTGTGTTGTTTTTATTGGTAACGTGATACACATATTGTCAGCTTCCTCGTCTGAGCTCTCTGTCCGGTTCACTTTGAAAGCCTGTGTTGTGTACACAAGGCACAATCACAGTGTGTACATGTGCGTGTAAGTAATGGGTGTGTGTGTTTTAGGGAGTTATGCCCAACTCGCTTTGCTCTGCGTTCGAGAAACTGATTAGTACCCACCAGCACATCAGTGGTCAGAGAGGTATATCATTTCTGCCAGCATGTTGTCATTACGTTGCTTCGTTTGGGAGCATTATGGAGTGCTCTGGAGTGACTGCGGCCCTGTTATTGTCTCTCTGCTTTAATGTTACAGTAATTCGTAGCAGTTTTCCTCCTGAGTAAGATGGAAGAGCCTTGATGCTTGTCATTTGTGTTGTAGATGTTAAGGGCGCCGTATAGTTAGGCATCACTTTGGGTAAAGCTTTTTTGGGATTTGCGAAGCTTTTAGGCTTCGAGTTCCTCCCTTCACAAGCGAGGGTTTGTTTGTAGTGATCAGCAACTTGGCCACATCCTAAGGCCGAATGTTTTTGGAACGTAGATCACATATTGGAATGGAAGTGGCACATATTGCTTCACATCTCGTCATGTTCTACTTCTAGATGTGGACCAAGACACAGATTTTGTTTTTGCAGTTACCAATAATAAAACCCTTTTAAGTGCTTTCTATACATGCAGGACTGCCAATTTGTTTTATAAATATGAAATCAGTTAAATGTAAAAGAGATGGATCATTTAATATGTTTGTTGGTTGTTTAAAAAAATTAATAAGAGTGAAGTTTTAAGGCATTGTTTTAAAAATATAAAAAAGGTCTGGCACTAAGTTTTTCATATGCACTGTACCCAGTTTTCATTTGTAGTTTAAAAGACATTCCACATAGTACTAAATGACATATTAGACCATTTAGTCCAAGACCTCAAACCACATATTCAAAACTCACCATATCAAAACCAGTTGGCAGTCAATCATTTCAAGCACGGGTCAATACCCCAGAGACTGTAAGCCCTCCATTTGTGTTTTTAATCAGAACCAGACCACAAAAAGGCACTACATGCAACATGTGACTGTGTTTACACTGAGAAGGCTGGTCAATCTAAGGGCTTTAAGATATTCAGACAAATGCTGTGTGTCTGTTGTGTCAGACAGCATTACCAAACCAGTCACACTGTAACTAATTTCAAAGCAAAAACATATAGATATACCAAATGTTGAAACTGAGAAATTACATTTTTCAAAGAAATACATGCTTATTTTGAATTTGAGGACAGCAACACATTTCAAAACATCTGGGACAGAATCAACAGAACACTGTTAAAGTTGTGTGATGCTAAAAACAAGTTGAATTAGCAACAGGTCAGGGTACAAGGGACAAGGCAGAAAACCAACACTGGATGGTCGCGATCTTTGGGCCCTCAGATGGTACTGTGATAAAAGCAGACTGTTTCTTTATTAGGATTCACTGCAGGGGCTCAAGAACACTTTCCACCACCATAGTTTATGAACACAGCTCCCTAAATTCAGGTTAAAACTCTACTTTTTGGATGGATGGAAGAAACCAGATATAAACAGATCCAGATACACTGCCGCCTTCTCTGAGCCAGAGCTCATTTAGGATGGACTGAGGTGAAGTGGAAAAGTGTCCTGTGGTCAGACTTTGAAATTCTTGTTGGAAATCATGGTTGCTGTATCCTCTGGGGTAAAGAGGGGAGGGATCATCTGGTGTATTACCAGTGCACAGCCAACATCCATGATGATATGGGGGTGCCCACAGTTTCCCAATGCTTACAGTGTTGTTAAAAGAAAAGGCGATGCAACACATTAGTAAACGTGACCCTGTCCCAGCGTGTTTGAAACGTGTTGCTTACATGAAATTTAAAATGGGCATATATTTCACACATCTGCATTTCTGAATGCTTCTTAGCACGTCGTTGGCCCTTTGTGCTGGATGCAGCGTAGAGTTTAAGGACCTGTGTCCAACAGACACTTGAGCCTCAGGCCTACCAAAAGTAAACCTGGATGACTCATCAGCCTTCAGTAGCTGCCCCATTGGATGCCCCTCACTGCTCCATTCACTCCTTTTTGCCCTCTGCCCTCTCCCTATGTAATCTGTCTCCTTCCCAATCACTCCTTAAAAAGACCCCCTTACTTTCCTTCCTTTTAACTAGTCTAAGAGTCTCTCTCTCTTTCTCTCTTTTTCTCATATCCACTGGACTGCTCACAGAGTCCATGAAAGAGAATCCGTACGAGGACGTAGATCTAAAGGGGAGAGGCACAGGCCGCAAGTCCCGGCTGTTACCCGAAAGGTCTAATGACTCACTCAACCGGATATGGACCTCCCAGGACAGGAAGTCCACTGCACCTCCCCAGGTAATTCCAGCTCATCGAGTGACCATTGATCCTGAGTGAAACAGTGATCAGATCCACTCCACAGAATGTAAAATGGGGCTGTTTCTATCACGATTGTTAGAGTTTTCTACAACTACTACTAAAACTAAAACCAGCAGTGAACGAATATGCTTGTTAAAACTAAACCTAATTTAAAACTATAACATCATCTGCAAAATGATCTAAAACCAAATAGAATTACTGAAAGTGTTTTGGAGAGAATGAGAGTTTAGAAGTGGATCACTGTGTGTAACTTAAGCCTATCACTATTAAATTCCTACTATCAGAGCACACTATGCGGTTACTCAGAACTTAAGCTAAACTCAGAAGTCAGCTAATTAACAGCTATAATGATCTATAACAGGTCACTAATAGGCAGACCATGGTTCAGGTCCGGACCGAGACATTGTTCAATGCAGATCCAAACCAAGAGTGATTTTCTTGTTATTGCGGTATACAGATTTTGCGGTGTAGTAAACTCACAGACCAGTCGCGTGCATTGTAAAATCACCAAAGGCGCTCCCCAGATTCGGAAGTGTGGCGCACACACAGGCGAGGTATGAAGTGAAATCAGCAGTCGGAGAATAAAGCGTGTCAGAGAAAGTCTAATTCAGACGGCATGCCCTAAAAAATTTTTTTACTTTCTTGGGATGCACTTCAAAACATTCTGTACTTGTTTTTACTTCAAATGAGTGTGTTTTGTCTTTCAGTTGCTGATGACATAAAATGCTGATACTAGGCTACTTTAGTATACATGATTTGGCACTGAATCACAAGTTAGAAATGATAACGGTCTGGACCTGGGCCTGAGGAAATTTCCTTTTCTAATTAAATACCTCTAATCTATAAGATGGCACTACAATATGTTATTAAAGACTTTGTAATTCTGTTGTTAAATAAATACAAATAAAGATTAATAAAAAAAAATCTGGTTATTCAGTATTTAAGATTTAATATGCAAATATTAAATTACCAGATTTTTAGTTTTCTTATTATGAAAATTTGTCTTATGAATCTGTTTTGCTCTTTTGAAGAAATTGATGCATAAGTACTAGGTCCCAGCCTAAACACACTGTTAATATGATTGAAAGATTCTCTCTGTGACCTACTAAACAGTTTAGTGGAAACAAAAGGCTGTAACACCATATAAAGTGCATCAGTGCCTTTTTTGGCAACCGTTTCTTTTTTTCTCCTTCGTCCCCAGCTCCCTTCTAAACCAAGCAGCCAGTCGTTGAGGCTCCCAGGCCCTGCCGAAAGGAAGAGTCAGCGCTCGTCCCGTTTGTCTAAGAGGCATAGTCACGATGACATGTTGCTGTTGCCCCAGCTGGGCATGGCCTCGCCCTCCTGCGGGCTGATGGATGACAGCCTAAGCAGTGCCAGTGACACACTGGCCTCCCGCAGACACAGACAGATCCCCAAGGTAGGGTGGAGCAAAACCTCTTGGAAGGACAATATTAAAATAGCACTTAACATATTGTCGCTGTCCAATGGAAAACAAGTATCTCCATGATTGTAACTTTACAGTAGAGGACAAAGCCTTTCTTTAGTTTTAATGTAAGTTAATGGATCTAAGATATTTTAGAGCATTTCTATTGGTCCATTTATCATGGAATTCACACATTTTCACACATTGTAAACAGCAGCTGTCGTGTTTAAATTATGTAAAAAAATAAAAACGGACAAAAATGGAGATACATATTTTTCTTTGGACACACAGTAACATACAGTATAGTACCATGCAAAACTATCATAGGATTATAAAGGACGTTTGAATAGGTGGTTTCAGCTAATCATTGTTAATGGAAATTAGTATGTTCTTCAAGTAATTCATGATTTGTCGGCAGATCTTTAAAATAACAACCGAGAAAGTCTACGTGCATAAGTATTCAACCCCTTTAGACTACTACTGGGTAGAACCAAATTTTATTACAATAACAGGTGGTACTGAAAGGTGCAGTTTCCTACTTTAGATGTTCAGCAGTCTGAAGCAAGTTGTCTTGCCCTGCAGCATCTATTCATCCATCCATCCCAGTCAAGTTCTTGCTGAGGAAACAAGCAAAACACTGTGTTAGCATGCTACAATATACAAAGGAAATATAAAGTTAGTGTATTGCAGAGTATTCTGGTTTTATCGCAATCAGACCTTCAGTCACCAGTAATCTACTAATAGTTAATCACAACTGAAAAAATCTGTAATAGTACTGTACGTTTGCTTTACTGCCTGTGTGTAATTTTGTAAAAACAGATGTTTTCTGGTGTAATGCTTTTTCTCTGGCACAGTCCATTTAATGCTCATAAATATTAGCTGTAAGGTAGAAAAAAGAATAGATAAACATGGAACTCATTGCTCAAGTTCACATAACTGCAGCAAGGGCGCCATACCCCTCTCAGTCTCTTGCCCTGAAGGACCAAAAGATTAAGTTTCACTGTTTTTCCTTAGCTACATATTGGACCAGTAGCTGTAGTTGAGCCGACAGCTAAAATGAGCACCATGTGCATTTCATTAAATAGTTATCAACAACAGTCCCATGTAAAATGAAATCAGACAAGTTAAAGATGCAATCAGTAAAATCTGAAAGGGAATAGTTTGGTTGAGATATCTTGACTGCATGTTGCTGTTTTTAAGGAGTATTTCAAGGATCATTCACTTCTAAAGTTTAGTTGATGAAGTTGCAGAATTTCAGTTGTACCTTTTAAACTTTTTTGCACCTTAAATGGCTCCTTAATGTTCTTGGTAGTCTGAAAAATCTTACCAACACAGCTTTAATAACAACAACTTTTGAGTTATATTTGTGGCCAGTGCCAGAATAGAGCAGTGGGAAAATGACTCATAACCACAACCCCAAGGTTTAAGTATGGAGGTATAAGTCCCTTCATGGTGCATCAAAGAAATAGGATTAAGTATCAGAGATTTACAGGTTCTAATATCTCATACTGGGTCCCAGGATTTACTGAATGTTCCTATGACTCACTTTAGATGTTCCTGCACTGTTCACCAGCATAATTTTTATCTCATCAGGTGGTCCAGAGAATAAACTCTATCTACTGCACCAAAAGAGGCAAGAAGAGATTAAAGAAACTCTCGCTGACCAATATAGAGACTGCTTCTCTGAGAGGTAGTGGTTTTCACTGCTAATACATCAGCCTTCCAAATACTGCCTTATGGGTCAATGCTCAGTCCAAGCATAGCTGTGCCAAATTGCCCTTTGACATCAAACAAATTCTTTTTCTGTTTGCAGATGACAACAGTGAGAGTGAGAGTGACTCTGATGACAGGTTCAAAGGTGAGGGGTCAGCACATGCTGCTGAATTATGATCCCTGGCAGGCGATTTGTTTTGTTTTAATGTTTTTAAAGTTTTATAGTCATCAAAGCATTTGTTTCTTAGAGCACTCAACTGCAGATGACCCTGAATGTGCATCATAAGTTAATGTCTTCAGAAACTCTCCAGAGAGTGGCTGTTATCAGATATCCCTTGTAAGGCTTCAACTGACTGCCAGTGTCCTACATTAGCTGTTAATGTGAATGGCAACACAAATAATGTAGGTTGTAATAGCAATATATTAACATATTTTCACATCAGTACATCTGAAGTATTATGTGGCAGTATATATACCGCTATGGGCCAGATGCTTGTACGTGACAGTTGATATGGCCGCAGTGCATCTGAAATTCATTTCGGGTTTAACTAATTGCGCAAACTATGCACAGGACTGCCACCTTGTCATTAGGAACTCTGTATCTAAGACGTTTTATTTCCAAAGGCAATGTTTTACTGTACATATGAATAAAACGTATTCACATTGACTTACACTGACAGTTAAGATTATTTTGGAGATACATGTTTTTCTTTGGACAGCGATGAAAGATTAGTGATATTAAATGCTGTACAATATGAACAATAATCTTCAGTAGGAGTCTGTATGTGTTCACTGTGGCTCTGTGTCTTTTCCAGCTCACACTCAGAGGCTGCTGAAGTTACAGTCCATACTACGCCGAGCACCTAGCTATCGCACGCTGGAGCTACAGCTCATCGAGTGGCAAGAGCGGGAACTGTTTGAGTACTTTGTTGTGGTGTCGTTGAAGAAAAAGCCCACTAAGAACTCGTATGCCCCAGAGGTCACCTACCAGTTCCCCAAGGTAATGTTGTGTAGAGATTTTGGTGCATAGTGTTGAATACCACATTCTCATAGAGTGGCTTCTGGTCACGTAGCAGTTTCAATTTCTGCAAAACTGTTTAGTTTCAGTCTGTAAAGTATGGGCTCAGCTTGAGAGATGGAATGCTTCTTTCATGTTTGAGATTGTATAAGAGACCTATTGACACTAAGTGATGTTGCCAGGAGACCGTTGCCACAGCCAACGAGTGTTTAGTTATGCTGAAATGGGGATTTAATTAGCTTAGATATGGTTCAGTGACGGCGTCCCCTTGAGGAACTGAAAATATGCTGGCTGTCTGCCAGCTCGAGGGTCGACCCTAATGACGCCATCATCTTGAATTGGAATACTGGGGCACTGGGGACAAGGAAGCGGGAATGACCTTACGTGGGAGATGACTGTTCCAAACATATTTCACATAGCAGTGGTGGGGGAACTGCAGAGGAACTACAAAAAATAGTTTTTTCGTCTGATGGTTGTTCTTTTGTCCTGTTCCTGCAGCTAGAGAGGCCTACCAAGCAGATGAGAGAAGCTGAACAGCGTCTCAAAGCCATCCCCCAGTTCTGCTTCCCAGATGCCAAGGACTGGAGCCCTGTATCTGAGTATAGCAGGTATTGCCCCCTTAGTCTTACCGCCTCTGCCTACACATAACTAACCACTGAAAGCTTTTTATCTACTGCTGGACTACAACTTTTTAGCCAAGGTTTGTGGTGTGAGCTATTATGTCGATTTAAATGACTTTAACTTGTGTTTAGCCAGAAATTATGCTTTTGGGCTTAATTGCAGTTCTTTAACATCTGTGTCAAACTAAAACATGGCTTTCCCAGCCCATTCCTAATAATTCATAATTAAGCTGTAATAGCTCTTTTCAGGCATTGTGTCCTTATAAAAATCTATTTGTGTTTAGCCTCAGAATGAGAACCAAATCACCCTAAAGTATTTTCTCCTAGTAATTCCAGTGCAGGTAATTGGTTTTCCTGCATGCTGCCTCACCTCCTCACCACACTGCCTCTTAACAAAGCCACCAGCGTCAACAGTGTTTCTAGCCTACTGGGCTTGAATACTCACCCCCCCACCCCCCCCCACCCCCCAAAAAAACAACAACAAAAAAAAAAAAAACCTAATGTGGGTATGTTCTGTTTGTTTTGGTACAGTGAGACGTTCTCCTTTATGCTGACTGGAGAAGATGGCAGCCGGCGCTTTGGGTACTGCAGGCGGCTCCTGGTAAGTCCCTGCTCACCTCATTATTTCCTCTTTCTTTGCTCCATTTGTTTGGAAGTGTTTGTTAGATTTAGGTTTCTGCAACTGCGTATGTATCACATGTGTCGTCACTGTAATTATAGGGTGAGCCTATGAATGAAGTTTAAATGATGACTGGTCAGCCACTTCAGTAGGACTCGGGCTGTATCTTTTTCTTTCCTTCTTTTTTCACTCAAAAAGGAGCAGCTGCTCATAAACATTTCCCCCTCGGTTTAATGGGACTTTCTCAGGAGAAGAACGAAAAGAAATGTTTGTCAGTGTTTGTCAGTAAGTCGTTTTCTTTTGTAGTTTTTTGGAGATCCACGTTTTTTGCTTTGGTTGTGAAATAACTGTGCATGCTTGACTGTGAGCTGTGGAGTTAAGGATCTCATAATTCCTGGTGAACTCTTTGAACTCTTGCCGGTGCGTGTGATATGCTTTTGTGTGTTACGTGACAGGTTTCAGTTTGTAAGTGTATCAAAGCATGGAAAATAAGATTTCCACTTGATGTGCCACCACCGACGCCACTGCAGATGCACATCTGATGCATATTAGGCCTGGGTGATATTGAGAATTTATTATGGTGATATTCTTTTTATTACAATCACCCTAGCAACTGCATAGTAACACCCTATCAATCACCTAGCAACATCCTAGCAACCACCTAGCAACACCATAGCAACCAGCTGGGATACCCTAACAACTGCCTTGCAACACCCTTACAACCACTAACTAGACAAAAAGCTATTTATTAGGCAAATGCATTTAACCTTTTTGGACAGGACAAGTGGTAGAATCCATCACACAGCTCATGAAAAGAGAGAAAACAAGAGATTGTTGTGTTGTGGGGGAGTATTGGGGTACTTTATGTAAACTTAACTTGTATATGAATTTTACTTGTTCCATGTTACTCCTTTTTTCCTTTTAGTAGAGAATTCTGTTTTATAGTTTCACAGTTGTTCTAAGGACTTCAATGTTTTTAAAGATGTTTATATTTTTCCACACCTCCAACGCTCAAAGTCAGTTGAATTGTCTGCTTCTCACAATCCAAAAAATTACACATTAAACGATGTTGAGGTTTGGGCTCTAGACAGGCCAGTCCATTGAGAACAGTAACAGCTTCTTTGTTTAATTTACAGATGTTCTTCTTTTTCATGTAGTTTGTTTTCTGAGTTACTCCTAGCTCTCAAATATGAATTTTTTATGCACTGTTTACTTGACGGTGACAGTTTTAGTGGTCTACCAGGTCTCGCACAGATGTCACAAGTCCTATCTCTCCCAATCATTTTTTTAAACAGCCATTTTGGGAACCACTTAATTTTCCTTCTCCTTTCTCATGCAAGTGGATTATTGTATATCTAATCTACTGGTACTTAATGGTTGTTTTGGCTGGAAATTAAATGAATGACTTTTGCACAGTACTGTATATGTCTGAATATGATCTCATAACAAGGGGAATCACTCTTGCTCTGAGACATTTAATAAAAATGGACCTAAACTGCTCAAGTTTCTTTTGGTCTGGAGTAGATGTGGATGTCCCATTTGAGAGCAGTCCTGTGGTGAACTTCTTGTGTGGAGGAAGTCCAGGGGCTGGCATCAGGGCAGCATTCCTTAGGATTTCAGCCCAGCTCCACATGCTTGACTTAATCATCCATTTTTAAAAAGGCAGCAGAGGAGAATTGCATACCTAATATGGAGAAGTGGGATCGAGAATTCTTTTGTGTGCGTATGTGTGTGTGTTGGAAGATTCTAATAACCTGACCGGTTCCTTAGAACAGGCTTTGATTATTTAGTGGACTGTGTATGACTAATCATTAACGTTGTGCAACTCCACCTGTTAGTTGTTTAGAATGGAAGACTCATGCTGCATACTCTCTGTCCTTTCAGAGCATAGATCATCATTCATCATTCAAAAGAACACTTGAACCATAAAGACAGTTCATAAAATGCAGTTTGGGTCAACATAGTCTGAATAAAGTCATTACATTAATGCCTCAGTTCTCAGTTTTAAATGAAACTCTTAACAAGTCAATTTAAACAGCAGGGAAACTGTGGCACACCTGAACCCATTGATGTGTTTTTTACCTTCTAAAGCACTGTTTTAAGTGGTTCACCATCTCTCTCTCTCTCTCTCTCTCTCTCTCTCTCTCTCTCTCTCTCTCTCTCTCTCTTTCCCTCTCTCTCTCTCTCTCTCTCTCTCTCTTTCCCTCTCTCTCTCTCTCTCTCTCTCTCTCTCTTTCCCTCTCTCTCTCTCTCTCTCTCTCTCTCTCGCTCTCCCCCTCTTTCTCTCTCTCTCTCTCTCTCTTTCCCTCTCTTTCTCTCGCTCTCCCCCTCTTTCTCTCTCTCTCTCTCTTTCCCTCTCTCTCTCGCGCTCTCCCCCTCTTTCTCTCTCTCTCTCTCTCTCTCTCTCTCTCTCTCTCTCTCTCTCTCTCTCTCTCTCTCTCTCTTTCTCTCTCTTTGTCTTGACTTATGTTGAATATGATTTAGTCTGTTGTTACATGCTCTTTGCCATTTCATGTGTTTGATCTTTCCTCTTATGCAGCCGAGCGGGAAAGGACCTCGCCTACCAGAAGTGTATTGTGTCATCAGCAGGCTGGGATGTTTCGACCTGTTCTCCAAGGTGAGCTCATAACCGTGCCTCCTCAATGCCTGACCCTCCCCACAGCTGTTCCTCTATCTGGGCTTATACGAAAACATTTACATGACAATCCACATATGTTATACACACCAAACGGCTACATCACTGTGTACACCCCTTACACTCCGTGTCCTTTTCATCAGCTACACTTGTTATACTTTGTATTTCCATATTTACAAACCATCTGTTTTTCTGATTTTCTGGTTAACCCAATTTACCCTGTTCTTCAATGATGGTATTAATACCAAACCTGGTATTAGTGGCTCAGTGCTGCTGGAGATTTTAAACACAGTGTCCACTTACTGTCCTCTCTATTCGACACTCTTTATCTTGTTGGTCCACCTTGTAGATGTAAAATCAGAGACAACAGCTCATCTGTTGCTGTACGTATTTGTGGTTTATGAACAATTCTTATTCCAGCAGTGACACAGTGCTGAGAATGGTACACCACTCAAATAACACTTGCTCTGTGGCTGTCCCATGGCGTCCTGACCATTGAAGAACAGGGTGAAAGGGACTAACCAATTTTGCTGTGTCTTTATTGTAGAACTATAAAATGCTGTTATATGGTCAGCGGAGTACAATAAATAAGTAAAAACAAGGCGGTGGTTTTAATGAAGTGACCAGTTGGTGTATAAATACATTCACTATATTGCCCAAAGTAGTGGTAATATAACAAAGTGGAAGCGATTGGGAACGACAGCACCTCACGCACGAAGTGGTAGTCACGTAAAATGACAGAGCAGGGTCGGGAGATGCTGAGGAGCATAGTGCACAGAGGTCACCAACTTTCTGCAGAGTCAGTCACTACAGACCTCCAAACTTCATGTAGCCTTTAGATTAACTTTATAACAGTGTGTAGAGAGCTTCATGGAATGGGTTTCCATGGCTGAGCAGCTGCATCCAAACCAATCCAAGCAATGCAAAGCGTCGGATGCAGTGGTGTAAAGCTCCATAAAGAGATGGATGAAGGAGTTTGATGTGGAAGAACTTGACTGGCAAGCACAGAGTCCTGACCTCAACCTGATAGAACACCTTTGGGATAAATTAGTGCGGAGACTGCAAGCCAGGCCTTCTCGTCCAACATCAGTGTCTGATTTCACAAATGCGCTTCTGGAAGAGCGGTCAAAAATTCACTTAAACACACTCCTAAACCGTGTGGAAAGCCTTCCCAGAGGCTGAGATAGCTGCAAAGGGTGGACCGACATCATATTAACATTGGATAAAATGGGATGCCACTCAGGTATGCGTGTAGGTTGAATCTTGTAAAATGTGTTAAATTTTATCAAATTATATTTAGACAGTGTTTCTGTCGTTCACCATGAGTTATGGATTTTGTAGCCATGTACAGTAAATCAGAGACCCTTATTAACAATAATATAAAATGCAGAAAATATATATTTATCTGAAAGTCATATAAAAGCATCCAACACTGTACATAATAGCAAATCTGTCAGTTCATTCTTAGAAGTTGATTACATTTTCTGCTTCTGAAGTTCTGGACTAGGGTGGCCAGTCCAATGTTCTGAGAACACCTTTGTTTTTTTTTTACCAGTCAGTCTTTTCTCAGTACCAGCTTCTTAGTAGCTACACATCCTTTCAGACCCATGGCACTGAATTGTCTTTGCACATTGGAGGGATGGACATGAGCTTTTTTCCTCCTGTCTATCACAAGTGAAAGTTTTAAGTATTGTTGATCTGATGGTGACAGTTTTTAGGGGTCTACCACATCCTGCTCATTTGTTACAAATCTTCTCTATAGCTTTACTTCCAGTTTTGGAAACTCTTTTCACATATTTGATTTTGACTTAATATGTTTGACAAATTTAATGAGATTATCAAATTTCATTCTTTTCAAATAGATTGAATTATGAATAAAGAAGAGTTGACATTTTTTGTATCTGCCTTAAAGTGGTGTGTGGATTTAGTGCAGCATGTGTATAAATGTTCCACTACAGGTTCTTCTTTATCTATTCCAAATGATCAAACCTTAGAAAAACAACACACAGTACAGCATATTGAATATTGTGAAATTGTTTTGCTGTGTGTTCCAGTGTAATTTTTTCTACCATATTGCCCACTGCTAGTTCATTTTGGTACCTTTTCCCAGATCCTGGATGAAGTGGAGAGGAGGAGAAGAATCTCTGCAGCACTGGTCTACCCCTTTATGCGCAGTCTAATGGAGTCTCCATTCCCAGCTCCTGGCAAAACTATCAAAGTTAAAACGTTCCTGCCTGGTGCAGGCAATGAGGTAAGATCACTTAATCCGTAGTGTGACATATGCATTTGATTAGAATATGATCCTCTAACCAATCACTGAATGTTTTATTGTGTGCTTTGAGCATCTTGATCAATTATGAATTAATTAAGCCATTCATATAAATAATTTGGGATAATGCAGGCCAGTTGTTGACCACATTGCAGCAAGGGTTTAATACATTGGAAGGTACAGCCAGCACTGGAAATGTTTACTCAGTGTGCTCAATAAATAACATGAAAAATACAACAGTTTGTGTATAATGAGTTTTAAAATTGCGTTTAATAATCACACCAATAATCAGGTTTGTCATGAAGCTAGAAACAAAAATAGTGATCTATTGTCCCAATTCTCCCTGTAGTTAATGTTAGCTCCATTCGTTTTTTGGGATACTTTTTGGAACTGTTATACATTGACTACAATGCTGAATCAAGTTTTGTTTTAACACTGTGTTAAAAAAGGTGATTGAGTTGAGGAGACCTACGGACTCCAGGTTGGAGCATGTGGATTTCGAAAGCCTCTTCAGTTGTCTGAGTGTAAGACAAGTAGTACGTGTGTTTGCCTCACTGCTGCTGGAGCGCAGGGTCATCTTTGTGGCCGATAAGCTCAGGTAAGGCACCCTTGGACTGACCTTATGACCTTTCCAGTGGCCGATTGTTGACTTTTATGCCATGTACAGAGGGCTGTGATTGTGAGACGAGTGAGAAGATTCTATAAGTAGTATTACATCACACGCTGCATGGCCTCTATTGCCCCTCTGAAAGATCTTCCCTCTGCAGACCAAACATGGTCAAATAATCCTCCACCACTGAGCTGGGCTTCTAAAAACATGCCGACCACTGTGACAAGCAGCAAGCGGGCTCAGACCAGATGTTCTCAATAACGGCCTTTTACACTGAACTGCAGTGTCACATCTATTTTTCCATGCACTCACAGCAATATAACTCTTTTAATGATGTTTGCATTTGTGTAGTCTGACTTTTTTAGGCTTGATCTAAAAATAAATGAAGGATTGGTTTCACAGGATGGGGGAAAACATTGTTCCCAGGGACTGCTGAATTTGTGAATGGAATACCAACCATTACATCAGTACTATAATTCTACCAAAGTTTGTATGTCTCATCAGAATATAAAGTGGCCAACTTCAGTGCCCCGACCCAGTTAGTCTCCGAGTTTCTTAGTGTCCACCCAAAACATCTGGCTAATAGCAGCTTTCCACTGTGGTTTTGGGCAGTGAGGACCTGATAGCTGTTCTGCGGAGGCTACTGCTAAATTAATCAGGGAAAACATCTCTGAACCGCACCCGCCGCTGCCTCAGTCAAACACAGGCCAAACTCCCAAGAGTGGCTTGTTGATCTGGATGTGAAAGTGGGTCAGGGCAGAGCCAGGGGCACGGTCCCTGGCAGGTCCCAGGACACTGGGCAGGGGCGGATAGAGGATAAGATGGACAGCAGGATCCCCAGAGGCTTCGGTGGACCCCCATCCCCCACAAATGGCAATGGTCAGTCACGGAAGCCTGTGGGCGGGCTGCGGGGAACATTAGGCATCGAGTTATTTGTGAAAATCTAATCTCCACAAATCAGTGGCTAGTTTAAACAAACAACAGCGGTTGGGGTGGGGGGCGACCTGGGGCAGGCAGTGACTGTGAGGGGAAAGAATGTACTTCCTGTGTGTGTGTGTGTGTGTGTGTGTGTACTTCTGTCTGATAAGTGACCTCAGTGTCACTGGGTGACTGACAGAGGCATTCTACGTATCAAAATATGCTTGTTCAAACAGTTTATGGTATTCAGATTAACCAAACAGACCACAATTTAAAGATGCCTCTAAAATTGATATAGACGCTGTTATGATGTCTTGTAGGTAATCCTGTGAAGTCATGTACTGTCCTGTTTGTCAGCTGATTGGTTTTACAACAGCTTCTCATGCACTCCTCTAGCACAATTCATTTTACCTGGAGAGGTGCAGTTATTTGAGGGGTTACCAGTGAGATCTGTGATTTTTGTTTAGTCTGGAATGTCTATAGTTTTTCAGTTCTGAAAAATACTTCTAGTTCTCTCAGGATGTGACTACATCATCACTTGACTGTTTCTTTATCCTGAAGTACATCTTTAGTAATAAGTTCATTAGAAAAAGAGGGCAAGTACTTCTTGCAAGGCAGTTTGATTTCTGTCTTGTGTGGTGGCATTTGTTGGTTATCTGTTTGGTATTATTTGGCTGTTTATGTTGTTTGTTCTGATTTGTTTCAATTTATTCTTATCACTGACATGAACATCCAGGGGTTAAGCTTTCTAGCCAGCCTGGGGTTATTTGGCCAAATGGCACAGATTTCTTGTCTGTTTTTAAATTAGTTAGACGCCAGCATCATTGAATGTGTTTGAGTTTATCTGGAATATAAAAACAGAAAAAGGCTGAAGATGTGGTAGAAATATCTCTGCATTTGAAACTGAAAAGTCTGGAATTGCAAGGAATGGCAGGCACACTAAATATTGAAAAAATAGGTTGATGTCATCTTCTATTTTTGCTTTTCTCCCTGATACTGGAAAACAAATAATGTTTTGTCTCTTTAGTAGTGTATTACTGTAGTACTGTATGTCCACACAGCTGACATAATAGCAACTCCTGTGTATATGTGCTGATAAACTAGCTGCACATTGTTATTTAGGTAATGTTAAGCTACATTTGGTTACAGTAACAACGCAACCTACATTACTTTGCTTTATATTATGTTGCACAAGCAATTCTGTGAGGCTAGTTTTGATATAGAGATTTTTCTTTTCCTTCAACATCGATGAATCATTTTCTGTTTGTATTGGACCTCGGTTACCTACAACAATAATGGAATTTGTTCTCTGGTTGGTGTAGGTCAGTCACACCATCTAGGTGTTTCATGACGAATGTCTATGGCAAAACGTCATGATGGAAAAGATGGAAAATACAAAACCACCAGGATCTCCTTTGCGGCTGAACATTCCTTTTTCAAAGCCAGTTTTTTGGGTCTTGGTTTTGAAAAGGCTTACTCTGCTGAGCACACACCCCTTTATCATAGTTAGCTCTCTAGTTGCAATCTTTCAAACTTGTGACACCCATGGGTTGGGCACTGTTCAAAACAGGATATGTGGACAGGTAGCGTGTGTCATGTGACTCCTGTCTCTGTCTCTCTCTCTCTCTCCCCCCCCTCATCATCCATATAGCCACAGCTCCCCATGGGAAAGCCCACCGTAACCCAGTCCCAGCACTCCCTGCCAGCAGTGCATGATGTATGCCTTAGTGGCCTGTAATGTATATTCGCTGCTTATGGTCTGACAGAAATAAAACTCATTCCATGTTAGGAAAAGCTCTCTCACAGATTTCTAAACTCTTGTCTTAACCTGTTCCATGCTTCGTGGGCCGTGAAGGATTGTGAAACTATAGTGGACCTAAAGCCACTTCTTGTAGCACTCAGGAATTCTCCCCAGCGTATCTTCAACACTTGAACTTTTGCATCAGCCGTGTTATTGCTTGGGGGAATCAGCTGCCCAGCCACACAATGAAACACAGCCAAGCAGATGAGTCAGCTCCTGCATGGGAAACACAGCTTGGGTCCTCAATGTAATAAATCCACTGGCCACAATGGCGTACCAGGATTACCTAACTGAGCTCACTTAAAATAGCTGCTTCACTGTTTTTGCTTAAGCTGTTCCTTCTCTTTCTCTGCATGGTTGTTTGATGACAGGAAAGGGTTAACCTCTAGCGCGTTGGCTGGTTTTGATCTGCCTGTGCTATGTCTAAATGACTTTCCCTGGCTCAGTTTCATTTTCAGCGGCAGATTGTGGTCGTCTTTTGAGTTAGAAGTGTTCCTTTGGAATGTGTGAAAAATTTGTATTACACATAACAGAGACATTTCATACATCCTAAAATCATATCACTTTCACATACACTGTTGTTTGTATGTGTAATGGTTACAACACTGTTAACATATTGTTCCAGATCATGTTGCCCAATACTAGCTACTGCCTTGTTAATGTTAAGAGGATATTTAGTGATCTCTAGCACTTATCAGTTTGGAACAGCGTGTGAAACCACATGCTTAATAGCTCTTACAGGATACAGCTGAACTCATAACCCTCTTTAGCCAGAAGCCAAACAGCTGATGATCTCATTATTCTATAAAAACTGCCACGATGCAGTCCAAATTCTCACCAGTTGAGTTCGGCAGTTAAGCCAGAAGAATTTGGATTTACATCCGGGGGGAGCCATCCATTCTCACCTGTACAACTTTTTCCAGGCTTAAAGGGAGTTGAAGGGATTTATATAAGATGTGTGACAAAGTCATTCAGAGTTTTAAGCTTGTGATTTGGACTGTAGTAAACTCAGTAAACATAATTGATTTAAAAACATTATTAGTGTTTTAACATACTTTAACATGTTTTCAGTTGTCCTGGAGATCATGTTAAAAGTAAGAAACAGGGTTCATTTATGCTCTGTTGGACTATGGATGATGGGGTAGATGGAACAGTCAACACTGGACAGTTGCACCACTTGGGAGCCCTACCTTGTTTCGACACAAAACGTGCTAAAATTCAAATGTACCTGATGTAATAAACAATTTGCGATGGTTTCAAGCACAAATCAGACGCATTGTGTCTGAATGTTATACATGAATCAGCCACACAAGCATAAACATGTAGTTTATAGGCCTTGCGCATGGTAACATATAAAACAAGCTTCATTACCTCATGCATATGCATTTAAATGCATTCATTTATATTTGCACAAGAATAGTGTTACTCTGGTGATAATATATTAATATAGGATCATTCTTAATATAAGATCATTTTTATAATTTGGCCTTTTTTAAAAAAATGAGTTGATCATCAAAATAATCAGTAGATTAGTAATACAATTACCGTGACAGCTACAGCTGGGCTGGGCTATATGATCATATATGATTATATACACTGTTATCATCATAAACAGCATCACAATACAATATGCTTGTCTGAACATATTGTGGATATTGTCAGTACTTGTAGAACACTTACCAGCTGCAGTTTCATTATAAATGGAGCAAAATTAGGTTTGGCTGAATTCAGTGAAAGTCAGTATCCCAGATATTAAGTTAAAATCATTGTATTTACTGTTTTGCTATTTTTAATGTAGCAGTACTGGCTCTTTTATCTCTATTACAACTGTTATCAAATGTTTTAAAAAATAAATATTATGACACATTATGTATTGTGAAAGTGTCAGTAGCGCAATGTTATATTTTTTGCTGTATCTCCCACCTCTAGTGACCACCATGGTAGTTGTATTTTGTATACTAGCTTGCACAAGCCACATAACTGTGTCTCTGCGGTGGTGGAATGGATAGTCTCTCAAACTGTGATTATTTGGCATGACACTGTATCTCACACTGACCTCCAGCTATGGAATTGTTGTCTTCACAAGCTAAAAGTGTTGGAAAAGTAGTCCAACCTTTACTATAACTTTCTATATCTTCTACTCACACACACACGCTAGCTGTCTGTATGTCCAGACTGACCCCCAGAGTTTTGCTTTTAGCTCATTAAAGTTTAATTTTGACATATTTTCAAAGTGATATAAAAGCAGTGCTTGAACTGTGTTCTTGGTTTCATATTCTTCTTTTCTCACAAGTGTGTATATATATCTCAAAGGCTTGAGCCATACTGACAGTCTAGGGAGCGGCTATTAGATCCTGCCTTGCCTGTGGCGAGGCTTTTAAAACCTCTTCCTCGACTCTCCCTGTTCTAACACGCCACAGTTAAGAGAAGAGGTAGATACTTTACTTTTGACTTCTTGTATGTTTAGGGCTAGTGGTCTGAATTTTTTGTCACTAATATTGATTTCAAGGACCCAGATATGTGCAAAAAAGTTTGAGCACGCTCTGTCAAATGACAAGTTTTGTTGACTTTCTAGGTGAAAATAAGCCAGCACATTCTCTGTAGAGAACATTATGGATTGAAATTTAACGAAACATGTAATTTGACCAGGGATGTATCTTGCTTAGGACTGTAATAGTAGCCAGTATCTCTTATGTGGTCAAAAACAAAGCAGAACAATAGTTGTACATAAAAAGCTTGTCAGTTGTCAAAAATGACTGTTTTTAATTATTAAATTTCTCAAGTAAACAGAAAAAAACTTGCATAGTCTTAGTAATATGTTTTCAATCATTTGAATATAAACATTGTGTTTGCTGATTTTAACAGTGCTCTGATCTATATTGACTGGGCTATGTTGTCTACAAACAAGAGTATGGTTATTTCACACTGTGCTTACAAGCAGTCAATACTCTCTCTCTCCCTCTCTCTCTCTCTCTCTCTCTCTCTCCCTCTAAATGTAACTGTAGATGTCTCTCATGATTATAGCAGGAGCATTTTAAGTTTACATACCACTTTCGATCATCGCTTTGAGCCTAATTCCCTATAATTTACAGCCGGAGCCGGTTCGGTTCTGCTGGTTTATTTTCTCTGCCTCTGTATACACGGGCTTGTGTGGCATTAGGGGACAGAGGAGAGAGGGTCAGCCACTGTCAACAACTCATGGACCGTGAGAAGGACAGCGTGCTATTTGTGACTTTGGTGCTCAGCTCCAGCTGTGAGATCTCACGGATTCCTTTAGACCATTTTCACACTTGTAAAAACAAGTAGGGCTGTTATGAATGCTCAATTACACTCAGTATAACTTCTCAATGAAATGGCAGTAATTATTTTGGCACGCTTTGTGATGAAAATGCATACTTTTTAACTCATACAGCCAGAAACAGAAGGCCAGATGTACTTCAAGCAAAAACGTGACTATAATATGTGAGTAAATTACATAGACAGCAGATTATCACGCCAACTCTGCATGAAGCTATGTTTTTAAATGCAGCAATACCTCATGTTGAAACAGCATGTGCCGTGCATCACCAGAGAGTGCGCGCCATTTGAGATTCAGCCCTGTTTACGCATTATTTGGCCGTGTAGTCGCATATATTTTTAATGAATTGTTTTTCAATGCAATATTTTGGAATCTTTAAATGGATAATGGTTTACTATCATTCAGATACGTCTACTTTTTGTTGCTTAACCTCTTATTAACCTCTTTATTACTTTATTATTGATTACTAATATAATGATATCATATAACATCAGACTAGTTTAGCACTTGAAGGAGCAAGCTATTTCTACCACTTGGAACAAGGGAAAAAAATGAATGATAATATGCACAGGTCTTTTTCCCAGCATTGTTCTTATAATATTATCTATTGCTTTATCATTCTAGCCTGAAGCTTGTGGGGGAGTAGAGTAAAGCCTGGCTTCATCTTTAATTGGGAATGTGAATTCTAATCCAATGAAGCATTTGAGTTGGTGTCCCCAGAAAGCTGTCTGTTTGTATTTTGTTGCAGTCTTATGAAACGTTTGCCCCTGGTGGCAACACATCATGTTTTTATTTGCTTTCTGTGTTTCCTTTTGTCTTAGACAAAACACAGCTCGTAGCTGCTAGGTTTTTTATCTTATCTATGGCCTTGACTGATTGTCATGGCCTCCAGATAAACATATCCTTGGACATATTAGCTGAAGTACTCCCACTCTGTGATATAAAAGTTATTGTCATAGAATACATTTGACCTGTGATTGTCAGCTGTGGTGCAAATAAACATACACGTCTTTACTTATGGAACTGTTAAATCCAGTTTTACGTGCAAAAGCCTGCATTTAAGCAGCAGCTCCTCAGTATCTAATGAGCCTGCCACTGGTTATTTTCTTGCATACTCAAGTAATCACAGATTCCACTGTCTCTTCTGCAAAGCCAGGATAAACTGGAACAATCTGGGCTCGCCGTCCTTTATTTCCACAGCAGCGTCCATAACTGGATTTGTCGAGAAGCAGTGTGTGATTTAACTACGTGTTTCTGTTCATCATAGCCAGGTAATGGTAGCGAGTGTATTTTTGTCTCTTTGCAGCACCCTTTCCAGCTGTGTGCACGCGGTGGTGGCCCTGCTGTATCCCTTCTCCTGGCAGCATACCTTCATCCCTGTGTTGCCCACCTCCATGGTGGACATCGTCTGCTGCCCCACGCCTTTCCTAGTGGGCATTCTCTCCAGCTCGCTGCCCAAACTCAAGGAACTGCCTGTGGAGGAGGTAATACTCATCTGAGAGAAAGAGAGAGAAACTTCTGATTGCACCCAAAACCACATACAACCGTATTAAACAGTGTCCGAATAGTACACCAACAATAGTAGTGCTTTGAGCAACATAGTGTGTGTAGTAACTGGCTTTGGACAGCCCAGTGGGCCTGTGGACCTTCAAGAAGCCTGTTGTTAACTCATGGATGTAATGTAAGGTAAATGTCTCCGAAGGCATATAAGCATGACCTTACAAAGGAAAAACAGTGAACTGTAGTGCTTCACAAGCAGGCTTGTTTCACTTGTGTTATCAGTACCATAATGCAGATTTCGCCAAAGTTTAGCACCAAGGGCTTAACCATTTAAAGAGGTTTCCTTTTTCTCTTATTACACCATACCGCCCATGACAAAGTCTACAGTGATTAGGGGATAGTGGAGATGAATTCTTACAATAAAAAAAGAAAAACATTTCAGCTACTCTACCACTGTGAGCCCCTCTTTTCAAGTAGGATTTTACAAATTTCGCAGAAAACGAACTGGTATCTTTCATGTTTTCTTCAGTAAACAGGTTTTGAGCAGTAGGATGTAAGCATTACTGTTACTGAGTGCTCATTGATTGGTGAGCTAAGAGAATGAGGCTCTGTTAGTCCTATTTCCAGCTGAAAAGGGCTAAAAAATATGACACCGTTTTAGTTGACTTTAATTTTATGCTGTGATGAGAAAATGCAAATGATTAAGCATTTATAAATCATGATTTGAAACAAAGCTTCAAAGGAACCTGTTCATTTTGGATTCACTTGGAAAAGCTGTCTAGTGTTCGACAGAACTGGAAGATATTATTAAACATCCTCACTAGAAACCCCCAGTTTTTTACAGGTTTTCCCCAGGTGTATATCTAACCTTACGCATACCAGCATACCAGCATACCAGCTATTTATTTTGTCTATGGCCGTAATTCCCAATTATATTCAAAATCATGCAATTAACCTAATGTTCTGATGATTAACCAAGTAACTATGAACTTTTAATAAAAACTGTCAAAACAATCCTGACAGAAAAACATGCATGGCTTTTAAACGTTTCCAAGATAATTTATTAGGAGTAAGAAATCAGGAAGCCCAATTTGTTGGGAAGTTGAATTTTAATCAATATTTAAAACATAGTTATTGTGATAGCCAGAAGGTTTCTCTGTTCAGTCTTGGACGATGTTGTGCCCATACCAGTCCAGGCCAGGCCTGTGGTTTATCTGATGAGCTTTAGAGAGAGAACAGTGATTCATCACCACTGGGACTGAGCGAGCTGAGCTGAGAGTAGTTACACCCATTCAGCAGGCTGTTTATCTGCCCCCAGCAGATAGACAGTCGTTTTCTTCTGTAATTCTGCTCAACTATTGCTCATCCAATCCTTGCCTACATTTGCACACACAGCAGACACGTCAACACAAAAAAAACTATGATTTGGAAGTTCACACAAACACACCCAGACTTAAGCCCATTCATGTCCTCACAGGCATGTTCCAACATATTCTTCCATTTTAAACAGAAAAAATGATTTCAGGCAGTTTTCCTTCTCATGTCCTGTTCCATTCCTGTTTAATGTGAGGTTTTTCTTAATCGCTACCTTATTTTGATCACCCAAACTGTCCCTGCTTGTTTAACATCCCTTGTTGCAGTCGTCTCTTCAATCGTCCCGTTGCTCAAATAAACTGCCTGGCCATTGACCTGCCGCGTTGAGCTCATACACCAAGAAATGAAGGGGAGTCAGTCCAGGTTCATCTTTCCCAGCTTCCAGGAAGCGAGGGAGAAAGCATCACACATGGAACGCTTTGCCCAGAACAAGGGCCAATTCCTGTGTATGAGTCTTTAAATTGGCGTCAGTTCCTTAAGCTCCAGCTTTGTTTTTCTGGCAGCCTGTCTTCCCCCCTCCTCAACAGCTGCCTGAGGGGCAGTGCCAGGCCGGCCACAGACTTCAGCGCTGCTCCTTTCACACTCAGTGCAGAGTTTTGTAAGAGGAGGTGTTAACCCTGTTACTGCTTCTTGGCCATGAATGCTCTTGTGAAGTCTGTTAGGGCTGACCTTGTGTGGCGAACATGTATGTACAAGCGGCACGTTAAAACGCTCGTCATTTTTAACTCTTCAGCTTTAATTGGTTGTCAGGCACCATCTGTTGTGGATCAGCATCTGGAGATGTTGCGACTTCCCACGACAAATGAATGCCATGTGATTAAAACAGAATGATAGTCTTATGCGACTGTTCTTCTCTCGTTTCAGGCCCTGATGGTTGATCTAGGAACGGATAAGTTCATAAGACAGGTATGTGCAGCAAGATAACTTATTCAAAAATATCACTTCAGCATCTGTGCATAGAGATCAGCCTACAAAATGTCTGCCGTGACTGATGGCCAACTATAAAGCTAATGAGAATCAGTTTATTTGTTGAATGCTGGCCAGCTTATATGAACTTTCATGGTTAACACTCCTTTAAGACCCGGTGAAATGCAAACAAGTGGATCCTGTCAGATTTATTGTTAGGAAGATTTTATGCAGACAAATGTTGCTTATAAATGTCATTGCTGTAACTGTGTAACTGTGCAGCTGGACGACGAAGCCTCCCTCTTACCACGCAAGCTACAAGCTGCTCTGGAGCTGGCCCTGGAGCAGAGGAACGACATCATCAATCAAGATTCTGACAGCGAGTCAGATGATGGTAAAGAGATTGACACTGTGCATCAAACCAGTAGCATCTGGTTGGCTTGAGACTGAGAGTGTTCTGTGTGGGCAGCTGAGCTGCTAGCTGACAGTGACAGGTTATTGCTGCTACTTCATTGTACCATCTTGAAGATTTTGGGTTTTTATGAGCATCCTGTTTTTAAATATGAGTGATAATATCATCTAATGTAAAGATTAAAAAAAAGGATATTACTGGCCATCCTTAATTTCCTGTTAGTCATTTGATTAATGATCATTGGTGGTGGCCGCTTTCTCTAATTTCCTCAGAGTGCAACTCCTTGAACAGCGTGGTATCGGAGGCCTTCATCCGCTTCTTCTTGGAGACCATCGGCCACTACTCTCTTTTCCTGACCCAGGGCGAGAGAGGGGATCGAGTTTTTCAGCGCGAAGCCTTTCGCAAGTCTGTTGCCTCCAAAAGCATACGCCGCTTCCTGGGTGTCTTTATGGAGTCACAGATGTTTGCCGGGTTCATCCAGGACCGAGAGCTGAGGAAGTGCAGGGCCAAAGGTAAAGGGAATTATAGGTCGGGTTGCTAAAATAGGTCAGTGACCACCAAAAAAATCACATCCTGTTGGCTGGAGGCTTCATGAAACCCACACTGGTCGCAGTTGAAAAACAGTAGAGGGGCATGTTTAAATCCAGCTCTATGCTGCCATCTGTTGGTGAATAGTGCCATTTGAGATGATGAAAAATGGCTAAAATCACTCAGTGCCTGGTTCTGAAAATGTTTAAAATATGTTTGTATTCTTGCAGGGCTGTTTGAGCAGAGAGTTGAGCAGTATCTGGAGGAGTTGCCAGATACAGAGCAGAGTGGAGTGAACAAGTTTCTGAAAGGACTAGGTGAGTTTAGCAGTTCTCCCCCTATTTGGAACTACTTTATTAGTTTAAAGCAAGACCCAGAGTATTTTACAACCACCACATGGAATATTCATACTCTAGTATACATACTGTGTAGGGGCATTTTATAGGTTTACATTTATTTACTGTGGCCAAACATTTACTGCACCATTTAGCAGCTGTAACAGTATCTGTCAGTGGACACTGATCCAATATTATTTTTGTTTGGTGAACCATGCCTACCACAGCCAGAACACTGACAGTACTAGCATAATAGTGTGTTGTTGTTATGACTGTCAAGTCAAGTTTATTTGTATAGCACTTTTTACAATGATGTTGTCTTAAAACAGCTTTACAGAGTTTTGAAAACAGACAGTTACAACATATATTCCCCAGTGAGCAAGCCAGAGGCAACAGTGGCAAGAAAAACTCACTCAGACTGGAGAAAGAAACCTTGGGAGGAACCAAGACTCACAAGGGGAGACCCATCCTCCTCTGGTCAAACAGTATTTATCAGGCACAGGAGGGTTGCTGGAGTTTGTAACATTCCTCAGTGTTACTCCTGGGTTGAGAATGATCAGCTAACCAAAAAACATACATCCAGCAGTGGTCTTATGGTCAGAAACAGACCACTGAGTATGGATGACCTAATTGTGTGCACAGAAAAAGTGCCTCTGGGAGTTTACTTTCTGAGTTTAATATTGCTCTTATGAGCCCACATATACATGTACATTGTCTTAATGACAGACATATAAAAGACAGACATATTTTGTCAAAGTTCTTGTCTTTTATGTGTACATGTGCAATTTCCTCACCCTTGTCCCACCCACACAGCTTTAACAAAACTACTCCCCTACAGTCACTCCCCACTCACTCATAAGGTGTACCAACAAGGCAGGTGAATATGATTAAGCAGCTAACCCTGCCACAGCTATTTTGGTGTGACTGCTATGTTGAGAATGAGACACCACCCAATAATATCAGATCAGTGGTGGGACTATGGTGGTCCTTTTTCTCTGATGGGGCTGATGAATTGTGTAGAGTGGAGTAGTGTAGAGGTGAGCATATAAGCATAATTGTAAACCCCACAGAGTGCACCTATATAGCGGGTGTACATAATGAAATGGCCTTTGAGTATTCCATGTGGTGTGTTTCTGTTATTGTGTAAAGAGTGGGGTGGAGATTTTATTAAAGAGCCTGCTTTGTAATCCATAACACTGTTTCATTTCTTCCTCCAGGGAAGCTTCTCCATAAAAAGAACTGATGGAACATAGAACCAAAAATCAAGGACATTCCTACATCAACCCTTGGCAAATCACTGCGTTTGAAGACCTAACACAACTCGTATATATATCTGATGATGCGTCAATTGGACTGACTTGAGTAGTTAAACCTATTGTACATATTTATAATAGTCACTGTGATCCTCATATGTAGTTCTGTCATTAGGTTACCTGGTACCTTGTGTATGAGTAGAAAAATGCTAGAATGGTACTATGTGAATGGATTGTATTGGTACAGGAACAGCAGTGCAGCCAGCAGCTTTATTGAATGTGGTTGGACAAATAAATGGCAACTAATGTGAGGTGGATGTACAGTTAATGTGTAGTATTTAACGCTAGATGTTGCTCAGTGCATTGCATTTTGTACATGTATTAACACTTGAAGAATATAATTACCATACTTGCAATGCTTTGTAAAAAATCAATAAAGCTTTTCAGATTATTATTGTAGTCTGTGACTTACTATGTTATATTTTTGGCGTTTCCTCTCATTAAAAATCTCCTAATGGCAAAGAACTGATGCAGCTTGTCTTTGCCCAGCACGTTTGTAAGAAAGAACAAGGCAGAGGGACGTTAGGAGCCAAAGCAGAGACGTGTGAGAAAGTAAATGGGTTAAAAACAGAATTCAGACTGCCTACTTCTTCAAAGAATCAGAAACTAAGCACAGATGGTGCAACTCTCTGTGTCAAAACGTGTGGCAGTGTAAATGTGCTTTTCAAAACTATCAAAATCAAATAGTGGGACTGAAGCCCATGTGGACAGCTCTACGGGAAATGGCGCTCATCCCACTAACTACTTGACAAGAAGCTTGTTTGGGCTTCAGTCATTCAGTTGAGAGTAACTGTATGAACTGGGGTAAGTTCACGTGAAGTAGGACACTTTCTGGCAAACATCAGAAAAGTCCAATAAAACCACTTACCTGCAAGTGACTGTTTATTTAAATGATCTAAATTTCTGTGCTGATATGTCCATCCTCTCACCTCATCTCTTATGGGTGGCTGTCAGCTTGAGTGGGGCAGTTATAGACAAGAACACGCTGCTTCCACGTTATTAGTAGGACCAGTGGTGTAACTAGTCCTACTAGTAAAAGAACGAGTGTGCCCACACTTAGTCTTACAAGTTGGTTGCATTGTGTGCTTCTCATGATCCAAGTAAGCTCAAACAAACTCTGT
The DNA here is from genome assembly GCA_021613375.1 of Megaleporinus macrocephalus. NCBI lineage: Eukaryota > Metazoa > Chordata > Actinopteri > Characiformes > Anostomidae > Megaleporinus > Megaleporinus macrocephalus. The sequence goes on along the minus strand of CM038721.1, from coordinate 18,880,116 downwards.
GATGTTCAGGATTGGACAGTTCTGGTCATGGTCTTTATTCCCTTTGAACCCCAAATTTGGAAACTTTTTTTTCCTATTAACTTTACTCAAATTTCCCCTGCCTTATGTAAGTGTCTCATATCTAATCTTGACAAAAAAAAATTCTTATAGCAACAGTATATAATATATGTTATATAGTAGTAAATAGTAGCATTGCTGCATATAGAGAAAAACATGCTAAAGTATGTTGTGTGTGTTTTCTGCTGCGAGAATCCCTGTAAAGCCTGAAATCATACTTTACATAATACCACTGGATGTTTTATAGAACACACACCATACAAACATACTGTCTTACATACTATCATACAAATATCTTTAATATTTTGCTCAGTGTTTCCTAGAACTTTAAAACCACTCACTCACATTGTGTTCCAACAAGGTAGGTGAGTATGACAAGTATCGGGACAAATCTTTTAATCATTGAATTAAGTTGTTTCATTCAGTCCCATTGTTGTTCTAGAGAGCTTACTGAATTTAAGTGTGCTACTGTAATAGGTCCGTTCGTAAAATTTCCTCGCTTCTAGATGTTCCACACTGAACTGAGTGATAATATGTGTAAGCGATATTAAGTGGAAGCATTTAGGAACCCCAGCAACAGAAGTCACAAAAAGCGGAAGTCACATAGTATGTAAAAGATGGCAACGCTCTGCAACTGCAGAGTTTCAAATCTCTGTTCAATTCTCTGGCACTAACATCAGAACAAAAGCTGTGTACCGGGGGCTTTATGGCATGATTTTCCATGGCCGAGCAGCTGCATGCAATCCCTACATCATTAAGCACAATTGCAAGTGTCAACTGAAGTGGGGTAAAGCACCATCACTGGACTCTGGAGCAGTGGCTGATCATGCTGATCAGTCTGATGGATGAGTCTGGGTTTAGTGAATGCCTGGAGAGCGTTACCTGCCTGACTGCATTGTGCTAACTGTAAAGTTTGGTGGAGGTGGGATAATGCTATTGGTGTTTTTTAGGATAATGCTATGGATGTTTTTTTAGGCTTTTTCTAGTTTTGACTGAATTCTTTTCAAATACTCAGATTCACCCACTTGTGGTGGTCTGAAGCACAACCAATGGTACTAAATATTCTTATGCAAGTTGCATGCAACTGCATGTTTCCACCAGAGACATCTCCAAATACCCAAATCCTACATACTGTTGCTTTAATGACCGTCGGTAAACTAAAAAACACACTTCTCATATCAGCCAGGTTTAAATAGGTCGTTATGAGCAGAAAGGAGTTTATAGTTGGGGGCTTTTTTAGGGATGACTGCGTAGTCCATGTGGAATGCATGCTGCGAATTTGCCTTTGCCAAATGTCAAATTTTTGTAAATGAGGAGAAAGATTGAGTGCCACAAAGGGGGTGTTTGAGATGAGGGGATGATGGTGAATTAGTAGTTGCACTTCTCATTAAAGAAATAAATAATAAATAAACTCACTCCAGGTCAGCACCAAACAGATAACTGTTGTCCACCACAGACTGCATTAGTAAGCTAGTACACACGTGTCCTGAAGCACAACCAATGTTGCTTCATTTTCTTCTGAAAGTTGCATGCAATTGCATATTTCCACCAGAGAGGTCTCCAAATCCCCAAATCCTACATACTGTTGCTTTAATGACCCTTTTGACTTAACATTAAATAAAGAAGGGTGGTCTCTGATATTTGCACAGCACTGCGTACCATTACACAACATATGACTTATGGGTGTCAACTTGTGTAGGTAGAGTCATTACGGAGCCACCTGCACTGGCACTAGTCAGCGACTGTGTAGGACATTACCAAAAGGTGATTCGAGATGATGTGCATGTTGGTAATATTTAGATTTTTCTCCTCAAGAACAGACAATTTAGAAAATATTATATTTTAGCAGTCATACTTTGTTCATTTGGTTTTATAAATGCAACCACACCCACAGCCATGATGTCACACGAATAAAAAAAACGTGATCTTATTCAATACAGCAAATACACTCAAATAAGATGTGCTGCAACTGGCGCGAGCGCAGGTGTCCCACTTTCTCTAATTACGCCAGGAAATTTTGGAAAGCGGGGAGAGCATCACCTGCCTCCTGGAATCTGGCGGCTGGAAGAGCAAAGCTTGTGAGAATCTCGCGATTTTAGACGATACTTTCTCTCGCGGCATATAAAGAAAACGAGTGCGACAGAGGCGACATCTGCTGGACCGGACCGGACTGGACTGGGCAGGCGGACAGGTCAAGGTAAAGAACTTCAGTCGTCAGGACGCGTTATCGCTGACCGTTCGGTGCCCAGTAGCACGACTGGCGGAAAACCAGGCTGTAACTTTAATAGTGGCGGTGCTGATGTTAATTCCAGCTGTGGGGGATTTTTGGTGAGCACTAGTTTAGCGGAAAGTTATCGCTGCGTTCGTATCGTACTTCGGTTTGCACAGTTTGGGCGAACAAAAATAAAACAAGTCCGAGTGTTGTCAGTGGCGGAAAATGGTTAAGGACGTTGCCGTGGAGGAGGCAGTTTAGCCACAGAGGCATGACTCGAGTCTGCAGCGTTTCTAGCCGCCTGAGAGGGAAGGATTGCTGGGATCCACACGCATCTTCTTCCACCGGAACAAGGTGCGGTTCCTAAGTCGGAGCCGTGAGTTGCGTTAACCTGCATCACAGCAGCGGCATATTGGGCTGCGTCATTAACCACTAATGTTTTCGGCTCCAACCAGTTTGCGCAGGATTGTGAAAACGGGGTCCCGCCGCTGAGCTGAGGTGAGCTGGATCATTCTGGCAGGTTGAGCGCTGTCATGTGTGGATTCGCATCATTTTTGTGAACTGAAAAAAACGCACTTCTCGCGGCAGCCAGGTTTAAATAGGCCGTAATGAGCAGAGAGGAGTTTATAGTTGGGGGCTTTTTTAGGGAGGCTGCGTAGTCCGTGTGGAATGCATGCTGCGATTTTGCCTTCGCCAAATGTCGATTTTTGGAAATGAGGAGAAAGGGGGTGTTTTGAGATGATGGAGTGATGGCGTGGGCATGTTTAATATGGACAGAATTAGTAGTTGCACTTCTCATTGAATAAATCAATTGGTAAATAAATAAAAACTCACTCCAGATCAGCACCAAACAGGTAACCGAGAGGGCCATTTGTCCACCACAGACTGCATTAGTAAGTACATATGTGTCTCTCTATCGAATTAAACCTTACAATGTTCGTTAACGTGCAGTTGGGTTTAAAGGAAATTCCTATCATTAAAATGAATAATTAAATTGATAAGATGTGAGCAGAAACCACTCTGAGTGGTTTAATATGATATGCAGTTTATCCAGTGGCGGTGATGGTAACCAGACGTCCAACATGTTAAATCCCCCCTTTTTATTTTTAATATCTACATAATGAAATAGTTAATATGTAAACCAAGTTTATTTCTGAGGGCTTTGGTGTGAAATGCTGTAGACATACTCAGAATTGAGTCAGAATTGTGGCCATGATAGGATCCACACGTCTCCTCAAAGTGTAAAGCCTTTTAAAAGCTCTCCAACAGAAAGTTACTACCTGAAATAGTTTTCAATACCTGATATCTCAGATATTGTTTTGTAAAAGAGTCGTGACAAAGTATGTTTGTCAATTTATGTTCATCTCTGCATGGTGGGCGCACACATGAAGGATGTAACAGTTCCCAAAGAAAACTCTTTATTTCAGATTTAACACTATTTCACCATTAGCAACATTACATATACACTTTTTTAAATTGTAAATAAAACATTGCAATCTCTGGTTATAGTTCACCAAAGCTGTTAAGAAGTCTTTTCACCAATGGACCAGTCCACACGGAATTTTAAAAAATTAAAATTTGAAAAATCGGTGGAGTTCTCCTTTAAAGCTGCGTCACAGATATCAGCTATTAAACGTTTAAAAAATATGGAGATGTGTGAGTTATTGTTTTAGGATATTTTTGAGATGAAAGCTGGGTTTAGTGATACATGCATGAGGCTGTGAGGCAACCACTATTTTACCTTTTCAACATTACATGTAAGAACTCAGAAGCACGGAATATGCCACAGCTTCATCAGTGTGGTGGCAAAAAGTCACTCAAATGTAATAATCCATCAATTTCTTCAACAGTGAAAGTGCTGATCTGGGACCTGATTTCTGCCTTGGCTATGACAAGCATAGTATTAAAACTGACCCCAGATGAGCCTTCCTCAAGTCTTCATCAGTGATTCTCATTCAACCAGTAAATTAACTAACAAGCTGAACATCAAATGAGTCTTCACATTCTGCATAGATGGCTCTTGTGCCTCATCAGTGTATGCATTTGTTATTTAACTGCCTGTAAACAACATCACTGTTTGGATGTAGAAGACAACATTTCATACCTCGCATAATGAGCCATTTGAGATTGATTGGAGATCTAATTGTGTTAAAGAGGGAGAAGACTATACCGTGCAGGCCAGTGGTAGTCCAGGGCCAGGGTTAAGAACCAGTGGTCCACAGCATTCTTCATTTATGTCTTAGTCACTGTCCATTTTATTAATGTATTCTACCCCTCATATATCAGCCCAGTTTTTTATTAGGTATGATCCACAACATACAGGCTGAAGTGACCTGTACTTTAATAGTTCACAGAAAAAAAAGTGGTTCATGATTGAAAACATGCCAACCCAAACTGATGTTTTTCGATTAGCTTCTTTTAACAAGAACTGCATTGATGTGACACGTTTTTAATCATATAAATTCAAAGCAGTGTTGTTTTTTTCCGGTGCAGCTAATAGTTAAAACGAAAGAACTCTTGCATCTGCAGGTTCTCAGTCCAAAAGCAGCTGCATATTTTGAAAGTTATAAGGGATAGTGTTGTCTTTCCTGTCACCTTTTTTATCCACTATGTGACAGTTATTTTTGGTATAATCCAAGTGTGGGGTGCGCAGCAGCTTGAAGTGTTGCATGAAGGAAAAGCTTGGCTGCTTCTCTCTGAAGAAAGCGTGTGCTCATTTTAGCAGCTGCTTATTTATAGCTTGATAGTAGAACATCACACCTTTTTAATTAGACACAGTTAACCATGAGATCCTTGACTAAGGAAGGGGTCTGTGTCTCTGAAACGAGTCCAACTTTCCAAATGCTGTGTGTGCTAGGGTTTTGGAGCTACACAACATCTGTCTTTTCACACAACAGGAGTACAATAGTGCAGTCATGTTTACTGCCTTTAAGCTCAGAGAGCACAGTTTGCAATGATAGCACTGTTTGGGTAATTCCCAGTTGGGGATTTGAGGAAGAATCCCTGTTTTCACTGAAGGAGCAAACCCCTGGAGGCGTGACTATAGCCTCACTTGTAAATGAAGCATAAGTAATACAGTGTCCAGCTGTCTCCACCTATTTGTCTTCAGTGTCACATCAGATTTGTAGAATAACCTGGCTGATCTAGGTGAAATCACCAGACTGGCCATCTCAGAAATGCTAAACATCTTTATGAAATAATGTCTTATGTCCAGCAGATCAGTTAGTTTCCTTCATCTGAAGTTTCTGAGGGAATAGATGCTTTTAAACTCTTCATTGCTGCCTTAAAGGGGTTTTATCTTGCCATTAGTGTGTTATGTAGCTTTTAGTGAATGTATAAAGCTCTTTTGTCTTTTACAAGGTGACATCATCTCATAACACAATCCTTATTGCCAACCTACCGGCAAGCATATCTGTTTTATTGCTTGCAAAAAACTTTTAGTGTTCCAGTATTTTTGTAGCCAGTTTGGAACTGCATGTCTCGGCGCTAAAGTGTATGAAGTATTTTAACGTTTTGAATTGTATTACTTCTATAGCAGGACCATTTTGCTAATTAGGTATTAGTCATAAAATAATAAAGGCTTTCTAAACTGTTTAAAATTAAAACCATCACATTTCAAATGCATATATTTCTCAAGCCTGACTAAATGCACCATGAAAGAATTAACAACATAGAAAAGACCACTTGCCAATTAAAACTTGTGCCAAATATGAAAGTGGTGTCTTGAGTTTAACCATATTTTTTGTCAAACACCTTATTATAGGCAGAAATGTAAAATAAAGATAAACTATATAAATATATAGTTTATAATAAATATATATTAGATATATAACAAGTACATAAAACTTCGTAACTGTTCGTAAAAACTACGTAATAGTTCGTAAAAACTATGTAACAGTTCTGTCCACTCCTATTTTATAAATATATTCAACAAATCTGAGATTATTAGTTGGATATTTGTTATGAAATACATACATCGTAACAATGGGCCAGAAATGTTTGTTCCCTCTTCTGGGGATCCTGTGGGCAGGTAATTTCTGTGTTGTGCCTGCATCTGATTCAGCTCATCTAATTAGCAGTTCTGCATTGCTGAGTCAGGTGGGTTGAGCCACAGAAAAAAAATAGCAGCAATAGTAGTTCCTGGGACTGGGATTGGGATCCAGTGTCTTGAAGTACGATGGAGATGTTACGAAATGAGCAGGTTGAAATATGAGATTACCATCTGCTGTGGATAAATCTGACATTCCCTCATCGTGATCTCATAACCGCAATGTTAATGGATGTTAGCGAGGTGCGCTTCCAGGGGAGAGCCTCTCCTCTTGAGTTTCTATTAATGTGCCCTCTCTGGAGATAGCTGTGCTCACTCAGGCAGCAACATACCCCACACTGAATTCACTTAGTAGGGAAGAGGAGCCATAGCTGGCAGAGGGAGAGCCAAGGAGACAGAGAGAGAGGGAGAAGGAGAGAGAGAGAGAGAGAGAGAGAGCTCTTTGGTTTTAAAAGCTAAATGGAAGAGCATGAAAGGCAAGACAGCAGTTTTGAAATGCTGGCGCGTCTGCCTGCCTGCCTGCCTGCCTCGCCAGCTTGAGTCGGAGTGCCTGGCTAGGCTAATTGTGTTTTAAAGTGGGTCTGCGAGTACACAATGGGGAATCGGCTGGTTTTAAGCTCCCCTGTGCAGCTCCGGAGGAAGAGAGAGTTGTCAGATTTGTAGGTCAGGCTGCAGGGGTTGTTGTCAGGCAGACTCACAGCGGTAGAGGTGGTTTCGTACTGGGTTTTTTTTTTTTTTTTTGCTTGGTGCTGATGTGTGATATTTTTGTTTGGCTTGTTTACTTTGCTTGACTAAGCCACACCGCTGCTGCACCACTCAACCCCCCCCCCACCCCCCGCCCTCTACCACCCCCCGTCCTCCCCCTTCACACTTCTTTTCCCTTGTCTATCCACCTAAAACTAGTGCTGCATCTAACAAGGCTGATCACACGATTGTACCTTCTGCCGTTTGCTCTCACTCTACCCTTGAATGACAACGCCGCCATTTAAAGTTACATTTTAGCAACAGGCTTTTTGTACGGTGCATAGAGCTGTCACAGTCACTCAGTCAAACTCAATTACTCAATTAAAAAGTCACTCGTTACTGATTCATCACTGACTGCAGTTCTGTGTAAAAGTCAGACGTTTAATTTCCAGTGAAAACAGCAATCAAAGGGGACCAACTTTTTTGGGGTCTACTAGAACAAATTTACATGCTTTAGTTAATTTTTATGCTGTATATTTTTATTCCTCTCTCTGTTAGAGCTCTTGTGTGTTTAAGCCTCCCATGCCATGAGCCCATCGCATTCTGATTGGTCAGCTTACCCAGTCTGTTCTTATTGGTCAACCTCCAGAGCAGCATCCTGTTACAAGTTACGCTCTCACACCACTGTGAGTGTTCTTACAACGGTGCCTGTATTAGAGCTAGAGGTCCATCCTGAATGTCAGGTGGAACCGGTTGGTAGCTCCACTGAACCAGGACATTTCAGAGTGGTCAGTTTTTACTTTTTAGCTCTCTGTGCTTTGTGTGAGGACTTGCCAAGCTTGCTGGTAGGCAGGGAGTAAGGATTGTATTTGGGATGATGTCATCTTGTAACAGAGAAAAGAGCTAAAATTCCAATGAGGCGTTTCAGGCAGCTGAGAAAAGTGGTTCCTCTGGCATGTACTTTGGACTGTATAACTTGGCAGGACGCTACATAACAGAGAAATAAGCATAGGTCAAATTTAAGTGCAAGTAATTTCTTTATTCAGGAAACATTATTGTTGAGATTCCATAAAATAATTCATTTGAATAAGCAAAGGAAAGTAAAATAAATAGAAAAAAACATTTTTGAAAAATCTTCACTGTTAACAACTGCGCAAGACCTGGTAGGCCAAATAAATAAATTACATAAAAATAAACTGTATACTGTAATTTATGGACAATTGAAATTTCCTGACTTTTTGGAAATATAAGACTTTAATGTGGTGTATAAACATCTAAAGCTGAATACATCGATATACATTAAAACATCTGCCAACTGCCAAAAAATAGCCTTGTTTCACATAAACACCTATTCAGCCCACAGCAGTTAAGTCATAAGAGGTTTCAGTCTCATTTTGAAACATAATTCTGAAAGGCAAGTAAACTAAAGCAGCCTGTTTCAGGGCTAAAGAAAGATTAGGAAATGCTCATATAAAATCAATTATAAATAAATTATTAAAAAAAAAGAAAATCGAGTTGCACTCTCGCTTCAGATGTGAAAACATCAACAGGTGTTTCTGTCCATGTTTCCCCTGTAAAGCTTAGTGCTTTGGGTTAAAATGATGTGAAGCTGTCAGGAAATTTCACTAGGAAAAAATAAAGAAATGATTTTTCAGTGCATGGAAAAATTGTCTGCAGAGTACTTATTCATAAAATTATCATTAGCATCATCAAATAATCAAATACAAATTTTTCAGCAATGCATAACAATGCAAAACAGACATTGTATTAATTTTGCCATCTAATGCAACTGTGCTGTCAACATCTCACTCCTCCTACCTTCCAGCTCCAGTGTCATTAGAAAGTTAAGCTACAACTTGATAATAGTCGTAATTTGCCTTCATTAAGATTTAGTTCGAAATGTCGTACGAATACCAAAACTTGGAGCCGGTATCAAATCGAATCAAATCATGGGCAGAGTGTCTCGTTACAGCCTTAATAATAATTTTGAGTTCTCTTGCTGGCTTCCTACAGTGAATGACAGATGCACCTGTTTATATGCATTTTTTATATGCGAGGGCTTTTTGTCCATCTTTTTTTTTTCAGTCACATGTCTTGGAGATTTTGATTAATTCCTAAAATATTTGGTAGACGATTGATTGTTTACTGACAGCTTCAGGAAGTAAAGAATAGAAGCCATATCGCCTCCAGTACATAACAGCAACATGTTGAAATGACTGTATGCAACATTATTGAGCTGTATAGAGTGCTGTTGTTTTTAGGCTTTTAACCTTTAACAGCCCCATGCTGGGTCCAGGTTTCAGTTCCTCAGCCAATTGATCACATACGTTTCACATATAGTTTAATTATATAGTTTAATTGAGTAGCTATAGAGTAATCAGCTTTAGTTTTAACAAGTGAATAATAAATAAGTGGCTTGAGAAGCTTATTAAACAACATATTGACCGTTTTCTATAATCAGTTTTGTTTATGACTAATTGTGGCAGCCCTACTAATAACACTTGGAGTGAAGCAGTTTTTTGGGGAGCTCTCTCCACTGCTTCCTTGCCTCCAGAGCCAAAGTGTGATAAAATCTTAATTGATTTCACGCTTTGGAGAGCATTCTGCGAGCTGATCGTGACTTCCATCTGGTCCTGCAGCCCGGGCTGACCCCGTTTCGCTGTGTTACGTGGCTCCGGAGGGACCTGTCCCCCCTACCTCTCGCCCATCCAGGGATGCGAGGAGTGAAGGAGGGCGAGGGCAGGATTTGCCGCCCCCTGTGCCCACACACACACATACATGCACACACACACACACACACACACACACACACACACACACACACTGTACTGCTATCCCCTCATGCACACCACGTACTGTGCTTCCTCTTAAACCGTTGTAGGTCACTCGGCACTTCCATTTTGGGAAAAGGAGGGCTTGCGGGGATGTTTCGCCCTAGAAAAGAAATAATTATCACCTCTCCCCAATTCCCAATTATTATGAACAGGGCTTAGTTAAGAAGAAGGATCATGATGGTGGCTGTTGGCGTGAGGCGCGTGGGCTGGAGGCCGCTGTAGGGAGGCGGCAAGGAGTCCAGCACGGCTTTCTCTGCCCGAGGACACACGCGGAGAGAGAGAGAGAGAGAGAGAGAGAGAGAGAGAGAGAGAGCCACACAGGAGGTTGCTCCACTGGGGGTTGAAGTGTGAAGTGTGTGCAGCGTGCACTACTTCCTGCCGCAGGTAGGAGCTGTCACAGTGCTCTGGAGCGCAGCGAGAGCTGGAAGCTCCGGAGCGTCTTGCACTCGCCGAGGAGCCACGCATAACGCCTCTGCCATGGAGAAGGTGAGACCTGACACGCTCGTTCTCCTCTGCTGAGGTGGTAGCGGAATGCCATGTTGCTTTGCATGTGTTTGGATATGCAAGCTGTGTCATTGTTTGGAGTGATGCATGGCTTTGTTTTTGTGTTGCACTTCTCAGTGCATTAATAATATAGGAGATGCCATAACTCTTATTTTAAAATCTTTAACTTATTATCATGTTTTTAAGCTTCACGCTAATTATCCTGTAACTACTGTGAATGATTTTGTAATGCATGCAGTTATGAGAGTGAGGAACAGTCTAGATCTGCCTTACTTTCTGAATAACCTGCTGTAATTCTGAATGATTGTATGCTGAAATATCACATATTGAATAGTTTTAGCTTTCTTTTAATGTGGTGGGTGGCCTTTCTGGCACACCCACTCTCTTCCCCTACATCCCCCACCTGACATGATCTCGGTAGGCTCTCCTGTCAGTCAAGGGCTACCGACAGGTGAATCGACAAATCCAATTCTCTCGGAATACTGAAACACGACAAATCTGTTTCACACTTATTAACCTGACAAGCCGTTAAACGAACTTAAGTCAAAGACCCTGAAACTCTCTACAGGGGTGCGCTGAATATGTAAAACTTGCTTCAGAGAATAACAGAGCAGATCAGTTGGCGTATAACCCCTTAAACTCCAATGCATCTCTGTGTAAGTCTACATTTAATTTCCTTACACTTCTAACTACATGTATAACGTATATGTTAGTAGAGATAACACAATGCTACTTTTTTCTGATGCTAAAACTGAAAGTGAGGCCAGTTCAACATTTTATTTTTATATAAAAAATACTAAGCTTTGTAATGAGTTTATAAACTGCTTTTAGTTCCAAATTAAGGAATTATAATTCTTAAATAATGTTAAGTTAGCTACTCATTCTTGTGTTAATTTTTGATACATGCTCAATAATATCGGAATTGCATTGGCATTGGAGAGATGATTACATATGACCAATACGTTATATTCAATAACACACTGATTTTACCAGAGATGTACAGCATTTTGCACTAAAACACCTGCACTGTATTCATTTCGTAACCCCCCACAAGCAACTGGTACAAGTGCATTTCTCTGTAAAGTGAATGCATGTAGATTCAACCCCAGTTTCTTTATCTCATTTAGAATATCAGCAGCGCGATCAGTAGATATGTACATAAAAAATGAGGTTATTGGCATCGTCCCAGTGCGTCTGTAGATTATCACATATCCTACTTTACTTTGTGTTGTGCTACGAGCAATTGTGTGATATTTTAAGCTTGTTTCATTACAGAATTCTATCCAGATTGTTCCTTTTCCTCTGATATGCAAATCTCTATTCTGTTGACTCCAGCCTGATACTATTATTGTACTATACCAGAATTGAATTAAGAGTTACTAAATAATAAGCATTAGGTTTAATACTTGAATAATAGGATGTGTGTTAAGGGGTTTGTGTCTTTCTAGTGTTGCTCAGAGTGTCCAGAGCCCAGAGTGGCCCAGAGTTTATGCACCTTCTGCAACAAGTGGCTGTGTTTCCAGTGCACTGACCTGCACCAGCACGACAGAGCTTCAGCTCAGACTGCAGAGCCTCGCCTCCACCAGAGAGCCAGCAGCCCACCGGTGCCGTCTGAAACAGGCAAGATGCTCTTTCACTTTTCCCCCATAATCCCTTTCCATTCTGGCTTCTTCCGGCTTTGGTCCTTGGAAACTCTAAGCTTCCGTAGGCCCTATCTGCCCTGCACCATATTCCCCTGTTTCTCTTTTTCTCTTTATTCCCTCTCTGTGGGGCTCAGAGCGATGAATAATGCATTTCATAATAAGTGTGAATAATTATCCTCCGTGATGCATTGTAGTGTTTTATTTTTTATGTGACCCAGTTTTCTGAAAGCGATACTTGCTCAGCAGACGCAGCGCGACGTGTCCAGCCAGTCCGAGCCTGCTTATGCCCCATTGATCGTCTGCGCGGGCTGATACGAGCCCAAATCCAGAGCACAGAGTGCAGCTCGCTGTTGTGTTAAGGTTATCTTGTTTTGGTGTTAACAACTTTGTCCCTTTAAGGTAGAAGAGAGAGAGAGAAAGAGACACAGAGAGAGAATTTAGGTGGCAAATATGTGAGATAAAGACAGATGGATAGATAGATAAAGAGAGAGAGAGAGAGAGAGAGATGTATTTTGTACATGTTTTTTGGTTGCTTGTGTGTGAGAGAAAGACTCATAAGAGGAGAGGGAGAGAGAGGGAGATACAGAGCATTTATGTGGTGAATGATAAATAGAGGGAGAACCAGAATCTGTGTACTTGGTGTGTGTGTGTGTGTGTGTGTGTGTGTGTGTGTGGGAAAGAAAGCAAAATAGAGAGAGTGTGTTTATGTGTGTGAGAGAGCTAGAATAGCAGCAGATGCGAGTGAGAAAGTACAAGCCTATATGCAGGATGTGGTCAGTCACCAGAGTTGCTCTGAGGCTGTGGCTGCTCCTCGCTGCTGGAGCGTGTGGTCTCTTTCTCTCTTTTTGACACTTCACTACGTGTGAACATGCCTCCATCTACTTCAGACTGCGAGCAATGTGTCGTCTGAGCTGGCCTGCTGACCATTGAGACTGGCACACTGTAAATCAAATATGGCAGGCACTGTCAGTGTGAACCTTTAATTTCTTCACTTCTATCAGAGCTCCATTGTGTCTGGCTGCCTCCAGCAACAGCGTAGTGCTGGTGACTCAGTTAAACTGGATTATTGGATGTAAAAATTAGTCAGTTAATCATGGAGTGCATTGTGTTGTGTGTACTGAAAATTCTTCTACTGGTTGCTCTTAGCAAGAAACCGAATTTCATACATGTAGCAATGATGGACACGTCCATATTTATGCCATTATGGGACAGATACATGATTAGAAAAACATAACAAGTACAAATGCTTTCAGACAGGTGAACTGCATCATACAGTTGTATGCAAACTTTGAACCCCCAATCAAATTACATGTTTTATATCAAGTTCTTCTACAGGCGACAGAATATCATTTGCATCGTTGGTGCACAATTTCTATTTAACAACTATATTGTACCACAGCTTTTGCATCTTCTTATGTTTTTTCTCAAGATCTTAAATTCTGCAAACAAACTGGAAGTGAGCTTCAGTCACAAGCACTTGTGAGTTTCAATAAATATTGTGACCAAAGTATCATCTGCATTTATGTTTATCAGTAAATAAGATAGGAAAGTAATTCAGTTTGCACATTCATTGACCACGGTGCTTGCAATAAGTGCAGTAAGGACACAGAAGAGCAGCAGTTGCTCAGATGACTGACAATGTCAATGGAAGACATAACTAGACCATGACAGCAAGAACAGCCTGTTCACAACTACATAGAGAGTAGTATTGTCAGGTTGCAGCGCATAAACCCCCTAATTACAAAGATGAGTGCACATTTGAGAGTTCAATGATGCTAAAACCACAGACACTGGTCTACAGAGAAGTGGTGTACGAAAAAAGTGATATAGAAAGATGAGTCATACTTCCCCTTATTCTCAGCTAGCAGGTATATGTGTGTGTTGTGGACGCCAAGAGAAGAGTACAGGCCTGAATGCTTTACCAGAGGGGGTCCATTGGCTCGTTTATGCATTTTGCTTGTATGGTTTGGATCCACTTAGCAGGAAGAGTCACTTTAAGTGATTCTGCTGCTGTGTTTTTTATCCTATGATGTAATATTTCTGTTCTTATGGGAGTGGTCGCTTCCAGGGGCATCATAATACCCCCATCTACAGGGAAAAAGGGATCACTAAATGAGTATGAAAAGGATGTAAATCATATGCTATAGCCTTCACCAGATCTCAACCCACCTGAAACACCTAATGGAGATTTCAGTTGACATGTCACATTCACGTATATCTGTAGAAGATATGTTAATGTAAGTAAAATTGAATGACATACCCATAACCATATACCACATTCCCAAGCCTGATCGGCACAAAACCTTGACCATTTTAGTGCTTTCCTTGCTTTAATGCTCTCACTTTATCTCAGTAAAGGGCTGTTAATGAGCCAGATAGTTAGAACAGGTGAGGTGAAAACTCTGAAATGTACTGGGCATGTGTGCCTACAGGACCAGGGTTGTGAAACACAGTGGTAGGTAGCGCTGTCCACCGCCAACTGGGGGAATATCTTTTGGAAGAATGCCGTTCCATCGTCCAGTACAGTTCCAGAACCTTGCAGGACAGTAACATATTTCATTATTTTTAAACTGTAAACAGTACAGTAACTGTAACAGTAACTGTGATTTGATGAATTGTTTGATTACTCAATTACTAATCAATAGTAACAACTAGGGGTGGGCGATGTGGCCCTACAATAATATCACGATATTTCATGGTATTTTTGCGATAACGATACTCTTGGCGATATGACAAAACATTGAATTAAAAAAAAATATTTCAATAATACACTACAGCAACAAATTGAAATTTTTATTTTATTATTGCAAAAAAATACAAGAGTTTTCATCAGATTGTAACAGAAGTCAGTAGTCCAGAGTGTCACAGTACTAAATAATGCACTCCAAATATCTCCATATATCCAGGAATGAAGTAAAGTGAATGGTACTGGACAGATAAAATCTGTCTCTAGTAGATATATAATGGGAAATGAGAAAATTGTGAATTTCTCTTTTGCTAAAAAAAAAACATTACCCTGATGTGATAATTAGGGATTGGTGATATGGCACAATATTTCAGGGTATAATATTGTTCACGATATTCAAAAATGTTGGCGATATTATTGTGTACGATACAATATGGCACACCCCTAGTAACAACCTTACAATCGTATCTTTTAAAAAATGGCTGTAAAAACTTTATCAATAAACACCAGACAGACTATTTGTTTTAGTACAGAACTAGATAGTTTAAAATTGGTTAAAATATTTAATGTTTTTAATGTAATCCATCTTACCTTGGCCAGCTACTCCATCCAACTCCCTGAAAATAAACTGGTTTATACAATTCTGTGTATTAAATATGATGTTTATATAGCATGTTTTCTCCTCAGAATGACTTTTAAATGTCCAGTGCTTGGTTCGTCTCCAAAAAAGGGCCGTCCTGCTTGCACACATGAAAGTAATTTGCTCCCCTGTGCTGGCTTGTTACTTTATTTATCCTGCATTGCCGAAGGCTTTGTTTGGTTTCTCAAATGCAAGCCCAGCGTTGCCTCGTTCATATCTGGCAAAGCGTTTTTAATAAGTCATGAGTTGATTGATCAAAGGTATGCTGTGCTCCACTTTCTCCCTCCTGAAAAATCATGTGTGGAGAAGTCCAGAAATATTTACAAGCTTGTAATGATGCTACGTTGCTTCCAACTAAAAAGAAACAAGACCAACAAAAAGGTGGACTAGCTGAAGCCAAGACATATTTTAAACGTGCACTGGTTATACAGAACTACTGCGTGTGTCCTGAATAGCTGTTCCTGTATTTCACTTTGTGTTGTGCTCCCCAGGTTCAGCTTGTTGTGGGCACGCTGTTGTCATGTGTCCACTTCATAAGCAGGAGCCCCTGGAACTCTTCTGTGAGACGTGTGACCTTATGGCCTGTAGCATCTGTCATCTGTCTTCCCACAAGGACCACCGGTGAGCATGGAGGACACATGCATTCAAGCACATGGACACAAAGTCACAAAAACACAGATATGTCAGGTGGCCACTGTCGCATATCGTTACCAGAGCACGTGCTGATACGTAATTTAATTCCTCTGGTAACGCTGGTTAAGCTTTGATGGACATCAGTGGGCTGATGGAATGTTTTAGCTGGTGTACAAAGTAGTGATTACACCTGAGTAGTATAGTGGTTTGTTCATTCTTGTCACAGTGCAGCATTATAGCCATACCGAATGATGTCTATAAGGTACAGTCCTAGTTGTCAGCATGGTATTGCTCTTTTCATCACAAAATAACAGATAAAATCCACAAAAAGTGGTTATACTTATGTTTAATGAGCACACTGATCTAAACAAAAGCTGCCACTATACATTCCTTTTAAACATATACAACACTGAGCTATACATTATGACCTATTATGCCCTGTATGCTAGTGATCTGCTTCAACTTCAAACCACAGTGTCATGGTAACAAGATCTCTAAAGGTTCCCTGTGATATCTGGCACCAAGACAACAGCACCAAATCCTGTAAGTTGTGTGGTGGAGCTGCTGCATAACAGATTTCTTGTTCCAGCACATCAGATTGAGATCAGGGAAATTTGGAGGCCAGGGCAACTAACCATTCTCCAACCATTCCCCAAACAATGTGTTCAGTGTGGCAGAAACCATTATCCTGCTAGAAGGGTCTATCACCATTGGGGAAAATCACTGCCATTAAGGGGCGTACCTGGTGCATCAAGACATTTACCTTATTTTACATTTTGTTTTATTTAAATAAATTATAATAAGTGATTAAAGCTCTGGCCAGTCGGGGCAACAGCACACTATACCTGTGCGAACTAAAGGCACCCATTCTGAATGCTTTTCCTTTTATTGGCTCACTGTTGTTTAATTCAAATTAAGCCAGATGTCTGTAGAACACATTGTTTTTTCTACTGCAAGCAGTCATACAGACAAACTGACCCAGAAAATCTATTGACAAACTTGTGAATATATGGGCTTCGACACAGTTTGGGGAGTTGCCAACAATAGGAGCAACAAAAAACAGGTGTGACAGAAGCAACCATGTCAGGAAAGGCAGAAATAGAATGACCCAAATGTCCTAGGATGTACGGAGTACAGATCCACAGCAAACACACACATTTTAGAGTACAGTAGCCTAAAATACAGCATTGTATTCCTTCACTATGTAAATAGTTTCCATGCACAAAAGCTGTGATTAAATCTTATGGCAGTTTCGGTAATTGGACATAGAATAGTTTGTATATCATCTAAGCTTGTTTCTATGAAAATTTGATAAGTACAGACCATTGTCTTTGTTGTCAGGTTGGTTCACGTCAACAAGGCTTTACAGGATCAGCGATGGCTCCTGGAGAATCTAATGGCTCGGGTAGAGGAGAAAAGATCAGCTGTGGAGAACACAGCCAAACAGATCCAGGGAAGGTAAGAATGTGTACACTCTGTCCCTGCAGTCAGAATCCACTCTTTTATAGTAACCCATGAAAGAGTGATGAACTCCAGCCTCTGCATGATTGCAGCAATCAAGGTGGTGTTTGCTAAGCTGAGCCAGGGCTGGCTGTGGCTATCACTCAACCCAGCCTGAACAGGCAATGTTATGGTTGCATGCAAAGTTTCAGTCAGAGTCCAGTGACACAAGCACTATTGGTCTCTTTTCTTGGAATGATCATAACAGATGTGCACAGCAGCCATATGAGCCCAAGTTTTTCCACATCATACCTTTATGTTTTTTTCATCATCCCATCATCTATCAGTAATCAATGTCTGTTCGTTCCCCTGTCCGATTTCCCAGACTCCACGGCGTAAAGATCACACAGAGGAAGGCCGAGAACCAGATTAAAATGGCCAAGATGATTATGATGAACGAGCTGAACAAACGTGCCAACCTATTAATAGAGCAACTGGAGGTAATTACTTTCTCCCCCTTTCCTTTTCTCTCTGTCTGCGCTATTCTAGACTATTCATCTCCAAAAGTCCAGATGACCATGGGTGCAGATGGAGCATGCAGCACAAAATGTCATTAAATTGGATCACGTAAAAAGACGGATGTAATTGTGTAACGTTATATGAATCCAGATGTAAAGCTTCAGATTTGGCTGTAGCTTATTCTAGAATAAAGACGTGTCACTTATGTCTTTTTTAATAGAGTATCTCCAGTGGCTTTAAGCAGCGTTTGGAGGACCAACTACAGGGGGCCATAGAGCTGTGCAGTCAGCTGGAGCACATACAGAACTTCATCATCTGGGCAGTGGCCCATCACAGGAGGAACCCACTTCTCTTCAGCAAAGAGCTGGTAGGCTTTAAACCTTGAATGTATGCCTTGAGTTGGTCCATGACAGTCTATTGTGTCCACAGTATTCCTGATTAGTAGGAAAACATAATATTGTTTTTGTCAAGTTTTAATGAGTTTGTATGTGTGTGTAACGCCTGGTTGCCAACAACCTAAGATAATGCGAATAGTTAAACGCCAGTGCATGTAAGGATTAGGGGTGAGGCTTTTTCATAGAGAGTTAAGTTTACACAAAATGGTCATAAGCATTATATGTCCATCATTTCCAAATCACTTTGTGGTTTATGACGTAGTGATGCTGTTAACTTGGTGGTGTGGAGGTGTTACTTGACCACACCTTCACATAGTCGTCATTGGGGTTTGTTAATGACCAGATACAACTGAAGCCAGCACGGAACAGCGGGCCAAAAAAGCTTCAGCAAAGAGCTTGAATTGCATACATATTTATAATCTGGCATGCTTGTCTGTTATCATGAGGTTTGATCTATAATTCATTTGTCAGATTGCTCTTCAAATGCAGCAATTACTGGAGCCTCTGATACACTCAGAAGCCTGGGCCCCTTTGAAAATTAAGTTCAACTGGGATGCTAGCTTCTGGACCAAGCAGATCTCCACTCTCGGTGGGTAAACTGACCAACCATTTTCCTTTGAAATGACTGCTGTTGTAGGGTTAACTGCTTTGCATATAGCATATTATTTAAATGAATGGTAAAGAAATAATGCTCATCAAGCTAAAAGTAAATGCTCTCAGCTTTTATTGACTAATCCGTTCATCTGTTTTTTTATTTCATTTTTTGTCTCAATTGTAGGTCAGCTTAGTGTTGAGGGTGGAAGCCGTTCGTACTCTGAGGGCGTGGGCCGACCCAGTATCCTGAGACCACAGCCCGTGGCCTGCATGACTATGTCCTCCTTGTGCCATTCAGTTCGAGAGCCGGACTGTGCCTACCAGGCCTTCTGCCAACCACAGCTCTGCTGCCTCCATTGCAGACCTGCCCAGTCTGTCCCGCTGGAAAAATATCCAGGACCGCTGGACAAGTATTCAGTCCAGTGCCCCCAGCAACCTGGTTGCAATTCTCCACCGAACCTCCAGAGGCGCTGGGACCCTGAGGGCACAGCCTTGCCGCCCCAGTCTACAGTGCATTCTTCCCAGTGGTCTACGCCACCCCCTGTGCCTGAGGCTGTCCAGCTGAGCCCTGACAGAGCCTCACTTCGACAGCCTTCTATGTCCAATCACCAGCCCCAGAATGAGCAGCTATCTACAGGCACCGACCAAGCCGCTGTGAGCAGCCGAGCATCCACGCTTGGCCAGCCTCCCGGCATCCGAGAACAGGTGTCCGCGGACCTCGAGACCCTTCTACAAAAACAACAGCAACAAGATCAGCTTCCAGCTCAGCCAAGTGAAGAGCCCAGCCCCGCACAGGCACCAGAGCAGCAGCCTCTCACAGACTGTCAAGATGAAGATGGGGTGAGTGGCTGGATTGCCCGGAGATTTGAGTGTGTGCATCTAGCAAAGCAATGCCTCAACTGCATTGCACACTGACCACAATCCCCAGGCCCTGAGTTGTTTTTCTTTTTTTTGCTGCACTTGCAAAGGTCACACCTTAACCGCGTGGCTCAAACGGCCCACGCCGCAAGTCCTCACTGGTGCACAGAGAACAGCAGAATCTCATGCATGTGGATAGCCAAGAGCAAGGGCAGAGCAGAGAAAGATTTAGCCTTTCCAAAAACAGCACTGTGGTCTTTTTAGCTTTAGTGCCTCCAATGCAGTGCATTTATAGTATGATATATTGCCTATTCTCTAACCTAATAGGATATGGCTGTGCTGCAGAAGTGAACTCTTTGTAATAGCGAAGCTGCCTCCGTTTTCAATATTAATTGAGAGTGAGTGTGCAAGGAAATTGAATCTACGCATGTGGCATCTTTATTTGTGCCAAGGTAATGTGTTTTCATCATGACAGCTGCTGACAGCACCTCTGCAGACAGATGGTGAGACGCCACTGAGCATGTCTGCAGGACGAATTCAGAAACATTTAAGACCACCTTCACAGATTCACGAGCACACATAAAATGCACGCGCACCCACATGCAGACCAGCCGCACCTCTCAGCAACACCTCCAAGTCCTCGAACTCTAGAACTGGAGGAGAAACAAAGTAGACAATAGAAGTTATTATTAGATCTCTTGATGTCAGTACTTGGGTAAAAATCGCAGGACAAACACCAATCAAACTGCAGGCTCCCTGCAAAGATCTGTACTCTTGGGGCAAATTAGTGTAGGTTTTTTTTTTTGTATCTATCTATCATCTTCCGCCCATAACAGTTGCTTGAATATGAAAGGGAGGGGAAAAAAAGCACTTGGGTGCAGCCACATATTTACTTAACCTGAGATTAATGAGAAGCTGAGGGAATTGAGAGAGCTGGCAGTTGGGCTTTTCTGTTACTTTGCTGTGAAGCTTTCACCATTAGCTCCCCAAGACTTTGAGACCTCCTACCTACACTCTCACTGACTCATACGCACATGCTCACAAACACGCGCTCCACGCAGCTTGATTCATTCTACCCTCTCCTCTGAGGCTCCTATCAGGTGATGAGTGTTTTAATCCTGTGGTAATTATCAAGGCGAGGGAGAGAGAACGAGAGAGAGCAAGGGAGGAGGGGCTCTGCCGAGCACACGGGCTACTGCTTCCCAACTCTGACATTTGTTGGCATTAGCGAAGGATGCAGTCGCTTGGGCTTTTCTGGAAACTTCTCGCATTAGTGAAATTATGACAAGGGAAGAAGGCGCGAAAAAGGCCATGGAGGAGAGGGGAAGACAGAGAGAGCGAGTCTAATCTGTGATGTGTTAATGCTGCTTATTCAAAGAAGCCTTCTGTGCCCCAGATGTGGGATTTACATACGATAATTGGCGCTGTAACTAAGCCATTCATTATCAGGAGACTTATTTTCCTCTTCTGAATTGTGGCGGCTGCCTCTTGTCCCCGTGCGTATCAGAAAAGCGTGGGTGCGATGTTGTTTGCCTCCCGTTCAAAACTCTTCCTGCCGTAGCTTTGGTGCGTGTCATGTTCAGAGTCGCTGCCCTCTCCTCTGCTTCCTCTGTTGTCACTGTTGCTATGGTACTAGCACCAAGGTTAAGCTGTGATCGTCAGTGTTAGCTTAGCACCGGTACTAATGACTGCAGGCTTCTCTCTTGCAGAGCTCTCCCGGGCCGGACGTGCACATGCTGGCTGGAGGATGTGAAGCCGATGCTCAAAGCCAGACCAGTCCAGAGATGAGGACCAGATCCAGCAGCGTCCCAGCAGAACTAAGCTCACCACATGACAGCCTTTCTGAAGCCAGGACCACAGGGGATTCCCACTGTCTAGCAACAGTGAGCAGGGAGCAAAAATGCACAGCAAAGCAGGTATACCTATGCATTCAGATGGTTGCTCCAGCATTAGAAGGAGGTCCTCTTTTGTTGTAGTGGTGTTTTAGTGAAGTCTTGGCCAGAAAATACCCTGTGACTCTTTAGGGAGCATCTGCATATATAGAACTTAAATCAGTATAGGCATCAAATCATCACGCAGCAGGTGTTTGGCAAACATCACAAACAACAAACACACATGCCTTTCGAGTGTTTCTGTGCATCACTTGCTCGTACGCTCAAGTTGCTTTTATTATGATTAGCTTTGGCCTCATTTCAGAGAGCAAACCTTTGGCAAACAGACCAAAACACCTTAGTTGTTGCACTTGCTAATACACCAGTGCACCATTGTTTTTGGTTTCCTTTAAAGGATACGCTATATGATTTACATCAGAAGAGATAACTGTTGTCTTGGAAACAGACCCTCTAACTTTTTTCTCTTTTTTTTTTGCTGTTGTGAGAACAAATCAGATGCAGCTGCCCACATTAGTGATCCTGGTTTTGCTCTTTGCATGCTGACTGGAATTGAAACTTCTGGTTTCTGGTCTTCAAATTGCTTCTGCCGCACATCATCTGACATTTTACATGACAGACATACTGAATTTGGATATGTTATTTATGCTTACAGTGCTCTGTTTTCTTCTTTGCTTTAGAAGGACGGTGCACAGCCCAAAGCGAGAAGGCCAAGGTCAGATAGTGGAGTAATTCAGGCCCATTCACATAACCGTAACGTTTCTTCTCTCACCACCTACAAGACGGAGCCAGGTACTGAGGCAGTTCAGCAAGTGGTTTTCCTTTATCTTTATCCTAGTGTAATATTCTGAAAATATACTACAATATATTCTATTTAGACCAAAACATAATTCACTATATAAACTGGATATCTCTGATGAACATCATGCCCTGTCCAGTGTTTCAGAGTTTAAATTCTTTTTCAGATAACGTCTATGCATATGCCTATGAAAACACTGGTTGTAAGTCTAGAACAAAATGCAGGATATCACGAGAAGTTCAGGACACCAGGTAGAACGTTTGGAACTTCTTGCTCCTCCAAATGCCTAGAAATACTGCTGCTGCACTAAATGTCTGTAATCTCACTTTGGTTTTGTTTGCTATTGTAGCAGAGAAGCTCCTGAGGGCTCTAAGGTCCCAGTTGTGTGTCTGGAACGACTGAAGATCCTGGTGTCTAAATGCCCGCCACAGGGGCATCAGAAAACTGGTTCTCCCCCAGATTCAGGCCTGAAGTCTGAGGGAGCTGTCTTTCAGAAACTACAGAAAGAACTTCCCACTGAGGTAGCTTCCTCGCTTTCAGCATTAGAGCAGTTCTAAACGACTCCCTTAATATCCTTTGATTAACTGATTTCTGTCAATATGCTATGTGTTTTTTAAGGTGCCCAGTGCAGAACCAGTCGATGGAGCAGAGGACTATATATTACCTACACAGCCACCACAAGCAGAGAATCTGCAGTGCAGTACTCCTGGCACGTCAGAGCTACACGTGGAGGAGCTATGCAACCAGGACAAGGACATACAGGAATGCACAGAGGCAAACAGTCCATCTGCCCAGTCTAGTGATGCAGATCGTTCCTCACAGCCTGAATCTGAAGAACGTACTTCAGACCACAATTCATCTGAACCCAGATCGGTGCCATTGTCAGACTCACATCTGGAATCCACAACAGAAGCTGACTTTGCCACAGAGGCAGAAGTTGAGTCTGAACTCCAGGTGGAGTCAGTTCCGAGCCTTGAATCAGAACCACAAGTTGAATCTGACCTGGAACCACAAGTGGAGTCAGACTCAGAGTCAGAGCAGCCCCCTGATTTGGAGCTCTCAGCAGAGTCTGAACCGGAGCTAGAGTCAGAACCTGATTCTACTGCGGAAGTGACTCTGAATCTTGAACAGGAGTGTGAATGGGAGGCAGAGCAGCAAGCCACTACAGACTCAAACGTAGAGTCTGACGTTGTTACAGTAGAACAGGCTGCAGAAGAGCCCGCAGAGATGGAGAATGAGGATTTCTGTGCTGTCTGCCTCATCGGAGGGGACCTTCTATGCTGTGACCATTGCCCTAGGGTCTTCCACCTGGCCTGCCATGTGCCTTCTCTCCTCAACTTTCCCACGTAAGACAAAAAGGGAAAAATGTATATAACACAGTATCATGGCTGAAACAGCAAGATTCAGACACAGAGGGCATGTGTTGTGATTTTATTATTTAATTATTAATAGCAATATAACAGTGAACACAGCACATGATTTGATTCCGTTTAATTGACAATGCTCAGCCCACGATTTGGTAGTTTTACCATATTTTTCACCAAATTATAATGGAGAGCGTGCTGGGTGCTGAATAGTGTTCATCATTTTATATCTTAGGTGTTTAACAAGTGCAGCTGAATTAGAAAGCATCGTTATTAAAATGTCCATTCTTCAAAAGGTCACAATTTTTTTTTTTTATATGTATTAAGCCAATTATTTAGTCTGTTAAGATAAGCCTTTCTTTCTCCCAGTGAGACCTGTCAGTGGTGGAATACACAACTGTGCAGATATCACAGGCCATACATTTAATTTGTGGTCAAAACTGCAATTAAATAAGTTGAAAAAAACAGAACATACATAAAAAAGGAAAAGTACACAAATGCCTCAGTATAAAATCAAATCTGGGAGTATTTGTACATTCTCTATTTTTGTGGCTCCTGCTGCCAACACACACAATTTATATAATCTATATAATCAGTGAGTTATAGCGGTGTTCACAAAGCTACTGACCACCAAAAGTTTCACCATCAGCTGTAGTCCCCAGATATTTCTGTCCACTGTGAGAAGACAATTCAGCGCTTTGGGTTTGAAAAGATAGGTAGATATCATAAAGCTAAAAAAAAAAGCACCGGATTTGCACCGGAACACCAAAACTGGACAGTGGAGATGTGGACTGAGAAGTTTTTTTTTTTTGGACTGATGAGTCTAAATTTATAAATAGGATTACTTTGATCATAAGAAACGAAAGTGGTACCATCTTTTAAAACTGAAGTTCAGAGGTGTTTACATGAAGCATGGAAAAACGTCCCTGTGGATTTGTTAGAAAAAAATCACCCAAGAAATAGTACTTGCTGGCAAAAGGTGGACACCTAAAATGTTGAGGCATCTGAGTAATTTTCTGTAATATGTTTCCGGCCAGGGCTGGGCGCTATATTGACTGTTTACAATATAGTTAATGTTGCGGTAAAATACATAAGCTGTTTCTTCCTGTGCCCGTATTTAATTTCTCTCACTCTCCCTCGCCACACAAACCCAGCACCGCACCCACTTGCTCACAGCACCGTTCCACAATGGCAAAGAAGATCTGCAACCCTATTACAGAAACTTCCTATCTTTAATCCGAAAATAGGATTTTTCACAAATTCATGGTACACAGCAAATCATATCTAGTAATTTTTTGTAATTTATCTCCAGTTAAAAAATCCTAAACTACTCAGTACTCACCAAGGTGGATGGTGGTGTAGAGTGAGAATGGTGGAGTGGTGGAGTGGTGGTGTGGGGTGAGAAAGGTGGAATGGTAGATAGTGGAGTGGTGGTGTGGGGTGAGAATGGTGGAATGGTGGTGTGGAATGAGGATAGTGGTGTGCCCTATGACGAGAAGAGTACAGGGTGGTGTGGTATAACTAAGGCGTTGATAGACCACATTGTTAAAGATTTGGTCCCTTGTGCAAGAAAGTCTTTAAAAAGCTGCTGAAAACTACCGACCAGATGCCCCATTGCAACAACTTATTTTATTTTAACTACATTTACAGCTGATGTTAAGCTGTATTTTATTCTGTCATTTATAATGCATGTCACATCTCACATGTCGTTTTATATTACGAGTGAATATTTCGCCCACTTCCTAGAAGTTATACATTGTGTGTCATCACTCAGCCCAAAAATACTGAGATATGATTTTTGGTCCATATTGCCCAGACATGATTTCTGCATTTTTCCTGACGCATATTAACTGTTTTGACTGTACATGGAATAAATAGAGGGTTGGTTTCTGACTTTCATGTAGTACTATTGGTAGAAGCAGTTAGTTGGCGCAGTGCTTTGACCCCTCAATCAGGCAGGAATCCCACTGTTAGACCTGCATAAGTCCTTGTATTAACACTATATTTAAGTCTTCTGCTTGAGAATTTCTGCTTTGCCAACTTAACCCTTTGGTGCACAAACTAAGTAAAACCCCTTCTGATGCACAACATGGGTTAGACTTGACCCATATTAATTTTCTGTTATTGTATGTATTGCTGAGTATCTTTTTGGTAAATCTATTAAAATCAGTTTATTTCATTATTTATTGTTTTCATTAGTTAAGTGTTCATTCAAAATTACAAACAGTGTTTGTAAATATGTTCCTGACTGCAAATGTTTACAAATTCCATAGTGAACATATAAGAGTTAACATAAGAGTTAACACCCATGCTGTGTGTTAGAAGGGCAGTGATGCAAAATTCTTTTTATTAAAATGTAGAATAATAAAACTGAAATCAGAATTTGTGATGATCAAAAAGAAGTAAATTGAGGCAGGTTGTGCATCAAAAGGTTAAAAACTTTGCCTTGGTAAAAAAACCGACATATAAAGCAAGGTTTTTTTGGAACTATAATTTGCAATTGGCTTATTCATCTAGGACACCAGGATATTCTGGCTCATAATATTGCATCATGGAGCGTCCTAGTGATTCCCACTCCTACTTGCTTTCCTTCCAACTCTGCTGGAACTGACTAGCCTTTATCACTTCTCTCACTCCTACAGAGGTGACTGGGTGTGCACTCTGTGCAGAGATGTGCAGCGGCCGGAGGTAGAGTATGACTGCGAGGATGTTCGACTGCCCACAGCCATCACGCCATCTGGACTGTCTGCGTGTGACCAGAGGGTAAGAGGGGAGATGCTGGGTTTCATCTGTCCTTAATGTGATTTATCTTTTAAGACCTTGAGGTCAAAATGTAAAAAAATGAGAAAGGTCTTTCAGAGTTCCTGCATATGGCTATAGATCAGTTGTGTGCACTCAGATGAATGAACTGAAAGAATTGTGGGTTCAGTTGGAGCAATTTAATTAGCGATTGATGATTGATTGACCTTTTTTTACAGAAATGTGAGAAGCTTACTCTGCTTATCTACAGCAACATTCTGAGTGCTCCTTTCCATGAGCCTGTCAGCCCACTGGTAACTTAAAAACTCACAAAATTAATATTAGCTTCACTGTTTTATTGAAAGAGTCATCGGTCTAAAAAGCATAAACAAACCATTTCTATTTCTGTCTAAGGCCCGTCATTATTATCAGATCATCAAGAGGCCCATGGACTTGTCTGTTATCCGAAACAGGCTCAACAAAAGCAGTCCGTCACACTACAACTCCGCTAGCGAGTTTGTTGCTGACGTCTTACTGATGTTTAAAAACTGTGCCAAGTTCAACTACGTGAGTAAAATATTTTTTTCAGCTCATTTTACTTGCCATTGTTTATTAGTGTTGCCCATTTGATGAAAACTGATTAGATTCCCATGCATGGGCGTTTGATTGTCCAAATGCAATACTTCTTTGCTTTCTGTGGTCCTTTGGCACTTTCATATCCGGTTTGTTATCTCACTAAAAATTGCTGACAATCAATTTGGTTCACTGAGCATATTTGCATTTAATATTAAAATTCATATTGTTCATTTGCATATTGTAGTAACAAGGATGTGGCTCCTATGTGTATAGTGTGTGTTGTAAAGAGTAAAGTGTATTGACTGGAGTAGAGAATGTGATTTGATGGCATGTACCAGTGACAATAGAAGTGAAAAATGCTGGACTGGATATCAGAGGGGAAAAGGACTAAATCCCTCATACTAACTCTGTGTCACATCATGTTGTTAGCTACATACACCAACCAGACACTTCAGTATATCTAAGTATACCTCTGTGTATCTACACTCGCTGTTAGCCTCCCTTCACGGTCATGACCCCCACAGAACCACTACAGAACAGGTATTATTTGGGTGTGGAGCATTCTCTACACTGCTTTGGTGGCGTGTTGGCGTGGATCAGACACACGGTGCTACAGTAGTTTTTAAACACATTTTCACTGCTGGACTGAAAATCTGACTTTTTGACTTTACATGTACAAGGTGGACCAACAAGGTAGGCGTAGTCTAATAGAGGTTTAATAGAGGTAGTCTAATAGAGTGGATAGTGAGTGGACACAGAAAGTGGACATAGTGTTTAAAAACTCTGTAAATAATGATTAATGACACTTGGAGCATTAAAAAAGGATTTAAACTGATGACATAGGAAATGAATACGGGTCCAGTTTGACACATGTTTGCATTAGAAGGGGTTTGCTTAGCTTGTGCATTAAAGGGCTAATCACAGGAAGTGAGGGACACACACAAGCCAAGCAGGACTGCGGAGTACTGTGGAGCGTTTAGAGCTACAGGCCTGTGTGACACGAGAGGGACCGTCCTTGCTCTTCTGCAGATAACCTGCCTTATTTGGCTGATGCATCACTTGGAAATTGTTCAGAAGGGACAAAACGTTTAATGTGTTTTGAGGCATCTCTGCTCTTTAGCTTCACTAGTCATGTGGAACGTGCTGCAGTTTATTGGCAAGGTGATGTCCATACAGTGTCTTTACTTCTTTAAAAAAAGGCACATTAAGGTATTTTTCTGTATTCTTCATTTCTGTTTTGTTCCCTTCTCCTCTTACTGTTTTGTCCTCTGCAGCCGGACTCTGAAGTGGCTCAGGCAGGCCGCAGTCTGCAAGCCTTTTTCTGTTCCAAGCTGAGCGAGGTGTTCCCGGAGCTGAGCTGCGCTGCTCCTGAGGACGACTCTGACAGTGATGAGTACGAGGAGGCGGAGAGGGCAGCCGCCACTGGCTTTCCGTGGCCTGAGAGGAGAGAACAGAGCCACAGGAAGAGGAAGAGGAGGCACTCGCTCAATTGGAGGAGGCACCACTATTAGTTCTGCCTTGCAGAACGGACAGAAGAACTTCATTTTATAAACCGTACAAGCTCCAAGGTGACTTTTTTAAAGTCTGTTCCTCTGGCTTTTGTAAACAAATGAGTCACATTACGCTGTTACATGCTACATAACTGGACGTTGTATAAACCGAGTTTTAGCTTAATCTTTATGCTATGCTGTTCCACACTAGTATGTACTTAATGTCATAAGTGCATATAGAGCTTTTATTTGGAAACAGTTGTGTTTTTGATAACTGACTGGTTGCTGGCGACTGCTATTCAGTAGATATAGATGAGCAATGTTGATTGGTAATATGATATTATATATTTATTATAGAGAATGTGATATTGTATGGTTTTGTAAGCTTTATATGCCATATATGTATTGAGGTATTACTCCAGCTTCTGTTTTTTATTGAACCTGATTGACCTGTAGAGGGAGCTCTTTGTACAGCCTTAAACACAAAATCAGTTTACATTGGACACAAGGAGATTGAAATAACTATTTATGAGGCGAAATATTAGTCCTATTCTGGAGGGAAGCTGATTCTAATTGGATATTGCTAGGTTACCCTCATATGTCTGTTAAATATATCTGTTTATTTAGTTATGGTCCTAAAATATTCAAGCAGTTCTTTCTCAGGTGGAATGGAAGGAGTAGAAACGTTAGTCTGGTACCTCCCTCCATGTTATTCAATGACAGGGTATGTGAGAAATTTAATATAGATACATCTGACTTTGTAATACTGCTCATTCATACCCGCTAATACGGCAGTGTAGAATATGTTTCTCCCATACTCATATATACTATACTTAGCTGGATGGTTACAGTGTGTTCAAACTAAAATATATCTAGACTTAAATATGCACTTCAGCTCATTTTGTTTTCTCCAGCCTTTCTAATCCCACTTTACATATCATTCTAATGGTCTACGGTTATTATAACGCTCCAATTTAGGTTGCTTGTTCTGTAATATTGCTAGTGCACCGGCTGACCTCACAAGTGTTTAATGCCCATTTCCAGCAAAACAGTACCTTTGTTTTTTATTTCTGCTGTCAATTCTGTATAAATTGTACAAACAACCCATGAAACATTGTTAAAAACTTGCCAAATAATTTTCAAAATGTGAAAAAATGTGGCTGTGCTTCATTTTGGTATGTTAGCATGAGGTCCAAAGAGATGCCAATACATATTTAACCTGGACATGTTCTCAGTGCTGATACATGGTTTCATAAATCAGATCTTGAAATGATCAGAACTCTCTCCAGCTGTTTGACGGTTTTCTCCATGTCTCGTAAATATATCAGGCCGCTCAGGATTTAGAACGAGTTGTGCAGTGTGCTGGCGACGAAAATGAAATAATGATTAGATGAAGATTGCGTCCTTACCTGTACCATAGAAATAGAGTTGAGTTAAAACAATGAGAAACAGCTCAGAATGGCTTATAATTCAGAAGACATATACCTCTAAAACGTCCCCTTTATGAAAAAAAGGTATTGCAACATATTACATCAACAGGAGCAGTTGTAATAACCCATTAATCTGGAGTTGCCCCCCTCCTTTGCAGCTATAACAGCTTCTACTTCTTGGAAGGCTTTCTGCAAGATTTTGGACTGTGTCTGGGAATTTTTGTTAATTCATTCAGAAGAGCATTTGTAAGGTCACATACTGTTGTTAAACGAGAGGGCCTTGCTTACAGTCTCTGTTCTAGTTAATCCCCAAAGTGTTTGATGGAATTGAGGTCAGAGCTCTGCGCAGGCCAGTCATGTTCTTCCACACCAAACTCACCCACCCAGCCATTGTGGAGTTTGCTTTGGGCACTGGGGCAAAATTATAGTGGAACAGAAAAGGGTCTTCCCAAACTGCTCCCACAAAGTTGGAAGTATACAACAGTCCAAAATGTCTTGGTCTGCTGAAGCATTAAAATTTCCCTTCACTGGAACTAGGTGGCTTCGACCAACCCCTGGAAAACACATCATCTTATTATCCCTCCTCCACCAAACTTTACAATAAGCACAATGCAGTCAGGCAGGTGATGCTCTCCTGGCATTCGAAAGTTATAGAGTCAGCAGAGCCTTGGTGACTTTTACACACCATTACATCAAAGCTCTGGGCCACTGTGCCCTGTAATTTTGCGAATTGCTGTGTTTCCTAAATGTGTCTAGTGGCATCTTGTTACAGTACCAGTGAACTCTAAAAAAAATATTTTACAAATATTTGTAAAGTCAAACCACAGGCCTTTTGCTCATATAGTGTAACTTATAGCCTCTCTGGCAGGACTTTATAAAAACTAGATGTTTAAGAACAATGAGTCAAAATATTATATAATTTCTTATATAATTTCTTTACAGATATGAACCAGGATTTTGCAGTTTGCCATTTTATTTAATATTGAAAATGACAAGTTAACATTTTCTTCTTTAATATGTGGTGCTGATGGTAAAATAGTAGCAAAAGTGTACCAGTGGTGTGGAAAAATTTTCCTTGGGGACAAGATTGCCACCCAACATGTACCCTGTTTTTTTTAAATATATGTTTTAGGACTTTAGTACTTTTAGTAACAAAACTTTAGTAAAGCATTTTCTGGGCCATCAGAGCCATAAACACATTTGTAACAGTATAATTGATGCTTTCAGGGTCAGGAAATGCTTTCCTGTGAGCAATTCTGACTCGGTAAGTTTCACATCAAATTACTGTGACTTTATTTACAACCTAATCATTTAGTTCTGTGAAAAGGAATTAGTGGAATTACTCTATTAAACTATCCCAGATCTTTTAACATGTAATCTACCACTAGGGGTCACTATCATGCTAGTAAGTGACATGCAGAATGTGGTGACATGCATCTCTGTTCTTCTCTTTTGATGCACTCTTGGTAAGAAGTTTTGACGAATCAAATCATCTCAAACATAATGTCTCAAAACTAAATTACATACAAAAAAGAAACTTGTAACTAAGTCTAACTGTAGACCCTTAATTTAATTAGTTCACAGTGAAAGAGTAGATAGACTAAAAGTTATTCAGTAAATATACTGTACTTTTTTCAGTATTTAGCACATCCACACTTCTTTTTAATAAAGCTTATATTCTTTTTGGAAATATTGCTTTCAGGAATATTTTTCCAAACTTCTGTAGTTTAGTCTTAAAGATCAGTTGAAGTTTTCCAAAAACACTTTTCATGATGTTGACTCTAGGGTGGAAAGTCCATTGTTTTATCCTTTTGATTTGCAAATGTTCCTCTCTTGTCCCTCAGTGAGGGCTTCATGACAGGACAGCTACACACTTTCAGACTCAGGAATTAGTTGCTTTCTCACAATGGAAGGATGAACAGGGGCTCCGGTGGATTCTTTTAAGATATAAAACAAAAGCAGAGCTTGATTTTTCATTTCTCAAAGATGAAAGCTGTAAGTACTGTGTATCTGATGGCAACCATTTTGGTGGTATTGCATGGTTGTTGAGAGTCCTACTCACAATCTTTTAATATATTGTCGCTACCCAAAGAAAACATGTATCTTTATTTTGGAGCTGTCCTTTATATGTTTATATCTTCACATGGCACACACACTCACACCTATGGGCAATTTAGAGTGACCAATCAACCTAACATGCATGTCTTTTGACTGTGGGAAGAAACCAGAGTACCCAGAGGAAATCATGGGGGGAACATGTGCAAACTCCATATGTATGTATATATATATATATATATATATATATATATGTGTGTGTGTGTGTGTGTGTGTGTGTGTGTGTGTGTGCCAATAATTAGTTGGCCCTTGGCCCTTTATTATCATCATATGTCATATGTTTCAAGGAATTCCATATTGACAGGCATTGAGATAAGAGTTCCACTGTTAATACTGGCCAGTAAAATACATGACCTCCATTATGACTGATATACATTTTTTAAGTGATACAATTCACCGCTGGCTTTGCATACAGAAGGAATGAATGGCAGGTGTGCTTGAAGCTCTTTAGGCTGTGTTTGAATGAAGACGTCAAGTGAACTAATAAAGCCCTGTCTATTCCCCAGTTTGGCCTTACACCAATAAAAGAGGCACACATCCAAAAGAAGGGGCCCTGGATAATTTCATTACTGGTGGAAAACATTCTCTCTCAGCTACACTGAAACAGTATGCTTTCTTCTCACTCTCATTTTCACCTACCAACTTCGGCCATGCAGGATTTCTCTGAAAAGTAAAGAATGGCTTAATTTATGTCTTTGCATTAGTAATTAATTCTAATGGGTTGCAATCAAGCATGTCTTTAAGCATGTCTTGTTTTCTGGATCTGGTTAGTTTAATAAAGCCAGACTAAACTTTCTCTGGTCCATGATGTAAACAAGGCCCTGCTTACAGTCTTTAAAATTGTGTCTCTGCCATATTTTCTCTTTTTCCAAACGTGCTACCATGCAAAAGTCAGAGACCACCTTTCATTTATTAAATTCATAGTTAAAAACACATATTACATAAAATGTTATTTATTTTTTAATAAAGTAAACCACTCAAGTGAAAAACTGAAGTCTAAAAATATTAATAGCTGTAGAGAAAATGGTGCTACTAATAATTTTAAAACCTGGCAGACAACCAGAACTGTCCCCAAACAGTACTTACAGCTTTCATCTTAGAGAAAGAGGAGAAAAGAGCTCCACTCTTGCTTTAGATCTGAATCCACAGGTGTTTTTCTCATCATTCCATAGTGAGAAGACAGGTCACATCTAAGGATCTGTACCTGCCAAATAAAAGCAAAAATATGCAAATTAAACAAAGAAGCTGCTGGTATTCCCAGAACAAGAGTCCAAACCTTTACTTGGACCATGAAGCAGAAAATGCAGCAAATTTCCTAAGACTGAACTTTGATATTATGAAAAAATAACCTTGTGGATTTCACTGAAAAACTGAAAGCAATCCTCTTGAGAATACGTAATAAAGACTAAAAGTGGTCACACTAAATACTGAAAAAAAATACTGAAAAAATTATATTTTATTTAGTTGTTCAGGCATTTAGTAGTTATTTAGTTGTGATTTTCTGTTACATATTTTACTCTTTCTTATCTGTGAAAAATAAATAAGATTGAACTTAATGACCATTGGAAACGCAAGGTGCTCCCTGATCATGTGCTGTTTTTTTTACTGTGCACTGAATGTCTAAATTTGGATTCAGAAATCTGCACCCAAGATACTAATAAAACCCCTAGTAAACTAGAGAATTGCTCATACTTCATACTATTTACAACGTGCCATATTTGGCAAAAATGAAAACCACCTAAATAACCTTTCAACTTAATCACTACACTGCAACCTTAGCTTGAAGATTCAGCACTCTCAAAACTGATGTAGTCGTCTTTGATACCATCTAAGGTGGTCATCTTTCTTCTGCGTTATCTCTCAGTGCTGGCAAATTGAGTTTTTCTGCAAAAGCACTGCAAATCTTATCCCACAAGATACTTCCTCCCTCATCTCTACTGACAGCTTCCTGATGACGCTTAAATCAGATCAGAGCTCGGACAGGGTCAGGAGGACAATTCCCCCAGTGCTTGCAGGATTACTCCCCTGATTGCCTTCCTAAAGATTGGGGGATACAGACGTGGCCCCCATGAGGCTGTGCTCAACGCAGATGTGATGTAATAACTCCAGTGCCAATGTTTGAATCTTTTTTTGTACTCTGGAGATGTGGCTGGCCTCGTTCTTACCCCCCACAGCCTCTGAAAACTCATTATGACTTTTTGAATAGAGGTCGTATTTTCCTGCAATTTAACAGTAATTTGTCCCTTCATTCTTTTGTTCGTCTGTCTATATAAATGTACTAAATAATATTCAGCAGGGGTTCGATCCTGCAGGAGACTGCTTTTGCATTACTTCAGAGGTAATTGTGAGTTTATTAGGCCAGACAGTGAGGAATTGTAGGTTGCATGAGTGCATAACGCAATTGTTAACTCTTTTAAAGGCTATACATGTTTCTGACTGTCTGGTTCCCATCACCACTGCTGAACAGTTCTGGTTCAGTAAGTATCTCTAGACTGAAAAAGATTCTTTTCAAATCTTTATATAATTCAGTATAAATTTTAAAACATTGATGGATTTCCCCTTTAAAGCCTCTAAAAGATACATCACAGAAAACAATTACACAATATGTTTATGAATGTGCTACCCAATCCTGAGATGTTTAAAATTAAGATTTTTTTTAAATTCATTCCATTGACTTACACTGAAAGTAAAGACAGTTTTTGGAGACAATATGTTAGAGGATCTTAGGTCTAACCAAACTGCAGTAA
This sequence comes from Megaleporinus macrocephalus, assembly GCA_021613375.1. Lineage (NCBI taxonomy): Eukaryota > Metazoa > Chordata > Actinopteri > Characiformes > Anostomidae > Megaleporinus > Megaleporinus macrocephalus. Next base: position 18,845,220 of record CM038721.1, on the reverse strand, counting down.
ATCCATTCTGCCCTCTAGGATTAAAAGAACTTTGATAAAAAAATACTTAAACCCATACAAACTATACATATGGGGCAGTTGTGGGCTGGAGGTTATATATATATATATGGTTGTTTCATGGCATGAATGGGTTAAATGCATGGCAAATAGTTCTAAATCTAAATTTATAGACACCCACTCCTTCAGCGTTTCTTTCTAAATCAGGGCTGCCTGCCTGTTCTGCAGGGAGAGCCTCTATTTTGCTGGTTGAAGGTTTTACACTACAATACATGTAGGAGGATTTGGTTGCATTACAGAGGTCATGATTTGGATTACAAACATCATTCCAACTCATCCCAAAGGTACCGTATGGCACAGAGTGGTAACCTCAGGGCCTTCTATGCCCTCAGAGAAATGTTGAGTTTTAGATGGAAACAACAGAGTCAAATTCTGGATACTCCCAGCTGAAAATTGGCTAATCAGCAATGTGTTTTTTTCTCCATTGCATGTAGGTAAATATAGCTCTCCCACTGGTTAAGGCTCTAGCTATAATATTCATTGTTTACCACTGGGCTGGTGCTCCATCACTCCAGAGAATGCAGTTTCACTGCTCCACAGGCCATTGCTTGGGAGCTTTATACTCTGGCACTTGGCATTCGGCACAGTTATCTTCTGTGCTGCTTATGCGCTTCAGCACTAGAGCACTCCAGCTATTAGAAATGCTCTTGTATGAGGATTATATAACTTAGGTGTGTGCAAATGAAAACCTGTGTCACCAGAAGCACCATAAAATAGTAGAGCTCACTAATTACAAGAGGTGTGTGCATACTTTTGGAGTACACTTGCATTTGGTGCACTGATTAAAATGGACTTTCTAATATTTTTATTTTAAACAAAGTATGTATATGTAAATGTATATGCATCCAGCATTGTTTATACACTTGATCTGGTTATTTCCTGCTTTGCTGCCTTAATGCAGGACTGAAAGGGTGGAACTTGTTGCTACCACTTTCTTAATGAAATTCCATTCTGTCAAAACATACATAGCCATGAGTGGACAGTAAATAGCCTATTATGTGCCACATATTTTTCGGTGCTGGGCATATTTGATCTTTGTGTTCTAGAAGGCCTGCAAGTCCTCAGTCTGCAGAAAAGAAATCAAACCTAACAGGATGATAATGGGACACCACAAAGTGAACTCTGTTGGAAGAATGAAAGGTCGAGAGCAGGAAAAAGCTGTCTGAGAGTGAAAAAAAGAAAAAAGTAATAAAATACTTTCTGACCAGTGTAGCAGCCCATGAAATTGAGGTTTTAGTGACTGAACGTCTCTCTATTCTTTTGGAACTGCATGGGGCGGAAAAAAGGAAAACTGATTGTTGCGCTCCCCTTTCAAAGAACGCAATCCCTGCAATCAAAATATGGTTCAAACTTTTGGCTGCATGAAAAGCTTTGCAGTTTGAGGCCATGTGTTAGCTGTGATACAGGAGAGAGCCTTAGCATTAACTGTACGTGGTGCTGGAGGCTAGTAGCCACACTCTAAGCCGCTACAACTGCCTGGAAGTCTGCATAGGCGCTGAATGGGAGATGACAAATCGCTTTCATTTGCGGCCTGTGCACGAGGAACTGTTTGAGAAAGTCTTGTACGAAACTAAGTGGGCCTGACTGGAATGCTCTGGCGGCTATTGTGCTCAAAAGTACACAGTGGTTAAACGTGGATCCTTGACTGAAATGTCATGACAACCAAACAAACTAAGAGGCTCCCAATTGTGCATATCCAGGATAAAAGTGAAGAAGTGGTTTACAGGCTCTGGTCTTCTGTGCGGAGCAGTTTAAGACAGTTCACTATGGAAAACTTCTGTTGAGCAGAACAATGCCTTCTAATGCATGTGATGGTGAAATCCTGTCTGTGCTCCATGGTAGAATGACCTCTTGGCAACCCAGTTTTTGAGCTTCCCACATTGTGGGAGGAGAGAGGGGAGAGATCAGAGTCTGTAGATGTGTACAAGCGAGCAAGAAACTCAGTCAGAGAGCGAGAGAGAGCAAGAGAGAGAGAGACTGAGAGGGATAAAGAAAGAAGCTTCTTCCCTTGCCCCTGCTCAATAGAGTTTCAGCCAAGACGTGTAGGAGCACCACTCTGACTCCTTTAAGCTCCAGCAGCAACTCACTTCCAGTGTCGGTTCCTCAGCCATGAATGACATCAAACTAGCCTTGCTGGGAAGCGAGGGAGCAGGCAAATCAGGTGAGTTCTCCATTTCTACTGCTCCTCATAGTTATGAATAAACTTCCTCTAGTAGTTTCATGTTTGTACCAGCACAGGTTTTGAGTTTAGAGCGAGCAGGAACAATCTGTTGCATTGTACCACCTTGAATTGGCACTGTGTCTGCACACATTTGTTCAGCTGCAGTCCATCTATACAGTAATGTGTGTCCGGGTTCCTCAATGCAAAGGGGCATTGTCTGCCCTGTGCGCACGCTGTGAAAGCACTTTGTGTGGTTGGAAAGGGAGGGGACAGTGTGGGTGGAACGAGGTCACTGTTATTCAAATCACCCGAAAGGAAAATTAAAATTGATGGCTGTAACATGCGAGTAATTGCTAAAACTGATGAGGGATTATTTTTTGTTCCTCTCGGCAGACTCAGGACAGGCTGTCCCCCTCTGGCTACATACCTGTGCTGATGACTATTAAATAACCGGAAAATAATTAGACAGGGTCCCCTCTGACCGAGAAATTAAGAGGTAGTGGTGGAGACCTTTTCTCTCAGGGCTCTGATCAAAGAGGCAGGGATAAAGGTGAGGATAGAGGGACATAGCTGGTATGTTAGGTCTGAGAAGGATTTCAGAGGGAAATGCACAGCACTGTGGTTGTATTCCTGACAGCTGTGGAGTATAAGTTAGTTGGCAGGGGCTGAGAAAGCAATGTTCACGTGGCTGCCACAGTGCGTCTGTTTCTGTATGGAAACTCAAGTCCTGACTTCAATGAGCAAATGAGCCAGGGCAGCTTCATAGCTCAAATATTTAATATAGACCAGGCAGTGTGCTCATAATCTTGTAGTGGGGAAAAAATGTAACTAGTTTTTCAGTGTTAAATATGCACCAGCACTTACTGTCAGCTGGCCAAATCTTTGATGAGTAGCTGGACTTGACCTGTAACCTCCCACCCCACCACACCCCACTGCCTCTTTCTTACACTAAGGTCAAAATTCAATTCCTCCATCAATACTTAAGATGATTGCTGATCACCAAGAGTCTCACTTCTCTTGTCTTTAGCGGTTCTGGTGAGATTCCTGACCAAGCGTTTCATTGGGGAATATGCCTCCAATGCAAGTAAGTACAGTACAGTTTCTCTCTGAAGTTTAATGAGGTGACATCATGGCCAGAACTTTACAGCAGTGATGATTTTGGCATTACCCCAATAGACTTAGAGCACAAAGTTTCATTTTATGCTCTATCCATGGGGAACATGGTTTAGGACTTATAAGGTCCACCATTACATACAATGCTAATGAGAAATAAATCCATGGCAACTGACTTAAAGGTGCCACAGAATGCACTTATTCAGAATTGTTCTCTGAAGTCTACACATGTTCAGGTATGTACAGGGAGTAAAATGATATGATATGATATATGATATGGTATGATATATGATATGATATGGTATGATATGATATGATATGATATGATATATGATATGATATGGTGTGATATATGATATGATATGATATGATATGATATGATATGGTATGATATATGATATGATATGATATATGATATGATATGATATGATATGATATATATAATATGATATATGATATATGATATGATATAATATATGATATGATATATGATGAGACACTGAAAAGAAAAGAATATACACTGCCATGTAAATAAGTTAGCTTGTAGGACTATTTAGCTATGGTAGTTACTTAAAGCATGCTAGTAGCTACCATTACCTTGTACTAAAGTTGTTACTCACTATAAAACTTCCAGTTTAAGATGATCTGCTTCAACCGGTGAACAGTGATAAGCTCACACAGCATGGCTGCTATTTATAGGCTACTGTTGGGGTTGTGATGCTAATAAGGCTAGAACTGCTCCCCTCTGAATTTTCCATTCCTCCTTAAAATGTGCTACACTTACAGTCCAGGGCCTATACAAGCTGTTGCATTTAAGGTGGAATGAAACATAATGCTTAAGAAGCTGACCAAATCAGGTTCAAAGAAAAACCTCAGAAAGGATATGAAAAGTTCTGATATCCCTGGCACAGCCTGGAATGGTAAATGTCAACGTTTGCAGGTTTCTATTCTGTTATTACTGTCGTTTTTCGCTGGGCTCGAACATGTAGCTGGTGAGGGAGGATTTTGGTTTAGGATTTGTATTGGAAGGAGTGTTTGAGCTTCATGGTATGTCAGTTCTATGTACCCAAGTCCATTTATTCAGCCTGGCCAGTGTAAATATAGTTTTCCATTCTATGACACTTTAAAAGAAAGTTTACAAAGTTTGCCTTTTTAACATCTGCTCTCATCACATTTCTTAAGGCATGTGTTACGTAGAAAAGAAATAGATTGTTGCGTGGTCATATAGAGGCTTTCATTTAATATACAACTACTATTCTTCTCATGTCTACCTTTTAAATACATTCATCCACGCATTCCAAGTATGTACCAATGCCAAAGATTTTTGTAGCACATAGTAATCGTTGTTCCATTGCATGCACTTTTCATCTGTTTCTTCTGGAATGATTTTGTGTTCCGTGTTCACTTTTAACAGTTCACCTTTTATTTTATGCAGTACACGTGTATGTTGTAATTCTTAGAACTTTGTTGCAGATTCCTTATACCATAAAAGACTCTCCATTGATGGCAGACAACTGAACTTGGAAGTCTTTGATCCATGCTCACAGGTTTGTGTTTATGTGCAAGTATCTTCTCTGAGTTTGCCTTATTGCTGTGCAGATACTGCCACAGGGTTGCATTTTCTGGGATGCCTCCATATGGGAAATATATGTTATGTTCCTACTGGATTTACGATCTTTCCCCCTCAAGCGCCGCATACAGTGCACTGCCTTTGAAAACTGAGCTTCATTCTGCTTATAGCCACTGCATCTGGGACCTCTTATTGAAGTACTTGTTGCTGGACTTTGATTCTTAAAGGCCAGGTTATAAGATGGTCACTGTCCTGCTTTGTAACTTTCTTTAGGGGAGGCAGAAACACTTGTGAAATCGCTTGAAATTACATTAGCTCATTTAGAGAACCGAAGGGTGCTGAAAGCTTCTAACACATTCAGAGCTCCACTCCTTTTGTTTTGTGGCCCTGCACTACTCTCTAAAGGCACTGATGTTAATTAACCCAGACCCAGGCGCTGCCATGATGTCCAGTTTTCCATTCAGTCAGGCAGGTCCTTAGAGCCTTGCGGTGTTGTTGACAAGGTCCTCATGTGCCCTTTCTCGTCCTGAAAGAGTGAAGAGAGCAGATGCATCCTGGAGGAGCCTATGGACTGGGCCGATGCTTTTGTGGTGGTGTACACCATCAGCGACCGCATGTCCTTCCTCAATGCCAAGAACATCCTGCATCAAATCAAAGAGAACCGTAGGGAGACCTGCAAAGGGTGAGTAAAAGTCACTGTCGTACCCCGTTGACCTGACAGCTCATGCAAGCCGGAATAGGAGGTCAAAGCTTTAATGAATTAATGAAGACCATTTGTGGGACAGGAGTGGAGGCTGTCTGGTTAGATCTGTGCAGTTGCAAGAGTGCAAGAGACAGACTAGAAAATGCCACACTCTGTAAAGTAAATTGGATGTACATGCATTTGGAACACAATGCACAACATGCAGTGAATCACAACTCTAATTGGACCATTGGGCTCAACTAAATCCAATGAGCTCATATTTTTTTTCATACAGACTCCCTATTAGAGAGCTGTAAAAGTCAGAAAGGTTTGGGCTTTCACTAGCTGTGTCATTTGAAAGTCATCTGGAGACAGTGGTGAGTAAGAGTGCGTAGCTGGACAGCTGGATCCTATTAGAGACCTTAAACAAGGCAGTTGAGATCACATGGTTTGTTAGAACCTAGTCTTGTATAATGTGTTCCCTGAGATCGGTCATAATGGTCTGACGCTTTACGCTAAGAGATGACGAGCCATGGTTTCTGCTGTTGTAGTTTTCCCCCCCTATGTCTTCCACTTCAGGTCTTTCTCATGTGTTCCATACTTGGCTTTCCAGATTGAATCGATTGTTTGAGCAGGACCTAATGCTTACTGCTGCTCCTTTGGCACCCCCATCCCACATTCCCCACCCACTCAAAAGTAACTCTCGTTTTAATGTCAACTGTAAATTAAGGTTAATGTGTGTGCTTCTCATTAGTTATAGCTATTTCATCTCTGTTCAGTATGTTATGTGCTGGTCTCATTTTGTCTTGTGGTATAATATTTGCTGTGTTGGCTAGGTTGCTGTGTTGCCTTTCACTGCAATACTGAATACAGATGGAATGTAATCTGTGGTGGGCAAAACATAGCAAGACGTTAAGATCATTTTTAGCTTTGAGTGTTTACACTGAAAAGTTAGTGTCCATGCTGCTGTTACAAATTTTTAGGCAGCCTGGACTTGTTTAAGTTAAACCCCCCCCCCCCCCCCCCTTTCTTACAGTGTACCATACCACCTACTGTTTCATATTATGAAGATTGTTGTTCTGCGGTGAAGTTTTGATCTGTATGGTTTATATTTGGACAGTGAGATGGATGTACCCATTTGTTTGGTGGGAAATAAGCAGGATCTGTGCCACAGTCGACAGGTGAGTGAGGAAGAGGGCCGATCTCTAGCCCTGGAGCACAAGTGCCTCTTCCAGGAGGTATCGGCTGCTGAGAACTACCTGGACATCGCAAACCTCTTCACTAAGCTTATCCGTCATGTAATGGATCTAATGAAATACCGATCAGACCGCAGACGCTACAGTGGCTCAAAGTCCATGGCCAAGCTTATTAACAATGTCTTTGGAAAGCGGAGGAAGTCTGTCTAAGCACAGACCTCAAAGGACACAACAAATAATGGAGAAATCCTGCATGAATCAGGAACATTTTTGTAGTTCCCTTGAATCTGATCTTTTTTGGATTTGTCTGTGTGCACAAACGGCAACAAACAGTAATCAGAACTGGCCTGATTACTAGAGGAAAGCAGCCAGAAGCATACTCAATGTAGGCATGATTCCTACTATAAGATGTATTTAAGGGGGGGTTCTGAGTATTTTAAACAAATTGTCACCACCTGGGAGACATGCCATGTATTTAATTCCCATGAACATTACGTCTCATGATGTTAAATCAATGTATTCCAAAAGGTACATTGTCTTAAGGACATTGAACTCAGAAATGATATCCACATTCTTTGCTTTCATGTTCCTATGTGAAATTTTCATGCCCTCTTGTCTTTTAGTGAAAGTCGGAAAAGCCGAGAGCTCCAGCTAACCAAATCTTCCTCTGAAACTCTTTTCATCTGCTGCATGTATATACTTCAATCAGATTTCAAATATCATTACCGAAGATAGGGAATGTTTACAAAAGCTGGAGGTTTTTCCTCTTCACTTCAAAGTGCAGCGTGTATATTTTGCAGCACTCTCTCTCTTTCACTCTAAAAGCTCTCTATGGTAAGGGTCTGCGTTTTCATCAAGGAATGCACAACAACGTCTGAGCAAATTTCATCTTTCTGGCTGGAGTAATGAGGTGAGAATCATGTGCAAATTGCCTCCCCAACAACAGCTTATGGCATACGACTTCAAATAAATCTCCCCTGCATTTCAGATGTGGCATTCTTACATCGACTTGCTCTCATTTTATTTTTCTACAATGGGTAAATTTTCTTTTCTCTGAAGAAGGAACAGAAGTGGGCTTGAGCCTTTTCTTATGTAGCTGAAATGGAATGCCTGCAATATTTATATTACATAAAGATGTTTATATATACCTGCAATAGTGTTCCATGGTCAGTATTGATGCTTATGTTATTCAAAAGCTGAGAGGTTCTGCATACAAAACCATTAATTTTTGAGAAATGATAAATGATTGTGCTTGATGTTTTCGATGTCCTTTTATGTACAGTTGTATGTTTAAAGCATTAAATGAGCATTGTTAGTAAATCCATAGTGCTTTCCATGATTTACTTTTGATCCCTGAAACCGTTGGTCCACTGCCTGGAGCCAGATGGCACAAGTACACTTGATGGTCTAGTTTTTTTACTTATACAGCCCAATTTAGTGATTCACTTTGAAGTTAATCTTTATAATCCACAGCACTGTTAAGTCAGTGGATGCCAGCACTATTGTAATTAAGACCCAGATGCTTTAAGCATATAAAGAGCTTTAAAGACAAATTTGCATGCCATGTTTCCCCTCATCTAGAGATTGTTATCTTTTGTTAAGAGTAGAAACACAGGTTGACCTTGAGACTTGAGATTCACTGTAGTTTGCTCCTTAACAGTATCCCATGGTTCTGAAATTCTTCTGCTCAGCCTGTTATCCGTATAAAAACCCCAACCTCACGTTAACAAAACTAAATATCAGTTTTCATTTTCTCTCTCTCTCTCTCTCTCTCTCTCTCTCTCTCACACACACACACACACACACACACACACATGCATACAGTGCAAAGGTTATTAATTGATCTGGAGATATTTCTGACAGTATATATTAAATATAATTGCGTATAAAGTAACACATAAACTGGAGAAAATATGACTGGGACCTGGTAGATTAGCAGTTACCAGATAAACAGCACCTTTAGCTTTGAGATGCAGAAGAAAATCAAGCACTGGGTCTCACAGACATAAGAGAAGAAAATTTGCAAAGCAAGCAAAGAAGCCACCGGTATGTTCAGAAAAATGGACTGACCTGCCGAGTCCAGACCTCAACAACACTGAACATGTTACTTGAATGATGAGAAGTGGAAAAGGTAACTTTTAAGACTTTGTAGATGTAGGAAAATATTCCTGCAGATTTCTGGGAAAACCTAACCTACTTTAAGTCTTCTAAAAAGAACAAAAACTGTGGACACATTAAATAGTTATATTTTACATAGTTGAGTCACATTATTATGACCACTTCTTACTTTGGATGGCGGCAGCACATAGGTGGCAGTGTTATGGTCTGGGATTTGTTTTTGTGATATTCTCTGGACCCACTCATCAATATGGAAGACAGTCTCAACCCATTTGGGTCTGAATCCATCCTTACAGATCACGTACACCATACATGCTGATTGTCTTGCCTGGGACGGATGGGATCTTCTAGCAAGACAATGTGACATGTCACACAACTAGAAATGTCCCACATTGGTTGGAAAAGCTGACCAAGACTTCCAAGTACTACCCTGGACCCCTAATTCCCCAGACTTGGACTCTATTGAACATCAGGATGGTGGTGTTGGTTCTATGGACTCTCCTCCACGCTCCCTCCAGCAACTGTGGTATGCACTGCAGTCAGCATGTCAGCATCTGTGACAACCTACCAGGACCTTATTAAGTCTCCCAGTCCATCTAGCTGCTGTCTGTGCTACACACGGTGGTCACTCTGGATATTAGCTGGGGGTCAAAATAATGTGACCCAACTGTGTATTTACTTGTTGATGCTGAAAGAGAAATGCAAATTTTCTAAATTTCTGCATGATTAAATTAGGATCTAATCAAAGTCTTTCACAGAAGTTTGATGTGACGTTCTGTGTTGTACAGAAAATTACCAAGTCAGAACCGCTGACAGCAGTGCTGAAAGCAACCAGACATCCAAAGTGCTTAATCCCCCTAAAATCCAACCCAAGTAATTACATAAAATCGTTATGACTACACTACCTGATACCTAAGGCATTGTATTACGACAGTTCTGACATAGAATTTCAGCTGAAAATTTATTTTTGTATTATAATGCAAACGATTCCCCACAGAAGTATTTTCCCCACAAATGTACCAGTGTTTTATTATTACATACTAAAAAATACACTGCATATACATATGTTTTTACACAGGAACTGTAAATAAAATGTCTATATTGGATGTGTAGTTTTTAAAACCCTTGGTTTAAATCACCAACATAAAAGAAATCTATCAGATTTTCTAACATAAAAACACTCTGAATGACTTTGTTTACATCTAAACAATTGAATTATGCAGAAAGTTTATGGCCATAAAAACATTCTGAAAACACTCTGAAAACCTTCATATTGATGAAAAACTCTCATGGAACAACATTTTTGGGGGTTATCACAGTGTTTCTTAACCCTGGTCCTGGGGGCCTACGGCCCTGACCATTTTAGTGCTTTTCCAGCCACTTTAAGCCAATTATGGGCTGTTAATATGGCGATTAGTTGGATCAATTGTGTTGGGTGCAGGTAAACACTAACGTTGGGGCTCTGAAGCAGGGCTGGGTTAGCATATCAAGGATTCTTGTTCTTGGATGTACGCTTACTGCTCACTTTATTAGGTACATCTACCTTGTATTTACACTAATTGCCCATTTTATCAGCTGCACTTACCTTATAGGCACCATTTGTAGTTCTACAATTACAGAGTGTAGTTCATCTGTTTCTCTGTATACTTTGTAACCTTGTTTTTCAATATTGAAGACCCCCACAGAACCACCACAGCACAGCTATTATTGGGGTGGTGGCTCATTTTCAGCAATACAGGGTGTTTTTTTTAAACACTGCCTCCGCTTACTGTCCACTCCTGTTAAATGCTCCTGACTTGTCGGTCCACGCAGTAGCTCATCTGTTGCTGCACAGTTTGCATGGGCCTTCTTTTAGTCATTCATCAGCGCTAAGAATGATCCACTGCGCAAATAATTCTTGCTCTGTGGTGGTTCTGTGGGGGTACTGAGAAACACAGTCTGTAATTGCAGAACTACAAAATGATGATATATGGTCAGTGGAGCTGATAAAATGGACAGTGAGTGTAATTACAAGGTAGATACAAGGTGTAGATTCAGCTGTAGTGTTGCAAGTCTCCACCAGATGGAGACCAATACCAAATGAACATTCCCAGCACAGAGCGCACCGAGCGCACTGCACTCAAATACAAAAGTAAAGCCCACAGAAAAAATATTCGCAAGGTTCAGTCGGAATCATTGTCCAGTGAGAGCATAAACACACGAGGTAGAAAAGAACAGCTGACCCGGGTTTTGTTCGTAAAACATTTTTTGTGAGAAAATGTTGCTCTGTGCAAATAATGAGTTATTAAAATGTGGCATTTATTGGCTGAAGCTGAGTTTGTGAGAGCTGCTGTGTTAAGCCGCTGACCTCTGGGGAGTGCTCGCGTTCCTCCGTCAGCCGCACGGCTCAGCCTCGCGCTCTGAGCGAGAAAACTTTAGAGAGCGAGAGCCGTCGGACTGACTGAAATTTGGGCTTTTCAATGACCGGTGATCCCTGTAGTCGATGGACGCAGTCGCCACAGCAACTATGGGAGGTAAATCTGTGGACTTATGACCAAAAGAAAAGTTCTGTCGTTTTTCTCATGTTTGGTGTAAATTTCGGACCAAACTAGAGCCTATACGCAATAGGGCCGTTGCCATGGCAACACACGCTTGAGCGGTAGCGTGGCTAAGCTAGCGAGCTAATTTTTATCTGGAGTTATCTGGAGTAAAAAGCTAAAACCTCCACATCATCTAACTCGCAGCTGAACTGCCGGCTCGTTGAGAATCGGAAAGAAGTCTGAGCCCACATTTAGCGAAGTGTTACCGAAGTTCTTGCCGGCGACCCCGCTTCAAACCTAGCTGGCTAAGCAAATTAGCTTTGTACTTCTGTAAGTTGGCGTGTTTAGAAAGTTAACGTGTCAGTAGAGCTGCATTAACTAAAACCAGGTGGGCGAGCGGCTAAAAATGTTGTATGTTGGCACGTAAACACACAGAAAAGGGTTTAAAACGGGCTTGACTGTGATTTCACAGAGATGTAACGTAACCTGCTGCCATACCGGTGGAGCTGGTGCAGAGTTGGTAACGTTACTGAGCTCAGCTGTATATTTACATTTTCACTCTGGTTGGCAATTAATAACTTTACATACTTGAAGGGAATCTGGACATATAGTCTCGATATAGTGTACATATCCAGTGCCATGCAAACATGCTGTATTAACCAAGCGAAATAGTTTATTTGTTGAAAAAATAGAACATTTTTACCTTATTTAACGTTTACTAACAGTGTGGTGTCTACATCAAATGGTATTGTATTATAACAGTTTTGATATAGGATTTTAGCTGAAAATGTTTTTTTGTATTATAAGTGCCCACAGAAACATAGTCCCTCTAAATGTACCAGCATTTTATCATTACATAAAAATACATGCTTTTACATCAACCATTTTAGAAACTGTAAATAAAATGTATATATTGGCTGTGTAGTCATTGTGACCCTTGGTTCAAATCACCACCATAAAAGAAACCATTGTTTTTTTAACAATGTACCATTTCACATCAAAACACTCTGAATGACTTTGTTTACATCTAAACAATTTCAAATGCAGTTGTCTTTAATGGCCATTTCAAAACATTTAGTTTTGTGTAACTGAAGTTCTAGTGTGCACCTCCAGTATTAACTTAGATGGTAAACCTAATTAGCTTTGTAATTCTGTAAGTTGACATGTTTAGAAAGTTATTCTATCAGTAGAGCTGCATTAACTAAAAACCAAGTGGGCGAGTGGCTAAAAATGCTATATGTTGGCACGTAAAGTCACGTCAAGAAAAGTTTCTCTAGATTTTTGTTGACTGAACAAGGAGCTGAACAAGGAGCAAAAAATCTCACAATCGTCGCTACCCAAAAAAACCCACGTATTTCCAAAATAGTACCTTTACAGGAGAGGACAAAAACTTTCTTTACCTTTAGTCAGTGGAAGTAATTTTGGGGCATTTCATCGTTAATCTTTGACACACGGTTAACAACACCTGCTGCATGTAGAATAAAAGTCCACAAAAACGAATATACATGTTTTTCTTTGGACAGTGATGATGTATTATTCAGCTTTAATCAGAGTGCGACACTGCCCAGTAGAGAAACTTTAAGATTATGTTATTGTCGGCTGGTAAAGGAGTTGGGACTGTGTGTCATGTATGTGTTTTATAATAAAGAGAGCATGTGGTTTATATGTCATATTTGAAGTATATAGTATGGAACATGTAAATTGGTATGGTATACAAGTCCTAACAGTCAGGGTTCTCTTGAACTTTACGTTGTACAGCCAACCTCGAGAATTGTTCTGGAGGAAAATGAAAGAAGGCAGCATCAGTTGGACCTGCAGTCCTGCGTTTAGTATATATTTAGTGTGGGCTCCAACCCTAAAATGGACTCATTCAGATTTCTTTTAATTAATGCTCCAAAGTTAGTTAGCTAGCCACTCCAGTCTACCACATACCGGCTGTTCTGAAACATCACTGAGCATTAAGACACCTATTACTATGCGGGTTCTATGCCAGATAATTATATTTAGCTGGGGCAGGTCACGGGGAGTTAATTGCTACTTCTGTGAGATTTAAATAATTATTGGCGTCGAGCTGCTGAATATTGGTTGCCATTGCAACGTTGCCTTTCTCGGTTTGGATTCACTGCACTGGCCCAGTTTTTATGTCATATCAAATATACTAGATGATGGGAACAGATTAGGACAACATTTTAGTAAATAAAAGACTTCAAACTTTTAAGATTTTGTACATGTGATGACGTACGTAGTTAAGTTAGAAGATCCTATATCACATGTAATTAAGTCTTAGGGTAACAATGTTGAGTACAACAGGCCCACTTTTTTTTTTTACCTGTGCAGGCCGGTATACAGAGGCTCAAAGGCTATATAATAAAACATAATTACATGGTCACTATGGGAAGTAGAAAAAGGATTTGTTGAATATCTTTCTTTTTAATATGTTCGTGATCGCCAGTCAGAAGAAGCCGAGACCTGTTATGTTAAGAGATATCTTCTTGAATTCTATTTGTGTGTTTTTCAATATGTTCTCACTGGTTTCTTAGCAACTTGTAGTTTAGAGTGGTCCTCAATGCCATGTATTAGTGATAACAACAATTTTGAAAGCTGAGGCATGTGCTCTGTGTTGAAGAGCCTTCGATTCATAACCAAAAGCTTACATCCAAATACTTTTTTAATTTTCCAAAGAACTAGCAGAGACTATAGTAGCTCTGCGCTAATGGGTAATACTTGATGAAATGATGATACGGATTTACAGCTCCTACATTTAGGTCAAGACTATAGAGCTTTTCATCAAATGTAATGTTACAGTGCCATTTGCATAACTGCTCAGACAAAGATAGGGCAAAAATTCAAGGCATATTTTGCAGTTTTGCTGCTAAAAAGTGCTTTTTGGGTCACTGTACTTCATAAAGCAGTAGTTAGTTTGATTCACCTTACTCACACAATGACTTATTACGTCACACCTAGAGTGGGAACAGCATTGTCGCTTCCTGATCTGGGTCCTCTGCCTGATTTGCACCACGTATGCGCACCTCTCTCATGCTTGCATAAAGAAGTTCACTTTTGCTGGCACTACCCTGTGGCACATATATAAGTATTTCACAGCGATATACAATTGTATTTGCAAGTGAAAACACAGCAGAGTTGTTTTGTTTTCTACAAGATACTGTTCTTAGCCTGTAGCAGGAACAAAGCTGGGCAAAATACGGGCCTCAAATTTCTTACTCCTCTTATGTAGTGTGCACTTTGTATGTCAATGGCTTCTACACACAAACAATGCAGTAAATGTTTAAATGGTATTCATATTCATTATAGATGCACAACATCTAACACAGGGACACGTTTTTATCTCCATGTGTCTCCAACCTAAAGATAATAGGACTGCTTATATAGGACAAAGCATTTCTCCAGCTCTGGCTATTTGGTAGCATCCATATGATTTATGTTTCATAACAGACTAAAAGGTTCAGTAGCACAACTTAAAATACAGAGAACAGAGAACAAACCAGAAAATCTTTCAACTATTGTGAGGTAAAGTGGAAAGTTTTCATGTATAATATGGAGGAGGTTTAAGTAACACATTTGTGACATTGCATATGAAGCATACAGTAATGCTTTGAACATGACTAGTGGGCAGCAAAAGTGTTTGGTTATTTGGTAACTGTGAAACCAATTCAAATATTTTAACATGTATTCTGACAGAAATCAATAAGACAGCAGTTATGGGAATACAATTATCACTGTAGGCTCATTTTTGTAGCAGTATGTGTGGCATGAGGTCTGCAGCACTGTGCAACTGTGACCTGAAAATGCAACCATTTAATTCTTGGAATGAAGGTTAGGGATCCAGTCATATGACCGGAAGGTCGCCAGTTCGATCCTCTGGGGCAACAGGACATGACTGAAGTGTGCAGGGTACCTAACTCCAACTGCATCCCGGGCGCTGTGGGTAGGGCTGCTCAGAGCTGCTCTGGGCAAGTGTCCTCGCTGCCTCCTAGTGTATATGTTCACTAGTATGTGTATATGTGGATGTTTTACTGCCCCCTAGTGTGTGTATGTATGTGGGTGTTTTACTGCCCTCTAGTGTTTCATTGCACGGATGGGTTAAATGCCAATGTGGTCAAATTCCACTGTTTGCAAACACAAGTGGCAAATAGTTCTAAATTCTAAATTGTAAAACATGAGAAAAATAGTGTTGTTGCATGAAAATGTCCCTAAACATGTACAGCAATTATATTATTAGGCTATTCCAAGAATTTCATGAGCTCTGAAATGTGTAGGGCAGCCAATGCAGACAAGCTGTAGAGCTAATGCAATTCACCGGTTTTTGTTATATGAACCTTAGAGTCAGCATTTTGCAGACCTATATGTCTAATAGAAATCCATAAGTCCACAATCGTAGCAGAAAAATAGGCAATCGATTGTTCCATTAACAGCTCAAGATAATACTTTTAACCTGTCAGACATAATAAGAACTCTGTTGTGTCCAAACAAACAAAAACGCAAATGATTTAGAGCCTCAAAATGCTTTTCTTTGCTACTGGCTCTTGGTTCTCACGGTATTTAGAGCTTTGTCTGTGAAACATCTTCGGAATATCTCCACTGATATGGCTGCCACTGCTGCTTAAAAAGTGGTGCCTTTAAGGCTGCCAGAATCAGGCTTGGAGGTGAAACATTTAGATAAAGAGTTAAAAGGAATCCAATAGCGTTTGCAGTCTAGACATGCAAAGCACTCTGGCACTAAGTAATGTAATTCCAAGCTTCATTAGGACTGTGAAGTTTATCATTTGTCATCAAAGCCAGCTGTCAATAAATAATTAGGCTGTAGATGAAGAAGATGAAATGTATTCTCCTATTCAGGCTATTTTAATTAGTACTTTTTCATACAGCGATCAACAGCATTTAAAAAAAGAGAAAATCCTAATAGAACAGTAATTCTCAGGTGGCCAATATATAAGGTTTGCCCCATTATCTTTGGGCCTAATTTAATCTTTATTAATAAGTCAATCTTATGTCAGTGTTCTGATATTTCACTAAGAAAGACAGACACTGAGCAGGGAGAGAGAGAGAGAGAGAGAGAGAGGTGTAATGAAGAGGTAGAAAGGGGAGGGCAGAAGAGGGAGAGTGGAGGAGAGAACTCCATCCTGGTCCTGTATTATCTTTGTGTGTCCAGGCATCATACCGATGTCACATTTAATTTGCGCTGGAGCCAGAGGCACAGCATCTTTCTCGCAAGCAAAGAGGAACATTGTGCACTTCCGTCCGCAAACAATCGGTAAATAAAACGCTAATGGGGTTCTGACAGTTATGGACGAGGAATGAAAAATGCAGGGGGGGTGCGATTGCTGACATCCTATCTTCCATAATTACTTTCTGCTGAGTGCTTAAAGGGTTCTGGGGAACATGGAGGAAGCACATGGTTCCTAGCTGGTAGGGGTATGCTTTGAAGCAACTAACATTTATCTCTGTGACAATTATCATGTGATGTCTGTTATCTACTTGTCTGATTAGGTGTATGTCTACGCTGAGATTAATTTGTCATCACATTGCAGTCACCTTCGGTGTATATAAAGCTCTGTTTACTGTGATGATGTTATGTTGACCAGGTAGGCTACTCCTAAGGTGTATGATTGTGGCCTTAAATCTCAAATATATTGTGTTTGTGTTTGTGCATTTGTATGTTTGTGCAGGTCTAAAGTGCTGGGGGAGACGTTAATTGACATGGCCTTCAAGCAGACTGCAGCTACTTGGTGAGCATACATCCTTTCATTCCACTTAGCCTAATGGCACCTCCTGAGGTGACAGCACAAGCAACACTATGTATGGGATACAGAAGCATATCTAGCATTTCAGCACAGTCGGAGTGCTGTCAGGCTGTGCTATTACTCAGCCCTTGCTATGCTATTTGAAATGTGGCTTTTATGTCATTTACACGAAGCACACTTCTAACACATTCAGATGTCGGTAAGTTGTGTTGACGGCGAATGTCAAAGTTAGAGTTATTTTGCAGCTTCTGTCTCTTCTGTTAATTCCTGTACCACATTGACTCATTAACGGATTTTTGTTAATGAATGCCAAAAAAATCCCCCTGTCCTTGGGCTATGTAGACCATTGTAGACTATTGTTCCAGGCCATTTAAAAACATATCACACTTTCTGACCACACATTGACCCCTTTGTCATTAGCTGAAAACCTACACTCCTCTCTTGGCTCTTGCTTGGGATCCAACACCGGGCATCTTAAGGAGTGATGACGATCTACTGTGGGGTCAGACACATCCCTGACCTGACCTCGATATCTCATTTCCTCCTCTGTTCCGAGACCTCTGAGCCCAAGGCACGCAGGACCCTGACTCCCTGATACACTCATCACATGCCTTCGTTGCTCTTAAACAAGCCGTGATTGAGCTGATTGGGCTTTTCCAAAGCCTGTCACAATCATTTGATTAGCAGATAGACAGCCAGTAATAGTAAAACTGCACTGTTATGAGGGGGCCTGTCAGCAGGCCTAGATCACGCTGTGGAGAGAGGAGAGGTTAAAGACACCACTTCCTTGTTAATAATTAATCGGCGCCCGTGTGGCGGATCCACTCCGCCGCCTCCCAGTCATCGCTGTGTAATTGCTTTACATTTAATTTGGCTTTGGAGAACGTTTTTCAAGTTCAGTAAATTGTGCTTAACTGGTAATGTGGAGATTGCGGGATAAAGAGGGAGATTAAATACAGGTCTTTTTGGTTTTGCTTTATTTCACACTTAATGTCCTAACTTTTTGGAAACTGTGGTTTGTATGACGTCTGTTGCAGAAAAAACACCCTTTTCCAAGCTGACAGACCACTACCAGCCTCAAAGCTCGCAGTCCACATGAGCTACCTTTAAATAATACTCATCTCTTAATATTTCATCAAATTATATTAGTAGGCTATTCCAAGAATTTCATTTGTAATGTTCATTTTTCATTTTAAATTATGTTAACCTAAACTCCTCTTAAGCTTAATTTGTTTAGCATCTTGACAAGTGTAAAAAAAGCCCCTTCATGAATCACATTACATAATGAAAAGTAATTATTCTATTAAAAGAAAATGAGGAAGACAAAGAAAAAGAAGAACTGTTCTCCAGTCCACTTGAAAGCGGTGCATATAAAGGAGATTTAGACCTTGCTCTGTTCAGGTCACTAAAGACTGTGACTCACTTTCAGATAACTCTAATGCTTCAGGAGCTGCTAAGAAAATGGCCTCCCAGTGGACCCGCATAAACAGCGCCGAGAAAAAAGTGCCGCACACTCGCATGGAGGATGAGGCCGACATTCAGGTGCCAGCTCAGCTTCTGTAATGCATTCATTACACCTTAAACCATATGTGCTGCGCTAGAAACTATTTTCCTTACCTGTAACTTAAGCAAATGAAGTGCCAAATGGCCCACACATCAGCTTAATTGGATAAATGTTAACTTTTGGTCTGTTACGACATTCTCAGTAGCGCATTCCCAGCCATCTTCACATTTTGACCTCATACTCCTTCTCCTCTTGTCAGAGCTCCCCTAAAGGCCCGGAGGCAAATTGCACCTCTTTGTGCTTTTGATTGGCCTAATTCTCTCTAGAGGCTTCTGACTGCTGTCTTTGCCAAATCCGCAGCAGGCAGTGCTCAGCCTTGCATGCGTCGAGATAATGATCAAGTTAATTAGACCTGAGATTGAATGAACTGCGGCAGCAACTTAATCATTTGTAACTTGATTAGAAATACTATATTCTCTCAAACTCCAGAGACTGGCAAACTTGAAAATTAAGTTCCACTTTAAGGATTCAGGTCTCGACTTAATGGAGTGTGGGGAGGCTGAAAAACAACTCCCCCCTCCCCTGGCCCGCACCCACCGCCCTCATTGTGTCCCCATTAAGGGAGCGATGGAGGGTTGTTTACTGTTTGAAAGGTTGGAAAGGGAGATGTGTTAATAGTTGACCTAATGCTGCCCTTTTCATTTGGATCCCACAGCAAATCTATTCCTTTGGGAGGAAATTAGGTCAAGGTAGCTTTGGGGTCGTCTGTGAAGCCACTCACATTGAGACACAGAAGAAATGGGCTATTAAGAAGGTGAACAAAGAGAAGGTAAGTTTGTTATGATGGATGGAGGTTGGGTTTTTAAGGGACTTTTAAAGGGTCTTTGAAGTCTTACAGTGCGATCTCTTGTTTGTGCACAGGCTGGAAGCTCTGGGGTGAAGCTACTGGAAAGGGAAGTAAGCATCCTGAAGCGAGTTAACCATGCACACATTATCCATCTGGAGGAGGTCTTTGAGACACCAAAGGTAAGGATGGGCAAGGCCAAGCTAAGTGACAGATGAGTCACTGTTGAGCATCCTTTGAGTTTGAGATTTTGTGGATTGTTCCCAACCAATGGAGAGACAAATATAAAATTTGCTTTGGCCATGTAAATCAAATAGACCAGTTCCCAAGGGGGACCACCTCAGCCATTACAGCCAGATGTGGTTTTAGACACCCATTTGGCTTTTTGGTGTTGCAATGCCACTTAAGTTGGAATTGCTTCTTTTTTCCCCGCATTGTGCTGCGTGAAGCCTTGATATGGTCCAAGGTTTGAGAAACTGTCAGAAGTGAAATATTTAGAGCAAACTAACATCTTGAAATTAAAGTCATGCAGGATTTTCTTAAAGTTGTAGGCACTGAAGTTGGTTTCCTGTTCGACAGCTTATTTTGCAGATCTTCTCTTTCACCTGGTGCCACAGCTACATTCTGGCACCTGAATCAGTGTTTAAAATGTATAGGGTTAGATGTATAGGATGTGCCTACATCACTCTTACACAAGTACACAAGGTGTACATGTCTGCATGTATAGTCCGCAATTGCTGAACAGGTTACCATTTAAGAATGATCTTTGTGATAAGGTGTTTTGGGAAACCCAGTCTAGCTTTGTCAAAAGGTAAAAAGAATGCAAAAACAAATATCAAAGCCAGGTGGCTTCTAAGCTATAGGCTTTATATTTTTGGCAGGCAAAGTGTGAAATGTTGAGGCCAGAGAAAACAATAAAATGTACATTTTGATTGTTTTCTCTGCTGTAACACAGGAAAGACTTGTCTATCCCTTTATCAGGTTTGATGAAGTGTGAAAAACATAAGAATATATAATGCAGGACCATGATTGTGAATCCAAACATCTATAACATGAGGAGACCACTGTAATATGTTGTATGTTTTCTGTATGTTTCAGAAAGTGTACCTGGTCATGGAGCTGTGTGAGGGTGGAGAGCTGAAAAAGCTCTTGCAGAAGAGTAAGTGTCTTAGTGAGGAGGAGACCAGACACATCATCAGCAGCTTAGCCGAGGCTACCGTTTACTTGCACAGAAAAGGTATGTAGAACCTACCACTGAAATTTACAACAAACAACCTATGCTTGGTATTCTGATGTTGTATTTGATCATAAATGATGAGCCAGAGCACACAATAAGCACGAGTGAACAGGTAGAAGATCCGAAGTCTTTTTTCCAATCAGTATTTACATTAACATTCTTATATACATAATCTCATTATGATTTATTTCTTCCAGTGATGCCTTTAGAAAAGGGGCTTGTAAACAAATCGGTCACATCGCATCAACGGACCCCCAGGCCCCCAGTTGCTTTGTTCCCATTGTCGTCTGATAGTCGCTCATCTAACTGCACCCTTATTAAGGTTGTCCACTATTACCGGGGTCTGGGCTTGAGACTCCATTCTGATCATGAGATAATAATGAACAACTGCCAGACTAAATATCAACCTATTTTAATTGAGTCTGAGGGGTTTATTTGAAGATACTTTGCAATTTCCCCTTCTCCTCTTTTTCTCTCTCCCGCTGAAATCTCCAGTTAGAGGCAATTTAGGACGTTGCTTGGCAATGAGACACCATTACATGGGGCTAATGAGTCATTAACGGTGAGCAGGGGAGGAATACTGATTAATAGGTGTGTTTTCCAACAGTCCCCAAGCGTTGGTGTGCCTTACATCTAGAAAAGCTAATGATGGCGATAGCAGTGCATGGACTAGAGTGCATTGCACAGGGTTATGTGGGTTCACAATTTTATTAACTACACACACACTGGTCACGAGTTCATTATTTTCATTTATGTTAAAGATCATTATGTGCAAAGTCATGAAGAGTAGGGTCACAATTAAAATGTCAGCCATCTGAACAGCATGGTTTACCTATTAGACTTCTATTTTAAAGGCTTGTTTAAGCGACATTGATTGCTATGCCAAATTATGGTACTTGCAAAATATTCATAAATATATGCATAAAATTACACAAAAGCCTTGGCCACTAAATTCAGTATCAAACATGTGTAGTGTTTCCACTCTCTGCCTTTAAATTAGCATCAGTGCTTTTCAGGAGACTTACTTTACGGCATATCTTTTCGAAATCTTCAAGGTTGCATTCTCACAATACAAGTTATCACAAACACATTCAGTAATGTTGAGGTCTAGAGTGCTGGGGTGGCCAGTCCATTCTTCAGTGGACACCAACAGTTTCTTTGTTTGGTATATGTGATTTGGTGTATGCTTGGAGTTGTTATCTTGCTGTAAAATGATTTTCCCCATTCATGACCAAAAACAAATCACCAACTTCAGATGTTAGTACACTGATCATTTATCATGACTGACTGATGGTTGTAGATGCATGTATGAAGATAAAAAAATGTGTAGACATTAGTGTCTCTCTGACCTCAATTGTATTCTGAATGTAAACACAGTTACTAAAGTAGCTTTTTATCAACTGAAAAACATCGCCAAAGTTCTGCCCTTTCTATCTCAGAGTGAAACAGAAAAACTTGTTCATGTGTTCATTACAGGCAGAGTTGATTACTGTAATGGTCTCTTACTGTAGTTCCTAAGAAAATAACTGGTAGAGAACACAGCAGCTCAGATCCTAACAAACACTAAACAGAGCTCATATCAGTCTTGTTTTAAAAGACCTGCACCGACTACCTGTGTCCTTTAGAACAGACTTCAGAACTTCAGAGTTCTGTACTTGTCTATAAAGCTTTTAATACACAGTTTAAAATGTCTCTATTAAAACTTTAACATCTTAGTACCTATAAAATTGAACTTTGCCTTTGCTAATTAAGTTTATGTTATTACTGATAAAAACTGTAAAGCACTTTGGGCTGCCGCTTATATGAAAAGTGCTCTGTAAATAAAGATTATTATTATTATTATTATTATTATTATTATTATAATTAAGGGACATATTGCCAGTAAAACGCCAGTATATCGCCAGTAAAACCAGGGAACTTTTAGTTGGAAGGACATTGCTGTTACTGCTTGGTTTTAAGTTACAGAATCGTTACAAGCGTGATGGATGAAAACTTACAGATTTGATCATATACATATATAAGTCTTGGAGTGTTTTGTAAAGTTTCCTGTTAAGCATATGTTTTCTGCTTTTTCTGGTATTGGATAATGAATTACTTGAATTATGCTTAATAGCTGAAATTGAGTACATGAAATGGTCATCTCTGACTTCTACACAGTACTGTATGTCCACATTTTTAATGTCATTAAAATCTTACATTTCCTATTGTTCAAAGAATTCCTCACACTTTTCTCTTTTCCTCTCTTGTCCCTCCCTCCAGACATTGTTCACAGGGATCTCAAACTGGAAAACATTCTTGTGAAGAGTTGTCACCACAGCGACGACAACGGCGCGGTCAGTATCAAGGTGAGGGCAACCGTGCCAAAGAGGAAAAGAAAAAAACTTTTCTTTCCCTCCTCGCCCAGGCATGTGGTATGGCATTCACTCTCAGCAGGACCTCCGCACTCTCTCCACCGTTGCTCGGCTCTCCCGCCGTCCTGCTTCCCGCCCGCGCTCTGTAACTGCTTTTTTAAACACTGTCTCATTACACCAGACCTCCCGCCTAACTCCTTTTTTATACTGCGCTCTCAAAGAAAAACGAATCGGCACATAGCAGCTTCTTGGAGACAAACGACCGGCTGGGCCTCAGCATGCGGCTGCGGCGGAGGGCTGATGGGAGGTGGCGGAAGCTGCTGCATGCAGCGGAGGGTTGAGACAAGCCAGGGCCGGGGGAATAAATCAGAGTGGCCAAGGGGTCCGGAGACAGTGCTGTCCTGGCCCTGTATAACAGCCTTTTATCTGGCAGGAGGTGGTCATCTCTCCAGGTTATTTATCCTGCCCACCCCTACTGGTCCGACTGAAACCATATATACTGCTCATATGTATTATTCATCGGTGCCGGGGAGACACTGTGTGTGTGTGTATGAGTTTGCCAAGCTGGGCTGAAGTCTTTTTGAATAAGCCAGTTTGGTCCATAAATATTCAAACTAGAGCCTAGACGTAAAGGGGAAATGAAGACATAAAGGAGGAGTGATCATGCTCAGGATGTGTGCAGTATATTACATTAAAGGTCCAACAGTATAGAGTAGAACCTAACTGTGAAAAGCTTTAAAAGTAATAAAGAAGGCAATGGGCAGACTGTCATTTATGTTTAGTAAAAATCTAATTTACCAAATTTTCCAATTACATCATATGTAATGGATTAGAGTTCAGAGTCCAACATAAATATTGTTAACAAAGTGTAGAACAAAGTACTCACTCAAAATCGTTATTGTAAAAATACTTCCTTAAACTTTCCCGTAGCCTGCTCCAACTGCATTCAGCTCTTCATTAGAGTTGTACATACTTGTCGATTTAAAAAAACCGTTTCAAAACAAAACCTGTGTCCTTATTTAAACTTAACAAGTGACTTCCATTATTAAATATATGATTTATGAAAGTTTTTCATAAAAAAGTAGGTCTAAGTAGCAACGGACTGTGTGTGTTTCAGAAGAAAATGTGGTAATTTATAGATATAGTTCAGCCTGTCTGGTGATGGTTATTTCCTTCCAAACAAGAGACAAAGCAAGCATTCAAAGAAAGACACTAGCATTACTACATGTAAAACTTTCTTGGTAAACCATCCTGGGTGAAGTGATTTACCACATTTATTGTACCCAGCATAGATAAGATTGTTCTAGAAATGCAGCTGTGCTGGTGGAGCGTGTTCTGTGCTGCACACAGGTATCATGCTCGTCTGTGTTAAGATGTACATTTTAGGACACTTTTTTATTTTTGTTGACTTGACAAAGATTAAACTTCAGCTTATGCTATCACTGTCCTTTCTCTTGTATGTTTCGGTCTAATAGGCCTTCGCAAAGTTGCTGGACGAATCAGTAAAAAAAATCAGTCCAGCACACAGTTAACCAAAAAATAGGATCGTTACCACTATAGACTAGGACTACTTGCTGTTAATGGTGGATATTTGTCACTGATGTAAAATATGTAAATGATTCCCTGACTTCCCCATGACATACTAATAAGGACATTTTGTTTACTTTATTTTGTTGTTTTACTATTACTATTATTAAAATTATTTTTCCATCAGAAAAAAATGAGGGTTTTCACTAATATAACTTCTGCGGGTCTTTCTATCTTAGGTCACAGACTTTGGACTGTCCGTGCAGAAAGGTGGAGTTGGCAGTGAGAACATGCTGCAAGCCACATGTGGGACACCCATCTACATGGGTAACATGCACACACACAAACACACTTTTTCACAAATCCAGCGTGCTCCCATTTGCTTGTCATTTGATGAATTAACGTTGGCTGATCTAATAAGTTCTGCGAGAGCTGATTAAAACGCAGCAGTGAAGTGGGGCTGACCTAATTTAAGTGATGTGAAGCTGATAGCATTTCAGAAGAGGGGCTGCAGCTCAAAGCCGCAGACGGCA
The DNA here is from genome assembly GCA_021613375.1 of Megaleporinus macrocephalus. Lineage (NCBI taxonomy): Eukaryota > Metazoa > Chordata > Actinopteri > Characiformes > Anostomidae > Megaleporinus > Megaleporinus macrocephalus. Next base: position 18,820,046 of record CM038721.1, on the reverse strand, counting down.
TCAAACATCAGCCGTCAGGCTTCAGACACCAGAGAGGCCGCGGGCGTCTTTCATTATTGACGTGTGTCTTTGCCCTCTTAGCACCTGAAGTGATCAATGGCCACGAGTACAGCCAGCAGTGTGACGTGTGGAGCATCGGTGTCATCATGTACATGCTGTAAGAAGATCCTGGCCTTTCATCATCTTCATATGCCCACGCACACACATACACACACAGATGCAAACAGGGCTTGAGTGTGCACATGTTCACAGACACCCACATACCTACTCTATATCATTATTGGCAATGATCATTGATACCCATCCAGTTACATGTAATATACGTATACACTGGCCACTAGCATTGTGCTTTATTAGGTCTGTTTACCATATAGGTGCACTTTGTATTTCAGCTAGTTGTTAGCCTCCTGTTACTTCATTCAGTAGTCATCAGGACCATCACTAAGTGGGTATTATTTGGGTGGTGGATCATTCTCAGCACTATAGTGGCGGTATCATGGTCACACACAACCAACAGTGTCCTGTTGCCATAAACGGCCCACTAACGTTTAGCAATGTATGAGCAAAGGTGGACCTAAGATATCACCAAGTAAAATCTACTCAGTGGTGATGCTGTGGGGGTTCTAACCATTTTAGGAACATGGTAATATGGGGCTTTCGTATTATTCAGAAGGCAGACTACAGTCTGTTTTAAAGCAAGTGTACCTATATCTTCAGCAGTCCTGATAAAATGAATATGTAGCCTGTGTCAAAGTACAGTTTGGACTCTAGGCAAAAATAAAAACGGAATGCAATGATGTGCAAAGCATTTAACCTTAGTATAAGGCCAACCTTTTAAATGTTATATATCTGAGAATTTATGTGGTTTAAAATGTGTTGCTGGAATCAATTTCTCAGCTACATAACATGTTGTCCATATGTTTATATGTTAATTTTCAATTAAACATGCTTTAAATGATTTGCACATCGTTAGATTTTGTTTTTATTTACATTTTGTCCATCGTCTTTTTTATGGGCTTATAGATACATGTTAGGTTTAGGGGTAGGTGCTAAGGCAAAAAATATATTGTACTATGCAAAGGAATTTTCATGATACACGATAAATGTTGGTATTTTGATACAGACACAGTTCACTAATAGGGCAGTGAAGAACTTGGTCACTGTCCAAAGAAAAAAAGTATCTCCAAATTTTTTACAGTATAGGGCAAAAACTTTCTTTACTTTCAATGTAAGTCAATGGAACCAGATTTTTTCCCATGTTATTTTGGAGCATTTCTGTTTGGTCCATTCTTCATGGAAGTGAACATGTTTTTTATTGGGCAGTGACAATATCCTACTGCACTAAATCCAACAAAACAAGACTCATTATTTTATTATTTTATTTTTTATCTCCAAGGATCAAAACACAAAAACAAGAAACTTGCATTATTTGGCCCACCTGTAGTTCCTACCTAATAAAGTGGTGTGACATTAAAATGATGGTTTAGCCAACAGTCTTCTACTTATCTCAAATAAGGTTAAATACCCAAGATGCACGACATAATCATATATGTATGATCTGCATGATCATATGTGCCTCAGAAGACACTGTTTTGCTACACAATGCCATTTTAAAATAAAGGTTTCATAAAATGACACTATTTTTCTGTGAAATATTCTTCAACTGAGTGTTGTGCCAGTGACTGTAGCTGCTCCTCTGTAGGCTGTGTGGAGAGCCGCCCTTTATATCCAGCTCTGAGGAACGTCTGTTTGAATTGATCAAGAAGGGAGAGCTCAGCTTCTCTGGCCTTAAGTGGGATACCATCAGTGATGCAGGTTCATGTCCCTTAATGACATATGCTACATTCCCCAGCATCCATTTCTTTGTTGATGTTTGTTACATTGTTTTTTTAATAGCCAAAAAGGTGCTGCGCTGCTTGCTGAAAGTTGACCCAGCACATCGCATCACAGCCAGTGAACTGCTGGATAACCCCTGGGTCAAGGTAAGTGCATTTCACCTTGTTATATAGTCTTCTGACAGATCACCCATCCTTTGTTTTAATATGGTTATGAGTTTTGAAGGTTAGTGTAAATTGAAAGTAGCATATTTAATATCAGTCTAACGATGCTTATAAGTATGAAAATGAGTCTCAAATAGCTGCTTATCTGTATAGTGCATACCATAGATCACAAGGTAGTGGCTTCTGCACCATAATAATGCACTTGATGAAGGAAGACTTTGGATACAAACTGAGTGTGTTTTGTTTAAGGGCGACACCTCTACGAACGTTTCCCCCACTAACGTGCTGGAGATGATGCGGCAGTTCCGGGATGCACCAGAGGATGGCGAGAGCGATGAGACGAGTATGGGCCTCAGCAGCCTGTCCCTTAGCCGCTCCCAGGACAGCCTGGCCGAGCCTGCAGCTTCCCCAGAACCTCCTACTGCTCCTTCTCTTGCTCCTGCTTCTGTTCTGGCGCCCAGCCTCAATGGGGACAAAGACAGCAACAGCAGCAAACCCACTAAACAGGTAAAGTGATCCCCTCTCGCCTATTAGTGGACTGTACATGTACTCATCATGCACTTTTGTGACCCATTCCATATACCGCACGCTACATCCTGTACCTTCTAGCATAAAAAGAGCAGGTATCATTACCTGTCATAGCCTCATCCATCATCATCTCGCAGCCTGTATTCAACTCAGCAATTCAGTGGTAGTCCATGCATTAGCACTGATCGTTGCAACTACATTTCTTAAGCACCCACTATGCCCTGTTTGCAAAAGAAAATAATAAAAATATTATTGTCTCCTGTTATTGATTTTACTTAACTACCAAACTACTTACTAAACAATCTGAACTATTTGCATCTTTTTAACATATGTGGTAAATGATAAATAATGATTAATAAAGCCATGGCTGTTACTTGACCCTTTCACTGCAAGGACTTATACAGTCATATGCTAAAGTGCAAAAACACCCTGATCACATTACATGTTGTACTGATTTTCGAAGCAAGAATAAGTACACATGTACAGGGAAATTAATCATAACCATAATCAAGTGTCCATTGTCCACAAGAGCTTTGCAATACGACTGTATTTGGGCCCATATGTTGATTCCTCGGTGCACAAGAAATAATTTTCAGTAAGTCATTGTAGTATCTAAATGTTGAAACTCAACGCAACTGGTATATACTTACTGTAGCATCAAAAGAAGAAAACCTCCACTTCCTCTTTCAATGGTATAAAGAAGAATGGACCTGTCATGAAGACCTGCAACACTCTCGGGTCATCCAGTGCACAGGTCGGTTGTTTATAAGCTCTCAGTTCTTTGCACATGCAGAGACAGCTATTCATAGTTGGGAGCAACTTAAGTAATATCATGTGCTGTTTGTAATTTGTCAAAAGAAAACCATCTGAAGTATTTTAGAATAAGTACTGCCCTTAAAGCAAATGCTGCCTACAATGTTGCAAGGCTGCCACTAGATGGCGCCAGCATCACCCACGTGCAGCAACAGCGCGTATGCCACTCCCGCAGTCTGGCAGCCTGAGGCAGAGGGCCAGTATGCTTGCTGCTCTTGTGCAAAACGAATGTGAGTGTCTTATCTTTGCAGTCCCACGCAGGTAACAAACCCTCTGCTCAGCCAAGTGCAAAGCGCCACACCCCAGCGAACAAGATGGAGAGTGTCAGCAGCGGCAGCAGGTCCTCCTCTCCCAAACCAGCTGGACCAACTGCAGCGGCCTGCTCAAGCAAGTGCGAGAGCCCGTCACCACGCACCCCCACCTCCAGCCCCGCAGACCACCTCCCCCATAAGCCAGGCCCAAGCCAGAGGGCAAAGAAAAACAGATAGACCCCGGGCCGAGCCGCAGCAACAGCTGAGGCTAATGGTGGAGCAGCCGCACAGAGTGCCAAAAGAGAGAAGTGTCGTGCCCAGAGTTTGCTGGGGTGTGGCAGGCCTGCTAGACACATGAGAGAGTCTCTTTAAGACAATACCTCTGGCTTAGGTGAGATCACTAGTGCTGTATCTTCAAACCCACCTATTCACGTTTATGTTTTTCCGTGAAGATGACTGAAAGGATACCTGGAGCCCCACTCGCCTGCCAGTGATTTCCCATGGACAGTCTTTAAATGAACTGTACATATCTCTCATCTGTCAAGGATAAGGTACTTTATCCTCAACTCTTTTTTTAACTGGAAAGAAGAGCAAATACCATCTGAAGGAAAACCAACCTGTTGCTTTAGGTCTGTGGACTATTTGACAGCTGTTAGAACCCAGTGAGCCTGTCTAGCTTGAGCCCCATTTGTCTGACCTTCTGCCAATGAGCAGACACTTCTTGAGGCACATTAATTGAACAGAAAAATGCATATTTTGGGGGTGGAGGGGAAATGAAGAATGTATTGGAGGTTTACAGGGTTTGGTAGCTGTAGTTTTTGACTAGATAAAATATTTGCCACTTTAAGTAAAAACCATTTAAGCAAAGGCCTCAACAATGCAACTGTTTTAGTCCTATAAATATGATCTAACTGCTGATGTTGAAGACACCCTTATTGCCAAATCATGAAAGGGAAACTCATGTAAATGCGTAACTGTTTCATGTGTACAATAAACACTAATTCATGTTTCTTTAGATTCATTTTTTTTATGTTTGTTTGTTATTTTGCACCACTTCAGTTGGAGTTGCCAATATGGCTAAAATGTGATATCAACATACATAGACATTTCCCAGTACACAATATGCATCATGATATTTAGTTTTTGGGAGTTTAATTAATTGGAACAGATTAAAAAAAAAAACAATGCAGAAGGATCACATTTAAAAAATGTGAAATTATGAATACAGATTTTTATTTTACACTTTAGAGACTGTGCTGTAGTGAATCCAGTTAAACAGGACAAATTATGTTCTATTTGTAATAAAACATAATATGTTTAATATGTTTGATAGTATCCTCACAAAATTGTGAGGATATTGTGGCATAATATACAAGGACAACAATAAAATATTGTCATATTGCCCACTTTAGTTACACTCTCCATAACCCGAACATTGTTTCTACATGACAGTTACGCTTAAACGTAAAAGCATAATAAAAGCATTAAGCCATATCGGGCTTTAACGTTAGCCATATGGTGTCAATATAGGCAGAGGGCAGCAGGATGGTTACTATGAAAAGTGCAGGATTGGGAGTCGGAGTGAATAGGACTCTAATCTTGTTTGGATGGGCATTGAAAGCAGCAGGGGATACTTTGAGGACTGTGCCACTCAAGCACTGGTCTTTCTGCTAGAGAGAGAATAATCCTTAGTATGGATACAATATTAAAGTAGTCAAGCAGAACTCACTGAGGCTGAGTTAGAATCCTATTTGCATTCAGTGGTGTGTGTGTGTGTGCGAATGTGGGAGTGTGTCAGAAACAAGAGTCTTTGAAGGAAAACGTGGGCCATATTTCTGCTTCTGATAATTTGCATGATAAATTTGTTCATTGTGTGATGTCGGCTGTGCCCTAAGACATTAGAACGGAGTGTGTCATGTAGAGTATATAGAGCCACTCATCACTGGAGCTTTCACTGTTGTATTTACTTATCTCGCAGCCATCTTCAAAAATAGGAACGATGAAGTGACACTTCAGATTAGCACACACTGTGTTGAGGTTCAAAGAAATTTGGGAGGAAATAACAACAAATGATGCCACAACACTGACAAAGTACATTGAGCTCTATTGGTGTACTCTAGATTGGACTTCTGAATGACTCTGAACATTGATCTAGACTCCCGAGTCATGCTGTTTCTAAGAACAGAGGCCAGAAGCACAGATGCACTGAATGTGTCTAAAGTTATATCTTGGAGGTTACCACTGGATGGTGCTGCAAAGAGCCACAGCAACCTCAGAATGGAGTTGAGAGGTAGACCACAATAGTTTAGCATTAGGTTTCCTAGGTATATTATATTTGCCTGCTCAAGTTGATGGATTGCACCATTAAATAATTACAGTGTATGACTGTGAATATTACCTGCGTATGATGAATCATCTCAATAACTCTGATCCAGGACGTTCTATGTTCCGGTCCAGTTTACCATCAAGACACCGTTCGCCGCAATTGGTTGGAATTTCAGCCAGAACTGCTCTGAGTTAGTGAGGAGTGGGCTTTGCAGATAACAATGATTCATTCAGTTTGAAAAGCCTCCCCATCCCCCCTTCAAAGCAGTGAGCAGAATTTGCATAAGGTCTGTTTAGACAACCTCCTGTATGGCTAATGTGTTGTCAGGGGCTGGGATGGGATTTCAACATATGGTCTTCATTTTCTCGTGCCAGAGTTCTAATTCATTATAGCAAGGAGTGAGAGAGAGAGAGAGAGAGAGAGAGAGAGGAACAGAATGAGAGACAAAGAGATAGAGAGAGAGAGATAGTGAAAGAGTTAGGGGGAGGGAGGGGAGCATTCCCAAATTGAATTGTGCTGCTGGAATGTGACCTGCAGTAAATTACGAGAGTGCATCTGCAGGCCTCGGGGAAAGAGACAAAATTTAAAGAGAGCCGACAAATGGACAACTTAGGGAACGTAGAAACGGAGCTGATATTTTTACACTCCTCCTTTCTTGGCGTATGAGGCCAGGCTTTCATCTGGCGTCAAAGTGGGATTTTTTGTCCTCTGAAGGTTTTAGACAGGCTAAACTTTTTCTGCCGAAATTGGGAGAGCGCAACGCAACAAGCAGGGGAGCATGGCGCCTAAGAAAGGGGGCGTTTGTTTGGGACGAGCCCATGGAGGCAGAGGAAATTAGAAAGGCGGCCAGTTGGAACAAGGTACTCCTTCCTCCTCTTCTCCAGCTGTATAGCCTGACAGATGGGCACCGGGGGAGGGGGGAGGATTAAAACTTGGTGGCTCCTTTTAGATCCTGGAGGTTGAGGCGGAGATTGGACCTGCGGTGCGACCCCGGGGATGATTTGGGGTGCAGGGGTGCTAATGCCATCAGAGAGACACAAAGACAGAGAGAGAGACTCCCTAATGCCTCTTGTCCCTGCCAGACTCAGCACCTCCTCATCCAGGGGAGCTGCATCTCAATAACCTTAATGGAGGCTTCCTTAATTAATCAGCTCATATGCAGAGATCCGATACCTGCAGCTGAGACCCCCATCCCACCCCACCTCCTAATGCACAGCCTCCACGCCGTGCGGCCCATGACATTGTAGTAATGAGCTAATGTGGCTACAATGTCACTCCCAACGTTGAGCGGACGTTATCTCTGGGAGCTCATCGCGTACGCAGATGTCCCCGATCCCCTTCAATGTGTTTGTATGCGATGGTTGAAATATCCTGGACAATATTGTCATTCATAATATTTGAAGTTTGTAGGCCACATTTTCTAATTTAACTAAGCAAGTTAATGTAGCTGTCTCATATATGCACTGATGTTTTTCATGTAGTGTTTGTCATTTACTCTTCATCCATGTACATATGTAAGGAGAAAGTCAAACAACAACAAGTTAAAAGAAGAATAGTTCCCAAAAATTATTAAATGATGTAGAGAAAATGGCAGTCAACACCATGCAAGACATGGCCCACCATCAAAACTGTCACCATGAGATAGAGGTGTTTTGTCTACTATAAGAAAGACAACTCAAGGCTATGGATATGAAAGGATATATTGTTATGCAACCTATTACAAAGATGAAACGTGCATGGAAAAATATTCCTGCAGATTTGGAAACAATGGAAGTTGTAATAAAAGCGAAGCGTGGACACTGCATACTGAAATATTTATATATTAGTCATTAAGGCTTCTACCTTTTTTCCTGGTGCTGAAAAATAAATAAATTGTGCTAAATAGCCTCTTTGGCTTGGGTAATATTTGGGTTGTGTGATATTTTTTAAAAGCACTAAAAGGTCTTAATATCCCAGCGGAAGAGCAATTCATTAAAGTCAGTAGTCTTTAGTCTCTAATTTGGCTGCTTTAAAGTCAATACTGCCGTAAATGCAAGTGAACTGTTATTAGGGATGGTCTCTGAGCGCTTTGTGCACTGACAGGTGAGGATGGAAGAAGGAGGTTAAACATGATATTATGTTATTTTTTCCCACCTGCTTGTACTCTGTAATTTCATTAAGTCAGAAAATGTCTTTTGAAGGTAAAGTTATTACATTTTAAAAGATTACCCGAAAACAAGAAGCCCCAGGTCCCAATACCATTGTGTACTTAAAAAGGTTAGTGAGTCACTTTAGCCATTGTCCAACATGAGAGGAGTAGCATCACCCTGATTGCGGATTCTAACTTCTTGTCATTCATGTTCAAAAGGCTGCTTCTTTCTGGATCATTTAAGGACAGGTAGCAAAAGATTGCTGTAGCTCTTGGCAACCGATCGCCATCACTCGCTCTTAACAAGAATCCATATTCGGCAGCAAACAAAAAGTTATGTAAAACCATCAGATAAACGACCTAAAGCTTCCATCTTGGAGAGACAGGAAAATAAAATCTCATGATTGCTTTGCATATGAAGACATGCACAAATGTTTCTGTTCATAGTTCTATTGTGAGAAACCGCCAGGAAGCTGTAACTAAGGAAAGAAGTGTGCAAATCATACAAAGAAGCTGCTGGTGTTTTCAAAACAAAGGACTGACCACCCCAGAGCCTAAGCCTCACGTCATTGGATGTGTTTGGATTGTAAAAAACAAAAGGGTTTATGCGTGTAATGACTATTCTGACTATAATACAATGAAGGCTGGCATTTGAACTGTACTGTACATTCCTTCCATATCTGGGCCATGCCCGACTTCATGTCTGATTCAGTGGAAAAGCGTGAACCCCATAAAGAGTGCCTTGCAGATGTAGGTGTGCATACGTCTGCATAATGGCGCTGAGACGGGGGGCGTCTATTTCTTAGATGTTTTTGAGCTCCGCCTCAAGTAAACATCTGAAACAGATGGCATTTTTCAAAGCAAGCTTCATCAATCTTTGTTGACACTACTCCTCTCCCTCCCCACCCTGAACTACTCTTATTTGGGATATTTGCAATTATAATACATTAGCTCATTTGAATATCAAATTAATTAGCGAACACACTGGAGTAAATGCTTTTTTCATAAGTCCTTGTTAAAAGTGAAAAGTTCTCAACTACGGTCGGATGGCGTGTTAATTTACAGTGATATCTAATCCCATGTTGCCAGACATAAAAGGCATTACTATACATATTTTAATGGGGAGGTGGTTGTTTTCCAAGCAATTTTCTGCTAGAGTACATTTTTAATTTATTCATATTTAATTTATTGGTCTCTGCATACCCACTCAGTAAAACTAATCAACAGCATGTAACAGGCCTCTTAAAGACACAGTACGGTTTGGCGTGCACCACAGAGAGAGCAGCCTTTACTTCTGAAGTGTGCTTTCTTTTGCTCAGAATCTCTCTCTCTCTCCCTCTCTCATGACTTCTCTCTGTCTCTCTCTCTCTTTCCGTTTCTCTGTCTTTCTGTCTCTTTTTCTCCCCCTCTCTCTATCTCTCTCTCTTTGTGTCTCTCTCTGTCTCTCTTTCTCTCTCTGTCTTTCTTCCTCTTTCTCCCTCTTTTTTCTCTTTCTCTCTCTCTCCCTCTCGCTCTCTCTTTCTCTTTCTGTGCGAGCGTTGAGGATGAAACTAAAATGCACGCTTGAACTCCCTTCAAGGAGACTGTTTGATTCCTACAGTCAACCTTTTGATAATTCAGAGAGCGTGAGAGAGAGAGAGTGAAAGGGAGAGGAAGAGAAGGAGGGAGAGATGAAAAAAAAAGAATGAAAAATGTGGTCAGCCTTGAATCACCTGAAATATTTCAATTTTGCGGGTGCTGACCATCAGGCCCAGGCTGCCAGAATGTCATCCACCGAGGAATGCTCCTTTCCTCCTCCTCCAGCTTATCCCTCACTTTCTCTCCGCCAGCTCTTCTGCCCTTGAGTCCCCCCCATTCCACCCCACCCAATCCCACCCCCACCTCTCCACATCTCACATTGCTTTGGCAATCATTTAACGCAGTGTGACTGGAGTTGTTATCACCCGTGTCCACTGTATGCTCCAAATACCTATCGACCCATTGACACCGCGGCGCAAGGAGGGACTCTGCCAACCTTACACATGGAAATGATTTCAATTAATTACCATTTCCCCAGAGGAGGGCAAGAAGAGAGGAGACAAAAAGGTCCAAACAACAGGAACATTCTCATCGCGCAATGTGCAAAATGTGTAATGAGCATTGTAAAGGTCATTTGACACGTTTCTGAGCAATGAAATAATTTAGGCTTTTCCCCCTCTTTTTTTTTTTAAACACTCAACTATGCTAGGAGTCGTGCCCAGCCAAAGTGCGGTGGGTAGGAGGTCAGTGACTTAATAGCTCAGGGCACTCAAAAGAGTGCCTGGAGAGGACGGTGTAAATGAATGGGGGCTGGGCAAAGCCCAGTCACACCTGCAATCATAGCCAAATCACAGCCGTCACACTTAGAGTAATTGGGCAGTTAGTTAGAGGCCTGTGAAACAGCATTTGGACAATTATGGAAGATGATTTTGAAGAAGAGTCCATGGAAATGAAGCACCAAAGGCCATGTTCTGACCTGTGAGCAATATAAAAGTAACGTAAAGCACACTTTATGTCATATGTAAATGTTAAATGCACGTACGCTTTGTCTCCTAAAATCATTTTTTAAAATTCTGGAATTTCATGGCTTCTTCCAGACATGCCCCATGAACCAATTACATTCTTAAAGATCTGTAATATGCTGTGCATTGTGATGTTGTAAGACAACAGCCACAGCTATTGTATCATCCTGTTACCAGCTCGTTCAGTTGTGGACACACAACCATGCAGAGCGATAATTGTGAAGCCTTGGTAGTGAAAAAGAGTCTTAAAGTGTGACAATATGTTTGACAATATTCATGTAAACACAGTTACTGACTTCTGTTACTACAGTTACTTAGTGCCACAATCTTTTAATGCTTACTGTCTTGAAATCTCAGGTTTTATCGTTGGTGATGCCACAACCATCCATGACCAGACGCCCAACGCATAACATAATTGGCAAGTACCGTTCTCCTCCAAACCTGTTGAGCTATCTAAAAATGTTGCATCACTGACTACTGTTGGCAAACCTATCTACCAGGTAGAACTGGTCATCACCAAATCAGAGAGAAATACTCAAAAATGCAATAAACAAAACAACTGCTCATATCTCAGGGAAAACAAAATAAATTACGTACAAACCATTTAAAACATTAATTTGAGTATCTGCATATAGGATCTGTTTTTGTAATTAATTTGCATGAACTTGCTAACTGAAACAGCCGATGAAGCATGAAATAGTGCTAGCCTAAAACTCATGGCTTTATTGAAGAAAAGAGTGTTGGCTCTGCTTAGCATAGAGGAGCACTTTGTAGGAGCGCTTACAGACTGTAGTTTATCTGTTCTCTGTGTACTTAGTTACACTGTTCAGCAATGGTCAGGGCCCTCGCAGAGCAATACGAGGTGTGGTGGATCTTTCTTAGCGGTGCAGTGATGCTGACATGGTGGCGTGTTAGTGTGTATTGTGCTGGTGTGCATGGATCAGACACAGCAGTGCTGCTGGAGTTTTTTTTCAAATACATCAGTATCACTGCTGAAAAAAGAATACTCCACCAACCATACCTATCCAGCTGACGGCGTCCTATGACCATGGTGAATGACCAGAAGATGCAAGGTGGACCAACGAAGACGTGTGTAATAGAGTGGACAGGGAGTGGACACAGTGTTTAAAAACTCCAGATCCACCACTGTGACTGATCCAAATACACCATCACCATCAGTGTTCTTCAGTGCTGAGAATGATACACCACTGAGAATATACCAGCTCTGTGGTGGTCCTGTGGGGGCTCTGACCATTGAAGAACAGGGTAGCAAAGTATACAGAAAAAACAGATAAACTACAGTCTGTAAGTGTAGAACTACAAAGTGCCCCTATGTTGTCAGTGGAGCTAACAAGAAAGATAATAAGTGTAGAAAGAAGGAGGTAGTTTAAATGGTATGACTCATTTGTGTGTCAGCTGTTTGCTGTACAAAATAGTTTTTTCTAGTGTTTTCTAGGTACATGTTGTCTGGGTTTTAGAGAGTAATGTAGAAGTAAATTAATGAGCAGTGAGATTATTTTTGCAGTTACAGTTTAAGAGAGCTAATTAGTAGTTTGTTACTACCTTGTCATTAGTACAGTTCTGTTGCTGCTGCAACTCTGCAATATGAAAGCCTAATATCTTACGTCTTTCTGTATATCTATATGGAGCACATCTAAAACAACTCTGTGCCCTAGATAGTGTTTAAATGGAACGATCACAAGATCCTAGTGATTAGCATTGACATGCACTCACACACACACACACACACACACACACACACACACACACACACACACACACACACACACACACACACACACACACACACACACACACACACACAGGTCCAGTCTGTGTATAGACAGAGGGCTACTAGAAATCACACCCCTCACTGTCACCACTGGGAGGGATGCTGGATTGGTAGATTCAATTTCGATTACTCAGAGAGCCATTCTTCAGGAGAGGCCCCACATCCAGCAGAGGCACTGACAGAAGACAGACACCACTGATACCCAGCACTGCTGGTCTTTAACACTGCCACCGGACCTTCTGTGTCTGGGGCTTTCTCCTGTTACCATTAAGACCCTTTATGTATATTGAATCTGGGTCCACACAAGAGTTTTACAATTACAATTAAATTATTTGCTGATTTAGATTATTTCTTTAATCTAGCATCACATTTTGAAATTGTTGTAGTTCTCAGTCACAGTAATATTTCCCAGATACTTTCAGACATTACTGAATATTGGGGACAGGAAGAATTTATTGGTATGGTAAAGGTAAATTTTAGGGAAATTTATGCACATATTAAACTTCCATATAGATTAACTATCATAGATCCTGGGCCTCTTATCCCTACCCACTGCACTGACCCACTGCTTTAATGATGTTCATGTAACAGCCCCATGCTTAGAGAATGAAGTGGGAAGCTCCAAAACCCACAATTGTATAAAAGATCATCAGCAAAATTATATGTGTAAGTTATATTTAAGGTGCTATTAAAACAATTTTGCAATTATAAAATCATTAATCAGTATCTGGTGTATTTGGAATTTCTCTTGGTGCTGGTGTCAACATGAAATAAAGTACAAAAAACATAAATAGAAAAATATATACCATATATACATATAAAGACACAAAGAAACAGCAAGCAATGTGTAATGTGAGAGAAGTACAGATGTAAGCAAGTTTTGGAGTGCTGAGTTAAGTATATTTAGTATGTACAGCTAAGAAGATTGAGCAGTAGATATGCTTTTTTTATATAATGTGTATATTGCCACAAATCAAACTGCATACATGTGCTGACTACAGGGGAGGAAAGTGGAATGTTATAGTTTAGAAGGATTGCCACGGTTCTGCTCATTATGAGTAATAAAATGCAGCAGTTTAAAGCAAAGGGGTGGGATAAGCTCCTTGTTCAGGAGGATGATGTTCTGGGGAACGAAGTTGTGGAGGTGGCGGCTGGTCCGAGTCTTTCTCTGCTGAAATGGAAACTGTTGGAGGAGAGGGACCAAGGTGTGAGGGGTCTATCACGATTGTACACACCCTCTTCTTCATTCTGGACAAGTATAGGTCTTTGAGGATGAAGATCCAACATCGAACTGCAGAGTGTCATCTGCAGAGGGTCCTGAAGAGCATCACTCATGACTTTGAGGTGCTGAAGTCTCTCAAAACACTTTATGACTACAGATGTTAGGGCAACTGGTCTGTAGTCACATATGATGACAGAGGTCCTAAAGTATGCAGCTACAAGAGATTTGGTCAAGAATTGATTGACGTAGGAGGTCAGTGAGGATGGGGGAAAGTTGTTTAGAGTATTGCAAGTTAAAGTAAATGCTATTTATGTTCAGCATACTTGCCTAAGTTGCTAATTGAAATTTCAGTAAGAGTATGTTTTCAATGTAAGCAGCTTTGATCCAGTCCCATATTTGTATGGCTCCAACTATCTAGTAGCTAGTGATTTATGTTAATACAGTATAAGTAAACTGTTGTCCAATTCTTAGACTTAGTGTAATAGGGTAATTATTATTTTACACAGTGGCAAGTGGGTCTAAGTGAAAATTCTGTATGCTGGACAAATGTGCAAAATGTTGGTCGTATGTTGGTTACCACACCGTGTGTTGCACCACAACGTGTATAAACATGTAAACACTAAACATGTCCACTCTTACACGAACAGAAAGCAGGCTCACAAATGTAGTACTGTTTTATGCCACATAGCCTTCAGGATGCCAACACTGGAAACTGACCTATCAACAGCTCAAGGGTTCAACAAAAATACTCCTGTGTTATGGCATTGGACAGCTTGGTTGTATCTTGTATTGGCTAGGTCTACTTCACTAACTAGCTAAGAATCCTTATTAACGAGTGACACAAAACAAACAGTATTCATTTACCTCCAGCTTACAGCACAACTTGTTTTCAACTCCTATAATACATTATATATTGCCAAAAGTATGTGGACACCCATACTAATTAGTAGGTTCAGATGTTTCAGCTGCAATACAATATCCTCAGACCAGGTGAAGGCAATATGCTGCTCAGGAACCACCTGCAGCTCTTTTACTGTCCTCTTGTGACTTCTCAGCAGAATTCAAATTGTAGGTAAAAATAAAATAATTCTCCTTTGCACTAAAGTAAAGCTTTGCGTTCTAATAAACAGAACAAATGGTATTAAATCCTGGAATTAATGTATAACTGCTTATCCACTAACCTTTAACCCTGAAGACTGGTGAGCAGACAACCACCTTGCCTAGGTAGCAGCAAAGAAAATGGAAAAGAAAGATAAAATTCAAGTCAAACATTGAGAATTTAAAGCTGTTGTGACAACGTACTGTTTTGGTGCCCACAATGTACCCACAATATTGAAATGTAATTCCTGAGAAAGCTGAGACAACATTTTCTGACAACACTGTGAGAACAAAGAGGCAAAGACGTTGTCAGAACCTCCTCGATATCATGTTCCATAATATCTGCATGGAATTTTGTCAAAGTTATCAAAAGGTAGTCATAATACCATAAAACATTATTTAGTAGTGATGCTCTGACAATGTAGTGACAATGTTGTTCAGACAACGCAAAAAGCAGCACCTTTTGACAACAGGTGTTTTCTGGGAATGGACATTTGCATTTATATGAACTCCAGATAATTTGTTGCACACTTAGCTACTTGTTTCTGTTGGAGTGGAAGAGTCCAGTGGGTGAAGATAGATTACAACACTGCTGTGTAGTGCTTAGGGGTTTAAAAACAACACAAAATCAACTATTGTCTACCATGAATTTTTACTGTAAACATGATACAGAGTTTTTGAGATTTCATACAGTATAACAAAGCATAAAATCACAATATTCAACAATCTCAGTGTTTTCCTACACCCCTACCAGTAGAATGGGTCGTACTGAAGACTTCTCCTATACCACAAGTCAGTTTGTGAAATTTCTGCTCTGCTAGATCTGCCCCGGTCAACCGTAAGTGCTGTTCTATTGTGAAATAGAAGTGTCTAGTGCAACAACAGCTCAGCCATGAAACAAAAGACCACACAAACTCACTGAGCCAGCTCAAAGGATGAGATAACAAGGACTGAATTCATAAAAAAATCTCAGTTACCGTTTTCCAAAATCTTGAGGAAACCCTCCAGTGGAGGCTGTTGTAGCTGCAAAGTGGTGGCGCCAACTCCAATTTAAAGCTTCTGGAATGGGATGTCCAACAACCTCATACAGGTATGATGCTCAGGTGCCCACATACTTTAAACCATATGGTGTATTTACTGAAGCAATCATAGAAAGCCCACACCGGTTTTCCACTTCGTAGCTGAGTGTCCTCGTCCCTGCTCACAGCTGATGTGGATGTGCTTTATTATTAGATATTATAATACTGTTATAATGGGAGTGTTTTGGTTGTTGCTCGCTCGGGCCACTTACAATTAAGTCACAGTCTTTTAGTCTCATACGGAAACCAGACCCACCTCAGCAATCCCCGAGTCAGCTCTCCTGCTTACTCTGATGAGTGAGCAGCATAACTGAGACAGTATAGTGTGAAACAACAAAAATTGCTGGAAAAAAGGATCCATGATGAAGAATACTTCTTTTCTGACTGTGTAATAAAAAAGATAGACTTCAATCTGAATAGTTTCATTACTGAACCTCCGCAAGATAACACTGCGGATGATGGAGGGCTTATCTGTCTATAACAGGGTGAACATATGATTACGGCACTCACACGGACACGTTGAATAGGTAGTGGACTGTGTTAAGAACACATATTGCCGTGTACAGGTGGAGAGTACATAAAACATTCTGCACAGATACCTGGGACTGATTTAGTTTCCCCTGAGAATTACGTGGAGCACTGTAAACATTTGAAGTTTCACCAAAGGCAAGTTAAAGTCTTACTGTTTTGAATATTTTATTTTTATTTTATGTAGAGGTTCCAAGTAACCTTTTCTGCAGCGAGGAGTATAAACACTATGCGCATTCGTGTTGTTTATGGTTTTGCAAATGCTCTGGAGGGAAATTTATCACAGTAAACCACAGCGAAAAATAACTCAAAAGCATTTGGTGCGATCAAAGTGGGGAATATTTAATATGTTTAGGTTTGAAAATGGAGGTATTATTCAAGTTCTGAGGGCTGTTTTAAGAAACTTTCTCCCAAAACAAAAGGAACAAAAGAAGTCGACAGTTCAAAAGGCTGTGAACAGGAACAGTGTTTAAGTGTAAGCCTGAAGTCACAAGCAGACTATGCGCATGATATCCTATTCTCTTTGATAGCTTTAAATACCCTCACAACAAATCCACAAGTTTGCATCTGTAGAAAACTAATGACTGATCTTTCATTATTGTTATTATTTTGGTTGGGGACTGCAACCACATTAAAAATGAATGCAATGTCATGATAAATATAATTGGGTTACATTTAAGGATTGTGCCGTGTTCAAATTACTCATGTGAATACACAGACTGTGAGCAACATGTTCTTTCAGCTAATTACACAAACTGAAATGGAGAGGGAAAAAACACAATGCAAAAAAACAAAGAAAACGCCAAATTACTGAACACTAAATGCTAAGTAGTGCTTAGTAGATCTTTATAGAAATGCTTTAGTGTAGCAGCCAAACAGTTTGAGAATTTGGATATGAACCGAAAGGCCATATGTTTAATCCCCGCCAATAAGTTTTTACTGGTGCCACTGAGCCCTTAACTCCAGAGGGGCTGTCTGTCAAATTATGGACAGTGACAGCGTCTATTACGCCATATCATATAGATGATCGTATGGATGGCTGCTTATTCATCTCACATTCTCCTCTCAGACTGGACAAACTCTAAGAAATGTATCTTTATTCATTTATTATATAAATAATATATAAAGCTTATGAATCTACCTTCTACTATCAGTATATACACCTGTCCTGCTGGACACTCTATTAGACACTGTACTGGACACCGTTCAATGTCCTAGCAACACCTTAGCAATCACAGAGGAAACCATAGTAATGTCCCTGGAACACCTTAGCAACCACCCTGGCAACACAGCAACGTCCTAGCAACATTATAGCAGCCACCAGGGATAACAAGCTGAAATAGCAACTACCTGGAATTACTATGTAAACCCAGTTATCAAAAACAATGTTTACTTTAATAATTAAGTTTATTATTGTTGTTGTTTATTAATATTATTAGTCGACTTAAAGGTTTTTAAGTTATTATTAGTGTTGTGCTATACATTAAACAAATTAAATCATAACAAGTTATGTAATAGATACATATCTTAATGTTACATTCTGTATCAGCGAGTTTACCTCAGTTTACTACTTATTCATCAATAAATGACAAACAGAAAGAATGTTTGTTCTTTGCATGCAGGTACAGGTTTTCATTAAATTCTAGTTCTAATACACACACAGCTATACACATTTATCTAATTCTAATTTATCTGATATAAAATATTAGTTTATGTTTAGAACCTGCACTTTTTACATAAACCGAAATAGTATCAAACTTCTGCCAAAGAATGCAGCTCCTAAGGGTTAATTCCCTTCTTTTACCTCATTTACTTCTGCCTGCCAAAGTCACAGGGCCGCATATGGAGCACAACGCCAGGCCCCTCTTTCACCACTCCCTGTCGAGATTGGACTCTCACTCTCGTCCCACTTCCCCACATTATTGCCCATTATCACTCGCCTGGCCCTGCATAGGGTGACAGTGGCTGGCTGATGGAGAGGCGACAAGGAAGACCTGGGCTGCAATAACGCATTATTAGCTTTTTCACAGCTCCCCTGGGCTGGATTTAGACTGGATATCCACCGGCTCTCTGAGGGCAGCCCACTGTCACTGGAGCTGGTTGCCCAATACTGTCATGAAGTCCACCACCCAGGCAGCCAGAGAGCATGCAGCAAACTGATTTTTCTACAAGGCCTGACTTTCCGAGATGGACTGGTCATGGTGGATGTTTCGTTTTTTAAATAAATCATAGACACTTCACTTTGTAAACTTGTATTTTTGCCATTGACGCAAGCAAAAATGACATATACAAGATACATGTATACTATTCTGTCCAAAATGTGTTTTCATGTAAGTTAACGCATTAAGATTTTATTCCAATCAAAAAAAAAAAAAAACGACCACTTATAATGGGGATTTTCACACTACTGCAGGCTTTCCACTTCTTTTACACACATAGTAGTATAAAAAATCTGGACGTGAAGAACCACATAAAATGGTCAACAGCTGCTATATCTTGAAAATTATATCTGATAAAGCTGATATAGCTGGTATAATGAAGACTGATGCTGATGAAGAGGACAAAGTAAGAACCAGCTACATGCTTTAACAAGCTTTAACAATATCAATGAATTTCTTACTATTTGCTCACAAGCATCAGGTCACTGTGGTCCATATTTTAGTTATACTAACGCACAACATGGGTCAAAATGAACCTTTATGTGTTCACTATGGAATTTGATAGGAACTGTTGACATATGTAAACATTGCAGTCAGTAACATATTTACAAAAAATACTTTTGTTTATTAAGTAGTAAATAAACATAACTATTTAAAAAAGATTTTAATGAACACTTAAATAACAATTAAATAACACTGTAAAAAATTTTAAGTGACTCCAACTTAAAATCATTAAGTAACTGATTTCCTCACCTTTTTTAAGTTAGTACAACTTTAGGACTGGTTTGTTCCCCACAATTACAAATTTATGTTGCCCTAACAAGTCTTGAATGTTAGCTAAACTTAAATTACTAAGTCACCTCAACTTATATTTCTGTAACCATAATCTAATATTTTAAGTTGGAGGAACAAGATATATTAAGTAAAGGTTACTCAAAATTACATGTCTGTCCTGCCAACTAAAGATTTATTTTAAATTAGTTACTAAAACATTTTAAGTTGGCAACAGCAATACGCTAGTAAACTGAACTAAGTTCATTTAAAACAGCTGAAACAAAGACAGAACCATGTATTCAAGTATTTATTACAGCAAATCACTTAATGTCTGAACTTTAACAAAAAAAATAAAAATAAATCTGCTGTTTTCACACATAAGAGCTACACCACAACATATGATACAGCAGAAAAAAAAGAAAATGTTTTTAACGGCCTTAAAGCTGCTTCAGTCTCAAGTCATTACTAAAGGAACTTGTGGTGGTTAGTCAAGCTACAATGCCAAGGCAAATTTGCATTTCTGGAACACTGTAACAGCCTGGGCCTTCAGTAGCCTGTTTTTTCAGTGAAAAGGTTCGAAGCAGGAGGCAAGAGGCAGAAATATCTTCTGCACAGTTTTAAATGTGTATCTCCATTCTTTGGGTTTTCAATGGTCAGCGTGTAAAGAAGGCTGAATAGTACCAGAGAAGCAGTGGGAAAGTCAGCAAGTCCTTCCAGCGCATGAATCTCTTCTACCTCAAAAGCAAAGTTTCCTGGAGGGTCTGTCTCTTCTCTGGCTTTGGATACATCAAGGACAGCGATTTTGAGCCATCTGATCTGACAGAACTCAGTCTGGACAAGAAAAAAAAAAATACAAGCATCATCTTCCACCCTGTACCGAAGCATTGCTGTATACACTTCAACAAACTACACAGATGAGACCATGTTGGATTAAAAACTCTAAATGACTAATATCTTTTATTTTTTCTTTGAATTAGTTTAATTGACTTAGTCTGTTCTATGATTTTAAATGTTTTAGAATTATAACCAAATAAACAAACAAAACTAAATAATCTTGCAACAACCTCAAATTAAAATTACGATTTACAGTGCT
The DNA here is from genome assembly GCA_021613375.1 of Megaleporinus macrocephalus. Classification (NCBI taxonomy): domain Eukaryota; kingdom Metazoa; phylum Chordata; class Actinopteri; order Characiformes; family Anostomidae; genus Megaleporinus; species Megaleporinus macrocephalus. The sequence continues at coordinate 18,799,715 of CM038721.1, read as the reverse complement.
TGCAATTAACTTAGACGTTCTGATAATGTGTTCACATCCTCAAATCTAAAGCACTGCAAGAAAAAATACAAATAATATATTAATAAATGGTTGAGGCACAAGTTAAAAGTGATTAACTTTTTAAAACATGAGTCTGGCACTTTCACCACTATATTATTGATTATCAAGTCAAAATTATTAGTAGTATTATTAGTAGTATTATTTTATATGAAACTTGCACATGTTTAATGTGCAGATGATGAAACAAACTGAACCTTTAGTAAGCCGAATGAAAGGGTTTCATTACCCAAAGATAGGTAGCTATGCTAGATTCATTTACTAGCTAACTTGGCTAAGAAAGCACACTAAGAGGCTCCATAGCTATAGCTAGGCTAATTAGTTACTGACCCAAATAAAAAGAACACATAGCCATAAAACTGTTTAACAAGTGTCAATTGCATATGAACTCTGAGAAGCAAAAACTGCATGATCATGACATTAAAAAAGAAAATTTCTAACATCAGACTAGCTAAGACATAAGCCATGCAGGATATCGCTATTCAATGATAAGGAATATCACATTGTTTCATTAAAACATGTCAATAAATTCTATTTGCAGATATTTTGTAGTAAAATAACACTAAAGTTACATACCTTTGCAGTAATGTTGTTCTGTATCACTGTGGCTCGCAAGTTCCATGAATTCAAAACGTCCTTCGGTGAAAGGTGCAAAACCTTACTGCACATACGCATCAGCAGATTTAACAGAAAGACTAAACCATCATTTTAATTCACCATTGTTTTTTAAGTTCGTTCAGCAAGTTTCATTATATGTTGTACAAACGTGATTTAAAATGTTGATTCAACTTTACTGCTGCTGTTAAGTTGAAGTCACTTTTTTGTTTACACAACATTGTGACAATAGGATTTTTTACAGTACCGTTTATTTCAGTAGATTTACCAAAGAGATACTTAGCAATTAATTTAATAACATATAAATGAATAAGGCTCCAATGTTTTGCTTAGCTTGCACATCAAAGGGTTAAGATAATTCATGAGTAAACATATTTAAAACCTTTCATGAGCTTGTTATAGGGGTAGACCTATTGTAAAAGTTGGCTAGTTGGAATGAAAGTCACATGTTTGGCGTATGAGAAGCACTGAGAGTTAATACCTCCATAGTAAACAAAATGCAGAATACATGAGACCAATTTTGCACAAAGCGGCAGTTAAAAGGCACACTATTAATTCACATTTTCTTCTTATGATGTTTCTCTAGAAATTCATATCATATTTGTAAAACTTTTGAATGGAGTCTCTGTTAATGTAAAGGGCATCTGTTCTGTCCAAATGATAAAGAAATATGTAGAAAAAAACTTTTTTGGACAGTGACGTAACTTTGGTTTTTAATAACCTTCATATATTAATTGCTTGTATTTTAATGAAGTTAAGAAATTGACAGAAGAAAATAAAAAAAGAAATATATAGATTGGAATAATAATAATATTGTGGAGTGCTGCAATAGATCTGTACTGCTCTTTTTTATGTTTTCATGCTGCACCTAACAATTAATTTCCCGATCAAGTAATCTAATGATTCTTTTTTCGATTAGTTGATTAATGTAATGATTTGTATCATTACATTATTTGTATTATGTGTATCATTACATTGTATCAAATTTGTATTATTTTGTTATGGATTTGTAACCAATGGATAATTTTTGTGCGTATATGGTGGGGTCAGGAGGGGGCGCTCGGAAGCACAAGGAAAACGCATGGCCATTCTAGACTTAAAGTGGACATGAAACATTTCAGTTTGTATGGATTTTCTACGGAATTAAATATGATTAAATATATTTGGGAGGGAACTTTTTCATATAAAATGTTTACATGTTAAATTATAATATATTTAAGTTTGTTACTACCCTATGCTTTTGCGACAGTACGCCGCCATCTTGCCCGTGCAGAATTGATGACGTCACGAGGTTGGTTGGTTGATGACAGCCCAGGAGCACAGCGGTCGCGGTTTAGGAAAATAGGTTGTTTTTTGCCACACTATGGAAGAAGACGAAGCTGAAAGGGGTTTTGATCAGATTCCTAGAAACCCAATGGCTTATACGTTCAAGCCGGCGAGGAGAAGGAGATTAGTGGTACAAACTGCGATTTGTACAGAGGAGCAGCCAGCGGTTCCCGTACAGGTGGAGAGAGTCGGTAACACTACCTGGTGCAGATACGGTCACTGCACTGCAATGCCGACAGCAACCGAGTCGATCTGCTGTCAGGAGACTAACGTGGACCATTAGCTCAGAGACCTTCCCTGCATAACCCTGAGCCGAACTTATCAGATGCTTTGCTGTGAGCAAGATGTTTTGGAGGTGTTTATGCTCTCTCTACGCGCGGAAACCCTGGAGCGGCCCGTCAACAGCAGGTGATGTCATCCAGGTAACTAGATAGGTTATATAAATTTAGCTATTTAGCATGTAAAGTCGGCGGAGGTGTGCTTCGGGAAATTTGATTATGTAAGATCTGACTCCTGCTCTTTTACGGTAAGAAAGCAAGAGTTTCAATAGTTTAGTGGAATGTGTATCATACGATACATACAATATATGGCTGTCCTTTACCGAGGAAAAAGTCAAAATAACACTGTCAACCTGTTAACTGTCAGCTTATATAGCTAGATTGTACCTCTTGCTGCTCTGCTAGGGTGGCGCGTCGTTTGGCTCGTTCTTTGCGGCTCACAGCTACTGCTTTCCTCGGACCCTGAGTCGGACGGTCTGTACATCCCAGCCGGTAAGAGGAAAAGTTAAAACCGGAGGGAACAGCCTCGGACTTCAGCTTGTTTGTGCGGCGGACTACTAATACTCCAGACTCAAAACCCCTCTCTTCCACGTAGTCCTCGTCTAAAAAGTGCTCGCTACATACCCTAGCATTGCGGCTAACCGGAGAATTCTCGGGCTTCAGCGCCAAGCCAACGCCGAAGAACCGCTGTCCGCTTAAGAGGCGGAGGTATGAAAGTGAAAAAATCTTTCTCTCATTATTCACCCTGTAAAATATATTTCTGCACCCAGGGGCAATACAAAAGTGGCCCCCTTTGCATCGATTTTTGGATTTACTTTTAATGTCCATTAAGAAACTAATGTACTCTAGTAGTTTATATGAACTAGGTGTTCCTGAACCAACCTCGTGACGTCACGCTGCATTTACACTGATCCGTCGCGTCGACGCGGTGCAATGTATCCCATTCTTTTTTTTAATGGGTGAGCGTTGGTTGCGTCAGACGAAAAGTTCAGCCGAGACGAACTTTATGCAAATGAATCCGGCAAACGCAATGCGTCTAAATCAAACGCAAAGAACTAAATCAAAACATGTAAATATGGTATGAAAAAGCCGATATTTAACACGAACATTAATCACCGCTGCCCCGTCACCCCTGGAAACGCACATACCTGATTCCATTGGACGACGCAAGGAACACCCTTGTTACGCCCACATGCCCCCCCCCCTTTGATGCGACGGAGCAGTGTAAATGCAACGTCAAGCCCAGCGCTGGGAAAAGATGGCGCTACACTTCCTTGGAAAAAGAGATTTAGATTGCTTATTATTTTTATTTCAGTTTCACTGACACGTGTTCAACCTATAAGATTTGTTAGAGTGAAAATACATCTTGTGAATTATACCAAATACTTTCAGTGTTTCATGTCCACTTTAATGTATTAAAGAGTACCTTAAACGCACGTGATCTATAAATGGTTAAAGACTAAAAGGCTACATTCTGACTGGAGTTTTAGAGACACAAATGACACGTAGCCTACACAGCCATTATAGAACCAGCTACGTGTGTTTTAAAGCTCCCGCGGTTTCGAGAACAGCCTCTCGCTGCATTTACAATGCTCCGTCGCGTCAACGGATGTGAACGCCCTCTTAGTGCATTTACACTTTCGTCCCTCTTCGGCTGGCTTCATGTGGGCGTAACAAGGGTGTTCCCTGTGTGCTCCAATTGAATCAGGTATGTGCGTTTCCACACATAAAAGAGGGTGTTTTAATTTAGTTCTGAATATGGAACGAACATTTCATACGTTGAGGACGTTCATTGCGTGACCACCCGCCCTCTTCTCATTAGATAGACGCATTGTTAGGTATCCACACTGGGCGATTAAAAAACGGTCAGCAATACAACTTTTAAAGTGATGCTACTGAAAGAAACATATTACATGTGTCAATATTCTTAAATAATATGCTAAGACAAAAAAACAAGTAAACAGGTCCTGTCTTGCTGCTGTGTTGACAAAGTGCTATGGGATGTTTGCGTATCAAGTGCTTGTGCATAGCAGTTGTACTGTTGTGCTCAGCTATCTCCACTGTGCAGAGCAGACAGAGCACAACACTGTTGTGTTTCTGTGTGAAATACTCCCACAACTTTAGATGCACATGATTGTTTATTTGTAGCTGCAATTGTAAACTGTAGATATACTACTTACACTAAACAAAATTAGACTTAAATGTGTTTACCTGTGAAAATTTTCCAGAGACAGACCTCCATGAGTTCATTCAATGGAGAAAAGAATGGCCTTTGACCAGTTAGACTTTAAAAGCTGTATTCAAATTAACCCATTGCGTACTATATAATGCAGTATGTGACAAATATAAATTTTCCCATGTGTGCCAAAGATTTAATGTTCTGGCAAAGCATTCCAATATGCAGAGCTATTTTTGTGATATACTGCATCCCAAAATACAAGAAATAAGTCCTGGTACTGAACTTTAACTTGCTCTGTATATTGAATAAAGACTCGCTGCATAGATAAGGTGGTTGAAACAGTAACCTAATAAAGTGAGTCTCAACCAAACAACCTGCACAGCATCGGCTTCTCAGGCTCAAGTGTGGAGACATGCTGCTTGTTATTCAGCACATATTACCAACTTACTAACTTGCACATATTACCAACTGAAATAATTGACCTTTTATCGAAGACAGGAACACATAACTGCAAACCGCACAGGTTTACCACACAGATTAATCCAAAGGTGACATTTTCAAAGTTTATTTTTGGCTTTGGAGATGAGTAGAAAACACCGCCACCACGAGACCCCCACCATCTCCGTCATCGCACATTTCAAAACTCCAGGTATATGATGTGTATATTGTGTGGAGACCTGGCCTAAAAAGAGATGAAAAGTGACTATTAATGGTTGCTAAACAGTGATTGGAAAGCTAAGGAAAAAGGTCTTGAGCTGGGTCTGATCTCTTATGTTGTGTAGTTGTACCTATTTTGTGTAGTATGACACACGGCTTTTGTTGTATATTGCATACAACTATACTAGTCTAGTATGCAGTATGTTAGTATAGTAGTTTGCTATTTTAAATGCACCCAAAAACTTGAAATGACAGCACAATACTGCCTACACGGTTCAGCCATAATATTAAAACCACCTCATTGTTCCACATCACTTTCACTTACCATACAGGAGCACTTTGTAGTTCTACACTTGCAGACTGAACTTCATCTGATTCTAAGTATATTTTGCTGGTCAGAACCTCCACAGGACCACTACAGAGCAGGTATTATTCAGGTGGTGGACCATTCTCAGCACTGCAGTGACACTGACGTGCGTGTGGCGTGTTGGTGTGTGTTGGTGTGTGTCTCCTCAACAAACTTACCCAACCATGTCTTTATGGATCACAGACATGCTGGAACAGGAAACTGCTACCACAGAGCACATAATTGTCTAAAATGTCTTTCTGTGCTGTAGCATTAACATCACCCTTCACTGTAAGTAACTCTAAAAAACACCCCAGACCATTATCCCTCCACCCTTCTGATGCCAGTGCTTGTATATGGAGATTGCATGGCTATATGCTTTGCCTTTATACACCTGTTACCAAGGGGTGTGGCTGAAACACCTCAACTCAATAGTTCTGAGGGCCATAAGAACAGTATGTAGAGCCTTACCCCACCAAGCGCAATGCAAAGCATCGGATGCAGTGGTGTAAAGCATGTTGGCACTGGACTCTAGAGCAGTGGAGACATGTTCTCTGGAGTGACCAATCACGCTTCTCCATCTGGCAATCCAATGGACGAATTAGAGTGAAGACTGCGAGCCAGGCCGTCTCGTCCAATATCAGTGTGTGACCTTACAAATGCGCTTCTAAAAGAACGATCAAAAAGTCCCACAAACACGCATAAACCTTATGGAAAGCCTTTCCAGAATAGTTGAAGCTGTTGTAGCTGCAAATGTTGGGCCAACATCATATTAAATCTTATGGATTAAGAATGGGAGGTCATTCAAGTTCATATGCGTGTGAAGGCAGATGAGCAAATACTTTTGGAAATATAGTGTATGTCTAAACATTGTAACTGCTGAGCTTGTGGGAATATAGGAACTTCTGAGGAGGACTTGAAGGCAGCAGTAATCATTGTGTGGTCCATTACAAATGCTCTTGTGCATGAAGGTATTAGCAGTGTCCTCCGCACATAATGCCACATAGCCCGGTCTTATTTTACACACCACTGAGAAGTTCCTATATGGACAGTGGCATCAAGGTCCGTCTCAATGACACTGACATTTATGCTGACATGCAGATTGCCTCTCTTCAATCTTTTTATGTAAAACACTCATATGCTGCTTGCCAATGAATGGATGAACTTTGCGAGAATCAATGGTATTGATGAGCCATAGATCATGCAAGTCAACGAGACTGACATCATAAAAATGAATTCACTGCGCCGCGAAAGTCAACATTAGAATATAATCATAATAGGGCAAAGTGAGTTAAACCTAATCAATAGCACGATTATGTTAATTGACTCCATGTCTATAAATGTGCTGAAAGAAAAAGAGCTGGGGCTAAATCCAGTCTTCTCTGTATTATGGTGTAACACATGAATAAAAGATTAGTGGACATGCAAAGATATCAGTGCTGATTATGAGGCTTTAAATGTTCTTAAGTGAGGCTTCAGGAAGTCTTGCTTAAAATACTGATCAGCAACATAAAGTGGTTGATTTCAACTTTTAGAAAATGAGATGCCAGAAAAGGTTCTTTGGAGCAATCCCACCTTTTTTTACCTAGAAAAGAAGAGGGGACATAATTTGTAAAATGTCCACAAATTTCATTTTAACTCAGTTCGTTCTTAATAACTTTCCAGCAATTGCGTATGATTGATGCATAAAATCTTCGCATTTTCATAATGTCTAATGCAGTTTGTACATCAGATTAGAAACTTTCATTTATGTACATTTTCACATTTTAATGTTACTTTCATAAATCAGTACTAATTGGTGCATACACATTTTGTGCTGTGTGCTTTGAAACTAGAGATTTGTTTCAAATAATACTTTTTATCTTATTGTTTATATTATTTTTGTTAATAAAATATTAGCATTAACAATGTGCAACATCTTATGGTGCAAAGGCTACTTTGCATCGTACAGCAGCTAAAAAGAAGTTTTAAAAGGAGGTGAACGCACCGACGCAGGCACTCGGCAGCTCTCGGCAATTTATTGGCTCTCCCAGTCGATATTCCATAGTGCTGCTGATTGATGCTTTGATGCTATGTGACGCAACACAGCATGTCTGGTGTATGGGAGCCTTTGTTCTTGTTTTGTTTTTATACCAATCAGGAGGTGGTCCTACATACCTGGAAAGTGCTAAACACTAACATCCCAACATTTAACATGCCAACTAATATATATTTCAGGTGATAATATAATATTTGAGGGGCCTGAGAACTAATAAAATGTTTTTATTTGCTACTTTACTAAACATTTGTAAAGGCCATTCCTTTGTCCAGTGCTTATATTTGCAGTGTATTTTCCAAAACATTTGAGCCCCGTTGTGTCTTGTGATGTGAGGCCACCTAATAACTCTGGCAGTCAGAGAGTCCTGGGCTTTGGCCCCACTTATCTAGTGAGTAATCTTGTAGATACTAATGCTGCTGAAGATACCCAATAGCTTCACTGTGCACTGGCTATGACATGGTTAATTTTTGTGGTGGTAGGGGTAATGGTAGTAAAGGTGGCAGGGGTAATTTTGCTGTAGTGTTGTAATCGTAGTGCTGCTTGGATGTTATAACTGCACTGTGTATAGGCTTTTTTTAAATTGAGGATTTTTTAAAATACAATTATTATTATTAATCTAACATCGGTGGGGATCGAGCTACAAGGCCAAACCTTATATGTGTATATGTCTTTTAAACATCACTCCACAGGCTCATGCATGATACATGTGTATATTTTTTGTTTGTGTGTGTGTGTGTGTGTGTGTATGTGTGTAGGTGGGCACAAGTATCACTGCAGAGCATTATGATATTGGAACCTTTGGCTCCTCCATACTTTGGACTGAAACATATTGGAAAAGGATTGTCGGGGGGTGTACAATATATCTGTGAAAGCCAAGGAGACAATGGTATTTGATTGTCCTTTGGTGAACTCGGAGATATTGGCAGGATTGCTGGAGGTTTTAGTCCAGTATTGGAAACGGGGGTCTACATTTCATTACTATTTGTTGTGCTGTGTGTGTCTTATAGCCAAATAGGACTATAACAGCTGATATTACAGGATCTAACTTTAAAAAGGGGAAATATATTTTTTCATTAAGAGCTGAATTTAAGTAGTTAACTGTTGAGTACCAGTTGAGTGTTAACCGACATGGTTCAGGTTGTACCTCTTTGTCTTACACTATATGACTTGTTTTAGTATCTGGGTCTTCCCCTTTCATACAATGCTAACAAGCTGGGAGGGAGACAGCCAAGACATGCATCTTTCACTGCAATCCAACACATTAAACGTAGAGAAGAATATTACTTGCCAGCAGTGTTAGATCAGCTAACAGATGTCAGCATCGGTTAGCATCATACAGAGTGATAGGAAGAGAGGGAGGGCCATGCTACTCACCCTGAGAGGCCAAAGCCAATTAGGATCCCCATGGAAGATTGTGGCACCCCCCTGGGATCAAGCTCATGACCTCCTGATGATAGGGCCAATGCCTAGATGGTTGCACTGCTTGGGAGGCCCTGGAGACAGATTTATTTTAGAAATTAATACAGTAATGTCTAAAAGTCCTCAAACAGCAGAGATGCCAAAGACACATACCCAGTCGAATGCTCTGGACTCCAGCCCCAAGGCTTCTGGTCTTAAGGACTTTGGACCTGCATTCTGTAAAGCTCCCAGAGGTGCTTAGCATCATCAGAACATTACTGACTGCTTAATGCGACCATATTAAAGCTATTTTTCATTAAACACACAAAACTGTTCTTCTTAAGAAAGGTTAGTACAAATCATCCTTAATGCAAATGTCTTTCAGAAGACCTTTGTGTACGTCAACCCACAATTAGACATTAAATGTCTACAAATTAATAAAATTCAGGTCTGTTACTACTTTCCTCATAAGTAGACGTCCTGTTATGATTGCTCCAAAAGCAAAAGGAGCTGAAAGAAGTGAAAAGAACCCAATGTTGACAGCAGAAGACCTACAGAAGAATTGTTCATGTGTCCACTATTAGAAAAACACTGAACAAGAATGGTGCTTATCGAAGATCTCCACAAACGGTCTCCAAAAAAACTTTGCCCAAGACCACCTGGATGTTCTACAGGGCCTTTGGGCAGATGAGACAACAGTTAAACTTCTTAGTACAAAGGTACAACAATAGATTTGGAGAAAAAAGGACATCAGCACCAAAGCCTCGTCCCAAATGTAAAGCATGGTGGAGGGAGCATCATGGTTTGGAGCTGCTTTATTAATCATTGACAGAAAACTGAATTCACAGGTGTATCAAAACATTTCACAGGAGAATGTAAAGGTAAGAGTACATGACTTCAAGCTGAAGAGATGTCATCATGTTTGTTTAGAATTGTAATCATAATCAGATCCCAGAAATCCAGGTAATTCCAAAGGACTTATTTACTTTTTCTCGCAATTATATGAAATGTCCCAGTAAGTCGATACTTGTATAATTAGCTGAATTGCTATATGTTTTGGAATTAAAATAATATAAGCTGAATCATTTTGAGTTGTCCTGTCAGACGTATGCTGGAGTCAGTGAAAGATTTCCACTGTCTTAGCTTACAGTTACTGAATTCCTGACAAGACCTACCTTCATTACTGAGATCACCTCTGATTGTTTGCTGTACCAGGTATTTATCAACTTCTACAGTACATCCCCATCAGAAGTCAAAGCGTTACTTATGTATGTTCCTTTAAATACTGTATGGCCTGTATAGTTTATCTAACACCCAAATGTGGTCCATCAACTGGTGTAGAATTAGCAGGCAATGCTCTGGAACTGTGGCTTTGAACTATGCTTTACTGGGAGCCAATATTTTAAGACTCCTATGAAAAACAGGGAGGAGCTGAATGCTTCTGACCAGCTATGCAGCTCCATTGAAGTCTTAGCATTGACTTACGGGTCAACATGTGAAAAGAAGGTCAAAGAATTAAAAGCCTCTTCGTTGAGGAGATGTTAAAGATTACTTTAAATCTTCTTTTTGTCTTGAAGGTCAATTTTGCTGACCTTTCTTAGTGCTTTCACAGTGATTCGAACTTTGTTCTGTCTATGAGGATATTGTTGATGCGTTTGGTGGTTTACCATGCAGGTGATATTATTATTATTATTATTATTAGTAGTAGTAGTAGTTGTAGTAGTAGTAGTAGTAGTAGTAGTGGTAGGATTACTAGTAGTAGTGGTAGTAACAGTAGGAGTAGAAGTGGAAGTAGTAGTAGTAATAGTAGTTGTAGTAGTAGTAGTAGTAGTAGTAGTATTAGTAGTAGTGGTGGTAGGATTACTAGTAGTAGTGGAAGTAGTAGTGATAGTAGTTTTAATGGTGGTGTTGGTAGTAGTAGCGATAATAGTAGTGGTGGTAACAGTAGTAGTGTGTGTGTGTATTATATATATATATATATATATATATATAATATATATATATTATATATATATGGGTATGGGTATAATATATATGGGTTTTGGAACAAGAAACTTTTCTTTGGCCGGAATTGTAAACTAAAGATACGGCTGATTAGTCGTCAAGCTTTCTGTTAAACATTAAATAAATAAATAAATAAATAAATAAATAAATAAATAAATGAGTCCAAAACCATTTTCAATATATAGTGTGATGACTGACATGGCACAGTCGCATACCTGTGTAAATAAACTTGACAGACAATGCTCAGAAAAGAGAAGCTTGTACCTACACATATTATAACATTTTTAATGCCATTTCAAATGAAGTGCCTCAACAAATGCAGCAAAAACCTGTAACATTATTAACAATGTGTGTATGTGAGCACTGGTCCAATATTTGCTCCATTGTACTTCTTAAAAGGTCAAGCTAATGTTTATCAGACTGTTCAAATACAAATTAAAAGATGTTCATGTATTTAATTAAACATATTTCATATTTTAATCATATGTGACTCGTATCATCTGCAATAACCCAAACAAGCATAATTGCAATGAACTATTGTAAACCTTATTTCATTACATACCACAATTCCAGATATTAGCATGTGACAGTATGTCACAACAAATTTGACCTGTTACACTGAGAACAGATTTTTGAGAACATTAATTAAACTTGACAGATACAGTATGCAAGTCACCCAAGCCATGAGCTCTAATACACTCTCATACCATGAGATACACTGGCTTGAGAATTTTACACTAGTGACTAAAGTGATGTTTTTCTTCTTTAGCCCAGAAAACACAATCTTCATTATTTATATAGACAATCTGAAAGGTTGACTTGTCAGAACCTCAGTACATAATTCCACTGTGCATCAGTCCATTTCATGAGTTCTAACTCAGAGAAGTTGGTGGCCTTTCTGAATGCTGTTCACATACGACTCCTGCTGTACATATTACAACCTTTTTGGATGTGGTGCTGATCGGTGTTTATTGATGATGATTTGTTAAAGCACACATCTTTGCGTATTGACTAGACCTTTAAAAGATGCTATCTTAAGGATTATTGCAGCACCGGTTTATGATGCTTTTCTAGTCCTAAATTGCTCCTGTCCCAGTATTTTTGGAATGTGTTGCAGACATCTGGGCATGTGGTTTTCATTTAAACACAGGTCAAAGTGCATTTCATGTACATACCTTTTGTTTTCATATTGTTTTGTGGAAAGAAAACATGTCCTTTATATGTGTGCTATGTTCTAATTTCTTGACATTTCAGTGATAAAAAGTAAGAATTGCCATCTGCATAAAATCCAAATGAGAATGTAATTTACTACGTAGCTCACTGTCTGAATAAGTATGCAATATATACTGTAATTGTGTAATTATTTTTGAATAGGATAGCAAAAGTGAAAACTCTTCCAGGGGTTCACTGAAGCATCGGTGATCTCTGGCTCATACTACTGGCTTTTTTTTGCTTTCTTGCTACTTAAAGAAAGAGTGAGAATCATCCAAATAACCTCTCCAAAGTGTACTCCAACCCTCCTGATAAAAAGCATTACACTTTAAATCACTCAGCCTAATAAACTGCAGAGAGAAAGAGAGAGGTCTCCTGTCATCTTCTTTTGGCCTCATTTGGGTGAATTCTATGCAGTGGTTCCAAATGTAAGACTCTGTAATTTGTACTTGAGTGAGACTTAAAAAAACTACCAAATTAAAACCTATGGTCGGGCACCAATGGCCTTCAGTGGAGCCGGCCTGCTCTTTTCAACCTTACAGCAACTAACAAAGCCAGCAGGCAAAGCAATTACCCCGAAAAGGCTTATTATCGACACGTAGCACAAAACGAATCACTAGCGCATGACTCCTCCTGTTCCTCAATCCCGCAACTCTCTCTTCCAGTTTTTGGAACTTCTTGCCCCTCGTTTCACTACTAGCAGGCCTCTTTCCTTCTTTCGCCTCATTCTGGATTCTAATCCTGTGGTGGATGCTAATCTGAAAGTTGGCGAGATGCTAGAGAAGCACTTCTTTTAACGCTAATGGGATGCACATTTACTGTAGCGCACACACCTCACACTGCGCCTGAGAGTGCCCTGCTGCCCTGTCCATCTTGGACAGACCCCTGTTAACCTGCTGCTCTATTGTTTCCCCCTGCACTCTCTCTCTCTTTCTCTCTCGCTGAATAGCTTTTGTTGATTACATATAATTGAGGCAAATCAGAGAGCCATGGCCAGGCTCCTTCTCTTCTAAGGAGTGCAAATGAAAAAAAAGGCCCATCCGGGTGCCCTACGTGGGGGGTCAGTGGCAGTCAGATCGGGGGGCTTTTCTTGCGTCTGGCAGCCGACACTTTCAAATGTTAATGGACGAAGCGAACAAAGCTGAAAATGGGTCTGAAAATGCTAATTGTCCCTAATTCATGTAAATAGGTTTTCTAATGGAGGAATTAAGCATTTTAAATACGCAATCGCCGGCAATCAGGCCTTTCATTTGGCGGGGCGGCCCAGGTGTAGCGGATTGAAATTCATCTTTCGCCGAAGGTGGGCTCATTTGTCACTTGGCCGTGACCACTGACTGACTAGCTGATGGAAGAGAAAGAGAGCACAATATAGAGAGAGAGACTTGAGGCTTTTGGATGCAGTCCCTCAGTATTACGTATTATGCTCAGCACCTGACTAGCAGTGTAATCTTTACACCCAAGCTCAGGATTCTTGCAGTGGTGGCTCATTTTGGCTTCAGATGATGATATGTTGGTGAGACAAATGAGCAAGGCCTGTGGCTAGAATTCCATTGTCACGTCCCTTCATATGTCCAACATACAGGCAAATGTGTAAAGCTATGTAGAGTGATTCTTCTGTATATGTGTGGTTGGAGTTTGGAACTGAACTGTCCATATTCTGTATTTGTCTTGTATTTGTAATGTAAATGTTTTTGTTCAAGTAGCGTTACTGAGTTAGGATACTTTTTTAGAGGATATTTTGCTTTGCAGCTTACAACCTTGGAAGACACGCCCCTTGCCAAAATGTACTGAGTTCTATTTTAACACTCACGGATGTTGTTGCGAGATGTCCTTATGCACATTGCATGCAATTACACATTTCCACCACAGAAGTCTTCAAATCTTACAACATTTTTATGCACAAAAAATATTTTACATGACCACGTTCCAGTCTCTGTTAAAGGATAGTTTGTGCATAGTTCAGTTATTGGGATGTATACAAAAGCCATTCAGAGTGGTTTGATGTAAAATGGTACACTGTAGAGAAATTAACCAACTCTGAGTTCTTTCTATTGATGCTTCATGTGTCCTCTGAGTTTTTATATGTAATGTTGAATAGTAAAATAGAGGCAAATCTAAAAAAATATACATATTTTTTATTATGGACTATTTTGACTCACAATAGCCTGAATGCATCTCTCAGGCATTAATAGATACAAAAAAATATTCTGCCCAAAAAGGCACGCAACCTTCAGTGTTTTAATAACTATTTAATGCAATAACTTTCTGCAAGAGAGCTTTTAGAGGCATTGAACTCTTCATGTTTCTTGGTTCTATCACCACCACTATGACCTGTGAAGTTTCTCCTGAATGGCACCTTCCTCATCTGAAAGACTTTGTTTACATTTATACCATTTAATTATGCAGGCGCTAAAAATAGACTGCTTCAAGATCTACTGCTCCAGTGTACTGAAAGGTGGATCTACCGACTTGTTTTGTCTGACTTTCAGGAACTCAAAAATGAATTATCACAGCAGAGTGGGGGCAGAACTTGTAGCAGGATCACCAGAACAGAGTGGACAAGTTGACCAATTAGACCACACTGTGCACTTTAGTGGGTGGGGCTTAACAACAAAAGGTTAATACAGGTGTACAATATGAGATTTTTTAGTGGGGGGGCATGTAAATCCATCCTAGTAGACCCCAAAACTATGGACATTTAAAAATGAGTATAATATGTCCCCATTAACTATTTCACCCTTTGTTTGAAAAATCAGTTATTGTTCACAGTAACAAATGCTCATTGTTTGCTAGAATACAGTCAAGACTGTGCATGTTTGGAGATATTGTTGTCAGTTTTATGTGAGTCATGTGATACAATTTTACGTGTTTTACATTTACATTAACACAATCTTGTTTTGTACAGTATCCAGTATCCAACCTAATGTTTACCATTTCAAAGCGTCAACAACGCTGCTACTTATAACCCTGCAGCACACAGTTCACTTACTCATCAACTTGATGTTAGCTAACTAACACTAACTAGGTCCCTCTCACTGACAGCTCATTCATATCATATTTTACATACTTGACCATCCAGTGCAGCAGCAGCAGCAGCAGGAATCATTCCCTCTATTTCTTCTGAAAATACTCCACCAAACGAACAACACCTTAATAAGAAAAAAATGACAGCACTAAACATGCCTAATTCATAAATGTTGTCAATGTTGTAATGTTTTCCCTGCTATCACAACTTCAGCTGCATCAAATTCGGTAGTGTGAAATGGATCTTTTTTTACTTATGCAAGATTCTGAAAAATTCTTAGTGTAATGATAAAACAATGGATTAACTCTTTGATGTAGAAGCCTAAAGTATTATTTCAATTTTAACTTAGCACGACTTGATCCCAGGTAAATTTCACATTTTCGCCAACATGTTTTACTCTGGTATTTCTGCGATGGTTTTATAATTTTGTCTTGAAAATATACAAAAACATGTACATACGTATACACACTACTACGCAATCCCAGTGGGCCCTCATCCCACAAACTAGGGAACGGGAGCTGCCTCTGCCTTATTACTATGATCAACTCAAATAGACAATAGGGCATGAGGTCATGCGCCATACAGTCGTAACAAGGCCAGAGAGAGAGAAGGTCTAGCTGCATTGGACACATGCTGCTAAGGGTATGAATCAAACATGCAACATAGCGCTCGGCACTGCCAGTGACTTATTAGTCAATACAAGGTGGATACTGCGGCTTTCAGGCCACAAAAAGCCAAGGCGCTCTATACAGAGAGGCGGAGAGGAACCCTGTTAATGAACGAGACAAGAAAAAAGCTCATTTGAAAGGACAAATCAGATCACAAGATTTCAAAGCTATTAGCCTCTCCTCACTGGGAGCGATGATAATGATAAAGGAAGGTTGGCCTTTTTTGGACTTTCTCGGTAAAGAGAACGGCGCGGCATTGTCTTGGGGGGGAAAAGTGTCTCTCTGCAGGAGAATCAAAGAGCAGTTCATTTTCACTCTGACCTTCAGAGCTCCGGGCGAGCAGACAAGGGCACAAACAGATTGAGAATTAATTGGTGCAATTAACATTTTGTGATTATAAGGACTCCGGATCAATACACTATGCAAATAGCAGTATTGATGTGGGCGAAGAAACCTTGTTAATTGTGTTTGGTGACCAAACAGGAGACCCTTGTGTTTCTATTCCATTATGGAACAGGAGGCACGGACGACACGTCTCAAACTGCTGACCACTTTAGATGCGTGGGGGTGAACTGCTCACCTCCCCCTATCCTCTCCCTCCGTCTCTGCTTTCAGTACCTCTTTTGAAAGCACTTAAGGAGAAGTTTTGCAGTCTGATAGTCTTGTTTGTGTTCGGGCTGGCCTTTTAGCACAGGCCTTTGAAGAGGCCCGACGCTGTTGACGCAGCCACTGTGATCTTTTCCACAGTCGCTGCTCTTAGCCCAGGTTGTGGCACATCACACAAATGGGCCCCATCTTCACCTTTCTTATTTGTTCCAGGTCTGAGAGCCACATACCAGCACATCAGAACTAAAGAAAACACTCCGTGCTCTCTGAACATACACACACTCGCACACACAACGCACGCCCCAACCATTCTAATGAATTAGTTTCAGCTTTATTGCGATGGACTGGATTTTCCACTCCCCGTTATTACAGCGCGTCAAAAATGCACTTTCATTTCAGATAAGTACCAGTAATCCTGTTTGCAAAGCCGCGGCTAGATGAAGTTAAATATAATTTAAACAGAAACGGAAACGGCTGGAACATTGTAATCACTGAAAGTGAGATTGAAGTGATGCTATTATTGCTATTGTCATTATTATTGTAATTATTAGTAGTGCTCACTGCTGAGGGAGCGGAACAGCATGTGAGAAGCCATGGCAGCTGAGGACCACACTATCTCTGAGATAAATCACCCCAGAGGAGCCAACGGGTGTTTTTAACGCCTCTTTTGCCAACAACAGGAACTAATAAAGGTAGCCAGGGGGCTGGACACTCTTATGTCAGAAATACAAGCTGCTCATTACATGGGATTAGTTAGCTGAGGTGGTGGAGCCATTAAGCACATCCTTTTGAATGAATCCGCTTTTCCAATAAAACAGTGAACTTGAGTTCAACAGAACCAACATTCTGGATCATCTATGCAACATTTGCATTGAATGTTTAAGTGTAATTGATTTGGCTTTGATTTACCGGGACTATGTACATTAATAACTATGTGTGTTGTAGGCTGATTTACATATTATGAGACTTTCTTAATTGTTTTTTAGCCATGATTTCACAAAAATGAGTACACACCTCACTTTTGTAAATATTTTATTATATCTTTTTATGGGACAACATATATATTAACTTAATATATATGTATATATTACTATCTAAACTGTTGACTAGATCATTACATGTTATTAACGACCATCTTCAGTCTCGACAAGACTTTTGTTAGTATTAGGACAAGGTTTTTGGGTTTGACCCTGATAAGACCCTCTAAAACAGTACCTGTGATATCCCATCTCTGTTACCTTTTGGGCCTAAAAGAGGCAGACACAGGTTAGGTTTGGCCTTAAGACTTCATGCCAGGATGAACCTTTATAAACACCTACAAAGGGCTATCCAAAAAAAGTGTTAATAGAACAATTTCTTTGAATAAATTCAATCAAACATTGGACCTAGTTCTTTTCACTGAATTGCTTTGATACATTGAATTGAAATTCCCATCACTAGTGCCATTGGCACCATTGTAGAAATTCCACCGATGCTAGCTTGCCATTTGCTGAGGAATCTATGAACAAAACTCAGTTCCCTAGTGACAGTGTGGCAGAACAGCGATAAAATGGTGCAAATATTAATCCTGTGATGCTTTTATGTTAGCTGAGGCTTTTAACAACTTGGAATTATTAATATTAAAAGAGCGTTACAGAGTTCTGTTGAATAATTTACACGCTCCCTCCCCTCCACACTACATTCATTACAGTGCAAAACGAGGGACTCTCATCATAAAGATTACAGGTAAAGCCATAAAAACAGTGGAAATGACATGTTATTAGCCATTTGTTAGCATGCTAATTGCCCTTAATTCCCTTTCGTTCTGGGCCTTGCTCATTTAAAGCATTAGCTCTAATCCCCCTGTGATGGAAAAGTTGCTGCGAGAAAAGCGTGGAGAGTCAGGGGGAGCTGGAGAGGCTGGACACAACATTTGGAAGAAACTCAGGCCTTGGGTAACAGCCCATTAGGCACAATATGTCAGGTGCTAGTTAAGCAGACATACTAGGTAAGTAAGTAAGTAAACATTTATTTATATAGCACTTTTCTAAGGCCAGCTACAAGGTGCTTCACAAACAGCAAGCACTACAAATAGAATGATAAAACAAATATTAAAACAAAACAAATGCACATAACCATAAAATAACAGGACAGCTACATCCATAAACAAAGTAAAACTGACATAAAGCCATAAAAACAGTACAGCACCATCCAACAAATGACAAAATCAAAAACATCAGCTGTGACCAACCTTAAAGGTTAATGTATACAGATGTGTTTTGAGCCTTCCTTTAAAACTTGAGTGCATACACAGTAAAAGCACAATTTCCCTTACGTTTCTTTTTCAGCCTAGGAACTACTAAGAGTCCCTGACTAGACGCCCTGGCATGGGGATACAGCATTATCCATCTATCCATTATCTCCCGCTTTTTCCCGCTAGTCAGGGTCACTGGATCCAATCCCAGTGTCATCAGACAAAGGTGGGTTACACAATGGACACAATTGCATGGCCAACACACACTTACACCTACGGGCAATTTGGAGTCACTGATCAACCTAACATGCATGTGTTTGGACTGTGGGAGGAAACCGGAGTACCCAGAGGAAACCCATTCAAGCACGGGAAGAACATGCAAACTCCACACAGAATGGCCCAGATCGGGAATTGAACCCGAATCGCCTTGCTGTGATGAGACAGTGACACAGCACTAATAATTCAGAAATATTTTTTGGACCATCAGTGTGCACTGCCTGTCGTGTTAAAACCCAAATTTTAAACTGCATCCTAAAAGCAACAGGCAACCAATGTAGAGATGCCAGTACAGGAGTAATATGCTCCCTTCTTTTACCATACTTCTTTTGACCAGCTGCAAACATGCCATTGCCCCTTGACTAAGACATGTAACTTGTCTTAGTACTGAACTACTTTACAATAAACAACAATAATAAACAGCACTAAGGTGACCTGACCTTTATACAGTTATTAAGAATGAACATAAAGATATTCTAGTATTTATTGGATACTATTTATTTTCAGTTGCACATTTTTTAAACAGCTATCAGCAAAGCATGTCTAAAAAGCCAAAACTTTATTAATGAGACTATGGCTTGTCCACACAATGCATTATAATGCTCTGGCATGAAATATATATACACGTATAAAAAATAGCTTTGGGCATTCCTTAATGGGCAACTGGCTTACATATGCAGGCCTAAAAGAAGCTATAAAACGATACAGCGAAGACAAGAAATGAAATGGGATGGCATTTTTGGTCATAGCCCAGAAAAGACCTTGTCAAGATTGATGTCTCCCCAGTAGCTTTTGAAGCCTCTAGTTAATGGTAGGGGAAGACTCTTAAAATTAGAATCCACTTCTAGCTAAAAGCACTAGCCCGCGAACTGAGGGCATTAGAGAGAGGGAGAGGGGAAAAAAAAGGAAAGAAAGAAAGGTACGTGTCATTTCTATAGGTGGTGAGATGCGGCAAGAAGAGAATAGCCAATCTGTACTGCGTAATGGATATGTCAAGAGTTGCTAAATCATAGGTGTCCAGGGCAGAGAGACAAGAAAGGCAAACATAATGTCATCCTGGAGAGAGACCAAGAGAGAGAGAGAGACAGCAAGAGGGAGAAAGAGATAGAGATAAACGGAGAAAGAAACAATGAAGGCTAGCAAATGAGCAAACAATAGGCACAATTAAAATCACAATACACGTACAAAAGGAATGGTAGAATAAAGTAATAAATAGAATAATACGAGCGTCTCCTTTTCTTTTGTCCTGTTACTGATTATGGCTGCTCTCTCATCCCCCCCACTCTGCGTGCTTTATGGAAATTAAGCAACGGTACTTTGCTTAACAATAACACAGTGACTTTGAATCCTCTTACTTAAGGTTTGATTGCTTCTTGACGGTGGTTTTAAATGAATTGTGTTGAGGAGTGATAAAGAGCTTATTGTCGGAATAAAAGCCCAGAGCAATGAGGAAAAGCTACACATGGAGTGTCCAGACGATACAGGCTATTACTGTGAGGGAATGGTGTCCTTGACTGCCAGGACGGCTTAGAATTTTATTTCATCTTGTTTTGCTGGCTGCTGACTATGATGCGTGACTCTGGCAGTGGAGGGAGAGGGCAAAGCATAAGAGCCATTTAAGATCTCATTTACGTGTGTCTGTGCGTGTCACTCTCGCTGTGTGTGCACACCAAAGGTGTATTCCAACGTGTTTTTGTACGTGTCTCTGTGACCACAGAAGAAAATTCGAGTTTGCAGTTTAATCCATTACGATGAAGTGTTTTTTTTTTTGCAGTGAGCCTGTGATTGCTTGTTTTGTTTCATGAGATGGAGGTGTATGTGCGTTAGCCAGCTCAGATGCACCTCAACGTTAGGTACACATGGTAACTCCAATGTAAATTGCAAGCAGAGGACAGTGGAACTTCCCTGTGAGGAATCTTGTTGACACAAGATTCTCACATGAAGTACGTTGCATGAATACTGTGCAAACGTGTATTTCATGGTAACTGGGCCAGAGTGGGCCAGCAGTTATATGACACAGGACCACTCCACCTCAAACTTTAGCTGTATGTCTCCTATACACGCATACACAGCATGACTTTCATGCAAAATAACTTTCATTTCTTACTCTGTGTTATTTATATGCTGCGCTGAGAAAATTAAAGGAAGCAGTTAAAAGAGAAAATGAAAACTGGCAAAATCTTAAATGTGGCATAATGATGACTACACTATCCTAACTATCCTGCTAGTAAAAAAACAATGTAGACCAGCATGGCTGAACACCACCAGTACCAACGTATCGCAGCTGTCCAAAATGACAACATTACAGAAGAGAGCAAAAAACAACATTGACTTAAATCAATGGAACTAGAATTATTGTCCTGGAGCATTTCCATTGATCCATTTTTCACATTGCAAACAGCAGCTGTCATGTTTAAATGATGTAGAAAAAAAATTGAGATTTTTGACTATTTTTCTGCGACAATATGTTTGATGCTGGTATACTTTTTATGCAAGGTGACCAGCACCAGACCAGCACGTAAACCAGCAGAAACCAGCTTAGACCAGAAGAACGTACACTAACTCCATTAGTAACTCCATTAGCTTGGAAGTGACATGGATGTCAGACCTGGAAATAACATTACACCTGAATTAATCACGTTCCAGTAAAACAAAGGTCAAGCAGGATGGTTTACTTACCAGCCACATTAGCTGCTTGTCATTAGCCAATGTTAGCAATATCAGTTGATATCTATCGAATCACTGTAGCGATATGTCCACAGAATGGACAGTACTATGTGTAGACTGATTTAATAAGACACAAATAAATATAATTGCTAATAAACAGTATAATACTACTGCTTTTACACTGTTGATATGTGGTAAGCCAGGCTTGTTGTGTCAGTCATTAGCTGATTTACATGCTAATCACTGATGTTACCCGCCACCACCTGTGCAGGAGTCTGAAAGCAACTGTGCTGGTGGACTGTGGATCTCCTGACAAACAGGATACAGCAGGTGCAGGTAGGAAACACATGTAAGACCCCCCACAGGGTACCACAAGGTTGCATCCTCTCATTGTTCATCTTCAGTCGCTACTCCAATGACTGTATCCCTGAGGAACCAGCTGTGAAGGTCCTGAAGTTTGTAAATGACACCACTGTGGTGAGCTTTATAGCTAAAGGTGAGTAGTCTGCCTACAGGCTGTGGATGTCAGGTATAGACCTCCCTTCAGGTGCAGACCTCCTTCCCTAACCCTTCTCAAAATCAACAGCTTTGTGGTTTCCACTGTAGAGTAACTCAAGTTCCTGGGCACAACCATATCCAAGGAGCTGAGGTAAAGGAACATGGCCAAGAAAGTACAGCAAAGAATGTTCTTCCTGAGACAGCTGAAGAAATTCAACCTGAACAAGACCCTGATGATCCAGTTCTACACAGCGATCCTCAAGTCTAGCCTCACATCACCCATAACTTTGTTTCTCCCAACCTCACAAAAACCAAACGCCAGCGCATAGTCAGTACAGCAGAGCAGATCATTAAATGTAATCTGCCAACACTTCAGGACCTCTACAACAGCAGGGTAGTGAAGCACACTGGCACAGTTACAGATGACTGCCCTCTCATTCTGTACATCACCTGTTCCAGCCACTTTCCTCTGGTGAAAGACTCAAAGCCATCAAAACCAGCACAACCAGACATGCTAACAGCCTTTTCCCCAGAGCTGTAGTTCATTAGACTTGCACTTTAAACTTAATCTCTAAACATGGACTGAATCGCGCTGTAACACAGTAACTCCCTTGTAACATAATGTTTATTTGCACAGCTGTACAGATGTTATAAAAATGTTATAAATGTTCATATTATGCTGTAATATTCTGTAAATAACAGTTTTTATTATATATGTCTACTCAGACTTTCAGATATCCATATACATATAAGTACACATACTCTTATCTCTTGGCTCTTATTATGTTTTATTCTATTAGTTGTACTTTTTTGCTTAGTTAAACACTTGTTAACAGTCTGTGTTCTCGTCTTGTCTGTTTTGTATGTTAAACATTGTTTGTGTAAACCGTGTATGTGTAACATACTTGGCAAAATAAAGAGATCATTTAAGTTGGAATGGGACATGAGAATAATAGGCTATGTTCAACTGCACCCTAGCAGTCTATTTAGATGTCTGTTTACTACAAATATACACGTAGATGTAACATTAATAGTTTGGTGCTCTTGTGTTACATATGAGCTGATACAATCACAGTAACCAGCTCAAAACTCCACCAGGTATTTTTCCCACTCACTTTATTATTATCCTCTCTGGCACTGCATGGGTACTCCTGTTCTGCCATTGTGTTTTAGCCTAGTACTCTGGTATTTAAACCAGTGTTTACTAAATGGACAAAATGGCCAGCAATGGTCAGTGATGGTCACTACAGTGGCCAAAAGGTTTCCCTTTACACATTGATTAATAACAAATAAACATTCTTTTAAATGTCACCTTCGGTCTGCTTCCTTTGTGCTGCTGGATTTATTGAACAGCTCTGTTGGAAAGATAACCAACAAAGTAATGGGGAACCGTCATGGCCCTCTAGGGCCTAAAATATAACACACACACACACATATATATATAATATATAATATATAATATTATAAAAAATATAGGCAAATAAATAATTCAAACATGTCTATTCAATCTTCCCCCTATAAGGACTGTGATGCCTCCGCAGAATGTTGATGATTGGTGGTCCCGCTGTTCATATACAGGGGGCCAGGCAGTTATAATTCAGCGTGATATCAATTTCAAATGACAGTAAAATTGACCAATCATATCTTCCCTCTAAGTGGGTGGGCTTAACTGTATGATCATTTCCACCCGCTGTGGCGACGCTAGCTAGAGAAACAGGTAGCTAGCGCTAGGCTACCACCGCTAGCTAGTTCGCTGAGTAACGATGGAAGCCGAAGCTAGCACTACCGCTACAGAGGTGGTCACCTTTGCAAATTTGTTATCCAAGTTGTTTTCTAGTTTGATTGTGTCTGTGCTGTTGATGCTGTGTGAGTTTAAGAAAATGACATAATGAAACATCTCTACTTTTCTGATTGATGTGTATGTTGCTAGTGACTGCTGTGTGTGTTGTATTGATATAAAGGCTTTTATATAATTTTGTTCGTTTTGTGTGGTTTGATGTCTCGATTCATGCCTTTGATGCCCTCGTATGGCTTCACATTAATGTCAAAACTCGAGCGCACAAAAGGTGAAAGATTTAAAGCTGCACGTTTTAACATTTCGCACACGTAGATGTTTCACTTGTGAGCGTAAATGTGAAACTCGGCAGCCCACAAAGAGGAATCGCACATGCAATTTTCATAAACACATGCTCAAACTGCGTTTTTGCGCATTAATGTGACATACCCTCGGGCGCGTCAACGACTTGCAGTTTATTAGGAGAGGAAACAGTATTTTGGTGTTGGGGGAGAGGGCCAAGGCTTAAGGGTCACGGGTTGCTACTATGTTACAGCAATTCTCAGACTAAGAAATGAATCCCAGCGGTTGCGATTCAGAATGTAAACACTCTTCATCTAGTTGATGTTGATGTAGTTATCCCAATTTTTGGGATATATCTTCTTTCCAGCATGTGTATCCATACCACTACATGGGCAAGTGTGATTGTTTAAGTTGTAATGTACGTTTCTTGTGTACAAACTTACACATGTGGGTTTAAGCTAAAATGTGTTAACTTCTGACATAACGATTTTCGTTTCGTTAGGCTCAGTGAGGATGCTTCAATTGTGATGGCTCTCAGGACAGTTGCTTTACAAGCCTGGACGATCTGTTCCATGTTATGTGCAGGGGCTGGCCCTTTTCCATGTTAGTTTGCTCGACTGCTTGATTTTAGGTGGGCACAGTTCATTTAGAGGTTATCTTCACCTTCGTCAAGGTGAGTCAGTGACACGCCTGCATACACAATAAGGCAAGCTCAGCTGGAGAAGAAAAACACTGAGCGAGAGACCTCTGTTGCAGTCAACTCCTCTCCCTCTACAGACCTTAGGTGAGAGTGCCTGTGTGGGGGGAAAATCAGCTTGATCCATCAGTTTAAATGATTACACTGCACCAAACGAAGGCTGCTAATTGGTCTTTAAGGGACAAAACTATCCTCGGCAACGAGCTAGGCGAGGAGAGAAAGCGGCAGCACAAGAAGGCGAAGCCCCGCAGTAAGACTAAGGGAGTTTATTAAGGGCAACATGGCAATGAATTATGCACAGCTTCAAAATGAGTGGGCATGAGGAAAAGAGCCAGACAGCTACTCTGAGTCACAGATGCCAAGAGCCATTACTTTTTCTATAAAGTATATGTCTTGATAATTATCTCATGCGCCTCTCCACACGGGAGGGAAATAATGATCGGAAGGCGCGGCGGGGGCACTCGCAGGACAGAAGCGGCTGATAGGTTTGGGTATCCCAGAGACTCCTCACAGGGAAACAGGACTTCATCCGTCTTCTCTTATGGCCTAAAAAGCAAACAGACACAGGCTTTGGAAATAAAGGTCACTCTGTAGAGTCCCTCATGTCTCCTGACCCCACTCTCTTGTCTGTCCCTCTTTCTCTCCTCGTGCTGGCTGGCTTGCCATTTCTATCTGTCTGAAGCTGTGTTTAACGGGCTGAGGGTTTCGGCGGTGGGAAACGAGGAGGTCCCACGCCAGGCCGGGTGCAGTGAAGGAAAAAAAAAGAAAGCTTTTATAAAATGCACGAACAAATGGGATTTAACACACAAGAGGCACTGATGGCCTATTAATTCTGCTTTGGCCCGCTTCCAGACCGAGCCAAGCCTCTCTCCTAATTCATGGCTAATTTCTATCTGGGGTATCAGGAGACTCCCCCCCACCTCTCCTTTCGTTTCCGAGGCAGGATGCATCCGCATAACTTTAATGGATTCATTCGAGGGCTTGGGCACGGAGACATTGATTGGCCTGCCTCAGAGGGTCCAGCCGCTAGTCGCTTGACATAGGCAGCAAATGAAATGTGACCTCCGGTAAACAGGGCTGAGCTATCAGGCCCCTGCGCAATCCATTAGCTCCGAACCTTTTCCAATCCCATTTAATTAATGAAGTGATTTGAAAAAGGGGCTGCAATTACCAATCCTTGCAATTGAAAAAGGAGGAAATATAGTGTCAAACATATCAAGAGAGGCATAAAAGCATGGGCCGTGACGCAAAACTGTGCAAAGTGTGCTTCTGCTTGTATGTGAAGATGTACGAAAAACCAACCAGCTGCAACCATGACGTGTCAAAAGAGTACCATGGCCTGCTGAGGACTACAGTGCAATTTATCTAGCTTAACCCAAATGTTTCAGTCCCCAAAACCATAGAACAGGCTTGATTTGAACGTTTTGTCACTCTAACACCAGTCACTTAACTTTTGTGATCTACGCTTGTTTCAGCTAAGCACCAGGTAGTCAGAATCAGACCTGTACTGTGGCCTGGTGCATTGTTTCAGTATATAGTCAGCTTGTCATTTGCTGGACTTAACTTTAAAGATTTGGATCATTATCTTCTAAACCTGTGTAGCTGCTTTAGTTAAACCCAGTACTATTTATGAAACAGTTGTCATTTCTCTGGCAAGAGATTACTGATCCAAAAAGCCACATCTATGATGCAAGTCATAAGTTAGTAATACTACATTACATTTTAGAATGGTTTTATTTAATTATTCAAACTTTTGGCAAACTTAATACATTTAATGACATTTTAGGCTTCAGCATAAATTTTCCTGGTTATCTAACTGCTATTATCTCTCTCCATGCCAAGGTGTCTCAGCCATAGAAGCTCTGCCTAAATGTAAACAGGGCTTCTATTATTAAACTGGGCACAATTACTGGGATGGGACACCGTCCAAATGTAGCTATGAACACAACCTCAGACAGATAGGACACTTTGTAGTGTAAATAAATAGCAATCCTGGAATTAAATTTAGAACTATTTGCCTCTTGTGTTTGCACACAGTGCAATTTGACCTCCACGTTTAACCCATCTGTGCAGTGAAACACCCACATATACACACTCTAGTGACCACACACACTAGGGGGCAGTAAGCAGCCCTATCCACATCACCCAGGGAGCAGTTGGGGGTCCTGTTGTTTTACAATTGAACCTGGTCCTTCCGGACCAGATCCCTAACCTTCAGCCCATGACTGACTATTACATTTTTACATTTTTTATAGAGATGTTTCAACATTACATCATGGAATGGTAATATAAATAATGTCTAGCTAGCTGCTTTACTAAGTGCTGCTGCACACTGCCACACAAGTCAGTATGAGCATGGTATATTTTGCCTTCCTCCTTGTTTTAGCTTGTAATGACAATGCAGTATTATTAATAATAGAACCTATCACCTTTTTTGTGCTGACCCACAAAAATCATTGAATTTGCATCAGTGATGATCACATGGAAGATAATATGTTTCATGAGCACTGTAAAAAAAGAGCCTTTTACAAAATATTTAGGTTTATTCTGACAAGCCTGTATTAGCAGGTTAAAGACTAACCTGCTCTTTCTTAGTGCTCATCTAATAAGTGCATTGGGTATCACTTACTTAAAGCTCTTGAGGTAATAGCAGAGAAAGCGAGGGTAAACAAAGGATTCTCGAGCGCCATTAGGTACAGCGGCTCCCCCCTCCACAACGTCCTGAATGTCAACAAAAACACAATCAACGCGGCTCTGCAGGTGCATGTGTTCCACCATTTATTCCTCTAAATTGCATTCATTTATTTATCTTCAATTAATAATTTAAGATGCAACACACAGAGGTATGCAAATGAACACTTTAATTTTAATGAGTTTTTAATGACCAAACTAAGAATTAGCAGCCGTTGTGATGTGCATGTAATTTGCTCTGAGTGGAATCGGAGCACTTCATTACATTTTTAAATTTAGCCAATAACGAGGCACGGAGCAACACCCTCAGAATTTTCTTATGAGAAGAAAAACGCTGCAGCGATGCCGGCCCCTTGGCAAAACGCTTCGTCAGTCTATGACAAGCAGTGGTTGAAGGTGCAGACCCAATATGCTGGCCCTTCTTGTGAAACGACCTCAGATATTATGACGGCAGACAATGGGAAAGTCTGTCCTGCACACTGTGACAAATCCCCATTGAGGGAAAGAGAGCAGAAAAAGCAAGGTGGCTTGATGTTTCTGGACCCAAATGGCATTTGATAATGGCCTTTTTCCCCCCCGCAAACCCAAAAGACATTGTTAAGATTTACATTTTCA
This sequence comes from Megaleporinus macrocephalus, assembly GCA_021613375.1. Classification (NCBI taxonomy): domain Eukaryota; kingdom Metazoa; phylum Chordata; class Actinopteri; order Characiformes; family Anostomidae; genus Megaleporinus; species Megaleporinus macrocephalus. Next base: position 18,771,552 of record CM038721.1, on the reverse strand, counting down.
AATATATGCTGACCTTTTTTCCCCTCCCCTCCTCAGTTGGCTTGTCATCAGGCTGTAATTGAATCGATATATTTCCTGATCAGGCCTGAGATTGAATAAGGTCACAGGAAGCCATGTGTGGACATTAAAAATCATTATTCTACTCAAATTGAGCAGAGATGGCACAGACCATTCAGGGTTCAAAATGAAATTCTATTAGAGTCTATTACACTTTTACAATTATAGAGACGTTCCAATATTACATCGGGAAATGAAGTCATAATATAAAGCCCAGGGGTGTATTACAAAGAAATGACCATACTATTTTTCTACTTTGAATCCTTATTAAATTGATGAAGAGAACTTGGTGACTTTCCGGTCACTGATAAGTGACCTTGTTCATGAAAAATAGAGTAGTCCATTTCAACAGTGACCCTTTCTCCCCCTCCCCTTCGACAATTCCAAATGCTTTCTTTTCCTGTAAAGCTTTTTCTCCTCAGCCCGAATTGACAAACTTCGTTTAAGAGGCGAAATGAATGTCTGCATTTATATCGATTCACCTTACGGGTCCAATTTGGTTCAATTATTATTTGCTGCTAAAAACAATTATGTCTTTAATTATGTTTAATTATACATTTAATTTCGACCGAGAAATGCCGGAGCCTAACGACTTTGTGTGTGATTCTGAAATGCTCAGAGGCTAATTGAATGGTACAAGCACATTGTGCAGAATGGAGCACAATGGAGAAATCCTGTTACCGCCAGCCGCTCTCTCTGCAGAAAAAAAAAAAAGAAGAGGGAAATTAAATACGTTAAAGTACTGAGTGCAAACTTTTTTAGTTTCAAGTCTTGCAAATTATGTCTAACTATCAAAGCAAAAGCATTTAGATAAAATTCCATTTTTAATTAGCGGTCTTATTGAAATTAATCACACTTTATCAGTAATCAACTTATCAACTCAACATGAACTGAATGAAGAGAGGGGAGAAAAATGAGCAGAGAGAAAACTCAGCCGGGCTGCACATTCGCACACATAAAAAGAACCTCCGTACTTTCTTACTGGCTATTTTCCCCTGAGCTCGCCCTAAAGTAGTCGTGCCGGAGCGTACAGAGTCGTAGGAGAAAGCTCTCTTGTTTTTTACATCGGTGTTCCAAGTATTGTCCCTTTGGTCAATTAGGTGCGATGGCCACAGTGTCTGCAGTGTTCTCACGCTCCTTAAACCCAATTAAATGATGGAGAACACGGAAATACGAGCCGCAGCAAATGACACCGGCTCGGCAGCCATCATTGCTGCTGCAAATGGGCCTTTCATCTCAGGTGGAACAGAGCTATTGAGGAGGCTCCGGTCGTCAGCCGTACCGGGTTTAACTTGGCATAACGCGAGGAATGCTAATGAAAAGAACATTTATACCTTCCTTATTCCACCCACCCATCACTTTTTTTCCCAGGCCCCTGCACTTTTTTTTTCTTTCTTTTTTATCCGAGGCGCATAAAAAACTCCAGACCAGAACGTTTATGAAACACGTAATGACAATCTAAATCAGTGGGCGGCTCCAATCTGCAAGGATTAGTGGTTTTGATGTAGTTCAATACGGGAAGCCACACTTGTCGCCTTATTAAGAGCCTCAGAAGTCATCCCTGAAGAAACGCTCCTCTCTTCACCGCTCCGTGACTGCCACTGAGCAAATTAGGCCCACCAATAATCTATGCAGGATGAAATAAGGGGGAAAAATAGAGTAGGAGATACTTGGACTGTCGAGTCTGTCAGGGAGAAGAAAGGAAGTTAGGCTTTGCTTGCTCGCTGTTCACTTCAAGGTTTTTTTTTGCTTTGATTGCTACTGCATACCTCTTCTCCTGTACAACATAATGTAGTACAGTTAACACTAAAAGCTTTACCATAATATACTACAATAAGCAATATACTGCAATAAGCAAGTGCTTTGTTGGGGGGGGTCACCTAAGGCCTAGCAGAATAGCTAGCAAATTATTTTAGTAAGCATGACACCACCTGTTCTTTTAGGTCATAACTGGGAATGTATCAATACCGATCACTGGTAGTACTGGCTCATAAAAAATGCACCAATACCACCAACAACATCAACACTGCCTGATAACATCTTACTATGTTGTTGAAAGCTGGCTGTGAATGAAGGTCTACTCTCACAGCAAAGTGCTGCTGATGTCATGGCAGTCATATGCAATGTCAAAAGTCACATTTTTTGGCCCATTTTTATATATACACAATTACAACATTGGGCTCACAAAACAAATGCTGTCCAATGAAAAACATATATGCCCATTTTTGTCGATTTTTCTTTTTCTTCATTTTTCGAACACAGCAGCTGCTGTTTACATTGTGTGAAGATTCCATGATGAATGGACCAATGGATATGCTCCAAAATGACTATTCCATTGACTAACATTGAAAGTAAGGAAGTTTTTGCCATCTCCTGTAAAGTTGCCAATTTGAAGATACTTTGTTCAGACACAATGTTCCATTCAAACATAGAGTGTGAGTCAAGTCAAGTTTATTTATATAGCGCCTTTTACAACGATGTTGTCTCAAAGCAGCTTTACAGAGTTTTGAAAACAGACAGTTATAACATATATCCCCCAGTGAGCAAGCCAGAGGCAACAGTGGCAAGGAAAAACTCCCTCAACTGGAGGAAGAAACCTTGGGAGGAACCAGACTCACAAGGGGAGACCCATCCTCCTCTGGTCAAACGGTATTTACAGTTTGAACTAAATACCAAAGAAAGGAGCCTCTGTTTGAAATCTGGATAGCAAAGCTTTAGAAGCTGCTCAGTGTATGACTGAGGCAGTCTCTGGCTGAGGCAATCTATGACTGAGTCTTTATGTAAAATGGGCGTGAGCTGAAACAGTCCCATCCTATCTCAGTGCTGGTGCATCTGGATGGCACAGTGATGTAACTGAGGGTGTAGCAGTAAATGGACAGGTGAGCTGGCTGGTGATGATGGGATGATGGCCCGATGATCAGTCCTTCAACAGCGTTCAACAGCTGCAATTTTTCATTTTTTTTCATTTTGTGTGCATGACTTCAGAGGGCACTAAACAACAGCTCAAACAGCCAATTAAAAGAATCTAACATGACAATAAACTTGAGTAGTAAGCTATTCAGACGTGAATCCTGCTGTCACTATCACAACAAAGATGATCATGGGGATCAAAACTATGAAACATACTTTACTTTGAGCTGTACAGATGTGCTTAAATGATGTGCAACAAACCTTATTCTTTTCCACTGCAACGCTTCTTGATCCAAGGTAACTAACTTAACATAGCTATAAAGCAATTCATTTTAAATCAGCCAGATTTTTATGATTTAACTGATACATCACACTCAGTTGCACTAACAACTTCATCCTAGTTACTCTTAGTTTTTTTTAGAGAACATAACACAACTGTATTTCAAATAAGTTAAACACACACACATTATATATGTGTGTGTGTGTGTGTGTGTGTGTATGTGTGGGGCAGTATTAGTATGCACAGTATTCACACACGGACTGTTTACATTTACTCGTAGCGGTGAGTCGACTCTCTGTTGGCTCAAATGGGCAGTTGGTTTAGCAATTCTGTTTTCGCTAGAAAATACAGTTTCCCTCCTCTGGATTTTTGGTTATAAAGTCAACTTTACCTCAGCGTTCTTACTAGTACTCCTACAACATACATATTTATCTTTATCGATTATGAAATTACGTTGATTAGCATAACGTGTGTCGATCCGTTGCTAAGGTGGCCGCGCCCACTGAAAGCTTGGATTTATCCGGAGCAGTTGCAAACAATCGCTCGCGTGCAAGTTGTGGGAGTGTTTCACACTGTCAGCTGTGCACAGAATATCACAACAGTAGAACTGACCCGATCACTTGAAGCGCTAACATCTCATAACGCTTTGTCAACACAGCAGCAAGACAGCACCTGTTTATTTGTTGTTCCTATCTTAGCAGATTATTTTACAATTATTAACACATGTAACATGTTTCTTTCAGTAGTAGTAACGTTTTCTGTCGTAATTTTCTCTTATTTTATTCTGTCTGCTTGACTGTGACGCCTGCAGTAACCAAATGACTAGCATGTAGGCTAAGCTGCCACTACGTCTACACTCTGTGCTGTGTGCTTCAACCAAACATGAAATAGCTAGAATTCTAGTTTAGCCACCTGATTGGTTTGGAACGGTGCTATTCTCATTCTCATTGGCTGTTCATGTTTTCTCTCTCAAAACATGGGCGGAACTTAATTCTAACAACTTTCTATCGACTATAGGTGCTTCCGAAATTGCGTACTTGATTAGTACGTACTCAGTTGGACCTTTACCGTGACGGTCTGACGTCTTGCTTCAAAGGACGTTGGTAAGATTGCGGACGTCGTGCGTCCGAGGTAGCGTGGATACTGCACACTCGCACACTGAAAGAGCGTACTGCCTGTCCGTTAAAGCAGTACGCTCTTTCAGTGTGCGAGTGTGCAGTATCCACGCAAGATGTCAGACCGTCACGGTAAAGGTCCCGCTATTCATTTAAAAGCCCTGTTTACTTACGGATTTAGAGACTGTTTGTGACACCGTTCTGCGTTTTTGTCTAAATATGTACTCACACCGTGCCTAGCTGTAGCTCAGAGAAAACGAAACAGGAGGAATTTCATCATTGTTTACCTCCGAAGCAGCGCTAACTCCTGTAGCGGCAGTTTACTACACACAGCTGACCTACTGCGTTTTCCCACGCTTTTTCCTCCGCTTTGAATTCCTCCGCAGCTACGATGGAATCCTGGGATAGGACAGTGTGCTGGGGCTGCATACTTAAAAATGTCCGCCGGTGCAGTACGTCATCTGGGGACTTTTCACATACTGCTCGAAGAGCACTACGCACACCCTAGTCACTCTTGCGCACTGCTTTCGGACGCACCCTATGTCTTAAAGTTCTATCGAGGATAGTTATTTGGCGATAATTATCGTTAGCGTTTTATCGCCCAGCCCTATGGCAGAGTGAGTGAAGAACTGAACTGGGGCTCAAATGTAGGTCAGTTTAAAGTTTTACCCTGTTGTGTGTCATCTTTGCCAAGAACTTATGAGTTTTTGGTTACCTGTAAAGTTTAAATTGTGTTCATATTTCATCTAACACTTTTGGTGCCATGAATCAAGTCAGTAAGGCCTCAGACATGCAGACATGTGTCCTTTAAAAAGGTGCCTAAAGGTTCTTTGGACTGATGCCACAGCAGACCAACCTTTATTTCCATAAAGAACCTTTTAATGGATGGTTCTACAGACTAGCTTTAACATGTCCGCACGTCCAGCTGGAGAATCTATAGAAAGCTGGAGACCCACTAGAGTCCGTCCACACTGCCAGCATCTCTTCTTCTAAGTTTGTGGGGGGCCGACGGTGATGAATGTCTTCTCTGTTAGTGGAACTCGGCCACTGCTGCAACCACTCGCCAGATGGAATGAAAAACAGATTAGAAAGCAGGCACCCTGCGCCAGGAGGAGGTTTGGCTGCTGGCTATTGAGTTATCGGGCCTTTTCACACCTAATGAAACAACATTTAACACTGCAGCTTATTAAATATCCCCAAGTCGCCTCGCAGAACCTTCCAGCTGCCAAGACCGGCGAAGAAAAAAGGACTTGCAACATTTGATTTTAATTAAAACTCTAACAAACAAATTGTCTAGAAAATAAGGTGCGAATTTCAGTTGTTACCTAAGAAGGAAACTTTGAAGCATGCCAGGAAAGTTTTGTGGTACGGCACGTCCGTATCGAACTGTAGACTGAAGTTAAGGTGCTGAAGCTTTGAGCTGTGACCCCTATATGAAAATGAGGCAAGTTAGAAGAGCAGTTGAGACTGGGAGAGAGTAAGAAAGAGGATCATGATGAAACAAAGTACGCACCGAGGCCGCATCAACAGACACATTCATTGAAGCAGGCAATTAGAACTACATTGATGTCTGATTCATTATTTGATAATCAGGCCTAATCTCTTCAACCTTCACCACAGGGCACTTATCACAAGGCACATCACAGTGCCTTTCGAAAATCATATTGGATCGGGGCAACAGATCATTTCCCATCACTTTGTTCAATTAAGTTCCAATAGATTTTTTTCTTTTTTCAAGGCAAAACGTGTCCTTTCAGGTGTAAATTGTTCAGTGAGATGTTCTATCATTAGCCACCATGTTCTCTGGAGATGTGATTCTTTAAATAGAAGGATAATCAGATGGGCTGCTCATTATACAAGCTCACTGTTTATAATGATGTTTCCAGAAATCTAAGCATCGCTTCAGCGCTGTAATTAAAGTTCTGTGGAATCGCTGGGTTCAACAGTTTCTCCAAACTCGTGCCAAGTGCTTATCGCACCATCGATTCGCCTCACGCTGCCTCTGGCCTTCTAGTTGTGAGCTCACATGTTTCACTAAGAAGAACGCCTTCTACACTTGCTGCCAAAGACGTTAGATCTTTTAGCAGTAGCTATTTACTTATTTGTGGCTTCTGACACACTGTACCATTCTGAAGATCACGTCTCTTAATCATTTGTGAAAATAATTCAGACATGTGAAAAGAGGCAGAAGTAAAAAATGTGTGAGCATTAGGTCCACACAACAACATTTTAGCATAAGGTACTTGCTTATTTATTTCAGAAACACTATAGTGCACCATTTTAGAATTAATTCAGAAGACAAGATATATACACTGACCAGCCAGAACACTAAAACCACCACCTTCTTTCTACAATATCTGCCTATTTTATCAACTGACCTTACCATATAGCAGCACTTTGTAGATCTGTACTTGCAGCCTGCAGTCCATCAGTTCTCCAAGTACTTTGTTAGCCCCATTTTACCATGTTTTTAGTTGTCAGGACCACCATAGAACAGGTATTATATGGGTGGCAGGTCATACCTTTTTGTTGGTTCTGTCACTGTAACATTTAAACGTGTAGTAGGTGGTCCTATGTGCAGTGTGTGGTTCTATGTGCAGTCTTAGTTTACCGAACATTGCACCTGCTCAGCCATAATATTAAAACCACCTGATTGTTTCTATACACGTTGTGTAGTTTACCAGCTCCACTGACCGTATAGGAACACTTTGTAGTTCTACACTTACAGACTGTTGTCCATCTGTTTCTCTGTATACTTTGATACCGTATACACTGATGTGGTGGTGGTGTGTTAGTGTGTGCTGTGCTGGTGTGAGTGGATCAGACACAGCAGTGCTGCTGGAGTTTTTTAAACACTGTTTCCACTCACTGTACATTCTATTAGACACTCCCACCTTGCTGATCCACCTTGTAGAACTCATCTCTTGCTGCCTAGTTTGTGGTACTCTAGTCTCTCATCAGTGGTCACAGGACACTGCCAAAAGGACACTGGCTGGATGTTGCTGGTTGGTGGACTTTTCTCAGTCCAACAGCACTGCAGTGCTATGAATGAACCACCACCCTGTAATGAAACAATAATGGAATAATGGAACAGCAAAGTATACAGAGAGTCAAATGGACCACAGTGTTCCCATATGGTCGGTGGAGCTGGTAAACTGGACAATGTGTGTAGAAACAATGAGGTATTTAATGTTATGGCTGATTAGTGTATACAAGAGCCGGCACAATTTTCAGTTAACTAAGACTGCACATAGGACTACACACTGCACATAGGACCACCTACTGCACGTTTAAATGGTAAAGTGACAGAGCCACCAAGAAGGAAAATGAATAACAGAGATATTTACAAATGAAGATGTTTCTCACCAAATGACTCTACATGGGTGTTAAAACAGACTGAGCATGCGTACTGTGACTGCGCTTCATCTTTGTCCTGAGAGCTGAAATAACTTTATTCTGTTAGTAGATATTCTTGTAACATGTTTGAGACTTTTAGGCTCTCTGTTTAGACACTGTCTTTGAAAGCACAGAAAATCTCATTTTAAGACATTTCTACAAAATTGTGCCTGGTTTAAAAAGGAGCTGTAGAAAATCGAGCCAAACATGTAGTCTGCGGCGCCAATATCTTCACCCATTTTTTGTGCACTGCTCCTTAAAATGCATATATATGATGCAGAGGAGGCATTTTGTGTTCATGACCACTAAACTGTGTGTTCAGATTTGTGCATAACATACAAGCAGAATATGTCTAATTTGAAACTGGCACAAAAGGCTTAGCACATGAGATCAAAAGTATTTACTAACTACTAACTCAGGTAAATAGGTGCAATAGTCAAATAACAGCTGCTGTGGAGGCAAGTAGCTTTTAGCACAAGCTGCTTGCTTATTTGGAGTTTCTGATGCGCTGTACCATGCTAAAGTCATCTGCTCTCAATTATTTAAAAATTATAATCAGAAGCATTAAAAGGTAGAGTATTTACTGAATATCAGGCAAGTGCGGATGACAGGTTCAAACAACAGCTGCTGTGGAACGAAGTAGCTTACAGCATTAAATAGTTTGCTTACCCTGCTGGAGAACAAACAAAGACCAACATGAATTCCATGCCAATCTGAGCTGGTTTATAATGGTTTAAGCTGATCTAGTGCTGTTTAGGTGCTCATGTAGTTGGTAAACCAGCAAACAAATATCCAGAACACAGCATATGCTGGTTTTGTTGGCGATATAGCATATCAGTTTCCATTACTGCTGACCAGCATCCGAAACATATGTGTTACTTTTGTCTGGGTATTCTGAAGCATGCCATACAATGCTTAAGCCATCTGTCCTTGGCTATTTATAAAAGAAAAAGCTTCAAAAATGTAAAAACAAGTATTTACTGACTATTAGGAAAAGTCATGGGTACTGAATGTACATACACTACAGTGAGTAGCTTTTAGCACCTGCATTTATGGAGACTTCTATTATTTGGAAAGGAAATGTCTCTGATGGAAAGCATCATAGATCAGCATAGCTGATGACCAGCAAAACCAGCTAATGATGTGTTTCATAAATATACATACATAGATGCTGCGTTGGGTTCAGTCAGGTCCGTCAGCGGCAGCACAATTTTGGAGAGGGCAACATTGCTGCTTGACTGCATCCAGTCGTGGGCTGAAGGTTAGGGAACCAGCCTTGTGACTGGAAGGTCGCCGGTTTGATCCCATGAACCGTCAGGACACGACTGAAGAGCCGTTGAGCAAGGCTGACTGCTCCCCGGGCACTGTGATAGGACTGCCCACTGCTCTGGGCAACTGTGCTTACTGGCCCCTAGTGTGTCTGTTCACTAGTGTGTGTGTGTATGTGTATTAATGTGAGTGTTTCACTGTGTGGATGAGTTAAATGCAGAAATCTTGAAATTCCCTCTGGGATCAATAAAGTATCGATTTATCTATCTGCGATAACATTACAGAACGGCAGTTTAAGAAAGGTACCATCCTGATTTCTACACTATTGCACTCAGAAAGTTCCACCTTAAATGGTGCAGCCTCAAGTGCTAGAATGTAACTGTTGCAAATTTGGAAAGCCTCCTCCTTCTAACCTTGTTATAGTATTTTTGGATGAGATTTATGGATTTACTGATGTGTGTGTTTGTGTTTCTAGTCGAGCTTGCGCTAAATTCTGTGTTAACATTTATAGCTCACCAGCACGATCACAGTTATAAAACTAAAGTATACACTACTAAGAGTTATTCATGCAACCTAGCTAGATTATTCTATGTCTGAAAATAATAACAGAACAAACCTGGTGAAAATCGGTTAAGTAAAGATGGCCAATTCAATCATAAGAACTGATCATGTGTCAGTACATTTGTTTTTGACCTCTCAAACATGGCGGATGTGCATATGTATAGGCTTAGATACAAAACAACAGACAATACAGCATCTGTATATGTATATCTATGTTGTGTGCTGTTTAGTAGCCATAGATGTTATTATGCTCATCACCTCCAAAACCATTATATGTTGTGTTATGAGTGCCGATGTGCTGTTCAGTAGCAATGGAAGTTAATATGTTAATTACCACAATATGTTTGAAACCAGAACCAGACCAGCATAAACCATCGAAATCATGAGTACAGAAGCTGCTGTGGCTGCCAGGGTAGCAAACATTTGAACCTTTGAAACATTATACAATTATAATATCTTTTCACCATAATTTAGTTAATGAAATGGATTCAGAGGCATAAAAAGCAGAATATATAATGAACCACAGTCAAAATCAAAATTCATTAAAAAAACATACAAAAGTAGAAAAAACGTGTGAAAAGACAGAGCGCTTATTGAATAACATGCAGTCAGGCAAAGTCATGAGTACAGTAGGCCTACACAACAGCTGCTGTGGGAGCTGTCCAGTAACACAGGCCAACCAGACAGGCTCTTCACGACCCCTCCTTTTCCCCTTCTCTTCTTTTCCTCTCCAGATTCCAGTTCCTTGCATACCCATTTCTTGTCTTTCCTCCTTTCATTTGCGTTTGACCCCTGCTTTTCCCTTACTTCCGAGTGGGCTTCATTAAATGCCTCTCCGCTTCTCTCACGGCCCCTCTTTCTCTCTCGGCTAAGTGGGGAGAAAGTAGTACAAAAGGGAAGGCTTCCAGTGAGCAATTCTCAGCGGAGAGGGTGACCCCAACTTTGGGGAGAGAAAGAACCTGAGGATAATAGCAAATGAAGCCAGGGGCCACATTAATGGGCCGATGCCGGCGCCAAGTTCCGAGGGGCTAGTTAAACTGACAGACATGTATATTAATACTCAGCACTTTTTATTGAATCAGGGTTAAGGGGGGGGAGATAAAGAGAGAGGGGGGTGGGAGAGAAAGAGAGAGAGCAAATATGAATATTCATCCTCATTTATATTTCAAGGCATTTCCAATCCTATGGGAGGGCCCCGGCGCTGGCTTTTTTGACCAATTTCCATCCCCATTACGGAAATGACAGCTTTCACTCGCGGGCCCTGACAGAGGTCTAGCCCGGCGCACAGGAGGTCCAGCGAGGAGGGAGCCAGCGCCCCGTTCCCAGCTGTCCACAAACACTCATTAACAGAGGAAAATATCCAATGGAATCTCTGTGAGAATTTTTAATCACACAAAGGCCCTGCTAATTAGGCAGCTGATGGGGCATGGAGAGCACAAGGACGAATTCTTTAAACAAAGGACTGGAAACTTTAGGCGCTTTAATTACTCGGGCAAAGAGTTCATTCCCGAACTGGAGAGCACATCATTCCACTAATGAGACCAAGTGGCAGCACATATTAGCGAGAAATAATGTGGAAAGTTCAATTATATTGTGCTTTTGGAGCAGCCCCTCTTTCTGCTGCCTACCTCTTGTGCACACATGTGTAAGACAAAAGCCCTGGCCAGGAGAAAGTGTGTGTGTTTTCGGGAGGAGGTGGGAGGGGTTCGCACACACACAGACACACATACGTAACGGCTGGCAGCAGGTCTCCGTTCTTCACGTGTAGCTTGGCAGGCTTGATCGTCTTAATTGCCCATTAGAATGTTCTTGTGTTTGAAAATGAATATCATTACGGACCCCTAGTTTGGCCTTTACTGGAGAAAAAGTCTTATTGCGATTTGTCATTCAGTAACCCGTGTGTGCGTGTGGAATTCCAAACACATAATGGACGGCTAATTTGCAGTAACTGGACTCCAGCAAAAAAAAGTTCTGAAAGAAAGAACACTGAGAAAGAAAGACATAATTACCTTGCCCTCATTACTGAATATTTATTTTTTTAAATGCCTCTCCAAGAACAAATGTCTGTTATGAAACTAAATACACGTACATGGCCGTGTCTCCTGGAGACAGAAAACATTGCAAAACAAAGCACGAGTTCCTGTGAGAGCCGCATTTGCCGCTCATAAGACGTTCCTAATAAAAGCTTGTGAAACCAGGATCAAAGCACCTTAGACTGTGGACCACTACTGCTAAATGCAGCATTGGGGGCTAATAACGAGTGCTACTCATCTTTTAAACACATTAAACAGAGCAGTAATAAGGGGAAAGGAAAACCACAAATTAAGGCTCATGAACTGCAATGTGACTAATACTGAGCTGGTTTCCTGGGCCAGGCCAGCAAAGTTATAGCAATGGAAAGCAGCTTGGTAGTCACTGGCGTCAAGTAATGTCGATATGCGCTTAAATGGGAAAAAACTGGGGAAAGTCAAACCTGGTACCCAGCTAATGTAATTAGTTACAATCTTTACCTCGGGCAAAATCAAGTGTTTCACACAATGTTTGCAGCAAATAATAGAGAATTACAATCCAATAATGTGCTGCTTAAAGGGCAATTTATGCATCCTTTACCTGCGTTAAAAAAAGATCACCATCCCCATTTCCAAGGCACCCCGCCTCCCCATTAGGTGGTGGCTACATACCAATTACAGCATGGAGCACAGAAATTCCCCGTGAAATAAATGCCTAATGGAAAATAGTGAGCAGCCAGCATGTTCCTGACTAACAGTGCAGCGGAAGAGAGAGAGAGAGAGAGAGAGAGAGAGAGAGAGATAGTGAGCCAGCAGTGAGAGAGAGAGAACTAGCTTCGCCTGAAGCCTTTATGTCAGGCTTTAGCACAAACAAGGACGCGTTAGTAGCTGATCTCTCTTCTCACTGTCAGGTTCTTCCTCACTCTTGCTCTTTCCTGACTGCACTCTTTTGTAGAAGCTATTCTCTCGCTGTCCAGGTTGGGCACATTCTCCTCCCATTCTGACCTCGGCTCTAATGATGCTATGTCCCTATGCAGGCGAGTCTGACTTTGTATGCTAGCTAGCTGGCAAACGATGGCCATTTTTGACTTCTTGCTAAGGTCAAGGCTGAACTTGTTCAGAGCAGTTGGAATCCAACTTCACGTTTGGTTTCCTGAAGCCTTATGCTATAATGGGCTAAAGTGTTGTCGTACTGTAAACAGCACGTTTTGTAATATTCAGCAACATTTTTTTATTCAACACGTGTTCATTTTAAATCAAGATGGTCTTTTTGTGCTTGTGCCCTTTTAAAATGTGCTTCAGCAGTTCTTAAACTGGTTAACGCTAGTCAGGAGTTCCAAACTCTTGGAAGGCCACAGCTCTGCAGAGTTTTGCATGCTCGCTCATTTAAGACTCCTGATGGCACCCATCAGCTGGTTACAAAGGCCTTGAGTTGAATTTGATGTGTTGGAACTGCAGTTCTTAATTTTTTAGGCCACAACCACTGCGCAGCCCCTCCCCCCATTCCAGAGTCAGTTTATAATGCATTAGTGCAACAGAATGATAAGCACAGGATATTTATGAGATTAGTGACATTTTTATCCATTCGGAAGCATCACATAACATGAGCTTATATGCATTTTTGTGTGTGGATGATTTTTAGTTAATGTTCAAATGTGACTGCTGAAATACAGCCAGTTTGCAATACAACTGGAATCAGCATCTATCATTGCTGATGTGCTGTCTTACTCGAGGCTCATCAAAACTCTTCTTCGTCCCCCTGTAGTAAATACAACATTGCAGTGGCTTCTATTTGCACTCGTTTTTAAAATATGATTTTTTTGACACCTTACAGCAACGCAGTACACACGCAGTACTAAACCTAAATGCAAGAACACTGTCTAGTTTGGTCTGTTTGTAATTTTGTGGCCAGTTAATAATCAAGTAATATTAATACTTTGTCAAAGTTAGCAAGTTAATAACACACAAATGCAGTTCAATTATGTTTTTGTAATTCACGCTGTGGAAATCGCGATTTTCATGTTCAAGGTTTTAGGTGAGTACTGCAATGCTATTGGACCACTGAAAGTAATAAATACATTCAGATTATAATCATTAGGTATAAATAGTGAAATGTCTTTAATTGCAACTAACTATGCAGAAGAATGCTGTTAGTCACCATAAAATAATTTTTATTATTATAGTCACATTGACTTTGACTGTACTTTGACTGTAGCCCTAGTCAAAGTGCATAAATGGTAGTCAGGTTAGTTACTAGATTATCTGCTGGTGTTGTTTAATATTGGGAAAAAAATAAGCGGAAAGCTACACACAAAGGACACGGAAAGTCTATTACAAATTAGTGTTTTTGTGCACTTGAAGAATGTTATTTTTGTACTGAACACACTTTTTTAACAGGCCTTCAATGCCTGAAATCCCCTGCACTGACTCTAACCTGCAGTTTGACCCCCCAGGCTAAATGCATATGACCAGCTCTTATGCTACAGAGTTGCAGCTGAAAAAATGGCTGACAAAAAAAAATTCAACACATGTCCTCCCCTCCAGCTATTCCCACCCCAGCCCCTCAGCCCAGAGAGAATAGCTTGACCAGAGAAGACCACCAAGTTAGGCAGCATTATTGATTTTCCTCCCAGAGGTGCCGTCTACCTTGTGTGTTTGTTTCTTCTCACCCATCGCACTTGCTTTATCTACAAGGAGTCAAATCAATACAGGCAGTTCTTTACTCACTTGTTTTAGCTTTATAAAAATACATGTCCCCTGCCCCCCCTCCACTCCACCCTCCACCCTCTTAAGTGCTTTTGGTGCATCATTCCTCCAGTGGTTCAGATAATTTGGGTTTGAATGATTGACAAGTGTAATTGTGCGCGCAGCTAGCAGAGGCGAGAGGACGTGTCAGGGAAATGGAGGTAAACTCTTGATATGTATATTTGTAGAGTGTTCATAGGGTTGTCAGAAACGAGGAGGAAATATCTCTGGAATATCGACCTTTGGATCTGTCAGCTTTGGAATGGGGCTATTTTAATGCGAACACAGGGCCGAAAAAAAACCCCATTTAACCTTCCTGGACTACAAATCTACAACTTGACGTGACTACTGTACGTGTTCCTGTGAATAATACCCAGCTGCATGATTTATGGTCATAATTTGAGATCATTATTTAATAATTACGAAGGCTGCGGTGGTGTTTTATTACATTTATGCACCGATTTGGTGACTCGACACTACATTTTTTATGCCCGCTATGAAATACTGGCAAGTTTAACAAGACAGTATTTTCATTGCACTCATCAATAAAATGTGCTTCGGCTCCATAGGCCGTGCATAAAAAGTAGAAGGGAAACTTTGTTAGTTGATCCACTGCAAGTCCACCAAAGTTTGAGTTGTTTACACAGAGCTTAGTCTCCTGGCCTTCACCTTTTTACCAACACTGGTTGGTTGTTGGAGGCGAGCTGCTGATACACCGGTTTTGGTGACAGAGGCTTGCTCCGCTTTGAATTAAAGTGCTCTGATTGATAAGGCGGTTGAAAGCAAATCTGCTCCCGCTAATTGTCTTTCAAATGCCCTCATTAATCAAAGCCCGGCCCGGGCTGTGACGGGCAGCGCTGTCAGCCGCTCGGCTGCCGCTGCTCCTCCGGCTGCTCACCTCCCAGCGTGAAGCCCACCCTCCTGCTCCCCCCAGGCTCCCCTCGTCCAGTGCTACGCCGCTAAGGATCGTGAGCCGTCGACTGCCGCACCTGCCTTCAATAGAGAGACAAGCCGCTGACCGCCCCTGTGCCACCATGGCGGCCCTAGAGACCAATTTAGCAGCCACTTAATGATTCATGGCTTCAAGCGAAGGGCCGGCTGGGGGGCTGAAGGGGTGGTTGTGGTGGGTTGTGGACGAGGGCAGCGTATGATAACAGGAATAAACATGTTTAATTAGCTCCTTATATACATTATTTATTTATTTACCTGCAGACTGATTAATTTATATACTGTTTGTGTTTTGTGATGGGGAAAGGGGAGACAGAGGGGGCTTTTATGGTATTCACAACATCTGGTGGGATGCCTTTGTTGTGAGCTTTGGAGAGTGGCTTTATTCAGGGCCCACTGACTGCATACCTTCCTTGCTAGCATGCTAGTATCCTGGGACGTGCGGATCAGACCCACAGGGCGGAGATGGGGGGAGTGAGAGGGTCATGGGGGATTTAGCTACCCTGCCCCACAGTGAGATGGCTGGGCGCATTAGGGTTTAATATATGCGGTGTGCTCCGTTTTAACTAGCCTTGTTTGTGGTTTTCCTGACAGGTAGCTACTCCCCCGGTTTTCTTTGAGACCAGGCATACATTTTCATGGAGGCACTAATCAAAGACGAAGTCGCAGCAAATGCTGTGAGCCAATCAAAGCGTTAGGCCAGACCCGCCTTCACATAAGGTGGGGTTGTGTGAGATGATGATGACTCTTATATTGGCACCTGCCATCACTATAGATGATACCTTACCAGTGGTTTCCAGACCTGGAGTGCACATTGTAGTGCTTTTCCCTGGTCCAACACATTTTCATCATTCACCACTTAATAATTAGTTTTTTAGGTGTTTTTATATCCTAATATTCAAATCTACACAGTTATACTTACAATGATAATAAACGTGATTCCAGAGTTTTAAGTAGTATTGTACGGCTCCACAATGAGGACTTTATAACTGAGCTCCATGCTTTTGTAAATCCATAAATCCATAGCAGACATGTGCACAGAAACTCTGGGGGGCAAGGGCAAAAGGGGAAAAAGAGGGACGCTTATTATGAATACAACTATAGGAGACCAGTACTTCACAACAGGGGGGTCGTCCAAGAGAGATTAAGCTTGAAACCTGAGACTTGAGCAAAGGTCTTGAACAATGGTGGTGCCCAAATAAAACAGTTATTATACATTCAAACCAAGATGATTACTTAAGACCTATAAATGTATAAATGTGCATGTGCCTGGCGAGCAGTTAATACTGTGGAATCCAGATGCAATCAGTGAATATAAACCTGTGGATATTGGATTTCACATACTAATTTAAGTCTATGTAGTATTGGACTTTTTCTAAAGCTCAGCAGAAAGGAAACCAGCAAAGCATGTTGGTGATCTTTCCAAAGCCTTGAATAAAAGGTTAAAACCAGCGTTTTTCAAACTCTTTAGGCCAGATAAACGACACACCAGTTTAAACAAAATGATCCAATGGTAACTACATAAAACATCTTACGTAAAATATACCAACAAAAAAATACCAACAATGATCAGTATATGTAGTATATGCATTAAGTCTTCTCCTTGCAGCTTAGTAAACTAAATAAAGAAACTTTTGGTTCTCTTAAGAACCTTTTTTAAGGTGAGTGTGAAGAAGGTTCAAACCTGCATATTTTTTTAACTAGAACCATATGTCCAAGCCAAGAACTACTGTGGAACCTTAGTTTTTAAGAGTATTTCACTTCAAGTTCCATTTCAGTTGGCAGTTTGCAATAAACCTGAAATGTCTTTGGCTTACAAATTTATTTTGCAGTTGTTCATAAACATTGCAGTTTTATAATCTTTAAAACTGCATTACATAGCAGTATTTCCTTTAATCCACCTTTCAGTTGGTACACCAGCCCTCTTGAGACCACTTTGTTACCCTTGACCTATGGCAGATGTAATGTTTGAAGCTTTACTTTGTGTGCTGCAGCTTTATAAATTGCAGTAAATGAATAAAAGACTTAATCTTCAGTCTCAACTCAAAATATTATTGGAGCCTGTTAGGCTGTATAAGCTGTCCCAAAGCTGAACAAAATTACAATCTTCTGTAGGATATCATTGCTGTCCAAAGAAAAACAAGTATCTTAAAAATAGTAACTTTACAGGAGAGGCCAAAAACATTCTTTACTTTTGATGTAAGTTAATGTAAAGACGTGTAATTCCAAGAGATTTTGGAACACATTTTTTCTTAATCATGAATATAAAGAACCAGATATAAAGAACAGTTGTTAAAATCCTAAAAAGAAATAGTAAAAAATAGAGATACATGTGTTTTTTTGGGACAGTGACGATATGCATACTATGGCTTGTCTGAAAAGTTTGGAATCCTCAAGCTTTAGTTCCTACTGTTTGAATATCAAGCAGAGTGTATGAGAGATCTACATACTTCCAGGGTCATCTGCCGTACCACCTGGGGGCGCAATACATACCACTGGTGGTATTTGTAGCTCAGTTGGAAACACTGGTTTAAACAAATTGGGCTAGTGTGTGGGGAACACACTGAGGGTCACTGTAGTAGTTACACTGTTGTCTTGTGGAGTGCTGCTCTACAGCCATTGAGACTTGGATGGAGAGGAAATCAGTGAGAAGGTGGGAGTGGGATGATGAGGAGGTGAGGAGGTGGCAGCTTCAGTGCAATGATACGCAGAACACACACATACACACACACACTATTGCTGGCTGTAATCCCTGACTGCTGAAGACCTCCAGACGCCCTCCTCTCATAATGACACGGCTATCAAACCCAATTGCTGTGGCTCAGACCCAAGGCACTGCATTAAACCCCTTAGAGTCTGATTGCTTCTCCAGAATCAAGTGCCTGTGTCCTCCCTGTCATTCCTTGGGCCTGCTGTGCTTGCAGCGCTGGCCTGAGTTTGAAGCACAAGCTGACCGCTCTCCTACTTTGCACTTATCTCCAGCCTGGCCCTTATGCATGCGTTCACTTTCCAAAGCCTGACTTAGGAATATCTACAAGGACACGTTGAACATCACTTGTAGACAACTGTTTATGTACCTTCATTTGCCAATGACAAGCCAATGTAAACCATAGTTTCCCTAAAGTGCTGAGAAGCCTGTATGAAGGTCAGAAGATCCTTTGACTCCAGCTCTACATCCCTCAACTCTGTACATGATACTACAATATGATATATAAAAGAAAACTATATAGATCTTACAATTGCTTGCAGTTAGGCTAGCTTCAGTTTTCTAATTTCAGGACGTAACATACATATATTTGGGAATATATGTTTCATCTGATTTAACCATGCTTATTTTTATACTTAGTTGCTAGTTGTGGAGCCCTTGTTTAACTTGCAAAGATATATCAGCAAACATATTTAACAACATGTTGAGTGTAGCAAATACAAAGAACAGTCAGAATTTATTTAGAAGTGGCAAAAACAGCATATCAACATATCAGAATATGTGTGTTTGTAAATAAATTAGAGGTTGAGATTACACAGGTTTAAAAAATGGGACATGAGAACATTACAAAGAGAGAAAACAAAGGCCTGAGCAACATAGGGGTCCATATGGATCGACATTTCGTCTTGACATTTCACAGAGCAAATATGGCCCTTTAAGAACTATACCTTTAATCAGGCCTGGACAAGTTCTGTTCCAGATAGACCTGACATGCAACACCATGATTTGAGTCCAAAATAACCCAAATAAGACAAAATTCTGCCCAAAACTAACTTCAACCGGTCCAACCGGAATCACCTGCATCAAGTGGTCTGTAACCTGTATAAATTGGTCCCATATTATATCATACAACAGCAGCACATTATACAGGACTACATAAAAGACACATACAATACATAACAGTGGTAATGAGTGCAAAATATGTAATAAAGAGCAATAAATAGGCATAACAATAAATATTAGACAGGACAACTACATGATACATATAAATAGGCATCAGTATATAAGTAACCTGACGGAAAACCTGACGGAACTATGCCATGTGGTGAGAATAAAAGCCATCAGAGTGCAGATACATAAAATCTACATTAAATTTTATTTTTTATTTAAGTTTTCAGTTTTAATTGACCTTCCATACTTCCATACTGTCCTTACACTGTGCAGTGCTCCTATAGTGAGATGTTGGCCTTCACCTGTTTGATACTAAACTCTTTTTCTACACATAGAACATTTTTTATAGAACATATTGAGCATATAACAAAAAAAAAATCAAAATCAAACCAAACATTCTATGGGCAGCACTGAACAGAACTGTCCTGATTTGGTCCATTGTTTATGTCCTCCTTTCTTATGAGCATAGGCCTCATGGGCCTTGGTGATGAGTGGGTGACTCCAGCATCCCAGATTAAAAAACAATGTATAATAAGAAAGTGCATAGAGTACATGGAACAAAGAAAGGAGGAGGAGATGCAGGGAAAAAGGTTTTAAAAGTGGGAGACAGTCTGTGAACATGAAATTTGATCTCAACTCAAACTTGGTTGAGACAAATATTTGAATCATTATTGAGAACATACGGGAAAAAAAATTATATATATATATATATATATATATATACATATATATATATATCTGCTGTAGTTACCAGCTAGCCCCCTTCTATCCTGCCCCGTAAAACCACTTTGTACTTCGAGAGACAATAGTGGGTCACCACTGCGCATCCAAAAATATATATTTATGACCCTTTTGAATTTTTTGACCAGCAGCATCAAATTTGGGAAAAATGTTGGGACAGGGTTATGTGGACGACTTCTGGATATCTCCTTCTCTTTTAACAACACTCGTAAGCGTTTGGGAACTGAAAAGACAGTTACTGTGATTTTATACGTGAAATATTTTCACATTGTTACTTGATACTTGATAGGTGATAGGTGAAGTTTTCCTAAAAGAATTAAAAATTTTACAGTACCGGTCAAACATTTTAGTACACTACCAACCAAATGTTTTAGTACACTACCAGTCAAACATTTTAGTACACTACCAGTCAAACGTTTTAGTACACTCCCAGCCAAAGGCTTTAGATCACTACCAGTCAAACACTTTAGTACACTACCAGCCAAACATTTTAGTACACTACCAGGCAAACGTTTTAGTACACTCCCAGCCAAAGGCTTTAGATCACTACCAGTCAAACATTTTAGTACACTACCAGTCAAACGTTTTAGTACACTACCAGCCAAACGTTTTAGTACACTACCAGCCAAACGTTTTAGATCACTACCAGTCAAATGTTTTAGTACACTCCCAGCCAAAGGCTTTAGATCACTACCAGTCAAACATTTTAGTACACTACCAGCCAAACGTTTTAGTACACTACCAGTCAAACGTTTTAGTACACTCCCAGCCAAAGGCTTTAGATCACTACCAGTCAAACATTTTAGTACACTACCAGTCAAACGTTTTAGAACACTACCAGCCAAACGTTTTAGTACACTACCAGTCAAACGTTTTAGATCACTACCAGCCAAATGTTTTAGTACACTACCATTCAAACGTTTTAGATCACTACCAGTCAAATGTTTTAGATCACTACCAGTCAAATGTTTTAGTACACTACCATTCAAACGTTTTAGATCACTACCAGTCAAATGTTTTAGATCACTACCAGCCAAACGTTTTAGATACACTACCAGCCAAACGTTTTAGATCACTACCAGCCAAACGTTTTAGTACACTACCATTCAAACGTTTTAGATCACTACCAGTCAAATGTTTTAGATCACTACCAGTCAAATGTTTTAGTACACTACCATTCAAACGTTTTAGATCACTACCAGTCACATGTTTTAGATCACTACCAGCCAAACGTTTTAGATACACTACCAGCCAAACGTTTTAGATCACTACCAGCCAAACGTTTTAGTACACTACCAGCCAAATGTTTTAGATCACTACCAGCCAAACGTTTTAGTACACTACCAGCCAAATGTTTTAGTACACTACCAGTCAACCGTTTTAGTACACTACCAGCCAAACGTTTTAGTACACTACCAGTCAAACGTTTTAGAACACTACCAGCCAAACGTTTTAGAACACTACCAGCCAAACGTTTTAGAACACTACCAGTCAAACGTTTTAGTACACTACCAGTCAACCGTTTTAGTACACTACCAGCCAAACGTTTTAGTACACTACCAGTCAAATGTTTTAGTACACTACCAGTCAAACGTTTTAGTACACTCCCAGCCAAAGGCTTTAGAACACTACTAGTCTAACGTTTTAGTACACTACCAGCCAAGCGTTTTAGATACACTACCAGTCAACTGTTTTAGTACACTACCAGCCAAACGTTTTAGAACACTACCAGTCAAACGTTTTAGTACATATATATATATATATATATATATATATATATATATATATATATATATATATATATATATATAATATTTTCCAATTGTAAATAAATATGGTTAGGTTCTCTCTGATGTTATATTTCATTCTCATATGTAAGAATGATGTTTGAGATGCTTGAACTCTATACTTTATGTTTTGTCCAGCATTTCAAACACTAATAACTCTAATTAAGATCAGCTTATGTGCTTATGTAGCAGACAGTCTAAGCTGGCCTTTGATGGCCAAGTTTTATAGGGTATTTCCTTTCGTGTTGTTTGATGCTTCGGCTGGTCTGCCAGCATGACCAACTTGGTTGTCTATAGCTTGGTCCTCTTGGTTGACCAACTTATATTTGCTTTGACTGGTTCAAGTAGTTTGAATAGTTTGAATATAGCAGATTGAATGTCAAAGTACAACAGAGTGTGTTTTATAAGAGAACCTGTTCAAAAACAGCAAATCTTATATCCAATTTCCAGCTAGCAGAATATGTTTTTCTGTAGATATCAGTCCTGTTTTCATGCTGAGAAAAATTCCAGAAAAATACCCCCTCTGAATAGATACCAAAAGTGAGGTGTGTGCACAGACAATTGCGTTGTGACTTGCTGAAGCAAATTAGAAAGTGCTGCACAAAAACTTGCAAAAACTTGTTTTCTATTGTTTTTGAGACATTAATGCCGAAAGTAAGCAATGAGTGCTTTCTAAAGTACAGCCTTTGTTTGTACAGTATATGTTGTGTCAGTGTGTGTGTATGCGCAAAAGATGGAGGCTGTTGTCATGGTTTGGGCAGGGGGTGAAAAACAGCAGCGCTTACAGTGTAATCATGGCTGCTGTCAGACTGGTCCACAGCGAGAGGCAGTATGTGTGTGTGTGTGTGCATGCAGGGAGATGTGTGGAGATGAAGAGGGGCCAATGGGAAACTCTCTCCACCTGGATATTTATTAACCACACCGCTGACAGTAATGAGCATTGAACAGGTGGGCCAGGACACGCAGATCACAAAGTTGGGTCGATGGTGAGGGGTGGGTAGGGGATTTGGGAGGGCGGCAGCGATAGACAGTGGGCAGAAGTTTGACCCCTTGCAGTTATGCGAGAGAAGAAGCCGGCAGCGTACACCCACTCACCGCGGTGTTCACCGGCGAACTTGGAAACACACTCGCACACTGCAGCCTGTTCTGCTTTGTTCTGTCAGCACACACACACATTAACACCTGGCGCAATTAGCAAATGAGGCCAGAGATGTGCAGAAGAGCAAAAATAACAATGCAGAGATGCACAGGAAGTGGAGGGGGATACTTTATCAACAGCTTGTTATTAATCATTTCACATTTTCATGCTTTAAAGCAGTAGTTTGGTGAAAAGTCACATTTGCACAGTTTTTCTCTGAACTCAGATGTAGTTGATCAGCTAAAATAGGTTTAGTGTCCAAAGTAAGCTTTAAAAAAAGAGGCCACACAGGGGTCTTTAAGGGACAGAATAAGATAACCACTAGGATTTGTGAGAGTGAACAAACTCTTAGCTTGAGCTTATATATACATATATATTCTTTAAAAAGCACACTTGAAATAGATCTGAAAGTGTGAAATACCTTTTAAAGGCTTAAACAACCTTTATCATTTAAAATATTTGCATTATGTGGTGGTTATTTAAATTTTAGAGGCTCTTTACACTCATCCACACTGGCTTTATAAATACAGTTTTGCAAAAAAATGCTCCTTGCACAATTTTCTCCTTATACTAAAAAAGTGCCATAAAGCATTTTTACAGCCTAAAGAAGAATCGCTTTGTTTACCCAAATAAACATGTTTATAAAAGTGTCCAGAATCTTTTAAAGGCCTAAAGAAACTTTGCCTAATTTAAAAGTCTTTAAATCTTAATTACAGATGTCTGTAAATGATGCCATGGACACATGCAGATATGAGAAATTTCATGGATTAATGAAGGAATAACATGACTTTTGAAGGATTTTAATTCTTATATTTATAGGTAAAGAGTAGTTATGGGGCACTAGCAGAGGCAAAATGCAGATAGGATTATGATAATGCTTTAAAGCTGCAGTTAGTGATACTGGAGAACAGTTGTTGATATTTGAGCTGAACAGCAAAACAAATACACCACTCCTGTCAAGTGCTCCTTCAGAAGCTCCGCCACTCAAATTCATGGACCTATTCACAACCAATTGGTTTTGTAAAACAACTAAAATAAGTTAATGTGCAGCAGAACCAGAGCTTACCTGTGCAGCAGAAACAGAGCAACCTCCTAACCCCTTTACCTGCTTTTTAACTATCAATGAAGCCGAAGTCAGCTTCTTTTTTTCCAGCTTCCAGCTCCTCAGCTCTTGTTTGAATTTTCCCATTCCACCTTAAATGCTTCTTGTTACAACTTTTCTGCTACACCTTAAATGGTGCCATTATATTCTGGTGCCAGGTGTCGGGAGCATAACTGCTGCGCCATTTAAGGTGGAACAGAGAAATTCGAACAATAAGCTGGTGTATAAAAAGCACCAACTCTGGGAGGTTCTTTCACCCTTCTTGATCTAGGAACTTCTTTCTCAATTTCTGTCAATCTCTTTTTTAGATTTTTCTTGGCCATTTGTTCTTCTTGACAATGTGTGGAGATCAGCACAAAGCTCCTCTGTATCTCCCTGTCCTCTGCACAAGCCATTTACCATGTACAGAATCAGGGCAATAAACTGTATTGGATTGCTTACTGCACGTTCAAACTTTCTACCTGTAACATTCACATGGGTTGAGGTGCTGTAGATTTTAACATTTAAATGTTTGGGGTAAAGAGTCAATTGGCCAAACTCTATGTCAAGTTGCATTGTGCTTGAACCAAAGCCTACTAGTTATTTAAATATTCATAGAGTGTGTGCAAATCACATATAGTGACACTGAACTCTGAGGCATGTTGGTAAAAACTAGGGAATGTGTCTTCTGACGGCATTTCAAACAAGGCTCATAAATAGACTGTCAATGAAGTGAAGCCTCTGACAGTCCGGTTGGATCATCTGGCGTACAGATCACACTGGGAGTCAAGCGCAAACGAGACCTCCGCTGCCTTCTGTGAGAAAGCCTGCAGGGGAGGCTGTCACAGGCTCGGCCGCCCGCGCATGATCCACCCATGCAATACCACCGAAACCAACAAACAAATAGCTGCGGCTGCCCAAAACAAGGCCACATCACGTTCATGGCTCATAATGAGACTTCAAAAAGGACAAAACCTGAACGGCGGATGTGAGTCAAGTCCCCCAACCCAGCCCACGGTAATGTGATGTGCTTGGGGGACGAGTGAGCTGATTTCAGCTGAGACTTGCCCAGCACTCCGGCTTGTCTTATTAAGACCTGAGTGAAGCTAATCAGCTCTGTCACCTGATGCTGAACAGATGCGCACTACAAAGGGAAAGGAGGAGGCTTCCGCCAAGCCCAAGGTGCGTCTGCAGGGGAGGAGAGAGTGAGAGAGAGTGTGAGAGAGAGAGAGCTCTAGAGATTAATGCCTTGCGAAGGCCCCTCCAATGGGAGCTTGATGCTAAGACCTAATGCAGGATGAAAAGCCGAGAACGAGGGAGACTCCCTCAGACGGCTTCTGTCACAACAGCCTCACGGCGGCATCCGTGCCTGCTCTGAGTGGCAGCAGCTGACTCTGCTAAATGGCAGATGGAGAAATTTGGCTAACAAATCCGAAATCCCGAAGTCTCAATGACGTTTTTGGATCGTGCCTGTATATGAATTTACATTTACATGTTTATCAGATGTATTTATTGAAGGGAACTTACAATGAAGGCTGAATGTAGCATTAGCCTCTATTGGCTCTTAGTGGTGGAACAAAGGAGTTCCTGTCCTGATGGCAGGTCAATAATACATTGTTCTGGGACCTGGCAGTGGTATTACATGGGCATTCTGACCTACAGACAGTATTTAGTATATTATTTGGCCTGTTAGTGCAATGCATCTCTCAGTCTCATTGGCTAGATACGATGTTTAGGATTTTAATCTTCAGTGATTTCTCACTACAATACCCAGCATGCACTAAACAAAGACGTCATGCAGCCGCTGAGAATCCACTCATGTAGAGGCTCATAAATGTGATTTTTACCATCCGTGCAGTATATTGCTTTCAAGACCATTGTGGCACAAATGTAGATGGCAGTTACAACAGATGGTTTTCATTTTGGCCAGAGCGCTCGTTTATCCAATCTGCCGGTGGTCACCAACCCTCAAGACCAGTGCTTGTATATGTGTGGTAACTGTCAGACCCTTGCATTATGAGCTAGAAAATGAGGTATATGCCAATTAAAGGGGATCTAGAACCTGCAATCAGCATAAAGGTTTCCCATTCTCAAAGAATTCGGCTGATTCTAAATCTATGGCGTGCAAAAGGACTGCAAGCATGATATATGATACCTTGATATATGTACAGCTATTAAAAAGTAATAGATTATTTTTACTTCAGTTATGTTACTTTACGTTCAATGTGTATTAGCTAGCTTTGCTCTAACCTTCTTTCTGCTGTACGCTTGATTTTTATGAAACCCAACCACTGTCATCCCTCATCCTCGAAGATATTTATTTGTAAATACTGAAGTTGTAGTTGCTGAAGATCCACTCTGCGGGCCATGGCTAGCGCCAGAGCACTATTCCCAAGCCCTGCAAAGCCAGACTTATTCCCTGTCCAGCCTTCAATAATGGATGACCCAGAGCAGATAGGAACCTATCAAGGCTCTCTAACCGCACTGAAGCCACTGTCAATGCCCCTGAGGGAAATCAGACAAAGCGCAGCCAAAACCTCATAACTACGCTGCATGGCTAATCTATGATAAAAAAATGTTTAACAATGCATATGAAGCACTTTTGCGGCACTAAATTGTTGGCCTAAATATGCTAGTTACATTTACTTTGTGATTAGATGCTTCAGGATGGGGATTTGAGCTACTTGCCAAATGATTACAATCCTCTTACCATACTTAAAAAGGTCAGCATTTGTTTGGCCACTGCAGAATGTCAGGGGACACTTTCTATTTAATGATGATGTGAAGGCTCTAATTCTTGTAGCGTAATCTGAGATGAGGCCTGCGTCAGCAATGTTAATAGTTCTGTTTTGTACCCCCCATGCTAATTCAAATGTATAGCCAGGCTACTTCTAATTTAACAGATAAGCAGGGAGGGTCAGTTTGCAGTTGGCAGGTCATACTTCATGGGCTTACATTCCCTGAAAGACCTTATTATGTCAAGATGCCTTCCATTTTTAGCTTGCTAGGCAAAGCCATTCCTACAAACGCCCAGTAACAATGCTGTTGTATTAATCTCTGCGCCACGTAGAGTATGGAACAGATCTGAGATCTGAGAAGAAAGCGTAGTGGGTTCTATGAAAGCACAGGCGTCTGGGTCTAATCTGGCAAACGTCGCCTTGCTGGGGTGGTATTAGCCGGCGAGTCCATGTAGAACTAGGCCTTAAGCAGTACCTCTGAGATTAATTAACAGTAAACTTTACATTGCACACAAATCTATATTAAAGCAGGCCTCAGCCTGCCTTTGGCGCACTGCCCACAGCGCCCACTGACACTTTAGGCTCATGAAAGGACGGAGTAGAAGCAGAGACAACTATTAGCGCTCCTTCTGTCCCTCTTGTGCGTTCCATAATGCATGTTGGCCTCATCCCCATTCCGTCAGCACTTAAAAAACGTACAGCGATTTGAGTGACAAAGATCTCATCCATATTTCAGCCCGTCCACCAGGCCACTGAGAGAACGTAATCACTTCGGAGTCGGCGTGACAATTAGAAATGTGTTGTTGGACAACAGCTTTGGACCCACTCGCAAATTAGCCCCAAGCCTGAGCACATGACGAGGGAGAGAGAGGAGCGAGAGAGAGGGCGCTCTGGTGTTTTTAATGAGCTTCGACGGCCATATGTGTGTGTGTGTGCTTGCTCATAAAAACTCGTCTTTCTCACACAAATCTGTGTCAAAGCATTCCGGTAGGATGCATTTACAAAGCCTAGCTCCAGGAACGACATAACATGGCCTAATAAGTTAATGTTCAATGTTTTTGTGGGACAAACACTTAAGTTATGCCATTCTGGAATCTCTAAATTACTGTGGCTGACTTACAATTTAAGTTCAATTAACAGAATTCAATTTGCACACATCATGAGAGTAATGTTTGATTCACTTTTCCTGATGGAATAAAACTAATAGCAACAAAATTAGTTCATTTTAAATAGTTTTAATATTGTGAATTGTTTATTTATTAAAACTTTTTTTTAGCTGTTTTTGTTGTATTTATTGTTCTTATAAGCAAGTTTACTTTGATATCACCTAACCATAATAGAAATTAGTAAAGTAATCTTGTAGTAATTTCTTGCACACCAAACAATTATTTAAAAGCCCAAAAATTGTTACAATCATGTTAAAACATAAAACAGAAGTTACTAAAAGTAGCTTATCGTTGTCTACACAAAACAAAGAAAACATACAGAAACAAACTGTAGTATTTAGACCACCTCCTTGAAGCTACACTCATTTGATCAGCTCCACTGATCATATTGGTAATCTTTGTAGTTCTACACTTCAGACTTTATTTCTGTCCACCACAGAGCTATTTGGGTGGTGGGCCATTCTCTGTGTCCACAGTTTGTGTTGGTCATCCTCTAGTCCTTCACTCACTGGTCACACAATGCTTCCCACAGGACACTGTTGTCTGGACAGTTTTGGTTGGTGGACTATTCTGAGTCCAGCAGTGACATTGAGGTGTTCAAAACTCCAGCAGCACTGCTGTGTCTGATCCACTCA
Organism: Megaleporinus macrocephalus; assembly: GCA_021613375.1. Lineage (NCBI taxonomy): Eukaryota > Metazoa > Chordata > Actinopteri > Characiformes > Anostomidae > Megaleporinus > Megaleporinus macrocephalus. Next base: position 18,743,099 of record CM038721.1, on the reverse strand, counting down.
CACCAGCACAGTAAATGCAGTACTACATAAGTAATGCAGCTACAATTCCTCATTTTAAAAAATTCTGTTTGCTTAAGGGGTAATGTGACACTTCGTTTGCTGCTGCCTGAATCCATAATTTTGCTAGCAGACATATGTATTTCATATGTAAATAAATAAATAAACATAGTGTGTGTGTATATATATATATATATATATATATATATATATATATATACATACACATTTAGTATCATATATATATACAAGATACTAAATGTTAAAAAGTGTGATGTAGAATGATATAAAATGATGCAGGAGGATAACTAATTAATAAAATAATACGGGACAGACATCCAAATAATTAGTTGTTACTATACTGTTTAATGCAGTTGCTATATGCTAATATGCTGTTTACAGGCTCTCTATGAGTCTGTTCTCTAAATGATCTTTTTTATAATAGAATGTTGTATTTTGTATAAATCATACTGTGATGTGATGTATTATGATAATGATACCATATAATCATATAGCCAACCACTAATATAAACAGAGAGGAAATCATAAGGAATGTGTGTTAAAAAACAAGAGAAACACTTTTTTATACGTATTAATATTGCCTGATGTTGCTAAGCGAAAAAAAAACCTGTAGCTGCAGAGCTACGGAGACATCTCTCAAATCATGTGATGATGGCTCAGATCCTAAGGCTCCCTCTCATCGCAGTATTAAAAAAAGGACTCTCCAACCGATTCCATTTGATGTGATTTAAAGATGCGTTATTAAAAATACTTTTCATGCACTTTGCGGCCATCCAGCTGAGGCTTGTACCATATAATCCAGATATGTTATAGAATTGTATTGAGCAACTGTCAAATGAATTTGCCTAATGCAGATTCAAAGTGCATTCTGTCAGTAGTAATTGCCCACTTGCCAGCTGTTTGTCAGCCTCTCTCTTTGTTGCGTCACGGCAAGAGCGATCCGGGCCTTAAATTAGTGCTTTGCGCGCCATTTGCCCATGAAATATTTTCTGACAGTGCGCCTCGGCATGATGTGCTGCTTTTTCTTGAAAGCAAAAAAAAAAAAAAAAACCTGGGCAGTCTGGCTAGCATCTAATACTACTTTAAAACTTCTAAACCCTTTCAGTCTCCTGTGGCCATGCGTTTGGGGTTATATTTTTCTCTGAGGTCATTTATGGTGCTTATATTCTCATTTAAGTCATTTAACTGGAGCTTAGAGTACAATTGGAACCGAGTCTGTCCGGGCAGCCCTGGCCGAAATGATTTCACGTACCCAGACGGCCCGCTGTATTGATTTCTATGGGTTTTTAATTTTGAACTTAGACCAAGACCAGGACCAGGCCTGTGAAAGCGAAAGGGGAGGGGGGTGTGGTGCCTGCATATTCAGCTGTTAATGCAACAATCAGGGTCAATTAAAAATGCATGAGCTCCATGGCTTCTGCAGATAGGACCTTGCCTCTTAACAGGCCAATATTGGTCATTAGATAATAAGGATTGATAAAAGTTACAGGGCACAATGTTAAAAATGCTACGATCGATCGGAGAGCACCTTAATAATGAAAGCGTGGGCCTGGGGGACGAGAGCCATGGATCATTTTGACAAAGGGGCCTCCGATGGCGGATGAGACAGAGCGGGGACAATTAATCCCTCCGAGCTTCCGTGTGGCAAATAAAGTAGTTGCAGCTCATTACGAGCTGACCTTGCTAAACAGCCTTGAGAGCACAGGTGACCTTCGGGGAGTTGATAAGTTTAAACCTCTGGCTGAAGGGGTTCTGGAGAAAGTGGACTTAAGCTTGGAGGAGCCTGGGAGTGGTGTGGAAGAGATCAGGAGCAGCAGCAGTCTAACCCACTTTACCCCTGCTAGAAGGGGCAGTAAGGGTTCTGATGGGTCTTACTTTTTAAATTCACGCTTACATGCCGATTTTCAACCGCTACATTAAAACATGCCTGGAAATTTTAGAGAGCATAGCTGGTCTTGTTCTCTTTCTGGGCCTCCACTTAGCATGATGTTAATGTGGGCATCTGTTAGCTGATGTAACTGAATCGACAGACAGTGTTCTGTTTCGGCTGTGTCGAAGTGTTCAACAATGTTGTGCTATATACAGTTAGAAAAGATGTGGTGGCACTTAACGTGGAAGCACATGGTGGCCTTTACATTACTGGCCTTGTAGCATCATGCCACGAGAGCAGCCACAAACAAAAAACACTACATCAAAAGAAAAAATATTATCCCAACATCTTCCACTCAAGTAACTACAGACTCTCTGCAGTAACAACTCTACATATCACCTCAACATGAATTCATATGGTGGACTTCCAAACAAAAAACCCCAACAACAACAACAAAACAACAACAACAACAAAAGTACCTTAGAAATGGAGTGACGGGAAAATGCAAACATTCTTTTATGTCAAATAATTTTACCCAAAGACCAATCAGGGGTTTTGGGGGCTGCCTATGTCAGACAATATGAGATTCTACAATGGTTGTTGCTCAGACTCCCCTTGCTGCACTGTTTAAAATAAAATAAAAATCTTTTCTAAAAGATGAGGGAAATTATGCTCTGTGTTTCTTTGGCTGTTTAGGTGTAGCTAACTGCTAACAGCTGAGAAACTTTACTCATTACTCATTCCAGGACCCACAATAACATTAACATCATTAGTTTGTTAAATGAACTTTCTTTCTTTCTTTCTTTTTTTATTTATTTTGGGTGGCACAGTAGTGTAAGGGTTAGCACTGTAGTCTCACAGCAATGCGATCTGAGTTCTATTCCCGGTCCAGGCCGTTCTGTGTTTGTTCCACAGTTCTAAGACATGCATGTTAGGTTGATTGGTCACTCTAAATTGCCTGTAGGTGTGAGTGTGTGTTGGCCAGGCGATAGGCTGGTGACCTGTCCATGGTGTTCCCGGCCTTTGTCTGATGAGACTGGGATTGACTACAGCCCCACTGTGACCTCGACTAGTGGGATAAAGTGGAAGATTATGGATATATATATATATATATATATATATATATATATATATATATATATATATTTATATATATATATATATATATATATATATATATATATATATATATATATATATATATATATATATATATATATGGTCACATACATTTTATTAGTGGCCTTCCTGGTTCCTTAAAGGAGCAATTAGTAAGATGACATTACCTGTAAAAATCATATTTCAAACAATAGATAACGACTCATAAGCAGAAAATTATCTTTACTACTTACCAGTCTAGAAAAAAACTTGCAAACTTCATCTGTTTATTCTCCAATAGCATCTCCAGTAGGGAAAAGCATTTTCTTCTATTTTTATCATTGCTTTTGTTTTTGTTTGTCAAATTGAGATCTTTCTAGAAGCAGATGGTGACTGTAATTATAATGGTCATCATTATACTCCTTTATTGGCTACTTGTCTTTAAATGATTGAGCCTGGAGCATATTGGACTGACAGCTCAGTACTACAGTGGCTCACTGTCACATCTTGAGGTATAAAGTGATAGTACAAGACACTAACTTCTCTACAATATGCTACATAAACGATACATAGATACATGGACTATTATTTTAGAGGAGTTAGAGGAGTGAGAAGCAGAGGCCTGGACCCAAGAGTTCAAATAACTGCAAAGCAGCACTCCATAATCTACAAATTGTAATTCAGACTCACCTCCTGGTCTAACCCGACCTCCTCTTAGCCTGAGTTTTTGCAGAGGGCAAAAAACAGTCTGTGATTTAAGATGCGGATTTATGGAGACAAGCAGGAGTTATTATACAGCTACAAGGGCTCGTCAGCATATCTTCATTTGCCAATGCCACGATATGCTCCCCACTCGTCCTCTGCACCCATACAAACAGCGCTGCTCCCAGCCACACGCGATCAAATTGATGAGCGAGTACATATGTCTATCTTCTCTATTAATCTGGGCACCGAGCTGTGTAGTGGAGAGAGAGTAGGGTTGCCATATCTCTCACAGCAAAACCCCCTTCGGGCGGCAGTTGGGGGCGTAAACAGGGTCGGTATCGGTGGCCGGTTGTTTGGATTTCATTGCGAGCCGGCGCTCGTTCCGGAGAGCACAATCAACAGAGATACGTGCTGGAGGAGCAATTGTCTGTGTGAGGCGGCGTTCCTGAGTCCCTAACACACACACACTTCACACATCTGTGAATTGTGGGGCCATTACATAGACTTCCATTTATTTCCTGGAGACTAACTACTAGCCTAACCCTAAACCTTAACTTTACCCAGACCTTATAAAATGTTTTATTTTACCCCACAGGAATGAAACAGGGATAAAATGTCCCCCTAACATAAGTATATGACTATTTTGTGGCCCCTACAGTGAAGCATAAACCTGGTACACACACACACACACACACACACACATACACACACATACCACTCATGTAGTAAACGTGCTGTCACAGGCTGTAGCACTGAGCAGCACCACACAGTGGCTGCACAGACAGCATTCAGAGGAAAGCCTATTATCTCCTGCAGAGGTTCAGTTAATTACACTATTATTAGGCCATCGTCTTTTCATGCTACAGTAGCAAGAAACTTTAGATGCAACACAATATGAAATCTGCAGGTTTTAAAGCATCACTGCATGTTATCCTCCTGACGTAGAATTAGATCCAGCTGTGCTTAAGTGCAGCCACAGTGTTGATACACACAATGGCAATGCAAATTAAATATCTCTACAATACCATGTCGGAAAATAATCTCAGAAATAATACTAAAAGCAAAACATAAGATCTTCTGGGTCGCCTGGCTGAACAGATTCAATACAATAGATTCATTTATTGCATTACAGAAAATAATGCATATTTGTGTGTGTGTGTGCGTGTGTGTGTGTGTGTGTGTGTGTGTGTGAATGTATTTAAAGGTTCATTCTCAGTTTCAAGAAGTAAAACATTTAGTGGTCTGAGGTGGTTGATTTGCTGATTTTCAATTTTCTCCTCTTAGTAACAGCTGCTTAACAGTTATGTTCATGTTTCACATGAAGCATATAGCATCAACGTTGAGCAGTACAGTTTACCAGTTGCTGGCCATGTAATTATGACACTTAAAGCACAGACACTTCACAGAAGACGAACAGTCTCGTTGGAAAGGTCAGATCACACAACATTTCTCCACTGATCTAGAGAGCTTTACAGATCAGATATTGAACATTATCTCTGGTTACCTAAAGACCACTATACAAATGTATGTTTTGTTGGAAAGGGATTTTCCTTATTACTGGTTGCTGTTATTTCAGTCAAGGTATGACACTCTGATACAAATTTGTGAGATCCCAGGATGTGTAGCTCTGTGATCAGGGCATGTTGCAAATGACTCATCACACTCTACTGACCTGTGGTGTTTGGTTTTGTCATGAGTTTTTAAAGTTGTTTGTTGCAAAACATTTCTGTCTCCTGTGCTTATATTGGTGATGTTTTGATGTCTACTCGACTTTTATCACATGACTGTCAACTTTAAAAAATCTAAACTCATGCTGCTCCTCGTGATTACACATCTTTCAGACCCTAAAGTGTGAAGTCATCTCCTCACAGTGGACGTTGACTTTTTATTCAAGTGCATTATATTAAGTGCATATAACTCACGGTAGGGTGGTCTCGGACTCTGACAGTACTGTATACTGAATATTTAGCTAAAGAAAAGCTCTAAACAATGCTGTTGTACTGTGCCCACTTTTTAAAAATTAAATATTACTTAACATAACATAACATAATAGTTTTAAACTGTAGAAACATTATATGAAAAGTATAAACTATTTGCTTATAATGTCATCATATTATGTGCCTCTAATCAGGTTAAAAAATATTTTATTCAAAATCTCCACTCTATCCAGTCTTTCTTTGTGAGGCATACATTATGTGAAATGTGCACGCAAGCCATGCGAGAAAGAGGCCCTGTTAATGAAGCCTCCTGATTAGCATTTGTTAAAACTCAGTGAAGTTCCAGAAATGCTAAAGGTCATCCTGCTGTTCCGACATGGGGAGATGAAACCGCTTCCACTTTTTTGGGGGGGAATGTCATGATTTGAATTAAGATTGTCAGATTGGCTGTGAGCTCGTATCGGCGGGCGCGGGCGTCTTGTATGACCTTTTCAGGGAATTGTCATTTTCCACCCCTGTGATGCCACCATGGCTCAGTGGTGGAGAGGCCTCCTCTCCCCGTGCGGTGTAATTTGTCCTGGGTGTTACCGTTCACACTGCGCTAGTCCCACCAAGCCACTCGCCTAGATCCCAATGTATCTGCAGAGCAGCAGGCTGCGACTGGAGAATAACGAGAAAAAGACCTGGCTCTGGAGATACACGCCATGGTCCGTGGCCAGCGGAAGAGACTTTGCCAATGACTTTTGCTGTGGTTGGGTGTATTCATGTGGTTGAGTTAGAACTGTACATTCCCACAGACTCTGAGCAACATAGTCAAGTGATTTCAGTGCTTAAATGGTTGAGGTATACAGTTGGAACGGTTATGACAACATACAGTCACAGGATGTTGACCCGAGAAATTGTGAATAATGCTGCGCAAGAGCCTTCAGATAAAACTGTGTCCTTCAGGTAAAAGTAGAACTTTGCAGCAACAGAGGAATATAACATTAAGTGTTGTCTGCAGTTACTAATTATTATGTCTATTATAATTAGTACTTGTCTAATAATTGTCAAATTATGACACTAAAAGGATGCACACCTCAGAGAAGGCAACAAGGGAGGAGCCTTGCAGATCTGAGCCCTCATTGGAAAGGACAGATCACGCAAAGCAATGTGCAACTATATTGTAATTTATGTTTTTTTTGCTTTTCTATCAGATATTTTCCGTGTAACTCACCCTGCAGTTTTCAAAATATCAACACTGTTCCAACTCCAGTTTGTCTGGTCTGATTGGTTTTTGATCTGGTGCACAGATTCTGGAAAACAGCAGATTTAATTTTTTTCCCATAAAGAATGAATAGGATAGAAAAAGAACACCAATCTACTGAACTTCTGCTCAACTGACAGACTCCGACTGACTCAGAGCCCCCCTCTGACCACCACTGTAGTGTTGGTTTGACCTGCTGCCCTCTGTTTGTCGTTTTTTCCATTCCTCTTTTTTCCCCCCATAGGTCCCATTCATTTTTAGCGCACCCAAACATCATGCTTTCGTTCAACCTACAGCCTCCAAACTGCATGTACGTACTCAGGGCAAATCCCCAAATACACTCCTCTACTTGTCGTTTATTTATCCCTTGTTCCTCCAACTTCTTAAGTGGCACAACCATTACTTTTCTAGTTTTGTAGTTATTGGCTATCCCAAAATCTAACCCCAGTTTTGTTTTTTCATGTATTTAGATTTATCAAAAATATTATCAAAAAATGCTGCCCCATGTTTTTGTGCTACTACGAAACTAAAACAAAGTTTTAGTCCTGCATTTTAGAGCAGTGAGATTGCATCCTTGTCCCTTGTTGCCATATACTTGGCAGTTAGATACCAATTATTAAAAGATTAATAATAAAAAAAAAAGATTTTTAAGTACACTATACAACAGCTGCAAAATTTTTAATACTCGTGAACTTTAAATAGTAAACAAACAGACTCTTCTTTTTTTCTGAACTGAGGATTTTAAAGCAGCCCTGTTATGCAAATGCACAGGCATTTCATGGAGGTTATTTCACCAAATCCTAAACTTGCTAGTTACTTGTATTTGTTACTTGTTTTGCCTGTAACAAAACACTGGTGCTGTGTGGCCCCATATCCATATCTCTATGATAATTTAGCCTGACTTCAGTCATGTACTATGTGTAGTTGAAAACTTGTGCAAACATATAGTTATTTTAATTGCATTATTGCTAGTTTTCCATAAAAATAGTGCCAGCTGGGAAACATATTGTCAGCATATGCAGGTAGGTTGACACTTGCTGTCCAAAGAAAAACATGTAATCTCCATTTTTGTTGATTTTCATTTTTCTAAACTATTTAAACCTGAGAGCTGTAATTTACATTGTGTGAAAATTTCATGAAGAAAGGACCAACAGAATTGCTCCAAAACAACTGGAAATCTGGTCCCATTGACTTACATTGAAAGTTAAGAAATACATTTTTATTGCATTCTTGCTAGTTTTCCATTAAGATATGGGAATAATCCAAACACATAATTGGTATGATAATTCATATAATAGAGGGCTATGCATTAGTCGCAGTGACATCTGGATGTAGTATACTGTGGACTTGAATGGGATCCAAAAAATAATTGGTTTTGTACAATAAGTAGACAATAAAAATCTTTACGTAAAAAAAAAAAACTTTACTGTGATTGTTTAAGTTGTGTGAAGAAAATGTATGGATTGTGTTTGCTACCTTTGTCTGAAATTGCAAACAGAGATTTTAGTTTTGTTCCTAGCTCATCACAGTACAATAAAAATTCATATGTGGTGGCAGAGGGGGCCCAGGTCCTATAATCCTGTAAAGTTTGAAACCAAGGTATTGCTGAAGAAAGCATTGTGAAGAAAAGATTAACAAGCCATGCTAGAGATTACTTCATGTGAGATAAACAATGTTTTGTTAATTAAATGTAATTGCCATTTACATAGGGTGGTCCTGGCCTAACCAAAGCCTATGAATGTTAATCCAAAACTTTGTTTTTTAGGTTAGCTATTGAATAAGCTGCTTCAGCTTTGAATGTATAGACTACTGAGATGTCAATCAAACATCAAACAACACATAACTGTGAAGTTTGTGAAATACATCAGTTCTCAGACATATTTAGTCTGGTACAAACTTAAACCTGGGTCATAATGTGGTGCTAAAAAGTCAAATTCAGTGCCTGGACAATCAACCTAGCTCCTTAATTCTCTGGCACACGTTTCAACTGACTGTCCCACTGATTTAGAACCTTTTTAATTAATGAAATAGCCGTAATTTATTTCTTTGGCTATTACAGCCACATGCCATACAGCCAGGCTGCACATAAAATGCTCAGGGCAGCGTTTGCTTATGAGGAATCAAAATTGGCTAACGTACTGAAATGCCTTAACCAGAGAAGCTCTTGCGTCAGGTGATATATGCCAGGTTGGCAGTGGTTGCCATATTGCCAAGGAGGCTGCAGCAATTCCATGCAGCCACTTTGACCTTCACCCCGCTCTCCCTGTGGAACTGTGTCCTCCTGCCCACCATAATGAAATCCCCATTGTCAGGTCTTCTCATCTCCTCACATTTAAAGTGCTTAATTGTCTTCAGTATCGTGCTGGGACTAATTAATCTGTGTTTGCTGTGCCGACCTCTTCATTTATTCTGCAGGATGCGCATCCATAAGACAGAGAGCCAAGTGAGTTAGGCAGGAGCACTTCTGAAGTGTTGCGATAGGCTAATATATTGAAGGGGCTCAATGTGGCTCGACCTGGAGAATAGACAACTTGTTGTGTAAGAGATTTTCCATCATTTTGGTACAAGGACAATGAATGGGTGGCCAGTTTATTAGATATACCTACCTTGTGCACTCATTGGCTGTTATACTTGATATGTCTACTATATAGGTGTACTTTTTAGGGTTACAAGTACTATCAGTTGTTACATTCATACTAGCACCACTCCCCTTATCATGCAACTACAATGATGGGGTCATGTTGTAGCAAAGGTCATAGTGTTGGGGGGGGGGGATAAATTGTGCAGCAACAGATGGGCTACAGTCTGTGACTGTAAACCTACAATTGTATGCAAAAGTGTGGGCACTTCTGGTCAAATGACACATTTTGTTGACTTTGGAAATGAAAAGAAATAAACACAAGCCGTGCAAAAAACTATTTTACATTTTTTCTGCAAATGTTAATGCATAGTTCAAAAATAATTAAGAAAATGTAATCATGTACAAATGTTTGGACACACTTTTGGTTGTAAAGCTCTTTGCTCAAAGTCATTGTCAGCTTGAGAGAGTGCATGAAATTGACTAAAAGATTTGGCTTGACCAAATATATAAAACTGATATAGTAATTACTATTGATTCAGGAAAAAAACGAGTAGCCCTATTACAGCAGTCATCAGCTAGTTCACATACTGTTTAGTTACAGAACTGTTCAGCCAGAGATACATAAACTCCTAATATGGACCATCACTTTAGGCAAATAGTGTGGTTAGCTATGTGGTCCACTATGTGGACAATATTATTGGGAAACACTCCTTAATAATTGAATTCAGGTGTTTTATTCAGTCCTATTGCCACAGGTGCATAAAATCAAGCAGCTAGCCATGCAGTCCACCTTTATAAACATTTGTAAAAAAAAGAGGGTTGTTCTAAGTAGCTCACTGATTTTGAGTGTGGTTCTGTTACAGGATGCCACCATTGCACCAATTCAGTTTGTGAAATTTCTTCCCTCCAGTTAGTTCTAGAAGAGAATCTGAACATGTGTTCTTGTATGTGTGTGTGTGTGTGCATTTGTAAATGCTGTCATGCAGAACCACAGCCCTCATCTTCACTAAAGCCACAAATCATTTATGGTGTGTAAATGTGCACCTTAAGAAAAAACAAAATACAAAATAAATGAGCTTATGTTTAAGACTGGGAAATTATAATGTGCATATCATTTAAAATTAAGCTGGAAAACAGAATGAATTTGTAAGATGTCACATGAAATAGTCATATGACATTTCTGCATTTACAGACATTTGTAATTTAATTTGAACTTTGAAATCACACACTGTCCTTTACATTCTGCCAAAACTGACCAAAACAAATGGCTTAAAATTACCTGGAATAAAGAATTTCTCCATTAACTTGGCTTAAACTTAAGAAGGTTTCCTCTTTCTCCTGTAAAGTTACGTGGCTTGTTCTGATAATGATGATGTAAGGAGCTTATTGTGGTGACCGTTGTGGTTCCCTCTGCTGAGCTCTTTCCCCCTGCCAATGCCTATCCCATCTAAGGCTGTTACTAGACATAAAGGTTTATGGGAAACTAAGATGTTGCACCACTGTGTCATCCAGTTGTACCAGCATTTAGATATGATAGGACTGTTTCAGCTCACTCTCACTTTTTACACAGACTCAGTCAGAGACTGCCTCAGTCAGAAACTGGCCCTATCTGTGAAGTTTCTAAAGCTTTTACCATCCAGACTTCAAACAGAGACTCTCTCAGCTTATTCTGAATTTAGCTTAATAAACTGTAAATACTGTTTAACCAGAGGAGGATGGGTCTCCCTTTGTGAGTCTTCCCAAGGTTTCTTCCTCCTGTCTTGAAGGAGTTTTTCCTGACGTCGTCACCTCTGGCTTGCTCACAGGGGGTTACATGTTGTAACCGTCTGTTTTCAAACATCTGTAAAGCTGCTTTGTGTCAACATTGTTGTATTGAATTGAATTGTTTTTTGACTTCTAAAGTCTGAAACGAGAGATCTCTGCATCATTATAACTGAACACTTGTTATATATGTTCCTCAAACTATGTGCCAAATCAAAGGTAACTTTTATTTCTCATTATTTATAGCTGTCGTTTTAGCAACAGCTTGTGCTGCGGGGACGACATGAGTGTCTGTCAAGGAGTCAGATCTCATATTTTGCAGAAAGCACAGCACTGACGACCTACATGCCTGTTGAGTTCCCTCTCTTGGCAGGGGCCATCTTAAAAATGTGTTTGCACCAGCAGTGAACGGGACAAGGCTTTACTCGGAAGGATTTTTGCGGGGCCATGCTTCATATGTTTAGTGCACCCCCGAGTACTGGTGGAGTGTTCACGCCTGTCAAAACTAAAGAGAGGTTAAGCGATCCACACCAAACAGTGTAGGTGTTAAAGTGCCCTAAGACATGTCGTAAGGTGGCCTCTCTGTGTAATGCGGTCGCCAAAACGTCCTCTTTTGAATGAAACTGAACTGAAATGAAACTGTTACCATCTTCATATAAAATGATTCTAGATAACAAAGTGCTGCTATCTACCCTATGCTTTGAACAACTGCCCCTCCAGTAGGTAACATTTGATGGCAGTTATCAAAAGCTACCTAGCATCATATATAAAGTAGCAAAAAAAAAGTTTTTTTTTTTATTCAAGTGGGCACCATAGATAATCACATGGGTGCAAAGTACTATGTATATGATGGCAGGTAAACCAGCAATCTTAAAGACGAACTGTGTTTGTTTCATCCATTACCTTTAAAGACATTGTGTTAGCTTAAAAGGTCTTAATACCAAAATTGATGCAGTTATTAGTAAAATTAAATTGCAAGCTCTTAATTTCTTACATGTTTTTTTCACAGCTTACGTCACTGCATGCCTTTCAGCCGAATAACAAGAATTGTGTAATAAGCATTGCTGTATAATGACACACAATTATTTTTTATCACAGAACCTGGTTTATGAAAATTAGTTCATGCTTTATTTTACAGTCTGTGCTTTGAATATTTATGCATCACTCGAGTATTTGTCACTGGAGTGCATCTTTAAAGGAACAGTAACAGACTTCAGCGGAAAAACTGAATCCAAGTGAAATGTCAGATATAGCCTCTTTCAAAAGTACTGAATTCTGATTCCAAATAAATACGCCAAACAACTAACTAGTTTATGAATCACCTGTGGAAAAAACAAAGATAAATAAAAAAATGTCTGTCCTTGAGAACATTTTTTTGATAATCCTCCCACAGAATCCTCATATCTAGCATATAGAGCAGCCGGCGCATTAGAAGTGCCTGGAGAGGGATATGCAGTAATGCCTGTCATTTCTCTGCAGAGCGGAGCGTTGATCCAGGTAGAGTTAGGATGGGAACTGATGCCACTTGATTTTTTTTAATGATGTTGAGCGACTGCTGTGAGATGCTGCTATAGTAAAGCTCTCTTGCCCGCAAACCTCTCTCACCGAGGAGGGAAGAGGAATCTTCACAAATTAATTACAGCCAAATCCCTCCTCATCACTGAAGTGTGGCATTTGTAGGCATTGTCCTCGGCGATTGTGTAACACCACCTTTCAATGGCATCTCACGGCCATTTTCACACACACACACACACACACACACACACACACACACACACACACACACACACACACACATACATACATACACGCCACAGACAGAACTGCTGCATTGAGGCCTATGATGGACAGTGACTGGGAGCTGGAAATCTGTATTGTTACCCTCATACCAATACAGATCTCTTCTCATCACATGACCCCCATATTGTTATGGTCAAGTGATTCTGTCCACCACATTTTTCCGGATTCGAACACGTGACTTGCGATCACGAATTGCTGAAGAAAAAACACCCTTTCAAGAATAAGCAACTTTTATAGGCATTGGTCACTTTGGACTGACTGAACAGCTGAAATGGCCAATCACAATTAAGCAGTGTGGGTTGAACCACAAGAAAAAAGTCAGTGGCAGCTTGAAAGAGTGGATTAAATTGACTAGAAGATTTAGCTTGACAAAATATATAAAAATGATATGGTAAAAACTATTGAGCCAATAGTGCTATTACAGCAGTCATCAGCTAGTTCATATACTACAAAGTAACTGTTCAACCAGAGACACAGCAGCCTCTAATTTTGGACCATCACCTTAGGTTTATGTTCTTGGAGCAGTGTGGCCAGCTAAACACACTGTGTGGACAAAAGTATTAGGATACACCTCCTAATAATTGATTTCAGGTGTTTAATTCCGTCCCATTACCACAGGTGGAACCTTTTGATTTTTAGCCTCTGGTCAGGTTTACTGGCCTCAGCTTTAGCCTCGTTAAAGTGTCTGCTTCATAGTGAGGTTAGCTTTCACCAGCTTTAAACTTGAGGTCAGTAATGAGAGCACAACTAATAGCAACTGTGGCTGTGCAAACAGCTTGTGTACAACTTCTGGTTACGGTAATGTACTAGGAGGGTTTGTGTTGGCCAACATCAACATTAACTATGTACAAAAGCACTCTGAAACATGAGGGCACGGTAGTCTCTGGCCACATCCCAAACTTTACACTACCACACTAAGTAGTGTGTGAAAATAGTGCAGCACCATTAGAATGCTTTCAGTAGTGTAAAACTGCAAGGCAGTGTTAGTTGTATGAATGTTTCATGAATCAGATGCAGGTTAGTTCTGACCCATGCTGTAAAAAACATCACAGACCAGCATGCTTTCCATGGTCTGGTGCTGGTTTTGCTTGTGACAAGCTATGCTTGTCTGTTTTTTTAAAGCAGGGATGCCATTAAAGGAGCAATATGTAAGATGATGCAAATCTTTCAAATTTATAATCCACACTCCTCCCTCCTCCTCAACCCCCCACCCCAACCCCACACAAACACACCACTATCACTATCGCCTCTTGAGGTACAGGGATAGCTAGTAAGCATGCTACCTCTATCTATGCAAATATATCGGCATCATGTTACATGGATGTCTGTGGTATACCATCAGTGTTGTTATTTTTGCACATTATCTTCATAACTTTACCTAATTTTGGAATGTTTTAATTAGGAATTTTGAACATAGCGATTGCATAATTTTACATAGTGCTCCTTTAAAGGCAGTCATATATGCACTGGGTAGATGTACCCAGTGAAGCGGCCATTGAATAAACACATGCCCACTCACACATACACAAAAATACACATACAGAAAGATACATACACACACTGTCAGTTGTGTAAGGTAACATTTGCCTCTCTCTCCCTCTCACTCTCTCTCTGTAATACATCCCCTAATCCGAACAGGCTACAGCTCTATCCTCTGTTTTTCCAGCAGCAGCAGCAGCAGCAGCAGCAGCCTCCTTTCTAATTGCCTGCCATTATTAGCTACTTTACTTGTAAATTTGAAGAAGAGGAACTTCGCTCTTCTGCATCCAAGCAGTAAATTATCCAATTTCACCTCATCTGCAAGCACACACTCGCTTTCTCTCACACTACGCCCCCTCTCCCTCCCCACACGCACCGCCCCCTCGCCCACCCCCACCCTTACAACCCCCACCTTTTCATTTCTCCCTTCTGCTTCGGGGCCTGATTGGCGCATTAAAAATTTACAGTCGGAGTATATCTAGTTATTTATTAAAAAATAAGAAAAAAGGGAATCAATACCAACAGGACTGATGGTAAATATTCTATGACAACAGAAATACTGCATTTAACCTCTCTATAGGGCTGTGTGACTGAGGGGAGGCCATCAATAATGCACGCGCGTAGGATACATTACAGCCAGCGGCCATTACTCCGTTCGCTTTAAATACGAGAGACCACTCAGACTGTAAACAGGGGGGTTTGCGCTGCATTAACTTGTGGAACAGAGAAAAACATTACCCAAAAGTTACAACATAAAGAAAGCTCCTGAAATATTCATTCACGCTCAAACAGCTCTCCTCTCTGGCAGCTCGACAAAGCCCGTCTGTCCAGTAACACTCGTCTGTGCGCTTCCTCGCAGTGCCAGATTTGGACCTTTGTTATCCGCCCTCAAAGTCCAGAAACTCGATTTTACGAATAGTTTATATTCGAATAAAAGGAAACACAACGCAGCGAAAAGGAGAAGTTGAAGTAAAGAGGATTGGAAGGGACCCACCAACAAACACACACGCACGCACACACACACACAACCCCGCGCGCGCATCATTGTCGTCCGGTGCGCTTGACGTGCGTCTCGTCGGGCTGTTGGCTGCGTTTGGCTCAGTAGAAGTAAAACGCGCGCGATCGCTTCAGTGATAGCAGAGCTTCTGTCGCTTTTTGTCTAGCCTCGCGCCTCGGGCTGCGTTCGGAGGCGCGCGACACGCAACGCTCGTTAGTTCTACACGTGTTCCGCCTGACAGGAGAGAGAGAGAGAGAGAGAGAGAGAGAGAGAGAGAGAGAGAGAGAAAGAGAGAGAGAGAGAGAAAGAGAGAGAGAGAAAGGACATACAGAAAATGAAGGAGACAGAGAAGGAGAAAAAAGAGTGGGAAGGAGAGCGAAAGGGAAAGAGGGCAAAAGAGCGTGAGAGAAACAGAAAGGAGAGAGAAAGGAAGTAAAACTGAAGGTAAGAGAGAGTGTCTAGTGGAAAAAGTGAGACAAAGAGGAAGGGGGTAACGGAAATACAGAAAATAAAGCACAGAGGAAGAGAGAATGTGAAAGAAAGCATACAGGACGTAAAGAAAATGAGAGATAGAGGAGAAAAGGAGTGCATAAGATAGTGAGAAGAACAAGGAGAGAGAGAAAAACAAGGAGAGCACATACCTAAGAGAAAGAGTAAGAGTATGTAGAAAAAAGAAACATATTAAAAAGCTTGAGGGAGAAAGAAAGGAAAGAAAGAGAGGAAGAGAAAGAAAGAGCATAAAAGAGCATAATGGGGAAAGGGATATATGAAAGATAAGGGAAAGAGAGAGGGAGAGAAAAACTAAGCATGAGAGAGAGACAGACAGAAAGCATAGGGGAGAAAGTGAAAAGGAGAGAGAGAAAAAGAGTAAAGAATAAACAGGAGGGCATTAAAAATCAGCATAGCTGCTCACCATCAAAATCCACATATCATTCTATTGTTTAGAATAATATTGTTTTTTATGTATTTTGAAATTATAGTTACTATCCAGTTACTCTTTGATTACAGTGGCACAGTCACCTCACAGCAAGAAGGACCTGGGTTTGATTCCTCGGCTTGAGGACCAAGGTTTCCGTGTTGAGTTTGCATGTTCTTGGAGGTCCCACATTTCACAGACATGCAGAAAGATGAGTTAGTTGAACACTAATGTTAGTTCCAAGACTAAAATTTTGAATTAGTGTGCATGTTGAGTCAGCCACAGAGCAGCATAAACTTGCATTAATCATCTTAGACCAGCATACAGTGTAATACAGTGATGTCATTGGAAATAACCTGCAGAGATGGGAAAACAAAACGAGTGAGAGTGAGACAGCTGACCGATAATCATCTCTGAGTTTACAGCACAATCCAGGCCATTCCCAGAGCCTTACATTAGGTCAATGGCGTATTTACATCAGAGGCCTTCAGAGGCCAGCACAGCACAAATACACATAATTAGATAATTGAAGAAGCATTAAGAGGAGCAGACTAAAGCTTTACAGAGATCAAAGATGTTTCTTATGGCCTTCGTTTCACCCCAGTTCTGCCCATCACACCTCTATTTGCATAGTGTATGTAGATCTGCATATGGGAGGATGGCATAGAGACAACATCACACATCGCTCAGCGGGGGAGACAGTTACAAATGTACACACTCACTGCTCGGTATCACCTTTAAGAAACATTCCGTTTTATTCATTCATTTTCCTGAGTCTGATAACAGCGATGCTCGAAGCGCGGTGGAGATACAAGCGAAAGTGCGCCGCTTTACTGCACTCCACACTCCAGATCAAAAACATTGATAATTCCAATAGCTTTGATTTTGCTTCACATTCCAGCTACTTCAGGCGCCGCTTCAAAAACCCACAAATATCCCTTTTTTGTGCCACATTCCTGTCCCTGATCCAGATATGAAAGTGGAATTAATTGAGCTCCGCTTTTTCTGTAGGGGAATCGAATAATATTTTATACGTACTCAATTAGCTCCAAGAGGCGTCCCACATAACCTCTAGCCCACATGGAATTAAAAAGAGCTAAAGAGCTAAAGATCGGCGACTCTCGGCTTTGTTAGCGCTCTGCCGTGTCAGCTTCAGAGACGGAGGAGTAAGGCCTCAGCCGGGAAACATGCAAAAGCTCTTTACGTAAAACGGCAGGAATGCTCCGGCTGAGAAGAAAATACCACTTTAAATACATAAATGAATAAATAAATAAACGCAGAGTGGGCCCATTTTTCGCCTCTTTCATATTGTGGCCGGCTGGTGGTAACAGTTCCTAAAAGCTGGGTTGGGGTGGGGGGTGGGGGGGCTGACGGGAATTGGGGTTAGTGATGTGTGTGTATATGTCTGAGAGGGAGTGAGTGTGTCGCAGGGGTTATATTGAAATGTTTACTCTAATGGATGCTGTAATGAGTGCCTGGCGAGCAGTGCTCTGGCTCCAACAGGGGGCTCCTTGCCGGGCTTTAAAAGGCTGTTTTTTGTTTTTGTGTGTGTGTGTGTTGTTCTTTTTTAAATGAAAGAATATAATGTGCTGTGGAAACATGTACAAGTTTCAAAACATAGCACCCACTCTACACAGTCCATATACACTGCTCACCCATAACATTAAAGCCTCCCTCTTGTATTTACACACCTCATCCATGTTATCAGCTCCACTGACCAGAAATAGAACACTTTGTAGTTCTACACTTACAGACTGTAGTTTATCTGTTTCTCTGTATATACTTTACTACCCTGTTCTTTAATGGTCAGGATCCCCAAAGGACCACCACAGAGCAGGTACTATTTGGGTATTGGGTCATTCGCAGCATTGCAGTGACACTGACATGGTGGTGTGTTAATGTGTGTTGTGCTAGAGTGAGTGGATCAGACACAGCAGTACTGCTGGAGTGTTTAAACACCTCAGTGTCACTGCTGGACTGAGAATCGTCCACCAACCAAAAACTATCCATCCTAGCATCATGTGACCACTAAAGAAAGACTAGAAGATGACCAACACATGTCTGATAATAGATAAGTACTTGTCTCTGACCCAACAAGGTAGGAGTGTTTAATAGAGTGGACAGTGATGGACAGTGAGTGCTCACAACTCCAGCAGCACTGCTGTGTCTGATCCACTCATACCAGCGCAACACACACTAACACACCGCCACCACATCAGTGTTACTGCAGTGCTGAGAATGACTCACCACCCAAATAATACTTGCTCTGTGGTGGTCATATGGGGTTCCTGACCATTGAAGAAGAGGCTGACAAAATGGACAAGGAGGGGGTGTTAATGTTTTAGCTAATCGGTGAACAGTACTATGTAAAAGTCAGAGACCACCGTCCATTTATTTTATTTCAAAATTGTTATTCAATAAGCACAAGTTTCTCATTTTTCAGCTTCAGCCATAAAAGCAGATATTTGATCAAAAATTACATAGATGCCTCAACAACTAAACATCATGTTCTTTCAGGATTAAATTTTTGTTTGCTTAATTACAGCATTCATTCACTTCAGGAGAGTTGCTTTCAGTTTCTGAAGGGATAGCCACATTTTCTGCTTCTTACAGTCCAAGTAATCCCAAACACATTCGGTCATGGTGAGGTCTGACCTCCAGTGTTCATTCCATTGTTGATTCTTTTCAAATCCAAAGTGAGTCTGGAGCTTAATTGTTTCCTTCTTGTCAAAGATGAAAGCTCTAAATACCAATGGTGACAGTTTTTGGTCCACCAGATCCTGTGTAGTAGAGTCCCACCAAAATATTTTGCAGTACTGGCCGAAATTGTAATTCAATGTTAACGAATCCAGCGCAACATATACATATTAAACTTCTGGTTCCATTGAATTACATTAAAAAAAATCTCCTGTAAAGTTGCTATTTAGAAGATGTTTTTCTTTGGACAGCCACAATATGCATTTCATGATTGAATTAGATGATAAGGCCTCCTAGTTCATCTGCTTTCAACAATGTTGGGATGCTATGCATCTTTTGCATTTAAATATTTTATTTGGCTTGTCCTTTAAAATTACAAATTGGTTCATGAATGGAGTTTTAAGGACCCTTGCCATAAGGTATATACATAGTTTTCCAAATAATACAGAAAGAGCTACAGAATCAGAAAATAATACAAAAAAATAGTACCAGTTTACTAGTTAGACTGCTTGATTGGTTGTAAGTTGAGTAGTGAAATACAGAGATCTCCAAATGTCTCAGGAGGTATATGGTTGTCAGCTCATAATAATGTCATTTTGTTAATTAAAAACGAATGAAGATGAGAAATTGGCCCGAGTGTATGTATTGCCTGTGCTTTTCTATCCAGGCTTTCTAGCAGGGTGAAGGCCATAGCTATCTGAAACTTGCACGATCATAGCAGTAGTGCTAAATAATGACTATTATTATGGCTAAAAATAGCAGGCTATTAGTTCATTAGCTACATTAGCTGACCGGGCTACTTAACAGTCACTTTTACTCTGGTTTCACAGATACTGAAGCAGCTCAGCCAGATAGCTTTGTAGTTATAGTATGATATTGTGTACCTGTGTTGTAAATGTTTCACAGAATTCAACATGGGGTGCTGTATAAAACTGCAAAACACCTTGTCATGCAGGCTTGAACACAGTATGTTACTGTAAAAATTCTAGATTTCAGGAAAGAAAACACTCAAGTACTGTAACAAGTGTAAATGTAATTATTTTTCACTGTAGTATGAATTCTATAAGCATAAAATAAAATAAATGAATAGATAAATCAGCTGCTCGATTGTCATCAAGTATCTAATTTTTGGCCATTTCTGGAATCATTCGCAAGCTGTTATTCCCAGTTTCTAACTGACGAGTGCAGCATGCATGTGTGTGTATGTATCGTGGAGTTTATTAAAATGAAGAGAGTTCAATTTGAATCATGCAGAGACTGTCAGTGGCTTCTCGGATTGCCGGGCCTGATGAAATTGCTCTCGCTGTTATTTAAAAGCAGTTGTAATCCATCTGAGAGGGGGAGCGTGATATAATCCATTTAATTTCTTCCTCCTTCTCGCAGCACCGGGTAACAAAAAAATCTATCAAAGCTATGTAGCCTGGTGATTTTGTAATTATCTTTATTTTACACTACTGCAATTCAGCTCGGATTAATTGGTGCCTTATCTACACCGAACGGCAGGTCACTTACCTCAACACATCACAATAAGCTTTATCGTAACCATCACCCTCTGCCACTTTAACTGTGACCTGCAGCGCCTTGTGAAAGATTATTTTCAGATGCATAAAAAAGCGGTAATACAAACACTACAGAGAAATCGGCTATTATTACACTAGCTTTAATTGGTTCCACAAGATAAAACTTTACAGCAGGGTGATCAAGTGAAGAGTGAGTGCTAGAAGCTTTGGCAAGACAAAAAGAGGTGTAGCCACGGATTTCCTGGGAATTGAGGGCCAAGAGGTACTCTAAAACTCTACGAGCTGTACGATGTGGACAAAAAACAATGGGCTGCTGCCCAGAGCCCTCATGAGCAAAAGGGTGCATGAATATAAAAATTAGAAATACTATACACGCACACCAATCAGCCATAACATTAAAACCATCCTACCTGTTTCTACACTCATTCTCCATTTTATTAGCTCACTGTAGTTCTACAATTCCAAACACTGATTCTCTGCATACTTTGTTAGTCCTTTTACCCTGTTCTTCAGTGGTCAGGACTCCCACAGGACCACCACAGAGCATATTATTTTGGTGATGGGTCATACTGAGCACTGATGTTGTGTTATTGCGTGTTTTGCTGGTATGGGTGGATCAGACTGCTGCTTAAGTGTTTAAAAACCCAAATAATATCTTCTCTGTGGTTGTCCCGTGGGGGTCCTTCCCATTGAAGAACAGTTAACAAAGTATACAGAGAAACAGATGGACTACTGTTTGTAATTGGAGAACTACACAGTGCTCCTGCATGGAAAGTGGAACTGATAAAGAGGGCAGTGAGTGTATAAACAAGATAGTGGAGAAGATTTGAGGTTATCTCTTATATTCTTTTGCAGTGTAGATGGTAGTGTTGTACTACTTGAGACCAATGTGCATCTTAAGACCGATCTTGAGACCATAAACTAGCGGTTTAGTCTCGTCTCTTCATAATCTCATTTGTAATCAGTCCTGACTCATTACAAAGTGTCGTGGCCACTGAGGCATTCATGGTGGAACTCATTGTCAGACATTAACAGCATTAAAAAATAAAAATAATGTTTCCGAGTGCTGATGTTTACTCATAACATTACACTGTTTTTTTTTACTATTTGTACTATTTTATGTGGTTTTGTAATATTAACTTATTCCTACCGTTACAGTAACTGTAATATGTAACAGGCAATTTAGTGTCTCGCCCTGCTCGTCTAAGTCCTTGTTTACGTCCTGTCTGGTCTCACGTTCTTCTGTTTACGTCTCTTCCATGTGGTTCTGTTTGGTCATGTGCTCCTAGTGGCTCCGCCCTCCACCTGGCCTGTATCTGTAACCCCTCCTGTTTCCAGGTGTCTTTTATTTCCTGTCTTGTTATATACCCCTTGTTCGCTACCTTATGTCGTCGGTCATTGGTGTTGTTCATGTTAGCTGTAGTGATTACTCTGTTCCTGCCTGTTCATTTGTTATTAAAACCCCTTGTTTGTCTACAAGCTTGCGTGTGTCCGCACTTGCCTTTTCTGCTCCTGCTACAGCTGCCCGCCGTGACATTTAGCAACAAACGTCTTCAGACATGACTTGGATGGGCACCATAGAGCCCACTCAGACTCCCTGGGGACAATTTCAGAAAGTTGGTTTAGGATCAGTATATAAAACAGTTCGAGAGCTATTCACATAACTGGTTTCAGTAGAGACATACTGTAAATTAACTCTCTAATTGGTTATCCTTAAGAATATCACCCAATAACTCAGCACACATTTGACAGGAAACTGTATCACATTGTACCTGAATCTGACACCAGATTCATTACAGACCTTTTGCAATGTGGAGAGGGTTGTGGACAGCCAATGAGACAGCATCTCTGTTCACTTACTATATGCCACAGTTTACACTCCCTGTCGTATTACTGTCCTTCATTGTTGGTGGCATTTGAGGATGGTATCCTTTAGCCAGCTATAGCTCCCCTATACTTCTACATTATAACAGAACTGCAGGTAACTACTGCATTCTAGTGGCCTGTATTCGTTTTGGTATGTTCTTTGTTGGGAGTTGAAACACAAAGGAACCTCCAACTGGGCTCAAATGGAGTGAAATATGACTGGTCACACCATTTTCCATGGTCATTTGAGTGCTGCGGTAGCATTAAAATTGCCTGGAAATTGATGTTAATTGTAACGTTGGGAATGTCATTTGGTTTTCAATGTGTGTGAGACTGACCAAAGTGTGTGTGATGCATCTGGCTCTCATGTCTCTTGCTATCTTCCCCTCATTTTGCACAGACTTCAAAATCCTCTTCACTTTCATTCCCTTGAGGTCGAGCGTTTGAAGTTAACTTGCTCTCATTAAAGGGATGGTAAGTGGTGCTAAGCCTTGCCACTCATAAGAAAAGCTGAAGACACCCCCCTTCCCGCCACCAACCATACAAAACTGTTCTCTCTCTTAGGCCTCATCTGGAAGTTTTTGCAAATGTATTTTTTCACCTTTCAAGAAGCTCCATATACACGATCAGCATTCTTGAAAATCTTTCCGTCCACATGAGAACAAAAAACTATATAATACAACATAACATCTGATGTGAGACACTTAAAGAAGAACACTATGGCAACAATATAGAGCACAGCGTTAATTCCATTCTGCAAATAGAACAACATAATGGCTTTTTTTTTTAAGTATTAAGAAATAGGGGATGTACTGACAAGCCGACTTTACATGGTACAACGGACGTGAAACTTTACAAAGTCTGCAGCAACTTAATTGAAATGCAACTTCGTGAAATAACTTTAATAAAACAGTAAATTAATATGTGACAATGGACCAGAAACCAAAACAGGAGATGGTTGAAAAAGAGACCGACTTGTGACTGGCATGTGAGGTTGCCAGTTTTTCATTTTGTCAGTTTCCTAAAACTTGGAACAAGTAACACACGTTTCTCAGTATTAACATTTCTATAAGCAGAAGGCTTAACAAGATAACTATCAACCCTGGACTATATAGCTTAGATATATAAAAAGAATGATGATGGAGGTTGAAAAACAAACAAAAACAACATAAATGCTGCAAATATGCAAATATAAATGATAAAGTTAATAAAGTGGGAATGTATTACAAATAAGAGCTGATTGAAGGGAGTTGTTTGTACTTGCTCGCAGTAGACTCATCTTGTCGACAATTTGAGTTTAGTTCACTGGACAATTTTTTGACCGTCGTGTCCAGTCATTTTAGAGTGATGCTGTTCTACTGAAGTTCACTGTGGTGTCAGGTTTGGTGTGGTTTCAACAAGCATTTAAGTATAACCCTTATTCAGAAAATACTTCAATCTGATGGACATAAAAGCATAACCAAACTGCTTCATGCAATAAGTGTGGTGTTACAAGGAACTGTCAAAATGTAATTTATATACCAACAATTACCAACAACAGATGAATTAGACAGTAGTTTAGATATGTAGTTTAATATGCCAGCTAATTTAAAAGTAGTGTTATGTTTGTTTGTTAAAAGTTTCATGTAAATTCCAAGAAATAATGAGTTAATATGATGTATTGTTTTTCATATAGAAAATTATTGAACTAGTAACAGAGCTGTACAATCATACAGGCTCTCATTGAAAGAAAGCTGTGACTGAGGCTGTAACAAATGGCCGTGCCATGTACAATTGTAGTGTGCGAGGAGGCAAGAGAGGCAGATACTTGCGCAAACATCCTTTATTAAGGTCCATAGTGAAAAGAAAAACAAACAAAACAATCTATAGCGAACAAAGTAACTGACAAACAAATGAATGAACACGAAGCCACAATGCCACAGCCAAATAAACACAATGCATGACCCAGATAGGGAGCAAACAGAGGGTATATAAGCACACTGGACAACAAGGACCACCAGGGAAAGTGAAGAGATACAAACTAGGAGCAGGTAAAGGAAGTAAGTAGTGGGTGGAGAAAAACATAGGGTCTTTCTCAAAATCTAGTAAGTGTCTACACAGACAGCATTTGACAACTAGTGTTTTTATACTCAAGAGATTTTTAAGCCTCAGGCTACTGTTTTTTTTATAGGCGGCTAGAAACTTAGCCAGTAGCTAAGCTAAGCTAAAACAGCTAAGCTTTAACTGGAGCGTCTCAATAAGTCTTATGAAGAGAGATGTCAGATAGAACACTGCTGCTTAAACAGATGCCTGCATTGTCAGTGCACTGCTTAGGCAGCTCACTAGGTTTTACGAAAGACCCATAAGCACATGGATCATGACAACGAAAACAGAAACAGACAGAAGGAAAGCAATAATGTGACAATAATGTGTATTGGGTTGCATTTGATAAAAGCAATGAAACAGATTTGGACTCAATTACTAATAACAATTTAAGAATGAACTAAATATTATGACTTAAGGGTCAGAATTTGACAATGAACTTAGGTGAATGGACTAAAATCCCATTGAATCCCATTTTATGGCAATGCAGGGCCGAATCACAGATTCAAAAAAAAAAACATAATCATATGTGTGGATGGATCTTGGGCATAGAGTTTTCCTTCTCCACACCCCTGTCTAAAAGGACCTCCATTCCATGCCTTCCCAGAATGCTATGCTTTTGGCCTTGGCAAGGAAGACAGGCTGGGATGGCGGTGGTTGTTTCATCTGACGCCAGACTCTAATTTGAGGATATCTGCGTGAGCCGAGAGGGCCCGAGGCACCCTGTCCCATGATTTTTTTTTTTTGTATTTTTATTTTGGGCGGGAATTGAAGAGCCGGGATCCTGGCCCTGACGGGACGGTGGTGGGGGCCCAGATAACATCGGGCTGTGGGGAGCGGCCGAGCAAGCGGGCCCCCGTTTGTTCTCTTCCACCGTGTCTCATGTAGCGCAGCTGATTGGGAGGAAAAGGCTGAAATTGCTTTCACCGGGGCCAGGCGGCGTGCGCCAGCAGTACGGCAATGATAACTAACAATGCCCCCAGGACCTAGTTAAAGCTGCATCACACACGCCGCAAAAGCACTTTAATGTGGCGGCATTAAGAAGCTGTCAGCTGGCTGGGGCAAAGAGGTGAGAAAACAGACTGAAATTCACAGGATTTTCTTTTTATAAATTGTTACCTTCATAGTAAAAATGATACAGGCATCTATCTCCCAACTTTTTTTCCAATAGCAAGATAAACGTAGAGCAAAAGTGACTGGAATGATCAGAAACGACTCTCTTTCCTCTTCCTCGTCTCTCTCTCACTCTCTTATCACTCTGCTGAGGTTGACCCACATCTAGCTGAGGGTTGGAGAAAGTGACTGGACTTCTTAAATGGACAGCATTAAGCAAAAGTGTGACAGCACACAACTACATAAGTGGAGAAGCTGGGAGAAAAGTGAAGGATTTACAAGTGATGGCATTTTTACCAAAGCGGGTTGGTGGGGGGGAGTTTGGGGGTGGGTGTCCTGCGGCCAGCAGAGAATTCTGAATTTGGAAGTAAGCTGTCGTGATCTAACATGAACTAACAAGTGACCAGAAAGCAAAGTCTTGTGAGGGGTCACTTTCACATAAATGAGTTTTTCCAATAATTTCTGAAAGACGGTTGTAAAATGTTAATATGTTTATAAACGTGATTATTATTTGCAGCTAAGACAATCAGCTCCCACTTAGTCTTTCCACTTATGTGAAACTTTAAACTGTGGGTTTCTACAGACTGTCTTAACTGCTGAGTGCAAACAGGCCTTCTATAATACTGTACATATTTGTCACCTTTATGCTTAAATTATATAATTCCATATATTGTACCACTTACATTTTGTAACGCTGGTCAGTTGAAATCAATGCCGCTTATGTTCCACCTTCTTTGTAGTTCTACATTAGTGTTTCCCGACCCTTGTGCTAAAGGGTTAAAAAAAAAATAGTAAGATGGCACAACCTGATGATGTGATAATACAAACAAATATGGGAGAAAATATCAACAGAATGCTGTGGCGTCTACCACTGTCATAAAAAAATAAAAACAAGGACATACACAGTTATTCCTCCTTTCTCCATTCACTCCTTATCAGTCTAGAAAAAATGTTGCAAGTGCAGCATCAAACTTCATCCAGGGGATCTTAAGTGTTACTGGGCTACTGCTACAGAATGTGAGATGTAGTCGTCTCTATGTTCCAAGGGCCCATTATCTGCTCATTATTCTAATCCACTATCCATTTTACATTGTCTCAAACAACAAGAGGATTGCAGGCCGTTGTTGGTCCACTGGCGGCAAAGCTGGTGACCCACTGGCTTTTTGCTCAGCGGGTGGCCCACTGAAGGTAAAAAAGAATGGCGCTTTTCAGCACTTATCCTTTCACTGTTCATTTTATTCAGCTTTTTACATTTCTTTTCTTTTGTTATACTCTGTTTATTGAATCATATTGAATCATAATGATGGTTATTAGGCTGTAACCAGTCTAGCTCAGTGTCAACAACAACATTTCTAACTAAATCATTTTATATATTTTTTTTCTCAATTGCTTGTCATATTTGTCTTTGTTTATTTTCCAAAATAAAAAGATATGTGCATTTAAGGAAATTAAAAACTAACTAGGCCTTGTATGTAAGACAGTAATCTGGATAGTTCATCAGTGAACGAGCTGTGACATAGACAGCATGGGTGGCAACCTTATTAAGCCACCAGACGGATATACACTAGTCTTAACCTGTTGCAGATTTACAAATATATATATATTCAGTTAAACTGTGAAACTTGGTTTATAAACATTGTATCAGCTCAAGTGATCCTTTGAACAGTGGCCATTAAAGTAAACATGAATATAGACTTCAAAAGCAAAACTTGCAAAAATTTAATTGCTATTGGTTGCAACACTTCGTCACTGTCCAAAGAAAAACAAGTATTTTCAAAATAGCAACTTTACAGGACAGGCCAAAAGTGTTCTTTAGTCTTAATGTAAGTCAATGGATTTTTTCCAACTTGTTTTGGAACATTTCTATTGGTCCATTCATCATGAAACTGTCAAAGGAGATAAAGAACAGCTGTTGTGTACAAATGATGTAGAAAAATGAAATGGAGATGATTTATAACATCAATTATTTAATATTTAAAAACTGTGACACTGCACTGTAGTAAACTACCTCATCTGTTCCGTCTGTTGATGCAGTTTACTCTACAAGCTTTACAATTATAAGTCCACACGTGCTGCACTCTTAGTGCTTAGATGGCTAACTGAGGCTAGTCTAGTCGAGGACCCAGTGAAAATACGTACGCTCCTATGTTTACAGCTCATGTAGCAATGGTCCAATTTTTTTAGTCATTTAGTTCTTTATCAACATGCCACAGTTAGAGTATAAGCGCAGGTCTAAGCCAAGAACCATCTGGAACCTTTATCCTCAGTATACTGATGTTATGGCTAAATTAGCTACATTTGTGGCTAACCTAACTCTGATAGCCATCCTTATGCGTGTTTTATTAGTCATGGCGCTGAAACATGCATCAACATCCCTGGCGCCCCCTCCACTACCTGTGTGCACAAAGCATTTACAAAGCAGCTTCCAAGATGGAGAATGTTGGGTTCATTAGAAAACTCATCACTCACGTCGATGGCGTGGGATAATTAAAGCAGAATCCACTTTGCCTTCGCGCCGAACGTGCTGCCAGATTGTTTTTGGGCGAGAATGTAATGATAAAGCGTGTTTACTTGTTGTTCTGTAAAGCGGGGAATAAGGTGACGCGGGGGGAAAGAAAACGTGGAGTCTCATAAGACGGCGCGCTCCTTCATTGATTAAGAAGTATGCACTCCGTTCACTCAACAAATGAGACGTGGCCTCCTGTTAAATGCCTTCTCCTCCATCTCGGAGCGGCTTTGCTGAGAATCCGGAGTCCTTATCCATTTAATATATGCTCCGAGAGTGTCCTGACAAATATAGATTTGAATCGATACCATTCTGGAGTGGCTCGTTAAACTTAAATCAGCTTGGAAGTGGTGCATGCCTGCCTCACAGCTGCTATCATTAGCCAGTGGCTGGGAGATTATTGGAGAAATGTCCTTGTGTGTGTGTGTGTGTGTGTGTGTGTGTGAGAGAGAGAGAGTGTGTCGAACAGCTTTACCTGCGACTGAAGCACTAGTGCCCCAATTATACCACTCAGATGGTGGGAAAGAGTTACTGTAAACAGTAGCTGATCAGAATGCTGCGCTGAAAGCGTTTTGACCCAGCTCTTCAAAGTTGCTCTTCAAAAACGCCGTATATAAATGTCTCAAGTAGCAGACCAGTGTACCTTTTGATTCCAGGGGAAGATGGCCTTGTTACTATTATTTTTCTTTACAATATTGAAGTTTCCTACAGGTTTTTAACTAACCGTATTAATCTTTTGAGTGAGTTGTTTTACGCTTTAAAAAGGATGGAGAGCTCTAGCTAAAAGGCCTGTTTGAGCTAGTGGACAATCGATCATATAAAGCCATGACAACACAGCAACCGACCAGTCGGGTGGGGGTGGAGGGTTCCTGGAAAAGGGGAAGAGGCATCGTGTGTCCTGAGGCACCGTTGAAAAACAACAATATAAAGAAATCCAGGCACAGAGACACAAACGTGAGCAGTGCAGACGTTTAATGGTACTTACTGGAGAGAATTTGAAGTTATTCTGTCACACGTTGGTTCACTGAAGGGGGCAGGATGTTAAATAGTATGAAAGGTCAGACCTGTTTCCAATCCGTTACACATCAGCCACTGCCGCATTCTGTCCAGGACTCTCTGATAGGATGAATGACATCATATTGTTGCCGTCGTAATATAACCCCTTTGTGCCGTTAACTTGACAGAGAACATTCTTAATGTAATTAGAATCTCATTCCAAATACTTTGGAACTTTTTGACAAATAAACCCTATTTCTAAAGAATAATATAAGAAAAAGTGTGCCCTTCCTTGTCTCCGCCTTCTTGTCACACCCCACACACGCTCCTACTTTGTGTCTTCTCCCTGTCCCCAGTGTCCCCTGTTTCCTGTGTGGTCTTATATACCCTTTGTTTGCTTCCTGTCTTGGTTGAGCATTGTGGTTTGTGGATATTCTGTTACATCTTCTCTCTGTTAGTTTGTATATCTGTTTTTATTTCTATTTAATTTCACTATGGACTCCGCCTCTCCATGTGTCCACCTCTCTCGCTTGCCTCATCGCTGCAATAATCATTTTAAACCAAAAGGATGAAAAGCATTCCTTTTTAGTTAAAAGTTAGAAAATAACATGCAATGTAAAGCATAAGGTCACTGTCTAAAGTAAAACAAGTATATCTAAAAGGACTATTTATAGAAGAGAACCACACCATACTTTACTCTTGATTTGAGTAAATAGAACCTGATTTTTTCTGGAAGGTATTCTGGACCATTTCTGTTGGTCCATTTATCATAAAGTTTTCACACAACATAAACAGCAGCTGTGGTGTTTAAATAATGTAGAAAAGCTTGACGTAATACATTGATGCACATTAATTCATTTCCAGTCAAAGTGACAAAAAACTAAACATATTCTTTTTTTTGTTTCCACCCTTTGTCTTTACTACAGCTGCAATCCACCCCACAGGTGTAGATCATGTTCACTCAACTCAACAACATGACAGAACACCTCCACATGCTGCAGCTGCACAAATAAATGTAAATATTTTGTGTATTTTTAGGCTAAACAAAGCCATGCAAACTTGCACAAGGCACCAAAGACTGAGCAAATGAGCATTGTATCATGTGCCAACTCACGAGTGGGCAGCACCAGAGCCAAGCACAAAACAAACAAACAAACAAATAAAAAACAGCATAGCAGCTTGGCATTACTACTAACATTATTTATATCTGTCAGCAGATTACATTATTAATTAACTACCTTAACAGGCCAACTCAGATGCTGAGACGACCACAGGTTAAAATCCCAGAACTGCTGTTGTGGAAACAGATCAGTGAGGTTTTGTGCAGAAGTTGTTATACTGGATTTTAACGGCTTCATGTGTTTTGCTGTGCGCAGTAACTAACATATTTTTCAGCCAGTACAAGCAGCCAATAGTGTGAGCCCGCCCCAGTCAACCAGCCATAGTACAGACCCGCATTAGCCTGCAACCTGTTGGCTGTTAACTCACTATGAACGTGCTGCCTCAAAATGAATCCCACCTGCAAATTACCCAGCAAACCATGCGATGCCTGTGAGTGAACCTGCCTTGTGCAGACCTCTGGTTACTTGTGTGAATGTTCGTGTCTATAGGTTGTTTCCAGTCATGTGATTCTGATCACGTGTGAAAGCCAGATGGAGTGCAGTAAGTGAAAAGGCGATGGAGGTGAGCCCTTACCAAGTTAGTTTACATGACATTATGAGAGAAACTTATTATGAGATTACATTCTGGAGCCTACTGCACTATTTGAAATGGGAAAACTGGTGAATATTCATCTTAAACTTTGTTTGATTGTGCACTTGCGCTGTGAATAGGAAGCTGACTTGAGCCTCATCCTGACAACAGACAAATGTTCGCAAGCCAAATTTTCTGCTGGTTGGTTTCTTGCAGTTTTGGTACTTAATTAGAGTCCAGCATGGTTTCTTTGTCAAATTGATCTGAGCAACCATAAATTATGCAAACCATAGGCATGTTGAAAGTTTGTGATAGTGCTTCCTGTGAAGAACATCACGTCCTGCTCTCCAGCTGCAGTTCACCACAAAACTTGTAATTTGACATTAAAACCTTTGCCTATGTATCATACATACAGATATCACAAACTAATTATATCACAAGCTAATGATTAGAAATGTTTCAAAAATAATATGTCATTAATAATGCACACTATAGTTAAGAACTTTCTTCTGCTTTAAATGTTTCATTTGAGAAATACAAGGTTGTGTTATGATGGGGATGATTATACTTATTAGATTATATATATAAGACATAGAGAATGTGTGTGTGTGTGTGTGTGTTTAAGCATGATTGAAATCAGGCAGAGACTGCGGAGGTGTGAGGGTTAACTCTGACAGGAACAGTAATGAGAGCGCAGCCAGACGTGTGTGAGGTAATTAGTCAGTCCGCACTCCAATATTTACCCAGTTAATTATTTGTGAGTTTTACTCTTGTCTTCCTCTAAGACTGCTGCCGCTGTTGTTTTTTCCACACCATTTGTCACAATCTAACTCTCCTGGGGTGAGCTTGGTCTTTCATTCTCTCTCTCTCTTTCTCTCTTTGTATATCTATCTCTCTTGCTCTCTGTTCCTCTCTATCTTTCACTAGGGAGTGGCATTTAGGTGAACTCTTGTCGGTCAGGGTGTTAGACCATAGTCCCTGGACGTGTGAGGTCAACAGTTTATTTATTCATCATTTATTCTCTCTCTCAGAGAGAGAGAGAGAGAGAGAGAGAGAGAGAAGAAGGAAGACAAAGTGTGTAATAGAAATAAGGCATAAGGTGTGAAAAAAGTGGAGAAAGAGATAAGAGAGAAAGTAAAAGGAAGGAACACAGACAAGCAACAAAAAGAGATGAAGTTTACAAATAAACACACATTACTATTATTATTATTTTCTATATCTGCTTTATATCTGTTATTTATTGTTTCTTTTGAGTTGTTATTATTTTATTACTATATTGTTTTGTGCTGTTAATAAACCCTTTACCTCTTTAAGCTTTGGCAATACAGGTGCTAATTGTTGTGAGAAATATAGAAAGAGAGGAAAAGAGAGAGAGGACAAGAGAGAGACAGTGAGAGAGAGAAAGGAAGAGATAGAGATAAAGAGATGTTTAGAGAGTGAGAGAAAGAGGAAGAGAGAGAGCGATATAGAGGTAGAAGAGTAAGAGCTTGGTGTCTGGATGTAGGGAGCTCATGGCTGTAAGGGAGAGAGATACAGATAGCGAGAGAGAGAGAGATAGAGAGAGAAAGATAGAGAGAGAGGGAGAGAGAGAGAGAGAGAGAGAGACAGAGAGGGCTAGAAGAGTGAGAGCTTGGTGTCTGGGCGTAGAGAACTCGTAGTTGTAAGAAAGAGAGAGACAGAGAGAGACATAGTGAGAGAGAGAGAGAGAGAGAGAGAGAGAGATATAGAGAGAGGTAGAAGAGTAAGAGCTTGGTGTCTGGATGTAGGGAACTCATGGTTGTAAGAGAGCAAGAGACAGAGAGAGAGACAGAGAGAGATAGATAGAGTATGAGAGAGAGAGAGAGGAATAGAGAGCGAGAGAGAGGGAGAGCGATAGAGAGAGAGGGCTGGAAGAGTGAGAGCTTGGTGTCAGGACATAGAGAACTCGTAGTCAGGGCGTGAATTACAGGGGTGACTTGAACTCCCCCCAAAAGGGGTAAAAACAATATTTTGGGGGTGGGTGGTGAAAACATTTGTATATCCTTCTAACCTATAATGTTAAATATTACAATAGATTTACAGGATCCATGCCTGGGAGAATCTTATAATATGATTTCACACACCCCTAAAGTGGTTCATACCATTCCTTGTTAGTAAGTATCCCTCTCGTCTGCCTGTCTCGCGTTAATTATTGGTCACGTGGCCTATGCCACAAGCTGCACAGGCCGAGGCTCCACTTGTAAATAGCTGCTATCCAGCTTTCTTACATACATGAAGATGTTAGATTAGACTTCAAATTTACCATTCCACCTTCAATGCTGCTATGGCAATACAGACTTTAGGCTGAAGATGTGTTTTAAGGTGAAACAGAACATTCAAATAGGAATCCAGGTTTAGTTTTAATTGGACTGTTTGTAATGTCTGCAGGACATGAGAATAAATATATAAAACTCATAAAACACTTATCTACTAAGGCCCAATGTAATGTATGCACTATTTTATGCGCGTGGAAGGGTAAATGTGTTTTAAGGTGGAAGTGATAATATGTTTTAAGATGGAATGGAAAATGTAAACATAATACTAAAAGCTTCATACTCTGGTGGCTGTAGAAGTGAGGTTTTAATTGCCCAGATGAGTATATCTACAGTAAACCCTAATATTCATGCTGTGAATCAATACATTGAAGATAAAATTCACTTAACATGATTAGTTAAAATTGAGTTTATGGGCTGTTCTAATTTATGTAGTATGCTGAAAACTTAAAGTTGAAAGTATAGCTAAAATGGTTACTGCAGATTAAGATTATTTGCTGCTTCGGAAAAAATAATGCCTGGATTTACAGTAAAACTGATGATAGGAAATGAGTTCTGTATTTATACAGTATTTTTACAGTGACATAACAGCCATACACTGTAAACCACATTCAAAGTATTTAAAGGAAGTCCATCGAAACCTTTGGGGTCAATTTTTAAAGGTAAGACTAATTTCATATAATCTTTTCGTTAGGTTACTTTCAAGCTGCAGTGTCTTACAGTGACATTGTTATTTCCTATTTTTTTCAGATTTGATAAACGCATGGTTCCTGTGGAAGAGATCCTGTAGAATATGAATGTAATTTTCAGGACAAGGAAGCGGATGACTACAGAGGTTGTTGTGTGGTATGTGCCACACATTACAGTAAGCAAGCAAGACACTGTAAGGATTGCCCGTGCCTGCGCTGTACCAGTTTCCCTTTACACCCAAAGAAAAACTTGACCCCCCCATTGTCATTGTATAATTCGCACCCTGCTCGTGGCTGTAAGAGAGATAGATAGAGAGTACCAATCATGACCAGCTGCAGACGATGCATTTCCCGACAGATAACAGCAAACAAACCACCACCATATCAATTTCCTGTGGCCACAAAACAAGATACAGTACAGTGAGAGATACATGACATACCATGCGCCACAATGTGAGACTCTTAAACTCTACATAGAGAGATACATGGACAGATTGACAGATAGGCTAAATACAGAGATGTAGGTAGAGTGAAGTAGATTTTTGTTCCAGTTCCTTGTAGCTATAGTTTCAAATCTCTCACTAGGGACCAGTCAGAGCACCCACAGACCAACTGTTCACTATACAATACTCACTCCTACCGACCACACCAGCTTATTCACCAGTTTTCCTCTTTCACCTTAAATCGTGCAGCAGGAGACAGAATGTACCTGCGGCTCCATTTAAGGTGTAAACAGGAGAACTGGTGAATGAAAAGCTGAACTTATGGTGCGGTCAGTAAGAGTGAGTATTATTTTGTGTACAGGTGATCTGAACACTGGTGATAGATTTAAAACCTAAAAAAAGTAAACAGCCGTAACATTAATGTTGTATGTTTGTTGCTGGTTAATCCACAGGACTGTAAAGAAAACTAAACTACAGACATTGTGGAGCTCCTCAGTATAGAGTTCGACTAACCGCTAACAAACAAGTTGTAGCTCAACACTTTTATATATTGTAGTTTGTTTTCTTGCTGGTTCTTATATATCGTCACTGTCCAATAAAAAACATGTATCTCAATTTTTGTAGATTTTGAGTTTTTTACGTCATTTGAACACGGCAATGGTTGTTTACATTATATGAAAATTTTATGATGAATGGACCAAAAGAAGTGCTCCAAAATAGCTTACAAAAATTCTAGTTCCATTGACTTACATTGAAAGTAAAGTAGGTTTTTGGTCTCTGCTGTAAAGTTGCAGTTTTGGAGATACTTGTTTTTCATTGTACAGCGACGATTTGCATCTACAGCTGCACTACCCCATTTCATTCATTCACCCCTTATTTGATAGCAGCTCATCTTTCAGTTCAATTAAAATCTTTCTTCATAACATCAGCATCACATCTAACATATACTGTGATGTTCTGTTTGTATCTTTCTCTCGTAGTATCTAAACTAGTACAGCACAGACTCCTCACCTCCATCTCCTCCACTCTAATCTTCACGCACTGCTTCCATCTGGATTTCGCACATCATCAGAATGATGTAAGTGAAAACAACCTATTAGCCCACAAACCATCCAAAAGCAAATAGTCAGATGTGAGCCAGATGTGATGTTATGGAGAGGTCTGAGGACAATCCAGAAACATTGGGGGAGTTGAATCCAGACTTGTTAGGCAGAAAAGAAATTTGTAAACAACTCGAACATTTTGTGAACACAGAGCTCAGTGTAGGTGGCGATGGTGTGTTTGTCAACAATATCTGACATCCAGCCCATAAGTATTATGTAAATCAGCATGACTGAAATGTTTCAAACAAGTTGTGTGTCTCATATATTACATGCAGTAGAAATATAAATAAAAAATGTTCTATAGGCTAGCGGTAGGAATTACTGCTAGCTAGTGTTTTGCTTGAGTACAAAACAGTGACAAGTCCAGCATCAGAGGTTCCAGACAAAAGACAAAATTCTTTTACTGTAATTCAACAGTTTCACTACTTTCTACCCACAGGCTGTCAGGCTTCTGAACAAACTGCAAAACTGTGAGACCCCAATACCATTTCACATGGCCACTTTGCAATCATATTTTTTTTACATATTCCGCTGCTACGAACAATATCACTCTATGTGTCTAATCTACAGCTGCACTACCCCATTTCATTCTTTCACCCCTCATTTGTCCTTTAGACTCTGATTCATTTTCAACAACACCTTTCAAACACTTGCCAAACCCCTAACGACCTAGCAACATCATAGCAACTACCTGGGACACCATATCAACAGTCTAGCGATCAATTGTGATTTTAAGGCAATGCCATCATAACCACCAAGTAACACCATAACAACCATCTAGGATACCATAGTAATAACCTAACAACAAATAGCAACCACTTAGGATACATTGGCAACTGCCTAGGAACACATAGCAACCACCTGGGCTACCATAGCAACTCCCTAGTGACACCCTAGCAATCTACTCAGATATGATAGCAACTCCCGAGCCGTAATCTTGGATACAATAGCAAGCATGTAGCAGCACGTTAGCAACCACCTGGAATACCACAGCAACCATTTTAGCAACACCCTAGGAAAAGGCTGGGATTCCCTAGTAACCATATGGCAAACAATTTTTTCTTGTAAGTTGTAGGATTCCCTTTGAGTTTTCTGCAGGAAACTTATATGTTATGCTGTCTGTTGGGGGGTAAAATATTGCACTAAAAAATACAAATTCAGGGGAAGCTCAGTGTTTGGCTGTTTCAGCCACAAAACATTGAACTTTAGCCTTTGATATTCTTAACCGACAGGACTGCCCTGCTTCAGGGTGGCACTGTGGTCAAGTGGTATACCTGAATGATCCTGTATAGCATAAATTTATAGGTTATAAAATTATAGGTTATAAAATTTAATAGCACTTTAAAAACATTTTAAGAACACTCAACACGTTTTGATGTCTAGTTTGTAACATTTTAATCTACTTTGTATGAGTTATTACTAAATAAAAATGGTTGTTATGACAAGTGAGGTCAAACTTTTGAGTGGTACTGTACTGTCAAATCAAGTGGATGTGCCCACCCGTGTATCTTTTTTTTGCACAGAGGGGCTAGTCTACTGAAAGGGCATTTGCTCTATCGCCCAGCCTGATTCAGTTATGCAGTTATGACAATGAGCACCTGTTGTAGTTACCTATAAACCGGCTTCAGTGTCCATATGAGAGGAGGAAACAGCAAATATGAAACGTTAAGCGTCCGCTGTGTTGTGTTCATCCCTGCTCTTCTTCAGAGCTAGCCGCGCAGGCTCAGGTTTTGTGCGGTTCTCTGGCCTTTCAGACACAATTTGCTGCTCATTCTAGAGGAACAATGTGGCCAGCGTGGACATTCTCGGGCAGCTCAGCTTAATTAACGGCCCTGCACGCAAATACAAAGTAGTTTTGTTCCTTGTGGGGGGGCAGAGAGGGTTGAAGTTGAGTGAGTGTGTGTGTGTGTGTGTGTGTGTGTGTGTAAGGGAGAGAGTGAGGGACTGTTTGTGTGAGTGCAGGCAAACCAGTAATTATTTCATTATGCCATGACAGCAATAATATTACAGTTGTGTATGCGTATGTGTGTGTGTGCGTGTGCAATGCTCTTATCTGGGGAACAAATGAGCTTCCTCCCAGGAGAGTGGGCTACAGAGCAGGCCTGGGGTCGGCCCGTAGTACTCTTCCCTCGCTCAGCCGCCTTTTTAATATTCTCTCTCGCCGCCGCGTGCCTCAATTATTTTGGAAATAAATTTAGCACAGATAAAAATTGTGCCTCTTGGGTCAGGTAAATGACTTCCTTGTTTTTATTGAGAAGACAAGGTGTTTATTAGGGGCCTTGTTGGCTTATGGTGGGGAGGTTTTCTGAGTTTGAGTAATTGTCCAATTAGATGTAATTTGGTGGAGGTTGTGCTAACCCAGGCGATAGTACAGTAAAAGTGAACCCACCGCCGGGACGCGCATTAATGAATCCCACAGAGACCGCTCTACCTTTAAAAATAACAGGAACAAGAGCACCTCTGCCTCTCGTTCGCTTCCCCAAATCTTTTTAACGAGGCATTATAACTGGGATTTACAAGAAAGTCAAGCCTTCTCTCTCTCTCTCCCTTCTCTCTCTCTCTTTCTCAAGTCTCTCTCTCTCTCTCTCACCCCTTTCCCTCTTGCTCTTTCCCTCTATCCCGCCTTGTTCTCCTTATCTCATCCCTTTTCTCTCCATCTCTGCTCTCCAGCCCCCCAAAATAATTCATCATTCATGTAATTTCTTCGTCGGCGAGAAATTGCCACTTATTCAAACAGAAAGGTTACCTTAATTGTTATGTAGCTCAGCTATTTATGCCCCAGCATAAAAATGCACGGGTGCCGCTTTGCAGAAAGGTCACCTATTACGACCAACGTTGCTTTTTTTCCTTCTTTTTCTAGTTCCTGTCCTCTTCCTTTCTGCTTTTGGTGTGTGTGTGTGTGTGTTTTCTGCGATGTGTGCGTTGGCCACTTCACACCAAGAGATGGAACAAGGTGTCAGGAAGGAACCCAGGGGAATTGCAGCTGTAGTGTCCTCTCTGATGCTGCGACCTTGCTCACCATTCAGTCTTATGCTCCTGGCAGGGACAATGTGGCCCTGAGGTGGGCCAGCAAGGGAGGCCTCCCTTCCCTAATTTGGATCATGCAAAACCAAATTTTCCCAGCTTTTTTTTTTTTTTTTACAATCTTTGTTTCAGACTGCAGCAGTTTAGCTGCTTCTTTGCTCTGAAGTTATAAAGTGTGCCCTTACTGCAGACAGTGTGTAACAAAACTGGAAAATAATTAAACCTTGTGCTGTTCCTGGAGGTTGATAATTACATCCAGCCTTCCAAAGACATCTAAAATGTATTTTTGGACCAAGGCAATACAGGGCAGCATATTATAATGCATATATATATATATATATATATATATATATATATATATATATATATATATATATATATACATATATATATATATATACATGGAATATATATATATATATATATATATATATATATAT
This sequence comes from Megaleporinus macrocephalus, assembly GCA_021613375.1. Taxonomy (NCBI): domain Eukaryota; kingdom Metazoa; phylum Chordata; class Actinopteri; order Characiformes; family Anostomidae; genus Megaleporinus; species Megaleporinus macrocephalus. Next base: position 18,704,229 of record CM038721.1, on the reverse strand, counting down.
ATATATATATACATGGAATATATAACCCCATTAACAATTGGACAAAGGAGCACTGGCACTTTTTCCACTCCAGGCATTGGTCTCTACTAAGCTTTGATCCTCTAGGCTTCAGATTGTTGTGCCATGGTCCATGCTGGTGATTAATCAGCAGCAGAGTGTGCTGGAATAGCGTAAGGATAACTGAATCTGGCAGCGAGAGAAGCAGTGCATTGTTTGGTGAAAAGCGGTAATTACTAAAGGCGTGTTGCGGATGAAGAATTAATGATGGCCGTGTCTGTAACGCTTAAACCCCTGGACGACACGCTCATTTATTTACAGGTCTTTTCTTTCCACACAAATAATTGGACATGCGCTGTCCCTTTAAAATATTCAAGTCGCTGCAACATGCTCAGCAGATATTGCACAGTATACTAGAGTCAACTACCTTTCAAATCTGGAAGTTCTAACTCCTAATTCCAGTTCCAAGTGATGGAAGTTGATTGAGTGGAATTCCACCACCCAATAATTTTAGAAATAAGAAAACATAAACATATGCCAGGATTAAAATGCTGGTCTGACTGACATGAAAACTCTCACACAATACAGTCACAAAATTACTGGAGAGCTTAAATGCCATCTTGATTATATGTAGCAAAGCTCAATATTTCTGCAACACTGTTTTTTACAGAGTTGAGTTTTCAGGTTTTATGACTTAGAGAGACCATATACCAAAAAGTATTTTTAGCATAACTCTATAACATGAAGCTTAAATATTAAGCAATATCTGTTTCTTGGCTGTGCGAGCTGCTACTGCACTAAAGCAATGCACCATGACCAGCAAAAGGTAGTATTCTGGTAAGTCCTTGACATTTCATCACTGGGACATTTGAATATAGGCAAACATGAATTTAACCATGTAGTCCAAAAGTTCAACAGCTCACGCAACCTCTAAGTCGTCTTACAAATTGCTCCTTTAAGAAGTCAAAATATAAACATTGCTACAAAAGGTAAGAGCGAGTAAATGACACTTGAAAAGAAGTGCAGCGCGAAAGAAAGCCTACTACCAAACATGACTATATAATAATATTTGTTACTCCTAATGTATGTTTGTAATGTTTTCTGTACTGTGTACTAGTCTTTTAATGTTAATTCAGTGCTCCGCAGTGCTGCATTCAGAGGAAAAACATGTGGGTGATGAAAGGTGTCAGTTTTAGAACCACTTTGTCTACCACAAGGTACCTTGGACACAACACAACGCTTCTGGGAAAATGTTTTGTGGACTGATGAAACCAAGGTTGAATTGTTTGAGAAGAGCACGCAGCTCTATGTATGGTGTAAAAGGACACTGCATACCAGCATAAAAACATCATCACAACAGTGAAGTACGGTGGTGGGAGCATCATGATTTGGGGCTGCTTTGGGGCCTGGACTGCTTGCCATCATCGATGGAAAAAAGAAATCTCAAGTTTATCAAGATATCTTACAGAATAATGTCAGGGTGGCTGTCCGCCAGCTGTTGCTCAGTAGTGATGCAACAGGACAATGACCCTAAACATCGAAGTAAATCTACTACAGAATGGCTTCAGAAAAGAAAATCCAACTTTTGTGGCCCAGTCAGAGTCAAGACCTAAATCCAGTAGAGATGCTGTAGAATGACCTCAAAAGAGCTGTTCACACAAACATCCTAAGAATATGACTAAGCTGAAGCCGTTCTGTAGTTCTGAATGGTCCAAAATTCCTCCTGAACGTCATGCAGGTCTGATTAGCAGCTACCGAAAATGTTTGTTGGAGGTTATTGCTGACAAAGGAGGTTTTTCTGTGAATGTTCAATGGATACAGACATGAAATATTATAATTGTTTGTGTGGTATTAGGTTAAGCACACCGTGTTTGTCTATACTTGGGACTTTTCACTTATCACATTTTATGACAAATTAATGCAGAAAACTAGTAGTTTTAAAAAAGTACAATTAAGTACAATTACTGAATTAAGTACATTTTTAATAGGACTATGATATTTATTTAGCCTACTAAGTACATAGTTACTACACAAAAATAGCACGCTTTTATTACATTAACAATAAGTTCATAAAAAATATAGATTAAGTGTACCCTTGTGGTTAATGCTTGTAGAAAAAAGGATACTTAAAGGCACTAAATGTATATTTAAATTATTAAATTAAATTAAGTTAAAGTACTCTTTTAAAAAATAACAAATACTTTTTGTGTTCTTAAGTATATTTATTTGTTACAAGTGTGAGCGTCAGTAGCATAACTTTAATAGTACTCATGCCATTTTAATTGACTTACAGTGCTACACTGCAAAAAGAGTTCAGAGGTTTGAATTGATATAAAACTAGACTTGTTTCAGGTTGAACTAACAGTTTTTACAGTGTGTTGTTAAATATAGGAGTCAGTACTGTTTCATTGGTATGTGGTATCTCTAAATTGAAATTATATGTCAACTTAAATCCTGTAGTTAACTCAACTTGAGGGCTCCACAGTTCACTCAAACGTCCTAGTTTAAGTTAAAAGTTCTTCTAACTTAATATTAATAGTCTTGCATTTCAGGTATGTAAACGTTATGGACCATGCTACAGATGCATAAATAGACATAATAATAAGCCAAGTCTATACAAAATCTTTATGTACAGCATACTTTATTATTTTTATCTGTCCCCAAACTACACTTATAATAAATAATAAAATAATATTTTTTCCTTTTTCATTTTTTTTAAGTGATGTTGAAAGATTTAGCATTAATAAAAACATAATTCAAAATGCTGCCAAAGTATAAAGGTACATTTAAGTCAGAGACTGTCCCTTATGGTCACATAGTGAGCGATTATATTTCATGGTTTAAAGCAAATGTTTCCTAAATTCGGAAAATCAGTGTGTAACATGAAACATACAGTGTACAACTGATTAAGACTGTTAGCACCCAAAATGTGCCCTGAATTAATGATTTTAATTGGCCCCACTGAAATGGTCATTACCAAAACACTTGGTGAAGTTTCGGTGATGATGTGGCTGGCTTAGTAGTGAGAACATGGAAATATTTTTATTTAAAAAAATAAAGAAGTCTATTTTGGAAATAAATAAATCTCTCTCTGTCTCTTTCTCTCTTTTCTACTCTGTCTGTCTCTCTTGTTTTGTCTCTTTCTCTCTCTCTCCTTGTCTCTGTCTCTCTCTCCCTTTCTCTTTATCTCTCTCTCTCCCCCTCTCTCTCTCTTTCTCTGTCTCTCTCTGTCTTTCTCTCTCTCTCTCTCTCTTCCTCTCTCACTTTCTGTCTGTCTCGCTCTCTCTCACATTCACACACTCACACACACACACTTCCATATCACACCCCCAACCACAGCCACAGCATTCCAAACCACTGACTAAAGCTCACACTTTTGTTGGGTTCAAGCCGGGGCTGAGTCCGCAAACAAGTCCACGCTCACTCCCGCTCGAGCTCCTGCAGCCTCGCCTTGTTCCCTTCTCACATTAGAGCTTCTGAGCCTGGTACAGCTCCCTCAGCACCTTCAGCTCGCTCTCCCACCCATCGTTCATCCACCCCCACCTAAACCATGTCCTTCACTGGGGCTTAAGAAGCACTCTTCACTCCAAATAAACTAAGCCATTCCAGAAGATTAATGAACGCAAAAGCGCAACCATCACCGAGACGTGGAGCTGATAGGGGCCGACGTCAACATTAAGGAGAGAACCTAAAAAAAAAGAAGTGTTTTTTTTCTCTTGATCCACACATCTGCTGAAAAAAAAAGTGTTCTGGCTAAAAGGCCGCATGTGACACGACGATTGGGACAAGACGGGGTTCAAATTCCTAATGAATATGGATGGCGGTGTTTATGTCTGTTGGAAAATAATCAAGCATGTTCAGCAGTTCATAGTTTTTCTGAAGGCTTTTTTTTGGGAGGTAAATACACCTCCGGAATGTTGCTGCCACAGGCGGAGAATGCCATAATATATTTATTTCAGATTTGTGGGCCCCGGACCTTCATTTTTGAGTTCATACTGTCTTAAAAAGGATTATCTGCAGACACCTAGGTCTGATTTAAATTTGAATAGGTGGGAATTTATTTTGTGGTGCTCTATAACCTCCATACAAAATAAGTCCCCCTCCCTATAATCCAATTCCAGCAGTACTAGTGAAGTGGTGTGGGGTGGGGGGCTAGGTTGTGAGATGAAGTCAAATCTCATTATATTGTCTCCTTTATGTTGGCTTGTTCTCTTCGCAAATAAACAATCTTCCGAATTTCGACGTTTGATTGTTTACTTACCACTCTCGGATAAAGGAGATATGTGGATGAAGTGTCTATAGATATTTCATTAATATCCAAATGTGGGGGAAAAGGGAAATTCATCTCTGGAAATTAATTCATTTGAAATTATTCTCCCCCTTTTCCCAATCCAGTGGCTTATTTGTGGCACCTGCAAGACTGAATCATTGAATTCTGCTGCGATTGAATAATATTGTGCTATGAAATGAGATTGCATTGTGTGTCGCCGACTAATAATTCCAGACAGAATAGCACCTCGCACAGCTCGACACAAAGTGTTCTTCCAGAAATACGGCAGAGAAAGGAAAGCTCGCATTGCTCAGGCTATATACAGTATTTTCTGGAACACAATAGGGACACCAAAGCTAATCTCAAGGAAACACAATCATCATGAGAACGCTGTTATGAACAGATGGACATTGAGAGTTCTCACTCCAGTGTGTGCTATTCACATCCAAATGCTACCGTTTAGAAATCTGTAGTCACTTGTCATATTAATAACAGATGTAATTATACATCTTTACCCTCAAAACTCACACAAATGCAGCAGCGCTTCACTGGCTGCTTGTGTCCTTCAGGATATGGTTTTTAAACTTGTTTCTAAAGCTCTGTGTAGTTCTAAAAACCTCACAAGTTCTGCAGGAAAGGTGTTTTAAGTGAGTGCTAAAATGTTTGTGAACTCTTTTCTAGATTTTAACATATATTTAACCAAAACAAAATCAGATTTTGTTCTAAAAGTAGATTTAAAAAAAACCTTTTATTTAAAAAAAGACAGAAATATTATATTTGGTCATTTATTTCTAGAGGAAAATGAGTGTGTGAACCTTTACTTTTAGTATCTGGTGTAACCTCAGCAAGAACCTCTACTAAATATTGGTATCTGTAGTTACTCTGTACACAACACTCTAGAATGTTGGTAGGTTGCCTCAAATGCATCAGGTCCGCCCATAAAATTTATATTAAAGGATTAAGGACAGGGCTTGACCATTCCAAAACATTGTCTTTATTTTTAGCTTGTGCGCTGAGAGTTGTTGTCTTGCTGCATGACCCGTGTTCTCTTACGTTCAGTTCACGAACAGGTGATATACTTTATCCTTTAGAATTTGCTGGTATAATTCAGAATAATTCATTGTTTTATCAAAGATGGCAAGCCGTCCAATAAACAGCAAAACAGGCTCAAACCAAAATATTACCATGTTTTACAGATGTTTCTCCCGACACTTCCAGCGCTTCTCATTTAACCCAAAAAGTTTTATTTTGCTCTGACCCATCTACAAAACATTGTTCCAATAGCCGTTTGACTTGTCCAATATCCTTCCTGCTTGCAACTCCTGCCAATCAATTCAACACCACTGTTGTTCAGAGTTCTTTTCATGGTGAACTCATGAACATTAACATTTGCCAAAGAACCAAATATTCAACAAACTTCGTTAGATTGATTTGACAAAGCCATAGCTATAAAATCCCAGATGATTTGCTAAGTTTTTGATCTAATTTCCCTGTTAGTTGCTAATGAGTTGATAGGCTTTAACTGTGTTATCCCAGGTGGTTGCTTAGGTGTTACTATGTATATCTAGGAGTGTCAGGGTGAGAGGTTTCCTTTGTGACATCATATGTAGATCTGAACTTGCTTAACAACCAATAGGTCTTTTTCATCTATGTCATTCAGACGATGTTTGAAATCCAGATTGAGGCAGTAAGCGAAGAACAGAATTGAGGAGATGGAGGTGAGAAGTCTGTACTGGTGGTTTGCCAATGACGACATGTGACTGTGTTGCTGTGGCGTGAACTGCAAATGGCGCTATTACATTCTCGTAAAACCATGAGGAGCTTTTATTGAGTACATATCATTGTTATTTATGAGTGAAAACAAAATGCTAGAAATTTTGAAAAACAGCAGCAAAAACGTCTTGTGAGCCTTCATCTGCGGTCAGGACAAGAGCCTGAAGGAGCTTCCTGTTCCAGTTTCTTGTAGCTGTTGTTTGAGAGCAAACAGACATAAGACACCAGCTGATTAAAGAATATTTCCTGAGCAATTATGTTTGTTAGCGCTTGTTGTTAAGACTTAAACAGCACTATGTATGATTTTTTGGCTAAACTAAAAGACCTAACATTACTGAGTACCCCTGTAAAGCCTTTAATAACAGTTTAAACATCACCACATCATACATCTTTGCATATTAATGTCAAATGTAGTCTGTTGGTTATCAAATGCAAAATTAACATACGATACTGAAGATATGACAGAAGAGTTATCTTGTGAGCATTTCATCTGCCTGGGGAAGTGGTCATAAACACAGCCGACACCTCAGAATGTTCTTTGTTGTGTAACCGAGTGCTGTACCATAAATAAAGTTACATCAGTCAAAAAGTAAATATCAATCTGCAATTATTAAAAAGAAAGTGAATTAAAACACCAGGATATAATTACAATATAATATTCATCCGCCTGGGGAAGTGGTCATAAACACAGTTGACACCTCAGAATGTTTTTCTGCATGTCACGTGTAATTACACATTTCTGAATATCAAAATCCCATAAACTTTAGTGTAGGTTCAAAATATAGCCATAAAATGAAGAGTAATCTCCAGTACTGTACAGTGTTTTTCCTGTACAGAGCCGATGGCCACTTATGTTGCGACATTTCAGTTTTTCGCTTGAATTTAATTTGACAGCTAGATGGAAACTTAGCTCCTGAGACAAATTCATTATATGGATATACTTGGTAAAACAAATCTGATTCTGTTTATCTGAGGTCTTATTTTACTGTACAGGCCTCCCAAAATGAGCAATTACAGGACACCATGGAGCTACAAGGTTTGGATGTGACAGCGACAATATATTCTGCAAACTTTTCTGTGGTTGAAACATTTTTTTTCGCCACTGCTGGGTCGGATTATCTCAGGATATGGTCGGCTGTGGACTCTCCTGACATGTCCTGATGTGGAGTTGTGCTGGTTAAGGGGTTGATTCATGGCAATGGATGACAAAATCTTGAAGTCAGGAACACTTCAGTAGGTCAGCTATTCTCCTGGGGGGCATGTACCCCCCCACTGCCGCCCTTGTGCCCAAATTAACCCAGCCACTGTCACTCCAATCCTAGTCGAGAAAAATAATTGGGTGTCTTAAGGCACACATCAAAATGCTTAAGATTTTTACGATCGATGTTGCACAAGTCCATTGGCCTGACTGGTCCCATTATGTTTAAAAACCATTCACACCGATTGATCCGCCCGCGCTTGTGGTATTGATAAATAATTAAAAAGCTCTCCGTTTAATTTGGGGCTAAAGTAGAAGGAGAGGACCCCCATTTGGTGTAATGAGGCCCATAGGCCTGCTGTGTCGGACCCCTAATGTCTCCCCTCACCACTCTCCCAGCGGACACTGCCAGCTGGATCTGTCTGCCATACTCACAGGAATCAATGCAATCCGGCTTGAAAGAAAATCAATATGATATGTCCATTTCTGCCTCCAAGCCTGGGAGAGGAGTCTGAGGAGGCCCAGCATACAAACACCAGCCATTTAATAGAATCATCTTTTTTTCGGAAGAAACTCATTTTCATGTTTACCAACAAATGTGTGTATTTACTTGTTAGTTTCCCTTCTGTAGTTTAGGTTTAGCTTTTTATTGTGGTTTTTTTTCTGGGTGTTGTAATCACAAAATTGGTTCCCTCAAGTCTATTTTATAGCATGTATATAGCATCTACAGAATGTATACAGAAGGTTCTTTTATTCTTTTCTTGTATAATTTATCATGAATTTCTATATTGTTTTTAATTCACCACTACTACCAGTTTTCTAAGAAGCTGAGTAAATGATGTGACATTATCTGGTACTGAGACAGAAAAGTATGTTGATTTATTCAAAAATTACTTTCTGTTGAGCTTCCTGTCATATTCTGACTCATGTTTTGTCCTGCATTTACACACTGAGTTTATTAACAGCTGTGCTGGATACAAATGTAAACAAACTAAAACACGTAGTGTTGTTTGAGCCTCATTCTCGTAATAATAATAATACCATAAAATAATTCTATTTTGCTGGTTTTATTTAATGCTAAAAGAATATATCTAAATGAGTATTTTAATATAAGGAAAAAAAATAGTTATAAAATGTTGTAATGTTGAACATTCTATACATTCTTTACAAATACTATTCTTTTTTTTAATATTTCAAAAATGCATATTCATAGGCATTGTTTGTCATTCTAGATCTAGAACTCTTTTTGTATTGGCAACAAATAATAATAATAATAATAATAATAATAATAATAATAATAATAATAATAATAATAAAACACATGAAAGACAATATAAAGAATATAAATGGGACATTAAAGAACACCAAGTAAAAGGAAAAGTGTATTCAAATGTGCAGAAGTATATTTTCTGGTAACTAAGCACTGTATCAAAAACAAGTTAAATATTAAAAACTAAATATCTGAATTAATAGCAGTGCAACAAAGGAAGTGAATTAATACACCAAGACATAATTACAACAAATGGCAAAATAAAATTATTTAAATATAATACTTTAATATGTCAAAATAATAATCTAAAGCAATTAAATAAGATACAGCAATAGATAAAATATTAAAATGAAACAAAATGATGACCAGTATCTTTGTATTTACAGGTGTATGCAAAGATTTGGACACCCTAATAAAATTACATGTTTTGTTAGTTTTCTAAGTGGATATTAGTTAACATCCTATACAGAGAACACACATCAACAGATTTTAATGTACCACTATTTATTATTTACTGAAATTAACATAATTTCAGTACATTTCATAATTTATTTTTAATACATAAAAAATAAACAGCACTTAAAAAATTTTGCAATTCAATTAACAAATTATGATCATTACAAATATCATATTTAACTGTGTTAAGATGTGTTACAATTAAGAAACGTTATCATTTATTTTCACTTATTTTCGTAAAGTGAAAATAAGTAAAACTAATTTCAGCTTTTTTGTGTACACACTTTTAAGTGTCTGTTTATTTGCTAAGATCAACAAATAAAAAAAATGTGTCTTTATAGCATTCTATATTCATTGTTATAGCCTCCAAAGCATGCCATAGCAGTATGCTCTGTAGCTCTGAGCTGATGATAACACTGTCACAGTGTACAGTTACCTAGCTGACATGCTGTGGCAAACGCCCTGTCTGCACAGTATCTGGTATTGTGTGTCAGTGAGACGCGTGCAGGGCAGCCCGACACATTAAGAAGAGAGTTAATCAGATCGTGTGTCTTGTAGCAGAGGGACGACGTGCAGACCGACATGGCCAGGCCCAATCCCCCAGCTGCCTGGCCCAGTCAGTTAACACCACTGGCCCAGGTCGTGGCCTGCCCCGGTCGGGACGTCCAGCTTGAGATGTGTGATATGAGAGCTGCTGCACACTATCTAATAAGGTGTTACAGCACTCATAACACTTATACACTAACACCTCCCATAGAGAAAAGGCATGAGGTGAGCAGAAAGTGAAGGTCGTCCTTGAAAGTATCATGTGCAATGACGTAAAAATGACTGTATGTGAGGAATAGCAAGAGTTTCAGAGGCAGATGTAAATGTTAAGAACACAATGCAAAATGTACTTTGATGTGGCTGCAACACGCTTGTAATATACCTATAATTAAGGATCGACTACTAATTCCGTTCAATCTTAATGTGTTATTTTTCCACAGTTAGATTTCATATCCATTAGCTCCAGCAAGCAAATCGTTAACTGAGTGTGCTGGATTCTGCCAGGTAGACTTTAATGCAATGTCATTCATTCATATATTACTTCTGAGCGACTGCTGGCGTAGTGCAATATTTGAAATGACTGGACATACGTAGGGTGGTACGGTGGTGTAGTTGTTAGCACTATTGCATCACAGCAAGACGATCCAGGGTTCAATTAGTCTGTGTGGACTTTGCATGTTCTCTCTGTGCTTGAGTGGGTTTCCTTCGGGTACCCCGGTTTCCTCCCACAGTCCAAAGACATGCATGCTAGGTTGATCGTTCACTCTGAATTGCCCGTAGGTGTGAGTGCGTGAGTGTGCTGGTCATGCGATGGACTGGCAACCTGTCCATGGTTTACCCTGCCTTTGCCCAATGAAGCTGGGATTGGCTCCTGCCCCACTGTGACCCCGACTAGCGGGATAAAGCGGAAGATATTGAATGGATGGATGGATTGACATACGTACCTGTTCTTCTGATTTCAACCTTACCTTCCTTTCACCCCAGTTTGGTCCATGTCCAGTTGTAGGCTCCACCCCTGCCGGCCCACTAAGGCAGGACCTGTGAGGATCTTGCTGATGAAAGACCTTTGCACTGCAGTGTTAGTCTGCATATGATCTTCATCCTTCTGTGCTGACAGCAGAATGAAAGAGTTACTTGAGTACGCATATCTAAAGATGTCTCTTTACACTTGTACCCAAAATTTGCTTTTCCAAGCAGAATTTGTGCTTGAAGCCTGGTGTGAAAGACGGCCTTCAGTGTTGGTTTTTGCTCCGCCTTACTGAGGCGAAAGAAATATTGCGCTGCGTCACACTTTTTTAATGTTGATATCCGTCTAATTGATGACTTTGTGTCACATCAATCCATTATGCATAATTTAGCATGGATCAACTGACACATTAACATAATCACCCATTGGATATTCCGCTCAGTATGACACTTCGGTGAGTGGCAGAGGCGAGAGAGAGACAGTCACATACTGCCTAGCTAACACATCACCTCTTGCAGGCCCCTCCGCGAAGTGTCTGATGTTAAGATGTCAGCCTTGCGTTCGCTTAGAGCTGATATCTGCAGTCAGGAGTATGTGTGTGTGACTACGCTCAGAAGCGCAAACACACACACGCGCACGAGCTGGCTGGCACAGAATGGGTTAGCTGGCCGCCCGCTCAAATGCTGCCGTTTGCAATCACTAAGCAGCTTTAGTGTCTCCTACCACAGCCCTGATTTAAAATTCATAAATGCTAATCCTTCATAATTTACAGTTTAAAAAGCAGCCCTGCACGCGGGCCCTGTGGCCACGGCTCAGTCAGAGTAATTATACCAAGGAGCTGGGAATGGACTACTCGTCGAGACTTTCAACAGTCAAGGAAATCCCCTTCACTGGCACCCGACCCAATTACTCCAAATAACTAAACAGATTAGCAAGTCATTTTCCGCCGCAGCCTGGACATAGGTGCCAAATCGCAGCCTAGCGCAGCGGCAGGTGGGTAAACACTTTTAAAGTTGGGCCCGGTCTGCGTCGCACTGAGCGGACGAGCCGCCGCGTAATTTTATTAGGCATTTCATTTCATTTTGGGGTTTGGAGTTGGGGGAAGGGGGGGGGGGGTTGGGGGGACTAGCCTATTGTCTTTTATGAGGTTAACAGGCTTTCTCGCTGGTGTCAGAAAGCGGCTCTTATGCAAGTGACATCACCAGCAGGCGCAGTGTGTGGCAGCGCAATGGCTTTTCAAAGCTTAGCACAGACAGTATGTTCGGAAGAGGAGAACGCTGTACTATATCCACTATATCTGCTACCTAACCTGCTTTTAGGTGGACGGTAATGGCTTTGAAAATGTAATAGAAGTCTTTGTTTTCAATAACGGACATCAGAGGAAAATCTGTTAGCAGTATTTACCAATACAAACAAATCTCCCCTCCATGAGGTCAATGAGGTTATCATAACATTGGGCTTATGCTTTTGAGATTTGAGGGCTGTGATAATCGCTCGTATGAGTAATTTCTGGTTCTGACAATGAAAGTGTACATGGGAGATACTTGTTTTTTTATTGGACAGCAACAATATCATATTATGCAAAGTCATTTTTTTGCTTTCACCAATATTTTTACATATAAAAACTTGTGTGTAGATTTTTTGTATTGGAAATAAAATGCCTGTATTTGCGCTGCAACCCCAGGTTTAAAATACCACCACTGTAAAGAAACCAGAGATGCTAATATTCCCAAAATCCTACACAAAACACTATTCCAAGTTAAACCCACTCTGAATGACTTTTCTTTTATCTCTTATATCTGCATAACTTAATTATGCAGAAATTTTGAAAAGTCTGTGGAATTCCCCTTCAAGGTGCCCTTGGCTACGGTTAGGCACTAGGGTTTTGGAATGGCATCATTTAATTTATTTACTTACTCGCAAATACAAGCAAACACGTACAATTTTCCTGTCATAAACATAAAAACATTATATGTAATTGTTCGTTTCATGGTTCTCCATGTTCTTGTCTTTCTGTGCTCAAATGATTCATATATTTATGATCTCAGTAAGAAAGGTCAAAACATTATTAGGGCTATTATTATCAATTATGATTAGGTGGATAAAGTGTCAAAATAAGTGCCTGCTTTTTTTATTATTATTATTAAAACCCCGGGCCACTGTCCATTGGCCATACCACCACCCCCTCACCTTCCAGGAACCACAACATTTCTTTACACACACATGTGTATACACATAAATACATATATGCACAGAAGATACATGTGATGAGGTATATTAATCGATTAATACTGCCAACCTGGACGTATAACAGATACTGGTACACACAGACAAGCACTGACATACCTATATACATAGATAAGTTATATACATAAGTTAAGACACTAAAGGGACATGGACAAACAATGACACATGACTAGACATAGAGAAACATAACAAAGTCATGACTTTCTCCTGGTGTACGTTTCTTTTTTTCAGTACAATATAGTGACTTGAGTACTAATAGCTCCCTCTTATGGAGAACTTTCAGCCTGCTACACATGGCTTTATAAAGACCTGCAAACGTCATGTTTAAGAAAAATGTAAAATTTATAATCATTATTATTATTATTATTATTATTATTATTATTATTAATAATAATAGTGTTGCAGACTGTCACGCCTGCCTGTCCAAGTGCTTCTGTTTACGTCCTGTCTAGTCCACGTGGTCTTTGTTTACCTTTTTGTCCTGTGCTCCTAGTGTCTCCGCCTCCCACCTGGCCTGTATCTGTATCCCCGCCTGTGTCTAGGTGTTTCGTGCTGTCTCGTTATATACCCTGTGTATTCAGTCTGTCCTTGTCGATCATTGTTGATGTTACTGTGTCGTTGATGTTAGCTGTACCTGCCTGTTAGTCTCTTTATTAAAATCCCGTTACGTCTAAGGCTCGCATGTGTGTCCTTATCTGGTCCTGCTGCAGCTCGCTCACCATGTCACAGACAAGATGATTAAAGATGGCTTTACAAGGAATTGAACATGTAGAGAACAACAATTTAACAAATTGTCAGAACTTTGAAATATTAAGTGCTTCACAACTTTGAAGGGTATGTTGTAGTCTGGATCTGCAGAACTAGCCCTAGGATGTGTGCCAAATGCACATAATGAAATATTAAAATGGTATTTTTAGGCAGAAATGCCAGACAAAGCCCATTAGAAATGATGTCAAATTGAATGTGGTTGAAAGTAAAAGCTCTGTTAGGAGTATGTCATGGAGAAATCAGTGACTGGATATGAATACTGCTGTATCCCGACCTACAAATTAATTGTAACTCTATGAATCAGTGAAAAATAGCGGGGTGATGTAGCCAAAAAGGAATTCTCGTCCAGTAGTACTAGTTGTTCTTAGCTTGTCTAAATTCTTTTTACCATCACAAGAAAATGTGCAGTAAATGTGCAGGCCTGACCTCTTTTACAGCTTTCCACTCATCTTTAAGTGTAACAAAAAAAATATTATATTACACAGCTGGACTCCTGAAACATTGTTTTTCTAAAAACAACATCTTTTGCAATTGTATATTTAAAAGGTCTATCAAAATGAAGAGCCAGATAATTCCATTAATTAATACTAAAGATGTTTTCTTGTTAGTAAGAAACTTAGCATAAGAGAGAGAACCCCTTGATGATTTATCCAGCACCTTTGGAAGTTTGGACTTGCAACTAGGCTTTTGCTATTTCTCCTTAGAAGTGGACATGCTGGTAAGATCGCTACAAGAGCAGAACGGTTAATCCTGAAGGAGGTGAGAAAGAATCCAAGGTTAACGGCAAAATACTCTACAAACTGCAACTTTTGTTTACGTGTCAACTATTAAAAAAACTCTGAACAAGAATGCCATTAATAGAAGTACAATATAAAGGAAGCCCCCGAAAAACTATGGTGATCTCAAGTTTGCCCAAGCCAACCTAGAAACTCTGGGAACATTTTTTTATGGACAGATGCCACAAATGTGGGACATTTCAGCATAAATGCATAACGCTATCCAGAAACACCAAACCTTCTTCCTGACTGTGAAGGCTGGTGGAGGCTTCTATCAAAATGCATTGATTCTATCAAGATGCTGTGGTATGATCTGAAAAGGACAGAAACTCACTGTGAAAGCAAGAAACTCACTGCAAGAAAGCAAGAAAATCAAAAAATATTCGCTGCAGGGAGGAACAACCCAAAGTTCCTCCTCAGTGTTGTGCAAATCATAGTTGCAGCTAAAGGTCATTTTGGCAGAGGTGAGGCTGCTAAAGGAGAATCTGCAAATTATTGATTTTAAGGGTTCATTCTTTTTTTTTCTAGCCTAAATATGCTCAATAAAAGATACGTTAGATTGTGTTTGTCTATAATTGTGATAGAAATATTAATGACAGACCATTTTTATTAGTAATCATTGCAGATATGCAGGAAACTCGAAAGGCTTCACTTACTGTTTTAAGTGTCCTAAAAATAATAAAGTAGGATTCTTTGGAGCAATGCTGTAGAGGAGCCACTTTGCTTTCCATAAAAAAAAAATGACTTGAGCCTTTGAGCCATACAATAAACATGTTATGGCAGATACTGTTATGAGTTACTGTGATAAATTGTTGTGGTAGATGTAAAAATGTTTGATATGGTGGCTAACTAGTTTAGTTTATTTAGTTTAAATGTACATGGACAATTGGTAGTTTTACCAATTTTGCTCATTTTCCCCTGTAATGCCTGGGCAGGTGCAAAAAGATGAGTGATTTGCACATCATCGCTGTCCCATGAAGATAAGTATCTCAATTTTTGTTGATTTTTTTTGTTTTCTGCATCATTTAAAAACGACAGCTGTTGTTTACATTGGGATAATTTTATAGAGAATGGTCAGATGCAAATTCTCCAAAATAGCTTGGAAAACATTCTGGTTCTATTGACTTACATTACAAGAAAAGTCAGTTTTTGGCCTCTCCTGTAAAGTTCACTTTATTTTTTTTTTCTTTGGACAGCGATGATCTGAAAATTTTTATGATTTTAAATGAGCTGAAAATTAGTGTAGTTCTCTTATATGTACAGGCAGCTCATTGCTAGTGTGAGCTTAACAAAAATGGCAACTGTCACAAATATGTCTTGTGTTGTGCTGCAGGCTTGAGCCCAGGTAGCTAGACAACAAGTCAAATATGTAATAACTGTTGCATTAAAATTGTTGCTGCCACAGTAGTTCAACGAGCTCTGACAACATGTATTACTTTTTTTATTTGCCTTTTAATAGTATGACTAAAATAATGAATATGAATATTCACAAGCCTTTCCCATTATACATCACTTTTTTAATCACTTAATTATAAAAAAATAATATTTTATTTTAATATATTAATATTAATATTTGCACCCATACAAAAAGTCCCTACAATCTGTGGCTAAATCATGTATGTGAAGTCCTAATAAATTAATCCCTGTTGTACACCAATACCATAAGTCATAGCCTGTGACTGTTTCTAAAGTACTGAGCAAAAACTAGCAAGATTTAAGCGTGACATCCAACGTCCAATTTTCATGACAATTACCAATCATGATGGTTACCTTGAATGAGATGTCATAAGTGTAAAGATCCTTTTTCCTTCCACATAATGTTGTTTCTATATCAGTTGACAATTAAGGATGATTCATATTGTTTGAGGATCTTTGTATTTTATAAAATTTATCATCCCCCGTCACTATCAACCCTCTACCAAGCTTATGGAATTCTCTTTGCTCTGGGTCTTAAGAAATCACTGAATCAACCCCCCCACCCCAAAGGCTTACTGGTCTCTATCACTGCTCATCATGCTAATGAATTCAAACAGATCCAATCTCTGAAATCTCAACTAGCCCCCAAACAAGACGGATTCATCAATTCCACATTCATAAACATGCTTTCCGGTTTCCTCTTGTCTCAATGAGGGAGATGACAGGCGTGCAGTCAGAGGATATTATGTAGTTGGTTTTGAACTGGACTAATGAGGAGAAATTCAAGGCTATGGAGAGAATATTGAAAGTCCATCTGTCAGCTGGTTCTTTGCGACATAACGTTGCTGTCATATAAAATGTACACAGTATTAGGCCTAGACTTGTAGGACAAGGACCATCTATGGTTTTCATCTACGTTTATGCACTTCTGGCTGAAAGGCATCAGAAAGTTATTCATTTTTCCTCAGGTTGAAGGCACAAATGAGCTTTACTTGACATATATTTACAAGGAGTGGAAAGTGAGCAAAAGTCTACACCTCAAATCCACTGCCGTTAAATCCCTGATAATTTCACATGACAGGCCAGGAGGCATGCGTTCCAAGAACCGAGTTGAAATTCCTCCTTAAAGCATCAGATCTCCCAGTGCTGCGTCCCTGTGAACTCAGGCCTCCCCCCACTTCTCTGTGGACTCTGTGCAAGTAATGCAATTATGAGAAATGAAAATCAAAATTAAAGCAATAACTTACAGCATTATGCCCCGCTGTCAGGTTTGGAATTCCAATTTGAGGAATAGTTTCATGTTAAGACTTCTTTGGAAAGCTCCAGCAGTGCAAAGTTCATATCTATTCCTAGCACTCAACACTGTTTAAGGACCGAAAGACTAAGCAAGATTTATGGGCCAAATGTGGGTATTATATTGTCTGTGGGTTGCCAGAGAAAACAGCAGAGAGATGTTGGTGTTCGGAACACAGCACGGATCAAATTTCCTTCGGTTCATTGCGCCAGCCAGTGTGAATACATTCGTCAGCTCCACCGAACAAGAGATTTGTGGTCTTGATGCTGACCGCAGCCGTAAAAAAAGATCTAGTGTTATGTTTACGTTTGAATACTTGCCTAATGTACTTGCAACAACAGGCGATAGAACTGATCTAGTACCCGGTACTGGGCCAATACTAGCAGAAAGTGCTGGATTTGGATATTTCAGTAGTTCAATTCTACAGCAAATCTAGCCTGAAGTCACAGATTTGCACATCATAACGTTAAGTTAAGCAAAGCAAAGTAGTTCAGTCGTCTTGCATTAAAATAAGATTAAAAGAAGTAGTCAGAATTAGTCAGAGCAGTTTAAATGAACTGAAACAGCTGCAGTTCATTATCAACTATTTTGTTTGGAACTTCAGGACTTCAATTAAAAATAACTTACTTTAAGCATAAAAGCAAAGCAACTTAATTTTTAACCAAAAATATTGGATCTGTTTGACATGCTACACTGCTGAGCTAATCTATGTACTCACAGCTAATTAACTTAGTTAGAAACAACAATTATCAATTTGAACATTAGCTTAAATTCCCAATAGAAAATGTATTTCTTACTTTGACACTTATAGCCCATTAGACATTCTAGATTACATTTCTTACATTCTACAGGTTGTTTAACCTTCATTATAATTACCAAGTGAAACAATAATCAATCAATTATGTTTTCAACAAAGTTCAAGATTTGTGTCATCTGTCCATAATAAATGGTCCCTGTAGCATTGTAGAGTTTCCAGGTCAGCTTGGTATAAAGTCCAACATGTTCTATGCATTTTATTTAATGCTTGTAGTTACAAACATTAAGCAAAAGCTTTAAAATTGTGAAACACAGAGCAGAATTGACCAGCCAGTATTAGGGTTTCTGTGGTATTTAGGTACTTGTAGCTAATAGATTCCAGATTGGATGTATTAGATTTTACAGGTAGATTAACCATCATTATTGTATATTGAATGTGTTATTCATGTGTTATTAGCATGTTAATGTTGACGATTTTAGGTTAATAATATTATTAGGTGAAATATTTTAAGTTCTGAAAAGTTTGTGGGCGGAGCCTAAATAGCTCTTCTATGACATCAGAGGTTTGCTCTTGTTGCCAGTCTGACCAGCAGAGTTTGTTTGCATGTAATGTAGGAGGGAGATGTATAAGTGCCATGGAGACTCCATCATAACAGAGACATCAGCGGGCCAGCTGAGTGGAGTGTGCAGCAGTGAGGGATGCTGGGTAATGAAGACGGAGCTCAGGCACCCATGCTTCCTTCCCCATTTACTGCCTCTCTCAGTGAATCCTTAATGGAACCCTCGCTATTAGAAAAGGGAAATTGAGACGCATTTCAATAAAAGTGATTGGTTCTTGTTGTGTAGACAATGCAGGCGTGCACGTGTCCCCTCTACACACATACCCCGCACACATACACACCCACATGCACGCACACATAAACTCCTCTCACCTCCTCAGATGAATGCAATGTAATTACTGAGTATGAGGCCCGCTCCATTTGTCCCCCTTCTCTTTCTCCTTCTGATTATTCTTTTCTGTCAGTGTTATCTGTGAGGCATGTGCGCGGCAGTGCTGGCTCATGCTGACAATTGAGATGCCGATGAACTGGCTGCATACAGCACGGGAGCCTGGACCACACTTGGCTACATTCACACACTGCAAGGATCAGTGCATTCTGTACTGCTTAATTCTTTTTTGTTGTTGTTCTCGTTCATTTTAGCTTTTTAATTGTGTATATCTGACACTACACTAAATAAATAAACAAATAAAGGTGCCATAAAACGCTTTGGTGCACTGTCATAAAACAGAGGTGCTCTATTTTGACTCTAGAGATCTACCACCATGTAGATTCCACATCCGACACCCCTGGCTCTAATACTGATATCCCTTCGGAGGCCTTTTTTTGGTTCTAATTTGGTGGACATGAAATGGGTAAATGTAACACACTGCATGTTAGTAGAATTTTGTTACATATTATTATTATTATATATAGCAGTTAGAGCATTGTAGTGGTTTGTTTAATCTAAAATAGTACATAATGTGGCCTAGACAAGGTAGTTAATCTCCAGGACCAGGACTAGCCACTTCTGCCATAGAAGAACCACCTTCGAAAAACATATCTACTTTCATCCTTAATTAGCACTGCTGTGGTTTCTAGAGCTGTGGTCACCACATCTGATCTTGGAGATTCCTGCATAATCTTGTTTCAACCACCACTTGCCACGTTCTTCAGCCAATAACAGCTGCATTAGTCTTATTTAAAGGCAGGATGAAACTAAACTCTGCAGGACGACAGATCTCGAGAAGGAGTGATGGTGACCACCAGACTTAGATAAATTGAACATTCTAAAGAATTGAAACACATCTGATGATGTCTGTTGAACTACATCTGCAATGTGGTGATTTTTGGTGTGCAGTCCGTTTGGACTATTATTGCTGCTAAGAGGCAAAAATCTTACTGTAGACATTTAACTGTAACAACTGGCCTCACATTGGAGGTCAACAAGCTAAAAGCTCAAGGTAACAAGATACTTTTTTTCTTTGACTAAAGGATGAGAATCTGAGTCTTGAAACGATGAATGAATAAAGAATCTCCTTCGTTTTCTGGGCAGTTTTGTTATTTTGTTGTAGTTACGTCAATGCTTAGTTAGTTGTATTTATCCATCCATCCATTATCTGGTTCTTTATCCCGCTAGTCAGGGTCACGGTCGGGGTGGAGCCAATCCCAGTGCCATAGGGCGAAGCTGGGGTGCACCATGGACCATGGTTCGCCAGTCCATCGCATGGCCAACATTCACTCACGCACACACACATCCATATGGGCAATTTAGAGTGACCAATCAACCTAACATGCATGTGTTTGGACTGTGGAGGAAACTGGAGTACCTAAAGGACACCAACTCAAGCACAGGAAGAACATGCAAACTCCACACAAAACAGCCCGGATCGGGATTCTAACGTGGTTCGTCAGTGACAGAGACAACACTACACCATGCCGCCAGTGTTGTATTCATCGTGAGTGAGTTTGTTTAACTGAGATTAATGGATATAATGCTGCACTACAGCGTACTCAATATTAAACTCAACATCTAGGGTCTGAGGCCAATTTCTCAACTTTGCATATCTTTTTTTTAAAATCACTGTTAATAATTGCTGGGCCAGGCAGACAATAAGGAGTGTGTTACCAGATTATGTCATCCTGTAACAAAGGAAAAGGGCTGGAATTACAAAGAAAGATTTCAGGTATCTGAGAAAAGTGGTTTTTGTGAGTTAGTCTACCTTTTACGTCCAGCATCCTTTTTAAGTATTATGAGTCTCTGTGTACTGTTTCTGAGATGCTGTGAATACTAATGTTAATGTCAAACACTGAAAATGAGTTATGTTGATTTATCTCTAAGGTAAACTGGTTGTACATTCATTTGTTGGCACTCAAAACGCTGCTTCATGGGGTCACGTCTTTCTTTTCTCTCTTGGTTTTCGTGAACAATTTGGATGGGAAATTTGGCCAGGATTGGAATGTCCAGCACAGAATGTTAAGAACTGCATGTTAAATGCACACCTAAAAACTGCGAAATGGATGCAATGCCAGTAAAAAGTCAGCTGTCAATTACATGCTTGTCAATTTACTCCAAAAAGCGTTTTCGGGTACTACCTGATGTCAACAAAAACATGCCACTTTGATATACACTTTAGTGCCAAAAGTATTTGCTCGTCTGCCTCCTGTGTGAACACAGTCAAGTTCTTCACCAAACCCATGCTGTCAGGCTGTAGCGGACAGACAAAATCATAGTCAAAAAAAGGAAATAGGGTCATACACAAAAGAGGGTAATATAATGCTCAGAGATGCAAATAAAGTAACAATAGCAAAACCTTGCAAAGAGTAGAGGAATGAGTCTTTATACTCTTGCAGGAGATTATGAGCAGGTGTAGTCAATATTCAGGGGACTGCAAACGATAGGTGGCGCGAGGACATGTGACCGTGACGTCATCCACCCGGCGCTTCTGGGTAGTGTAGTCCATGGAATGAGTGGACTCACCAGCTGGAAAGAGAGGCATGACACGCTCATCCATGTCTTTATGGACTTTGCTTTGTACACTTGGCACAATGCAGAAAAACAAATACCGTTCTCCGGGCAACTGCCAAACCCAGACTTGTCCATCGGATTGCCAGACAGAGAATCTTGATTGGTTACTCCAGAGAACACATCTCCACTGCTCTAGAGTCCAGTGGCGACGTGCTTTGCATTGCGCTTAGTGATGTAAGGCTTGGAGGCAACTGCTTGACCTGAAAACCCATTCTATGAAGCTCTCTATGCACTGTTCTTGAGCTAATCTAAAGGCTAATCTAATTATCTCTGCAGAAAGCACAGTACAAGCCTCAGCATCCGCTAACCCTGCTCTGTCATTTTACGTGGCTACCGCTTTGTGGCTGAGTCACTGTCATTCCCAATCACTTCCACTTTGCTATAGTACCACTGACTGTCAACTGTGGAACATTTAATACTGAGGATATTTCACGACTGGACTTGTTGCACAAGTGGCATCCTATCAAGGTACCATGCTGGAGTTCACTGAGCTCCTGAGATTGACCCATTTTTTTACTAATGTTTGTAGAAGCATTCTGCATGTCTAGGTTCTGGTTTCATACACCTGTGGCCATGGAAGTGATTGGAACACCTGAATTCAATGGTTTGGATTGGTAAGTGAATATTTTTGGCAATGCATGTGTATATGTCAACTTGACTTTTGAGTTGACAAAATTTTATTTAATCATTTATTGGAATATGTTTGTGTAGATGTACATCAGTTGTCATAAAAGGCTTATGTAATTGTAAATCTTGTGAACAGGAAAATGTTACTGTCCATTTTCCTCATAAATCTGTATCGCACATGAAGAAAGAAACTGAATCTGGGCCACTTTTCCCAGCAGTGTGAATGTAGCTGTTGAGGCACAAGGTGAGAGGCATGCTGGTTAATGTAGTGTCTGGCCAGTCCGCCAATAGAGACAATTCGAACGCGATTTATGGCACTTAAATTTGGTGGACACCAAGCCGGGTCAGGCAAGCGTGTGATGATCAAGAGCGCAGTCAGTACATTATATCAGGTAGATGGCTTTTTTTGCTGCTGCCCTATTACCAGCTGCACCTCCCCTCTGCACTAAAGTACAGCTTCTTTGATGATAAGAGAGGGAGAGAGAAAGCTGCTGATAACAGGCCGCTGTGGTCCACGTGTGGCCGGCCTGTCTGAGCCAGCGGAGGTTTAATTGGATGGTGGAACCCTGTTGAAGGAGGCGTCTCCTTTCCCTGCGAGTGGGGACACATTACGGAAAACCTCCAGCAATGTTTCCAGTTGATTAGATTAATTTATTTTGGCTGTTAAGTGACTGAATTGCAGCCTCTTTTCCAATAAAAGAGACCAGAACATTTTTAGCATTTTGTCATTGCTTGCCCAGTCTCAGAAGTACTGTTGGATGGGTTTTTATTCACTTGCCAGCCATAGTATTGACCAAAATAATGACCCCTGGTGACCCATGTTGTGATAGGTGGAAGAATATGATGTCATTTATCTTTAGAAGTTATAGTTATTACCATTAGAAATCCAATATGAATAATTCACTTTCATAGCTCATTAAAAAGGAGAAGGAAATTTTTCAACTTTAAAAATACAATAAAAATGTTATTGTTGTACTTACAGTTTTGTTTTTGTGACATAGATATGTCATTTTATTGCTTTTATCCAAAGTCCACCAAAGCTGACTTCTGAATCATTTATTACAAAATATCAATCCAAAGTAAATATAATTAATGGCATCCAGGCCATAACAACCCGGCTACTGAACAGCTTTCACCCACAGTCTGACAGGCTTTTGAACAAACTGAGGCTGAAAGACCCCAATACCCTTCACTCGGCCACTGCTATATTATATTATGTTACACTATTATATTATTTATTCTGATATCACTGCTATGGACAATATCACTAAGTCACCTAAACCTAACAATGTTGAGACCGAGACTGGAATTGACTATAACAACATTATTAGCACATACTTACACCACAACTATAGCTATTCACTGAGCTAGGGTGCTGTGGAGAACTCAATCTCAATGATAGCAGTAGAGTTGTAGTCAAAACTGCTGAGTCAAAGTCTAAATTAGGACCACGACCAGAACACATTAACTTAATCTCTGATGCAGAAGAAGGATTTTTATTTTTTATTTGTATTTTTTTATCTGATTTCATTAATAGGTGGCACGATGGAATAGTGGTTAGCACTGTCACCTCACAGCAAGATGATTTGGGTTGGATTCCCAGTCCGGGCCGTTCTGTGTTGAGTTTGCGTGTTCTCCCTGTGCTTGAATGGGTTTCCTCCGGGTACTCAAGTTTCCTTCTACAGTCCAAACACATGCATTGATCGGTCACTCTAAACTGCCCGTAGGTGAGTGTGTGTTGGCCCAGCGACCTGTTCATGATGTAACCTACCTCTGTCCGATGACACTGGGATTGGCTCCAGTCCCCCCATGACCCCAACTAGCGGGATAATGTAGAAGATAATAGATGGATGGTTCTGTTAATATATAATAATCATTCAGCTTCCAGGTACCTCACCTAGAGATATAACACTTTTTTCTGAGGCCAAGACAAAATCAAAGTCAAGTTTATTTGATGGTGTTTACAATGATGTTGTCTCAGAGCAGCTTTACAGAAGTTTACAGCTTTACAGACAGTTACAACATATATCCCCCTGTGAGCAAGCTAGAGGCAACAGTGGCAAGGAAAAACTGAGGCTGGAGGAAGAAACCTTGGGAGGAACCAAGACTCACAAGGGGATACCCATCCTCCTCTAGTCAAACAGTATTTACAGTTTAATAAACTAAACACCAAAGAAAAGAGTCTCTGTTTGAAATCTGGATAGTAAAGCTTTAGAAGCTGCACAGGCAGTAGAGGCCTGTCTTGGACTGAAGTCTTTATGTAAAGTTAGGGTGGGCGTGGGCGTGAGCTGAAACAGTCCCATCCTATCTCAGTGCTGGTGCATCTGGATGTCACAGTGATGTAATTGAGGGTGTAGCAGTTGACACAAATGGACAGGAGAGCTGGCTGGTCATGGGTTGGGAGGAGGCCCAGATGGTCAGTCCTCCAAGAGCGTTCAACAGACGGGAGGACAGTCATTACCTCCAGAAGAGTAAATTACCTCAGCAAGAGTAAAACCAAGAGTGCTAGTTTATGGTCATTAGACTGGTTTCAAGAAAGTGGACTCATGTACTACAGCACTAGATAGTGGTGTTGAGTATGGCAGCAATGTTGCCAAATTAATAGAATCTTGGGGATTTTTTACAACTCTTTGTATGGGTTTTATTGATTCCCTGTGGTAGACCAAAATATTTAACCACCCCAGAAAAAAAAAATATAACCTGAACATACAGGAACAGAAGCAGGGTAGGCGGTAGGCAAGAGTGAATAGCGTGTCAGGTGCTACAAATGAATTAAAGCGCAGTGGAGGGCTATGGAAATGCCCTCTTTGTGTGGGGCCCTAATCAGTTCGAAACATAGGGGTGGTGGTGGTGGGGGGGATTGGGGGGGCAGCATTCATTCCTGTAACTAATCATTTGTGGTTTCCCAATGCAGCCAGTGCCAAAGGCAGAGCCTAATAAACTAGCAGATTTATAAATGATTAATTAAGGGGAGTCCCAGGGGAGCTGCTGCAGCTATAAGCAAAAATATTAATTAGTTGAGATGAGAGTTAAACTAACAGGAAAACACGCTGCTGCCAAGGCACAAGAGCACAGGAGGGGTGACTTCTTTGACTCTGCTATTGCACTACAGCAAGGAAAAGCATTGGAATGCTATGTGGTGTCTTTCAAACACAGAGAAGATTGAGAAGAAATGTACTGGCAGTTAATGGAATATTTCGATCAAAATAATTATTAACCACATTTTGCAGGATAAATATATTTAGAAAGTACTAGATCAGCTAGACAAGCTTTAGTACACCTTTTGTTTAATCACTTTAAAAGTGTCTGAACAAGACTAAGGAGAGATGTCCCAACTGACCCCATATACACACCTAGCTGGCAGTTACTGGGCTAGTTATTGAAACTAATCATAATTGCACTAGTACACAGTATAACCACTGGCCAGGTATTACTAAGTATAGCACTTATACTGTATGTAACCCTGTAGTTTAGTATCTTATTTCTAGCTATTCCTGTCTTGCTAGGTGTTTCACTTATACTGTATCTAACCTTGTATTGTGTTGTCTTCTCTCCAGGTATTTGCACTGGACCTTGTTTCTGTCAGTGCTTGAGCTGAAGGGTAGTTTGGACTTGAGTAGATTTACATGCTTAAATTTTCCCAAACCACCGCAACAAGCTACTTTTTGAGTATGTAGAATAACTGCAAGTGTCAAAGTTGACCATACTCAAAAATGCATGATGCTAACTTAAAACCAGTTGATATTTGAGTACGGCATGATGGAAACTTTGGTGCCACAGTCTGTAATAAATAGTCATATAATGCTTAATAATGCACTTAGAGTCCAGCTTGGTATGATGTGTGTTGTCCTTTCCTGTTAGTAAGAAACAGTATGTTAACATTTTGTGTACTAACTCTTTGCACAACCTGGGACAATTTTTTTTTTAATTTTAGTTTTATTATTTTACATTGTTAATAAAAATTTTTGTATCACTACCCTTCTAACACAGCATGGGTAAAACTCTTTTGTGTTCACTATGGAATTTGATAGAAACTATTGACATTTGTAAACATTTGCAGTCAGGAACATATTTACAAACACTGTTTTGTTCATGAAGTAAATAAAAAAGAATTAAAATAATTATTTAATCAAAAGCAAGATTTTCAATAAACACCTACAATTAAATAATGAAATAAACTGATTACAAAGGATTTACCAAATAGATACTCAGCAATACATACAGTAGCAAATGCAGGTCAAGTTTGACCATGTTGTTTGAGGGGATTCCTTAGCTTGTGCATCAATGGGTTAAGTGAGTCTCTGAGCTCAGCAAAAACACTAGGAAAGTGAAGTACAGAAGAGTTCTGCCCAGAAAAGACAGGAGGTGCTTGGTGAGGCTCGTCACACTTTGAGGAGTGGTCCTGGCTCACTGCCGGCTCACTACAGCTGAGCTTTTTAGGCAGGCCCCTAAGCCTTGATCCTTTTGCTCTTTATATGAATGTCAAGATGCTGAGGGAGAATTCGCATAGATTAGATGAGACGGGTTTGGAGTATTTTCAACTTAATCCAGCCAATTAAAACTGATACCTCGCCATAACGAGACACACATCATCTGTGGGTGTGTTACACAAGAGTGATACCACCTGTCAGCACACATTAGACGAGCCGCATTGTGTTTCTGTTAGAACTCAAATAATTAGCCAGTCCCTGATGGCTTGCTTCTAATCTTTGAAACAAGAATCATATATATATATATATATATATATATATATATATATATATATATATATATATATATATATATATATTATAATACATTTACTATATTTACATTTTATATTTACATAATTGAATTGTAGTTAGTGGTGGGAATGTTTTGAAACATGAAAGTTGGATATACATGTATCTCCATTTTTGACAATTTTTAAACCCAACAGCTGCTGTTTACATTCAGTGAAAAATGTATAATGAATGGACCAATGAAAATGCTCCAAAATAGCCTGGAAAAAAATCTGGTTCCATTGACTTACATTAAAAATAACAAAGGTTTTTGCCCACTCCAGTAAAGTTGCCATTTTTGAGATTTTCTTTGGACAGCAATGATATACTTCTGGATGGATAACAGTGGGGGAATAGCTTAATTTATAAAAAAATTAAAATATTACAACAATTTTATTGTGGCTTTATTGTTAAACGTAGGCAAGTATGTAATGGGTTTACTACAGTAAGTTGTATAAATTCCACTTTGCAGAAGAGGCCATCAATCATTAGATGAATTCTTAACTCTTCCAGATTAAAGTGAAGTTGACGAACACTATTACATGACCAATAAGAGCACACAAATGTAGACCAGTACAGAACTGAAGGCACTGATTGTCATGCTGGTCTAGTGTTGGTCTGGTGCTGACACCAGCATCCAAAACACATTATGTGCTGGTTTTGCTGGTGACCACTTTGAAGAGAGTTCAACACATGAGCTAACCTTATTTTCATGCATGCTAACAGCCTAAATGCTTTGGCCTGTATTTTCACAATCTACAGAAAAATTTAAATTTGATTTGATTGTACACCTAATTTTTTGGAAATGTTGATGTTGCTGTATGTGTGCACAGAGCAGCATATTGTTTAACAAACAAACAAGCAAGATAAGGTAATCAAATGATATGTATTATGTTTCATAAAATGACCAAAACACCATCACATTTTAAACTGGCTATTGAAGGTTCTAGCTGTCTGGAAAATGAACTACAACTGTAAGTTTAGATGTCTTTTGTTTGTGTCATTTCTTAAATTCTTTGCTATTCTGACGTAATGCTGATTTAGGTGCTTGGTTTTATACACGTGTGGCCATGGAAGTGATTGGAGCACCTGAATTCAATGACTTGGATGGGTGAGTGAATACTTTTAGGCAATATAGTGTATATCAACAAATATTAGTATTAGATGTATAAAAAGATATTGATACAGTTCAACATCACAGTATTATGTTTTATTATACTCTATATATTCTCAAAAGTAAAAACAAAAAAAGTACTTTTGTATTCAAAATAGGTAGTGTCAAATGCACTGCTAACGTTAGCATTAGTAAATAAATAATTTAAATAAATAAAGGAAAATACAGTATTGCAGTATATTGAATTATAACCTTGTACCATAATACATGTTGTATTTCCAGGCCTAATTGCTGTATATCCAAATATTGTCACATAAATTGTTGAATGTTTCATTTCAAAATATAATGTTATGTTTGGCATGTGCCACATCAAAAAAAAAGAACAAAAATCAGGAAAATGTTCATGTTAATATTATGGTTCGTAATAATTTTTAATCAAGTTCAAGCTTCTCTTATAAACCCATCAGAATATTAACCTACGAGTGAAAAATTTCGAAGCACATATGCCATGTGGGCCTGAGGAGAGTTAAACAACCCACTAAATTAGTAGTTTTGTTCTTATAGCCACTTTCTAAGATTTAAACCAACTGGATCATTTTGACATGATTTTCAATTAGCCTTAAAAAACAGGGGAAACTGAAACATGTTGCTCTTGTAAACTTAATGAAGAAATCACTTTGGAGCTATTAGTTGTACGTTTATAAACAGAGCTGGAAACTGCGGGGGAAAAAGCAATAAAATGGTAACCAGCCCGACGTGATGCAACAAGCATGAAACACAATTACAGAAATATGAATTCATTTGAAAAGGTCACGCATCCCTTAGATAGCCCTGCTGATGCGAGGCAGCAGTCATTGGAAGCGTATAAATGTTAATGCCAACTCAAATATTATCCCAGTAAGTGAGAAATTGGACCGGGCTTAGAGGACGGAGGAACGGGTTTTATGAGATCAGGGATTATCGGAACCTTGCTGTTCTTTCACTAAAACTTTAGTGATGCTGAGGCGCCCTCCTCCAGTCACTTCTAGTTAGTTTGATGAACATTACATCGTAAAAATATGAGGAAACTGGATGAAAATCAAGACTGAAAACTGGCAAACATCAGTTTCCTCCTTTCTTTTCTCAGTTATCAGTCCAAGCGGGGGAGTTTCTGACCCCTTTCTGTTGTTAATATGCCGCATTTCACCTACGACTGATTAGTCACAAGGAATGAAATCATAAGCGCACAATAGATGAAAAGCGTTGGGAGATGAAAAATTAGGCCCAGGCAGGCGCTGAAAGAAAAAGGGGGGCCGGCAACATTTTCAAGCCTAATTGACTCACTGGAGGGCTGAGTGAGGTGCTTCAGAAGTCAATGTTCTCAGTAACTAGCACCGAGGAGAGAATATATGTTTTTAGATACCGAAAATAAATATTTTATTTAACTGTCAGTGATGCAGGGCGAACGCTGTGGCCTTTCATGTGGTGGCAGTTTTAGGGTGGGGTGGGCCGGGAAAGCTTGTGGTGTTCAGCTAAAAGAGGGCCTTCTTTTTGCACAGCGAGAGGCGAGACGGGGCCTCTTTTCATCAGGGTGGCCCTCCACAGTGAACCGGGCGAGATCAGGCTCGGCTTGACAACAATTAGTGGAGGGAGCTTGAGCCATGATAGGCAGTTGGTAGCAGCCCTGTCAGAGCAAGACTGGAGACTGTGCATGATCTGGACTCGTCGCTTCAGTCCAAACCACAGTCGCTTTCCAAAGTAGGGAAATGTGATCCAGCGCTATGACTGAGTGGGTCATGAACAAAATATTCATACTGTTATATCCAAGCATTTAAACAAGCATTGTTGGTGGAAATAAGTTAACATATCCTCAATGGGTAGCAAACTGAAATGTGTCAGTTTTTGCCTATTGCAGATTTAACAGTTTAAAAAAAATAAAATATAAAATGTGCACAGGCCAATATAAACAGCATTCTGCACATAAACAGAAATTCTTTTCCACATAGAGGATGTAGTAGCATACTTTCATTTCAAAGTCAAAACTTCCTATCTTTTGCACATGTATTTTCATGCATGGAACATTGTTTTCTAATTAATTAATTCATTATTGTTGCGCAACTTTATTGTTATTGATTTTCTGCTTTCTGCCAAATTTTTGCCACTTAACTCGTCCCACAGTTTCTGTTCCAACCAAGAACAACAGATTTGTTTCTCTTAGACAATGAATAGGATGGAAAATTACACACCAATCTGCTGAACGTTTGCTCAATCGACAGACATCGTTTCAGGGCAGACCGCTGACCATGACTATAGTGTTGGTTCGCTCCGCACTCATCTGTTTATTTACACCATATAGAGTCCAATTTATTTTCGCTCACATCATGGTTTTATTTTAACCTATAGCCACCAAACTGCATGCAATCTGTTAAAACACTAATCCACAGACATACTGTACTCTTCCTTTTGTTGTTTATTCATGCCTCCCATAGGATCTCAAATGCAAATATTACAATTTCGTTCAACATATAGCCACCAAACTGTCTGCAGTCTCTCAAGGCAGATCCTCAACTTCTAATCCACAGACATACTGACCCTTATTGATTGTATTAGTCATTATGCGCAACCATCCTCTGTTTCTTTCTAGTTAATGAATGTATTTTTAATGGTGGTACCGCAGTTTATTCATTACTATTTCATCAGAATGGTCCACATACTTTTTAGACCTTCAAACCCTTCTTAGACCTTATGCAAAACAAAGCTATAGGTTTCAGACAGCATATTTGTTACTATTTCTAACAGTACATTTCTGTGAGGGAGCATTAAATTAACACTGTGAACAATTCTGACTTGGTAGGTTTATCTTATGGAGCATTTCACATCAAACCACTCTGATGTGACTGAGTTAAGCAGACATTCAGATAATGATGGTAGCAGTTTCCAAATGAAAGGAGCCATGTGAACACTGGAATTCTTGCGGGGGGATGTTTAGCCTGCGCCTGCTTGTAACCTTTTTCAAGAAAATTTCAGTATTCAAGAGAGAGAGTTTGGCCTGTGCTCTCTCTTTCTCTCTCTCTCTCTCTCTCTCTTGCTCTCTCTCTCCACCTCAATCAGCCAATAAGAGGCTGTTAAATTAAACAGGGGACATACCACTCGCAAACATAATCCTATTAATCCTTTACAACATTGACACACTATTGAGTTCCCATGGGTTATATAAAAACTCATTGCAGGAACAGCAGAGACTGATGAGATTCAGAGGCCCTTGTTCTAATTACCTGTGTACACTTTTTACACCAGGTTTTTTTCTCTCGCCCGGCCCTCCTCTCCCCTCCCCTCCGCACGGAATGACGAGATGACGTGAAAACGGAGCGCTGTCTAATTTTCTAATCTTCCAGACAGGGGGCTAATAGATCAACAGACAGGCTTACGCAGAGGGACAGATGGAACATGATGTGTCCTCTGCTGCATCGACATCAAGGGATTATCATATCAATATTTGTGTTAGTTATTTGGTCGCATTGTGGACTGGACTTCTTGATACGCCCCAGTTTATTATTTGGTATATTTGCCCGAGTGCGGACGGGGTTAATGTTTTCCACAAACAGATTTCTATCTCGTGTCGACAGCACAGAAAATCGTTGCGGCCTCCCCCTTTCCAAAATCTAAAAATAATTAGACAAGGAGTCAGCGCATTCTCGCCCGACATATTGGACTTGGCCTCTGGGTGCTGCTTTGCCGTGTAGTTGCAATTGCTAAGTTGCGTAAGGCTGGCGTACAGCGTTAGCTGTGGGCTGCTAAATTGGTCCCTTTGCTGACTCTGTAATAAGAGAATGGGTTAAATGCACTGCTTCAGCATTAATTGACCTCAGCAATCTCCACTTGTGTATTTCATTATCCAAATGCTGGAGCAGGATGCCGTAAGTCAGAGGCAACTTCCAACCCTGTGCGCACCCTGCAAACAGCACCGCGCTGATTATAAATTTCCTCCCGCCAGTCGATTGCAGGTAGGCGCAACAGCTTGAGGAGCTAAAAACAAATCTCGGCAATAATTGAAATGTAGCATGAAATTACCCCTGTAAATAACCAACAGCCATTACAAGAACACATTCTTTCTCATTTCCAATAACACCAACCTGGATCCGCCTGCAAGCCCAGGCACACACTTTCTCTCTCTCTCTCTCTCTCTCTCTCTCTCACACACACACACACACACACACACACACACACACACACTTGCAGTGTAGGTGGGAGAATGCTTTGAAGGGTTACACAATTGCACATTTATCCTCAAAATTAAAAATGGTGATTGATCCGTGGAATATTAACGGTCAACAGTGTTTTTCATTAAGTTGTGAAGGCGAGCGAGGAAGGCCCTGTGAAAGAAGAAAGGAGTGGAGGAAGAAATAAATAAAGAAAGAAAAAAACCTAAACAAAACAGGAGGCCCCTCTATTTAATGTTGATCCCATATAGTGAATAACCCCTGGGAGAAATGTAAATACTCCACTCCAATAACACGACAGCACACTAATCATATTTACAAACTATATTAAATCTGTCCATTGTGTTTGCCCCGCGCTAAGGATTGGCTCCCCATGTAATTGTCATTGTAACCAATGTTGGCTTATAGAGGGGAGAGAATTTAACTGCAGTGATATAAGGTGACTGGTAGGCTTATTATTACTTTATTATTACCCGGTATATGTTTATTAAAACAATTTGTCATGCAGAACAGAACTGGGGGAATGGAAACATTAAATCCCGGCGTACTCCGGCCGCAGAAATGAGTTACAATAAAATTAATGGCGGCGAGGCCGGGGCTGACACCGCCGTGGCGCGTAATAACCCGCCGCTTCGTTTCATTTGCTGATCATTTCCTGTTGAGGCCCCTGCCATTAAACATACATGTTGAAGATTATTGAAATAGCCCAGCAAAAGCCATCATACATCGAGAGGGGAAAAGGCGCTGAGGAGCTGCCGGGCTGTGGGTTTTCCGAAGATTTACACTACTCGTGGCTGGATGACATGCCAGAGGGTGCTGATTTTTGGTCGGGACACTGCTGCTGTGGTGCCAAATGGACAAACAACAGAAATAGTTGGCTGGGCTAGAGATGAGATAGTAGTACACTACTATCTCTGTGCTTGGAAGGAGGGATGTTTTGTGCTGTTCTGCAGTTTTTAAAGAAATCATTTGGTGAAAAATCTAATTTTACCAAATTGTCCACTTACCCTAAATGGATTCCATCAACCCAATTTTGCTCCTTTTGTTTAGGAATAGAGCTAGGAGGCCCATGTTGCTAACAACCACTAGAACCCAATAGTCACCCAAATAGCCAAATCTATTTCTGTAATAAAATACATCCTTCAAACTTCTCTCAAGCTGCTCAAACCACAGCCACATCTTTAGCAAGGTCACATGCAGACTTGCTGATGTCCTCTCAAAATCAGCATCTTCTTTTAAGCAACACATATAGTCTATTGTTATGCTTTTTATCTTAACGTGTTTGACTGTGTGTGATTGTAATTTTTCTTTTACCTTTGTGTTAATGGGTTTATTCTAAATAACTTTAAAAAGTGCTATAAAAATAAGGTTTACTTATTTATTGCACTCTTATCACCAGTGCACCAAAGATCATGTGACACTGGCTATAAGAATTAAGCAACTCAAAGTTAAAGTGTTAAAATAGATTGTAAAATTCTGGCAGCAATTAACAGTGTGCTTTCTGAATAGTGAACCATAGAGGACAGCCAACAGTTTGTTTAATTGTAAGAGACAGGAAGTTATGATTATGTCAGGGCCCTGGACACATCACCAGCCATCCAAATCCCCTCAGCTACAGACAATATAGACATTATAAAGGCAATGCTCACAGTACTTACTTGGTTCCCATGGAAATGCCGGCGTGCAAGTCTTCCAGATTCTTAAGGTCTACGTAGAGACCAAGGGTTTTTCTGGGACGGGGGGTCTGGGGTATTTGTGGGTAGAAGAAACAGAAATAACGTTAAGAACATCTGACATTGTATTATAGTAAATGCTGGTAGTATTAACTACTGATTGGTCTACTCCAAAGGGGCTTGAATGTATAAAACGGCAGGTAAGCACAGAGCGGGGAACCACTTGTACAATCCATGTGAGAGACTGTATTACTGCTAAGAAACAGAATGTTCACGGTGACAGTAGTAGGTGGTAGCATATAGTCCACGAAAGTTTAGCTTCTGCCAGTGTGGAAGTGTATATAACTGTATATTTTGGATATATTGTTTTTCTCCCATTTGTATCATTTTTTTGTTTGTGTTTTAATGTCTTTGCTTTTGGTGTCATGTAGGATGTGGCTGCTTTAGTAATATTAGTGACTAATGATTGAACACAGTCTTTGATATTTTTCATGTCCTGCGTTAGACTACTGTATAACCTTCCAAAAACAAAACTGCACACTTTTATCCATCTGTCAAACTACTCGCATGTGATTGGTTAGTGAGGTTAATTTACTGCCAGGTTACGGCTATCAGCATTACCACACACAAAAAATCTGTGCCCTTCTGCTCAGCATTGAAGTTCCCAGAAATTATTTCCATCTTTCAAATTGCTCCATCTGTGCAGAATGCATGCTTTAACGGTAAACTGATACCAGGAAAAAACACACAGGCTCTGTTATGTATGTTTTCAGGCATTTGCCTAAGCCATCCGCTGATGTTGTTATTGTAGCTTCTAGGGAACAGATTGCTAGTAGGTTAGACGGAAGACTATTTTCCATTCTCTCTCTCTTTCTCTCTATCCTCCCTTACTCTCTTTTTCCATTCTCTCTCTTTCTCTCCCCTCTCTCTCTGTATCCCTCTCTCCTCTCTGTCTCTTTCTCTCTCCTACACACACACTCTCTCCTCTCTCTCATTCTTTTTTCTTTTTCCCTCTCTCTCTCTAACCTCTCTCTCCCGTCTTTCTCTTCTCTCTCTCTCCCCTCTCTCCTCTCTTTCTCTCTCTCTAACCTCTCTCTCCCATCTCTCTCTCCTCTCTCTTTAACCTCTCTCTATCTCTCTCTCCCTCTCTCTGTCTCTATTTCTCTCCCCTCTCTGTCTCTCTCTCTCTCTAACCTTTTTCTCTACCCTGTCTCTTTCTTTCCTCTCTCTTTAACCTCTCTCTCTCTCCTCTCTCCCCTCTCTGTCTTTCTTTCTCTCTCCCTTTCTCTGTCTCTCTCTCCCCCTCTCTCTCTATCTCTCTCATTCTCACTGGAAGTTAGTGTTTGTGTTTATATGTTATAAAGATGTGATTTGGTCACTGCAGAGAAGGTGGCCTCAGAAATATGGCGGGACCTGCTGGAGGATTTGTTTATCTACATTTTTTTCTAAACAGTTTTAATCAAATGGGAGGTATGCGAGTGTGAGAGGATTGTGTTGCGTTTGGGATGTCACTGGCTCAGTCTAAAGCCAGCCGGGCCTCATCTTTCTCAGATGAGCTTCCTGATTACACAGTAGACACAAATAAACGGATGCTACCAACTAATTCCAGAATAATTAAAAATTAAGCATAGGGTTATTTGCTCGATATTACCCCATTTTCTCTATCTCTGTGGTATGTAGACCGTTTATGCAGAAGTTGGCTTTACAAAATGTTCATACATGTTCAACACGGACGTTTTTAGAAGCTCAGTTATTTCTGTCATTTAGTTACACTCAAGGCCAGCCCTGATTTACATAAGTGTCAGCCAAAATGACAACAGAAGATTAGATACTTATTTTTCAGCATTCTAAAAAAAAAACATGCATTTAACAGAAAATGACACAGAAGTCTCAATATAGTTTTTTCAGCATTTAAAACAACAATTACGCCACACTAACTTCCTAATAGTAAACTGCCACTAAATGGCATCTCTGAGCCTGGACTCTCTGTCATAGCACTGTGTAACTTTGTCAGGAAGGGGCTTCGAGACCTCTTGTAAGAGAACTGCGTAATGTTACATTACGTAACATTACATCCCAACAGCTAGTTTAAGGAGAAGCTAGTTTGGTATCCCCAGCATGGACGTGGCAGAGGCTGTGAACCGACAGATGAAAACATTGTCAGACTAAGCAAGGAAGAGTAAAAGAGCAAGCAAGAGAATGGAGTAAATCTCAGACTGGCTTTTACTAGTTGGCCAGAGCTAAAAGAGAGAAAAGGATGTGAGACATTCTCACGGCTAACTGCAAAACAGCAGAGCCAATCATACATCCCTGACAATCTGTATAGCCAAAGAAAAACAAGTTCACCTTTTAATGTACACTATATTGCCTAAAGTATTCACTTTCACACGCATATAAACTCGAGTAACATCATATTCTTAATCCATAGGGTTTAATATGATGTTGGCCCAACCTTTTCATCTATAACAGCTTCAACTCTTCTGGGAAGTTTTTCCACATGGTTTAGGAGTGCGTTTTTGGAAATCTTTGACCGCTCTTTCAGAAGCGCATTTGTGAGGTCAGACACTGATGTTGGATAAGAAGGCCTGGCTCACAGTCTCCACTCTAATTCATCCCAAAGGTGTTCTATTGGGTTGAGGTCAGGACTCCACGCCAGTCAGGTTCTTCCACACCAACCTCACTCATCCATGTCTTTATGGAGCTTGCTTTGTGCACTGGTGCGCATTCATGTTGGAACAGGAAGGAACCATCTCCAAACTGTCCCTACAAAGTTCGGAGGCATGAAATTGTCCAAAATCTCTTGGTCTGCTGAAGCATGAAGATTTCCTTTCACTGGAACTAAGGGGCCAAGCCCACCTACTGAAAAACACCCCCACACCATAATTCCCCCTCCACCAAACTTTACACTTAGCACAATGCAGTCAGACAAATACTGTTCTCCTGGCAACCGCCAAACCCAGACTCTTTCATCGGATTGCCAGACGAATAAACGTGATTTGTTACTCCAAAGAACACGTCTTCAGTGGCGGCGTCCTTTACACCACTGCATCCTACACTTTGCATTGCACTTAGTGATGTAAGGGCAAAACCCATTTCATGAACTCATTTTGCACAGTTCTTGAGCTAATCTGAAGACGCATTAAGTGCCTCAGCACCTCGTTCTGTCGTTTTACGTCATCAGAAATTTTTTACACGGTGTAAATGGCAGCTGTCGTGTTCAAAAGAACTAGACAAATAAAACTGACAAAAGTAGAGACACATGTTTTTCATTGGACAGCAACGATATGAAAAGATTTCAGTGTAGGCTGTAATATTATCCATGTTACCCTGTTTGACAAGAGTGATCTAAACACAGTCCTGTTTCAGGTTCGCATGCAAAAAGATAAATTCATCTCACACTTGCATTTCACTTATTTACACATAGAAATATTGTGAGTGTAATCTGTAGCACCCACATGTCTGCATGACGCATGTGCACGTGAAGGGGATTCAGATTCTGTATCCTGTAGCTCATCAACAAATCAATGATCTGTTTGTGTTTGTATTTATGGGATCATGTTGTCGCCAAGAATGTGGACCTCATGGTGCCTTTATTAGATATCCATTACATATACCACACTGATTCTCCTTTAGTCTCACAAGTGGGCTGCATTTTCTGCTTCAGACGATTCAAGTAAACATGTTCAGTGATGTTGAGATCTGGAAGTTGGGGAGCCAATTTGTTGTTCTGCAGCTTTTTTCTCAGTAACAGCTTTTTGGCAGCTACACATTCTTTCAGTTTTGAAGCAGAGCTGGTGATCTACAAGATGTACCAGATCTCACTTTACCATTTTCTCTAGATCTTCTAAATATATTCTGACTTACCATTTTATCCTTTCACAGATATCTATTTAATACTGTGGATTTATTGATATATGTCATTATTGACTGTGTTTGAGATTATATGGGTTGTATAGGGCAACACAATTATGCGATACATCTTTCGTCTGCATTTAATATTATATATGTTCATATAATGTATATTTTGAGTCTGCAACAGCTATTTTTGTTAGTTTCGGATTTAAAATGATCATTTTTTCAAGACTATTTTAATTTTTATCGGCTTCAAATCATCCTTTTAGCTTCTCTTCTACTCTCAGAGAATTAAACGTGGTATTGATGCGTTTGGAACCTCTTTGCTCCTGCAGATGAAACAAATATTGGCCATAACTGCGACTTCTGAAGGTTGACAAAGCAGCTGCACCATTGTGTTTGAATTCATCTTATACAAATCAGTCAGTGAGCCGCACTGCACTCTATGTAATCTCGTGCTGGTGTACCTATAAGAGCACGATTAGATTTAAAAAAAAAAAGCAATTACATGTAAGTGAGGTCACTGTGAGTCGGCCCCTCCCTCTGCACACCCCGAGGCCTGAGTGCGGCCCCTCCTCCCAGTTCAAAGCCTCTTAGTGCCACATTAATACAACTAATTACCATGTCAATCACGAGTAATGCTTATTAATTATCCCAGCAGAAAAAGGCCCATTTCAAACAGCGAGCAGTTCCCCTTAAAAGCTCTGCTAAAAGAGTGACTGCGGGGAAGGCGAACTGGCGCGGCGGAGTGGGAGCGAGCCATGTTTTCGGGGCGCACTTATGGCATTAGTCAATCTGCTGTCCAGATGTCTTACACAGGTGACAGCTGCAATAGCCTAACAAGCAAATTAATCATGGGGCTTTTGTGGCGCTTCCTTCTCGGGGAACTCATTTCGCTTCATAAAAGGCTTCATCTCGTGTGAAAAATGACAAATTGCGAGCGCCCTGTGAAAAGGGCCTGAGCCGTGTGTGCCTGCGTGCATGCGTGCATGAGAATGCTTACGAGATGGAGTCAGGCTGGACGGCTCGGGCCAAGCCGGGTTGAGGCATAATGAAGCCCCGCTGCTGCCACGCCGAGAACAACTTCTGACGTCCCTCACAGGTGGCGTGCCCAGATTAAAAGGCACCCCTGCCTCTGAAGCCATCCTGACGGCCAAGCCTTTTGAAGCCCCGGCCTGGGCCATCGCCTGTGTGCTAATCGCTCATTGTCTCGAATGGATGAAGCATCGTGCATATGAAAGGCCAGCACCCCCCCCACCAAAACAGACTCACAGGAATCTGCTCCGGCGGGTATCTGATTCTGATAACAAGGCCAGAGGCCAAAATTCACATGCATTCGACCCTCTGTGGGCATCACAGCAGCTTAGCCGGGAAGTTTTGACACAACATGGCTTGTGAGGGGAAGAAAGGCTTGTTTCATTCTCGCAAACTCAAATGAGCTTTCTGTAAATTGAGCTATGCCATTTCATGCATGATTTAAGAGCTCCAATGAAAGCGGGTAAAAAAAACAGTGGAAAACTAAAGTTTTTCGGCTGAGCCTTAATAGAAAAGAAGGAGCTTCAATGGGCAGGAGGAAAAAAGAGGGGGGGGCATAATGGCTTTATATTTCAAAAAGGAAATATGGGCAATTGAAAATGAACAATGACAATAGAAGTAGCAAAGCAGAAAAACTTTCGGATTTAGCAGAAGCAGGAAAGTTAATCATTCAAAAAGTAGGAGATAAGTCCTTGAATGTGGTCCAACACAAAACTGCAATTATCATTGTTACAATACGAGAAGAAAGGGTTTGCGAGACAAAGTGTATTCTTAAAGAGGATTACACTACTTCATAAGAGGGGGAACATTCTCTGTTTATTCCTCTTCATTTTCTGAAAGGCGCTCTGAGGTGACACATGTCAAAATTGGTTTATTACTTAAGCATAATTATTGCATTCTTCTCGCAGTAGTGCATTGTGCTTCACATCTTTTTCTTTAAATCCTTTCACCAAACTGTCATCGCGGTGCGAAACGTAGATTCTCAGGCTATTACGTTTTTCACTGTACAAGGACGAAGTGCAGCACTTTAAGGCAATGCCATTGCACAGATGTGTGAAGTATCTTAACGCTTTGAAAAACTACAACATTGTAACAAGTTTTTCTGCACTGCAATGACTAGTTCACAAATTTGGAAAGGCATTTCCAAATACTAAAAGACACTGTAAGTACTATCATACAACCTAACTATAAGCTCAGTCATTTCAAGAAATCAGCAATAAACTACATGTTGGGGGAATACGACTTTAAACTACAACGAAAACATTGCTTGCCAAGAAGACACAACCTTGAATAGCACAGCACCGAAGACATAACTATAGAACTCATAATGGTTCAATGAATCCAATAATTGCCAATCAGACAATAGAAATAACTGTTATTTTGCGTTCCTATCTGTAATTAACATCATAGGGCAAGGTCCATCAATTTTCACCAGCCAACGATGCAATTCAGGCTGACAAAGTTGAGTGATGACTTCGTTTTCAGATCTTGAGGCCATCAAGAGAGAGGCAGGCATGGATGGTGAGGCCTTTGCCTTTTCAGGATCGAAGATAGAGCCAACCTCTGACTCTCTCGTGCAGCCCCACTGCCAGACAGGGCTTATCACGACAGCCCGCACAATACATCTTCCAGAGCCGCCACCATGCCAGCAAACGGCTGCCTCAGCTGTGATGGGCATGCCACTCCCTCATCCTAACGTCTGCTTTACATGTTTTAATGAGTTACGAGCGAGCTGCTGAACAGCCTATTACTACAGCAGGCAGTTAGTGACAGCTATTTGCCCATGCATCACCAGGGACAGGCTGCAGGGGAGAGGCAGTGACATATGAGTCAGAGAGGGGGATTCCAGGTAAGCCGTTTGTCTGCTATTTGTTGGGTGCTCTCCAGTGGTGGGCGGGAGGCTGGTGAGGGAAGGAAGTAGCAGGGAGCACCTAAGGACAGGGCCATAAGAAGACATGTCCTTGCAGTTTAGGCACCAGGTAGCTAACTTAACTATGCTTGTTATTCACTAAGCAGCTAACTGGGAGATAAAGTAGATAATGGTAAGTAATACTAACTTGCCTTATATCATGGTTGCTGAATGGTTTGTAATTAACAATAAAGTAAAAACTATATAGCGGCTTACTGTGATACCATTTGCAAGACACTCACGTAGCTATCTGAAAACACAAATGTGTTCTTTTTGTAGGGAGTGTGGGGCATGATAAGCTTAAAAATGTTATGAATTCACACACTCAAACTCTTAGATAAGAACAGACTACTGCACTAGTTGTTTGTGTACTAGGCAGCGTATTTAACCCTTTAATGCACAAGCTAAGCAAACCCCTTCTAATGCACAACATGGGTCCAACTTGACCCGTATTCATGTCCTATGTTATTGTATTCATAGATAAGTGTCTTTTTGGTAAATCTATTAAAATCAGTTTATTTTATTATTATTATTCCAAGTGTTCATTAAAAAACTTGCCTTTGAGTAAACTTTAAAATCAATTAAATCATTATTTTAATTCTTATTTATTTATATATTACAATTATATTACGTCATTAGCAAAAAATATTGTTTGTAAATATATTCCTGACTTCAAATGTTTACAAATGTTCCTGTCAATTTCCACAGTGAATATATAAGGGTTAATTTTGACCCATGTTCTGTGTTAGAAGGGCAGTGGTACAAAAGCTTGAATGAAGAAATTAATTTGTCGCAAACATATAGAAAACAGACCTCTCAGTTGGGTCAATTTGACCCAGGTTGTGCATCAAAGCATTGACTAATTTAGCCATTAGGCTGCCCTGCTGAAATAAACAGCTTGGAGCAGCATATAACCCATCCATGCAATGAAGCACCAACATATACACACTCTAGTGAACATACACACTAGTGGGCAGTGAACACACTTGCCCAGAGCGCTGGGCAGCCCTATCCACACTACCTGGGGAGCAGATGGGGGTTAGGTGCCTTTCTCAATGGCTCTTCTGTAGTGTCCTGTTGGTCCAGAGGATCAAACCAGCGACCCTCTACTCACAAGGCCAAATCCCTAACCTTCAGCCCACGATTCCACTGCTTTTGATGCTGGTGTGCTGGTCATGTAGCATGACCATGCCAGGCGACTAGTTAAGCCAGCAGCAGAACGGCACTGTACAACCATAAAATAGCTAAGTAACTAGCAGCCTATTCTGCCTTCAAGGTAATCTAACATTGAACATAAGTTACTGGCATTTTTGTTGTGAAGTACTGAAATAATTTGCAAGGCATGTATTTATGACTAATGCTTCATAATAACTTAATAACAACTAAGCTACATTTATCAGTAGCAGAATCAGAATCAATTATTTTGCCAAGTATGTCACACATACAAGGAATTTGTCTTGGTAAGGCACACATGTATGACATGTGGGGTTAAAGTGAAAATGCAAGCACTCTATTGGAAGCCTTGAACTATTGGACCCAATGCACCACTGAGAGCAATCTTTTAGACATCAGTCTTTTGCTTTGAGAAAGGAGAGAGCTCATGTCAAACAGATGTCCGTTATTTTCATCTAACAAATCATAATCACCAGAAATATGTTGGCCAGTGAACCACAAAGCAGCTGCTCAAGCTTTTTCAGCAATGAGCTGAACCCTGAACCTTCCAATTTCAATCCAAGGTGAAACTGAATTAGATACAGATATCATATTAGAAGTTATGGTGGCTGGAACTGAGTCTATTGAATGAAATGAATAGACTGTCGCTCAACTTTCAAAAGAACATCACAC
Source organism: Megaleporinus macrocephalus (assembly GCA_021613375.1). NCBI lineage: Eukaryota > Metazoa > Chordata > Actinopteri > Characiformes > Anostomidae > Megaleporinus > Megaleporinus macrocephalus. The sequence continues at coordinate 18,661,914 of CM038721.1, read as the reverse complement.
ACAACCCATTGTGCCCCAGACGTCTAGGTTGGCACATAAAAGATGTTAGGAATAAATCTCTAAAGGTTAATTCCTGGGATACCTACAGCATTTCTTAAATGATAGAACAGCTGCAAAAGCATGCATGTATGTGTGTTTCCATTGAAGAAGACTTTAGCACAGCAAAATAGATTTGCTGTGCTACATACATTCTATAGCTAAGACACATGGACAAAAGTATATAGACATTCATTATAATTAGTTAGGCCATTTTAAACACACCTGTTTTTAATATGAGAATAAAATTAAGTCATATAATGATCCTAGACCAACACTGAAAATAGAGTTTAGTCACCGTCAACATGGCGCTGTCGCAGGGTGCCAACTTTCCAACAAGACTGTTCATCATGTTTGTGTCCTTCTAGAACTGCTCCAGTCAGCTGTAAGCACATGTGGAAATATTTTGGTGTGACAGCAGCTGATCTGCAAAGCAATAGGCTACATAAACTCACAGAGCAGCACTACTAAGTGTGTATAGTGCGAACAAGTAATCTGTTCTTAATTGCAATGCTTACTATAGAGTTCTAAATAGCTTATAGCAATGAACCCATGGATTGGGGTTCCATGGCTAAACAGCTGCACATACACCTAAAATCACCATATATAACAAATGCTGGCTGGATTAATATAAAACATAAAGTCACTGGATTCTGGATTCTGGATTTAAGTGACAAATCATGCTTCACCTTCTGACAAACTGACAATTTGGGTGGTTGAAGGAGATAACACTTATCATTGTATGCAAAGGTGTGAGTCTGGTCTAATAATGTTGTGTTTTCAGGTTGTGTTTATTTAGAAAATCAGCAAAACATGTCCTTTAACCAGGGGGGCTCAAACTTTTGCATACGCAGTGCTAAAATGCTATGTTAAATAATATTTTACTGAATTGGGAAAATCTGCTTTTGGCTAGAATTATTATTCTATTAGTACATTTTTATTTTATTTTGTTTAATTTTTATTTTTCCCTAATTCATTTTGTTTTGCTTATTTTTATTGCTTTCTATAATCTTCAGACTGTTTTAAATTTTAGTTTGCCTGTTTATGTTGAAATGCTAATATGTCTAATATGTTTATTATCATGCTTTTATTTATTTTATTTTGCTTCTTAATTAAATCCTAATTGTTTTTCTAATTGCCTTTTAACTTGCATGATTTCATTGTAAATGTATGCAATTCTGTTGATTTTAGTTTTAACCTGATTAAATTCCAGTTTAATTTTAATCTCTTTATGTTGTAAATGCTGGGCTGCATTGAAAATGAGTTTCACCCTCAATGTATTTCCGAGTTAAAATAAAGGTTGCTTGATTGATTGATTGACTCGGTATGGCCAAAAAAGGGCCAACAGACCCATTTTGCTGCCTTGAATATTGTCAGGCCTCTCTTTGCTTTGACTTTTACTGAAACTCCTCCACTGCAACGTTCTTGACTACTCTTTCTCCTCAACTCTCGTAGCTATGTTGTAGTGGGCTGACTTTGTGGACAGAGAGCAGCTGAGCTGGGTCAAAGATGCGCTCATTCAGGCCCACGCTGCCACTGGACACAGACGGACACCCTAGCACTCTTCCCTCCGGGCCAAGGCACTAATTAGTTTTCAAAGCATTTTATTTATCATAGATAAACTGTCAAACAATCTCACTGGCATGTCCCCAACGGAGGGAAAAAAGAAAGTCTCATTAGGTTGTTCAATTAAGCTTTCCTCTCCTGCTCTCCTCCGTCCCTGAAACACACACATACACACATATATACATACAGACGCAGTTTATACTTTCTGAAGTTGCATCAGGTAAACACTCAGAGATTAACTGTGCAGTTTGGTAATATGCTTGTTGCAATGATGAAGTGGGAAATGCTCCATTCTTCATTGCTAAACTTTCATACATACACAATTTCTCAGTAGTCATGTCAGCGATTGCAGTTCAATGATCCACACAAAGAGCACACACTCATCCCCTGACAACCATAATCCACATAGATCTTCTGCAGCTATAAACAAATAAGTATTACTTTCTATGTATCAATTTTGAATCTTATCCATCAAACAAGCCGTCAACGTATTGACAAACTTTTGGAAGAAAGTCTAATCGGAGATTTTAGATTCAATTATGTATCAAGCTGGTGATATATGGCACAAGGACTCTGCTTAGTGCACAATATTGGTATTGGTGATGATACATAACACAACTGTCAAACGATTTAATGACATTGCTCTTTCAGCAGCATTGTTCATTACTGAAAAGTCATTAAAAGCACATCACGGGGTTCTCGCTGCTGCCATCTGAATGTCACAAGCAAAATACTGTAAGGTTGTTTTGAATAGCGGCAAGTTATTCCACACCTTTTTTAAAAGGCCATTTACCTTCCACAAGTTTACAAACAGAATAGTGAAAGCTTCTACAATGATGGTGAACGTGGCCAGTGACAGATGGCTGATTGTTTCGAATTTTTTTTTATTCACTTACTAATTTGCCAGTATCTGTTAATAGAAAACATAATCAGTCAAAACCGTCCTGTTTTATTCCAAATTCTTTAATGACAAAACAAGCAAAAATGATTGACTACTCTTGTCATGTAATTGTGAAACTTCATTAGGAAGCATGTACCACACTACAGTTCTATTTACCCCAGAAACAGGGAGGCCCACTCATTACATTAGTGGTGTTAATTCCTGTGTAAAGACGACATAGTATTATTACTAGTACTAGAATTGGTGTTACAAACGTTGGTGTTACAAAATATGTCTTTACTTTAAGTGCATAATTTGGATTGGCAGTGGCTTGTGACTTAGTATCTCTCTCTATCAAAACTGATCAATTTCCTCAAATAGGTGACAAAGAAAACATGATGAACAACTCAAGGATGGAACCGTTGGCAAAACAACCTTGCAGTTGAAGGTTTACAATTATGACTTAAGGGTTTGGGGTTTTCAGGAGCAGCACGGACACAGTTTGCCCTTGTGTTGTATCTAAAACTGGTGAATCGCCAGTGATAATGGAGGTGCCACATACACTGAAGAGCCAAAACATAAAAAGCATAAAAAACATAAAAAGTCTTTTCCATCTGCTCTAAACTGACAGGAGGGCTGCCATGGTGGAAGATCACAGAAATGGTTAATGATGGTTACTGAAAGAATATTATGGAATCATGCTGTATATGGAGATGCCCAGCTAGACCAGTCAGATTGCCCATGCTAGCCACTATGCATCATCAACAACACCTACAATGGCATGCAAGCTTCAGAACTAGACCTAGGAGCAATGGAAGAAGATCACTTGGTCCGATGTGTCCCATTTTCCTTTATATCACGTGGATAACCAGGTATGTGTGTACCACTTAAATGAGGAATAGATGGGAACATGGTGCACTGAGGAAGGGAGGCAATGTTCTGGGCAATATTCTGCTAGGAAGTCCTGGATCGGGGCACGTCATGTGGACGTCAGTTTGACACATGCCACCCTTTGTTGCGGACCAGGTCCACCTCTTCATGGCAATGATAGTGCTCTATGGCAGTGGCCTCTTTCAGCAGGATATTGCACCCTGTCACACTGAAGACATTGTTTGTGAATGGTTTGATGAACATGGCAGTGTGTTCAAGGTGTTGCTCTGGCTTTCAAATTTTGACTTTGGGCTGTGATGATCCAGGTGGCTGTCTTTCAGTCCTTTAATGCTTCTGGGCATACACTGAGATGCTTTACCGTTAGCAATACTATGAGTTCATATGTTTACAACACCTCTAAAGATGGTTTCATTGATCATATAATGATCATATAATAATATATAATGCATCGCTGAGACACATTGGGCCCTGTGCACACCTGTACTCAGCACTGCTCACTTATGAGCAGCTTACCCAAAACACATGTTAATGCCTGGTGTAAATGTGGCTTTTAATGCACTGTGAATGTATACTGTAACATCCAGGGGCTTTTTCAGGCCTACCTGTACCCATACATATACATGTGGCCATAAGAATGTACTAAGGTAAAAAAGTGTAATGGGTCGCAAAAGTTTGGGAAGAAGAAATAGAAGTATCTCATGTCATGTTGGCACTCTGAACACTGTTCTAGAACCCAGAGAAGCTTCCCAACAAAATACTCATCAGTGTTTCTCTACTGTGCTGATGAATGGAGCTGGGCTTAGGAAATGGCTCTGGTTTCCATGGGCCCAAGCGCCCACGCCCCTCCCCCTGACAATATTGCCCAGGCGCCAGCAAGGCAATATTGAGCCCGTTCCATCACTCTAATTCACTCCCTACACATCCATATTTCATCCAGCCTCGGCCTTAATGAAAGCCATGGCAACTTTGCAGCCGTGTCTCCAAAAATGAGCTGAAACTGAGAATTAATAAATAAAAATACACTGGGCTTGCTACAAAACAATATCAGCGGGAAAGAGGACAGTGGCCCAGAGGTTCGGCCATGAGTGGGAATAGAGGGATAGAGGGACAAAGTCAAATTTAGACAAGGTTTAAAAGGTATAAGGTTTTATCTGTAGCAAAACTTTAATTGTAGCATACAATTACAGGTTTTGTCGACATAATCATAATCAAGGAGAATATACTGAATGCCATATGGCAGCCAAATTTAGAATCTTAAGTAGCAATCTAGCTATTTGTTAACAACAAATATGATTTTGACAGGTATGAATAAATAGCCTGTAAGTCAACAGAAAAGTATCATTACATCACATTGACATTAAAATGGAGTTGCTCTCCATCCCACACCTTGGCCCTTTGCGACTATAACAGCCTGGCCACTCTGTACTATTGTGAAGTTTAATTGGGGGAAATTGTGCAGTTGAAAGAGCATTTCTAAAGTTTCTAAAGTTAGTTTGTTTAAATAACTTAATATAAGAATATTAGATCCAGTGTCTAGCTGCAGTGTTTCTGAATTAAGGTTTGGTTTATTTAATATAAGATCACTGAACTCTAAGGCTGTCATTGTAAATGATACAATAACGTATCATAAAATTCATGTGTTATGTCTCGTAGAAACATGGATTAAACGTGAGGAATATTTGACATTAAATGAAGCCACTCCTATAGGCTATAAGTATGTACACAGCCTCAGACTGTCCGGTAAAGGAGGGGGTATATGTGTCATTCATAAAAATTCATTAGACATGAGTCAGAAACACAATCTCACTTTCAATTCTTTTGAAATTCTTCTCATAAACATCACCAATCCGACCACTAATAGAAGTGTACTCACCCTAGTCAGCATTTATAGACCACCAGGACCTTATTCTGAATTCTTAAAAGAATTCAGTGACTTTGTTGCAGATCTAGCAGTGAGCACTGAAAAACTAATAATCGCAGGAGATTTTAATATTCACTTTGAAAACTCAGCAGATCCATTAAAAAAGGCTTTCTCATCTATCTTAGACTCTGTAGGTCTCACTCAGAATGTAATAGGGCCTACACATTCCTGTAATCACACACTAGATCTAGTTTTGACCTTAGGTGTTGATATACATAATCTTACTGTTCTTCCACAGACTTCAGTAGTTTCAGATCACTACCTAATTTCATATGAATTGAGTCTTAGTAAAAAATTATGTACATCACCCCATTATTGCATGAAATGCTCAATAATGCCAAATACATCTCAGCACTTTATTGAAATCCTTCCATAATTTTTCCATCATCAGACCCAACAGAGCTAGACAGACTAACTGACTGTGTAGAAAATACGCTCCGATTAACTTTAGACAACGTTGCACCTATAAAAATTAAAAAGATGCAACAGAAAAAGCTCGCTCTGTGGTACAACAATGAAATACGCACCTTAAGACAGACAGTACAGAAATTAGAGCGCAAATGGAGAGTGACCAAGCTGGAGGTATTTCACTCTGCTTGGAAGGACAGCCTTAGCAGTTACAGAAAGGCACTTATTAAAACACGCACAGCATACCTGTCCACACTCATCGAACACAACAAAAACAATCCTAGAGTTTTATTTAGCACCATCGCAAAACTTACCAAAAATCAGGGAGGAACGGAACCTCAGATACCCGCCAACCACAGCAGCAATGATTTCATGGACTTTTTCAATAGCAAAATCGAGAATATTAGACAAAAAGTTCTACCAATACGAGTAACCTATCCTTCGTCCGGTTTGGCTCAAACAGCACAAAATGTGGTTTTAGAAGAAAGACTAGAAACATTCTGTCCACTACAGCAGACAGAACTAGAAAAACTTATCTCTTCTTCAAATTCTGCTACATGCACACTTGATATGATTCCAACAAGCCTATTGAAACAAGTATTACCAGCTATTATTAAACCTATCTTAACTATCATCAACTCTTCTCTTAGTCTGGGTCATGTACCTAAGTCTTTTAAACTAGCTGTGATAAAACCCTTGATAAAGAAGCCAAATCTTGACCCCAGAGAACTGTCCAGTTATAGACCGATTTCCAATTTACCTTTTATCTCTAAGGCTGTAGCTCGACAACTCTGTTCTCACCTACATAAGAACAACATATATGAAAAATTCCAATCTGGTTTTAGGCCACATCACAGCACAGAGACAGCTTTAGTTAAGATAACAAATGATCTTCTTCTTGCCTCTGATCAGGGCCACGTATCTCTACTATTCACACTACAGATCACACTATTCTCTTGGACAGACTAGAAAATATAGTTGGAATCACAGGAACAGCGTTATCCTGGTTCACATCTTACCTTAGTGATCGCTTTCAGTTTGTAAAGATAAATAATGTATCGTCTAACTCTACAAAAGTGAAATATGGAGTTCCACAAGGTTCTGTTTTAGGTCCTCTGTTATTTACACTATATATGCTACCATTAGGCTCAGTTATAAATACACATGGAATTAGTTTCCACTGTTATGCCGATGATACACAGCTGTACATATCAGCCAAACCAGATGATAAATCCAGAGTAAATAAGATAGAAGATTGTGTGAGAGCTATTAGACTTTGGATGCTACAGAACTTCCTTCTTTTGAACCCTGACAAAACGGAAGTTCTCCTCCTCAGCCCAAAGGCTGCTCGGACTAAATGTTCAGATTTAATGTTAAATCTTGCTGACTTCTCTGTAGTTCCTGGTTCAGTAGCCAAAAATCTTGGTGTAACAATTGACTCAGATCTGACATTTAATCAACACATAGGTAATATTACAAGAACAGCGTTTCTTCACCTACGAAACATTTAAAAGTTAAGAAATGCGTTATCTGTGTCTGATGCTGAAAAGTTAGTGCATGCCTTTATAACCTCAAGGCTAGATTACTGTAATGCATTATTGTCAGGATGCTCCAGCAGGAACCTGAATAAACTTCAGTTAGTTCAGAACGCTGCAGCTAGAGTACTAACTAAAACCAGGAAATTCGATCACATCAGTCCAGTTTTATCAGCACTACACTGGCTTCCTGTTAAATTCCGTATCGACTATAAAATTCTATTACTGACGTATAAAACCCTGCACGGTCTCGCACCGGAGTACCTGCAATATCTAATTACCTATAATGAACCGCCACGTTCACTCAGATCACAGGATGCTGGTTTTCTAATAGTTCCAAAAATTCAGAAGACTACAATGGGGGGAAGAGCTTTTTCCTACAAAGCCCCAAAATTGTGGAATAATCTCCCAGTTAATGCTCGGGACTCTGACACAGTCTCAATATTTAAGTCTAGACTGAAAACATACTTGTTTAGTGTAGCTTTTGGGAATTAATCTTCTCTTTTAGATAAAGGCAGGAGATCTGGGGGTTCTTGGACACAGAGGTTTATGGTAAACTGAGATGTTGGTGCTGTTGTTCCACCACTTCACGCGATCACACAGGTTTGTTGATGGTGGAGTGGGGGGATCCCAGTGTCTCAGGGTGCTCTCATGTCCATGTTACCTTCTGGTTCTCTCCTTTAATTTAGGCTGTTATAGTTAGATCTGCCGGAGTCACTAGCCACACTCTAAAATTCTGAAAATTCATATTCTCTACAGTCATACTCCCGAGCCCAACTAACTCTCTCTCTTTACTCTTCCTGAGAAAATGACTGTCCTCCCGTCTGTTGAACGCTGTTGAAGGACTGATCGTCGGGCCATCACCCCACCATCACCAGCCAGCTCACCTGTCCATTTACTGCTACACCCTCAGTTACATCACTGTGCCATCCAGATGCACCAGCAGTGAGATAGGATGGGACTGTTTCAGCTCACGCCCACTTTACATAAAGACTCAGTCATAGACTGCCTCAGCCAGAGACTGCCTAAGTCATACACTGCCTCTATCTGTGCAGCTTCTAAAGCTTTGCTATCCAGATTACAAACAGTGGCTCCTTTCTTTGGTATTTAGTTCAAACTGTAAATACTGTTTGACCAGAGGAGGATGGGTCTCCCCTTGTGAGTCTGGTTCCTCCCAAGGTTTCTTCCTCCAGTTGAGGGAGTTTTTCCTTGCCACTGTTGCCTCTGGCTTGCTCACTGGGGGATATATGTTATAACTGTCTGTTTTCAAAACTCTGTAAAGCTGCTTTGAGACAACATCGTTGTAAAAAGCGCTATATAAATAAACTTGACTTGACTTGACTTAAAATCAGGTATTAATGTTGACTGTGTCCAGTTCATATTCTACATTCCAATTCATCCTAAAAGTGCTCAGTGGGATTGAAGTCAGGGTTCTGTGCAGGTCACTGGAGTTTCTCACCATGTCTTTATGAACCTCGCTTTGTGTACAGGGCCTTTCCCAAATATCTCCACAAAGTTGGAAGCAGGTAATCATCTTAAATGTATTTGTAAGCCTCAACATTAACAAACCCTGAAAAGCAGCCCCAGATCAGCACCCTGACTGTGCAGATTGCATGGCTATGTGCTTAATTTTATAAAACTGTTAGCACTGAATAGGTCAGTAATTAGGGTAGAAGTCCACATACTTTGGCAGTGCAGTATATATGCTTTTACATATAGCACCATACAGGACTCTTGACCCAAACCAGACTTGGGTTACAGAAGGTGTAATTAAGCAGTCTACAGAGGATGAAGACTTTAATCAAGTTATGTAGCACATGCATCTGAACTGCCTCTAGTGCATAGAGGGTGCTTAGGTACACCCTCTTGAACACCAATAAGAGAAATGGGATACTCATACATTAAAAGATTCTTCAGGGATAGTTCCCCCATGGCATCAGTCCTGGCCCAAAGAAAAGGAATGGAAAGATAGAAGAAGTCTGCTCTGATTTGTTTTTTATTGATTTTCTTTTTACATTGTCGTTGTAACTTCTTTTCATACCATCAACATGATGCACAGTTCAAAGTATACGCTTTATTCTGGTACAGACATGTTCTAAGAAAGAACATGGTCTGAAAAATGGTCTGACCTAAACAGGTAACTGCACAGTCTTATAGGCCTGCCTCCATGTTTCACCTGGCGCATGTGACCGGCCAAGTCGTTATCTCCTGGGATTAGGCAGGTTTCCTTAGGAGGCCCCTGCTGTAAAATAACTGAATTTGATGAAATATAAATGTCTGTAGTATTTGGCGTGACGGCCATCTTTGTCTAACTTTAACAGATGGGCAAAGTGTTTAAGAAATATTTACAACATAGGAGAATAATACCCTATTTGACTATTTGCCTCTCTACTTGCCCATTAACCTGCCCAACCCCTAGTCCCTTGACCCCTTTTTACAAAAAGACAAGCCTGTTTATTCCAGTACCCTTCAGCTGACATTATTGTAGGTCTCATGTGCAATCCAGTTATCTTTTCCTGGCCTGAATATGAGCTGTTTTTAAAGTAATGTTAGCCCATGCCCAAGTGCTATTTCCTCTTCTCCCCTGGACAGCTTCTATTAAAGGCTGCTGGAGCATCAGAGCTGAGTGTGTGTGTGTGTGTGTGTGTGTGTGTACTTTTTGTCTGTGCATTAAAGCTGGATGTTTAGAGGGAATTGTTTCTGTGGTTTTACCTGTAAACATGTGCTGTGTGGACCTCAGGTCCCCTCTCTCCACCTCCTTCGGCCCCCTGCTGAAAAGGAAGGAAGAGCAACACACTCCTTCCCACAGGACACACCAGGACGCTGCTCAGGTTATTGAAAATCTGTGTACCTCAATTTTCCCATTTGTTTCACTAAAAGTGCAAGGGCTCATAGCCTGGGCTCCAACAGTAATCCCTTATAGTCAGAGGCCCTCCAATATTAAACCACAACCTACAGGGACCCTGGCAGCAAATTAGAGCCACTAAAGTTCTTGCCGGCTCTCTTTTGTTTACTGCTCTGCACAGAAGACACCTCTTACATACTGGAGGAGATAAAGCATAGAACTCCATGCACCTTAATATATAGTAGTTTAAGACTTTAAGAAAATTACCCTGCATGCTCTTGACCTCCTGAACAATTCACATTATGTGTATCCAAAAGTAGCCAAATAAAAATATAAAGAATGAGTAAGAGAATTAGACAACATATAAAATTTACAAAAAAAAGTGAGTGAGTAAGGAGCCAACTTTACCACCCATGTCTTTGACAATATCCTTCACAGCTTTAATTCAAAGTTATTTGTTTGGTTGGCACATTTCACTCCAGACAGTTTCTCAAACCTTTGCACAATGTTTCATACTGAAGAGACTAAAGACAGAAGTTCCACCTTTACTGGCATCACAACCCCAACAGTAACCTGTAAGTAACAGCCATGCTTGGTGAGTTTAAACATATCATTACATATAACTAAAAGTTATAGAGAGCCACATATTTATTGTGTGTTGTTGTTAAGACCAAAAGCTGTTATAGGTAATGTTAACTACTAGCAAAACTAAAGTAGATAACATTAGACTTGTTATCTGTATAATAAACCGACATATTACACAAAGGTTCATGCTGCTGTCCTGTAAACCAACAAATCAGAGCAGAGCTGATCAAATTACTTTTGTGCTTTTTAATGCATTTTTAATGAAACAGCTTGGTTTATTCTAGGGCCAAATTATAGGGTTGAAAATGGGCATGCAAAACCGCATCTGAGCATTTTTCACATACTTTCTATGTAGACATCAGAGAACAATTTGAAAAGCTAAATAAAGACATTCTATGGCACGTTCAAAGCTCTGGTGCATGTTTTTAGGACTATGCACTTTTAAAGCTGGTAAAATACTCTCAATATGTGTAATTGAAGCTTATAACTGATGTTATTTTTTTACTTATGTAAAAGTGACATATTAATAAAGGGCCACATTTAAGTTACTAACAACTGAGACCTGATAGTTGTACTTGTATCGCTTGTACTATGACATCTAGAATGACCTGAACTGGTCAAACCTAATGAAAATAAAAATGCGATTGCTTGATCCCACCTGCAGTTCCTCATTATGTTGGTAGTTAAATCTAGTGCATAAGGCCTTCGGTTCAGTTCTTCACATTTCACTTTGTAGCACTGGAGGTTCAGCTCTGTAGTCCACTCCTGTTGGAAAGCCATACTTATATACGTTTTTCGCCGGGTGTATCAAACAAGTGTCAAGCATGCACAAGCATATGGTTAGATTTCTTTCCTATAAATAACTGTTATATCTTTATAAATAGACACAACAGATTTGCATGATTGCGTGATGTTTGTATATTCAAAGGGCAATATGATTTTATGGGGAAGTTATATATCAACTGCTGTCCAGAGTAGCTGTCCTCATCTTCCAGCTCCACTGTGAAGTTTTATTTTAGAGCTCACATTAAGGCTTATGGTGTCTTAAGTAATATTGTTGTGTCTGTCTAAACTTAATTAAATTTCTGGATGTGGTTTAAGTGGGGATGTACGTACAAGAAATGGTTTGGGTGACTATTAATTTTTAGGTTTTGTTTTTGGTGCCTCTTAGTTCTAAAAAAAGCACAGTTTGTCTAATAGACTACATCTAAGGTAAGTGTTTATTTTACCTTTAATTTTAAATCTTTAGATTTAAATCTTTAAATCCATATTTAGTCGGGTGTTTCCAGGTTTTTGACTGGGTCTGCATATGTACCATTTAACTGTATTGGTTGAAACTGCACTCTTGACAGTGAAAAACAAATCAAACCATAGGTATTCACGAGGATTATGTTATGATCTGTTCAAACCTAGGGTACAGATTGAGATAGTAACAAGCTTAATGTATAAAGATTTTAATTCATCAGAAGTTATTGTTGTTATGTTTTAAAGTAAATATGTCACAAAATCTGAAAATCAGTTTGTAACTTTAATTTTTTTCTGCAGTTGTATTTGAATAAAAAAAAAATATGATAATTGTATGTTTGTATGTAGTTGTAGGTAGGCGTGTTTGTTAGTCATGTACTGGCTTATGTTTATGAGCCCACAATCGTTGCTACTGAAGCAATCCTGGACTGTTACGATTGTTTTGGTAGTAAGAGAAATGTTAGATTCAGTCATTAAAGTGCAAAATGTGTCAGCTCTGTACCTGTTTTACTACAGTGATCCATATAATAGACCTATATGGTACATAGACCTCATAATGTGGTCAGTAAGTGTACAGGGACGGAGGTACAACGCTGGTGTTTCTTATAAAGTAAACATTGAGTGTAAATAGCGAATAAAGTGCTGAAGGTGCACTAGATACATAGCAGTTTGATGAAATCTGATTTATTTGACTGAGACAGCCCAGCCATCATAGACTGAGATGCTATGTCTATAAAATCTCTCCCTCTCTCTCTCCCTCTCTCTCTCATCTCATTACACATGCATACATACGCAGCATCCAGACTGGCGCTGGGTGCTGATTAACACACCCAGTCAGCGGATTAATGAGAGCCCTAAATTACACCATCATTAGTCAATTGATTATTTCTAAATAATTACACTCAAATGTGTGGCACAGGGTGGGGTGCATGGCTGTAAATTCAGGGCACTCTCTTTCTCCCTCCCTCCCTCTCTCTCACACGGACATAAGCTAGTGGAAATATTTTAGTTGTAGACAGACAGAGAGAGAGAGAGAGGGAGAGAGAAAGAGTGCAAGAAAGGGGTAAGAGATAAAGAGAAGCGGGGGATAAAGACACTCTGGCTTGTTTTTCCGCACCTCCATTTTTGCATAATGAGGAAATGGAGGAGAGGGCAAAAGCCGGAGTCAGAAAAGTGAGAGAAAACACAGCTCGGCTGCGACTCTGCCGAGCGGCTCCTATTTCCCAGCATAATAGCTCTATTTGCACTGCATTAGGTTACACGAACCTTGCGAGTCATGACACACTGTACCCGTGGCTGCTGCTTGGCTTAAATTGAAATGCGTTACGCAATCCTTTTCCACCTCCTGCCGTCAGCGGGTTAAACACGCCAGCATTGGTGTTCTCCGAAAAACAAAACGCACCCCAAGAGAGGGGCCAGGCCTGAATAAACGCTGAAAGAGTGAAACGCAAACTGTCCAGATTACTCCATTATCCTATTAAGTCCACTCTGAGCACCATGATACGAGGTACAGATAGAGACAGAGAGCAGGCGAAAACCATCAGTGCACATTAAAGAGGCCACATCCTATGTTTTTCTTGGTTTTCTTTTTTCCCTGAAGTCCACTTACATCATTTGTGGGCATATGTACCAAAAACTGTCATTTGCACAGAACCATATTCAAACCTCTTTGTACTGCCTTTTATGTATTACTTGTCTTTAATAGTGTTACTGCACCTTTAAACCAGCCTCATTCTGATTAAAAATTCAGTCACATAGTTATAAGATTGTCCAGAAAGAAACTCTCCTTATATTACCTTGTAAGGGTGAATGGGCGGGGCTAAAAGGTTGAGCTAAATATCCATATACAGACTCTTAGGGCTGTATGGACTGTGGAACCAATTTTACACTTTGAAATGGAGGAGAAAACTCATAACCGTGATGCAAATTCAGAAAACACTTTCATCCACATTACTACTTCTGAGCTACATTTTACAAATACTCTGCAAACTCATAAAAACTTGTCAAACTCAGAAAACAATTTCATCAAAATGACCGTCCCAGTAATACATTTGACAAACGCACTGCAAATACAAAAAAAAAATATTTCAGAAACTCCACCAGACTCAACACAATGTAAGAGAGGCACAACACAATGCAAATGTGGCTGTAATATATGTGATGGAAAATCACTGACAGAAGATGATATGCCCACAGACAGTTCATGGTAAACTTGGTCAGCGGTTAGCCAGTTGTACTACTGAAGTTCATAGCAGGTATTGCTATTTAACATTTTACTGTTAGATGCTACAGCATGTTTCCATTATGATACAGTAATATTAGCAGAGTTGGGCAAAAACATTGAAAAAATAGTGAAGGTAGGAAGTTATAAGCTACACTATACTGCTAAAAGTATTCGCTCGTCTGCCTTCACGCACATATGAACTTGCGTGACATCACATTCTTAGTCCATAGGGTTTAATAAGATGTTGGCCCACCATTTGCATCTATAATAGCTTCAGTTTCTTTGGGAAGGCATTCCACACAGTTTAGGAGACTGTGTATGGAATTATTTTGACCATTGTTGCATTTGTGAGGTCAGACAATGTTGGACGAGAAGGCCTGGCTCACAGTCTCCACTCTAATTCAACCCAAAAGTGTTCTATCAGGTTGAGGTAATCCATGTCTTTACGAAGCTTGCCTTGTGCACAGGTGCGCAGTCATGTTGGAACAGAAAGGAACCGCCCCCCAAACTGTTCCCACAGAGTTGGGAGCATGGAATTGTCTGCTGAAAAACAACCCCACACCATAATTCCCCCTCCATCAAACTTTACACTCAGCACAATGCAGTCAGACAAGTACCAGGCTGTGAATACTTTTGGCAATATAGTGTATATGTATATATAACTTAATATGCTTCATAGGAATTTCACTTATAACTTTAAAACTCAATTTTAATTAGGTTAGAACTTATCAACACTATTTTGTCATTGCCTGTTTCTGGCAGCCTGTCCTTGAAAGGAACCCTGTCTATGAAGACGTGTTGGACTTAGCATGTTAAAATTGGCATCAGCTATATAAATTTAATATTAAAAACATCTATTTTTATTTTTTTTAATTTAAAAGAACCTTTCACTCATAGGCCACCATTGTTATTTACATCGTAAAGCATCTGGGTAGTGATGTCAAACGGTTGCATCCCGGTCTTCGTCCCATTCTCTTGATACTACAGCAAGACAAACATGTTTTCTGTTCAGCCTTTTCAATTTGAACCTGCAATATAAGTGAGGAGGACAACGCCGAGACAATACTCAAAATGTAATTCAGAATGAGGATGAGCAAATAGGTGATGAGCCGAGACTGGGACAAAGTCGATAGTGTCTGTGCATCAACTGCTTGTCAATGCAAACTGAGAGGGAGAGTGTTTGTTGTAGGGAGCTCCGATTTTTGTCAGCAGCTGGTAAATGTAAGCATTCCGGTCACACTGTCATTGTATGATAAAATATAGACCAGCATCAAGGATCACCTGTCTTCTTAGCGTGGATTTCACCTGCAATCCGAGGACGTTTAGACTACTTGTGGAGAAAAATTTTTATATATCTTTTGGATATAGTCTTCACTTATGACCAGTTCTATTAGCAGCTGTGTCTGGCTAAATGACTTACGTCACTTCTCTAACAGGGAGCAAGAAATTAGAAAATGCCATCGGGGGAGCAGCTCCACTTCTTCATCTTCTCATGTTGGACTGATGGAAGATTCAAGGCTACAGTCAAGCACTCTCACGCCTCTTACAGAAAAATGTGATATTAGATGACTGGATGGGCCGGTGTTCACAGGTTAGCATGCTAACTAACTTCCGCAGGTACACTATATGGATTTGGAAGTATTGGGGCACCTATATACAGCTTTTATGACATATCATTCTAAACCCATAGATTTGGGTTTCCCTTTTGCCGTTGTAACAGCTTCCACTCTTCTGGGCAGGCTTTTTACAAGGCAACTGTAAAAAATGTCTTGCTAATGAATTACATTTTTTCTTCTTTTGACATGAAATCCCATAGCATTGTCCCTCCTCCAACAAACTTTACAGTTGACACAGTGCAGTCAGGTCGGTAATACTCACCAGGCATTCACCAAACCCAGACTCGTCCATCAGACGGCCAGACTGCCACTAAACATGTTTCCACTGCTCCAGAGTCTAGAGTGGGTGTGCTTTACACCAATCCATGCGACGCTTGCCATTGTGCTTGGTGATGTAAGGCTTGCATGCAGCTGCTCTGCCATGGAAGCCCAAAACATAAAGCACAGTTTTTGTGTAACGTTAATGCCAGTGGAGGCTTGGAACTCTTTTTATGCACCTGGCTGGTCCAACACTTTGTGGCTGAGTTGCTATGTGTCCTAAATGCTTATGCTTTTCAATGATATCACTCACAGTTAATCATGGAATATCCAGGAAGGAAAACATTTCACTGAAAACTGACTTCTTGTAACTGTGCCATTCAATTACAGAACCACACTCAAATTCATTCAGCTATTTAGATTGAATCTGTTCTTTCACAAATGTTTATATATGCAGACTGCATAGCTAGCTGCTTGCTTTAATACACCTGTGGCAATTGAACCGAATTAAACACCTGAATTCAATGATTAACAAGTGTGTCCCAATACTTCTGTCCACATAGTGTATCTTTACAACATGATATATACATATACTGTCAAAACTTGTTATTTCTTCACATTCTTGATCATTTTAACCAATTTTCATCTTACAAATTGCACCTGTAAACAAACTGTACATACAGGGCTTTGGCATACATTTACATTTACATTCTGTAGAAACAGGACCAATTTTTTTAATTTGTCTTTTCCAAAATAAGTATCAGTAATATTAAACACAAATGTAGTATTGACTAAAAAATAAAGAATCAGCACATTTGCCAGAACTACTCTGTATAAATATAAGCTGTAAGTGTTTGCTATTGCTTGCAATAACTTAAAAACTGCTGGTAAAATAGCCCTTGAAAGCTGAAAATATTAGTCAGTTTCTGTTGTTATTTTTCTGAAACTAATATGAAAGTAATTAACTGAAGCAAAATAACAGGCTGTTTTCATTTATTAAAATTTCACAAAAGCTTCAAATGTATTATGATTATTATTATTATTATTATTATTATTATTATTATTATTATTATTATTATTATTATTATTATACAGTATATCACTGCCACAGATAAAGAAGAAGCCTCTCTCTCGGACGTTCCAGATACAGTGCTCCAAGTTCAGCCAAGGCCTAGCTGGCGGCAGGGGATTCGCCTCCAAATCGAATAAATAAACCACTACGAAAGGGGGAGGGGTTGTGGGGGATGTTTTATATTATTGTTATTATTATTATGGTGTGTGCATGCTGGAATTAAATATCAACAAAATGCCTCAAAGCATGAACAAATGATTCTCTCAAAATTAAAAAGAAATATTTAGATCTGGGTTATTAAATGCAAATATTGCCAAAGTTTGACATTTGAAAATGTTTTTTTTTCTCCTCCTGCCACCCCTCCCTCTCACTCTTCCCCGGTTCCCTTCATCAAAAGGTCTTGATGTGGTTTGAGCATCCAAAGGCAACAGGATTTTCTAGCTTGACACCAGCATTCACAACTTCACAGGCAGATGGAGTGAAGTGTGTATAAGCAAGCCACCGCAGATTAGCACCAATCCCCGCCACAGCATCCTTCACACTCACACGCACATGCATACCTTGAGAGAGTCTGTGCATGTGTGGTTTCCCACATTTTTAGAAGCAGAGGAAAACAGGGCCAGGCTACAACATCAGAAGCAACAAAATGCTCTTGACTTTGTAATGTGCTCTTTACATGTTTCATGTTTCAAAGAAACATATAGTATGTGCGTGAGTATATGTGTGTATATACATGTCTACCGATCATTCATAACATTAAAACCACCTCCTTGTAACTATACACATTGTTTCATCTCCACAGACCTTATGGGAGCACTTTGTTGTTCACCAATTACAGACTGTAATTCAACTGATTCCCTGCATACATCGTGTACCACCTTTTACCCTGTTCTTTAGTGATCAGGACCCCCATGAAACCACCACAAAGTAGATACTATTTAGAGGTTTTTAAGCACACACCCAGTGTCACTGCTGGACTGAGAATGGTCCACCAACCAGCAGCATTCAGCCAACAGTGTCCTGTAGGCAGCGTCCTGTGACCACGGATGAAGGACTAGAGGACAGTGCAGCATACAGATGATCCATCGTCTTCGGCTTTACATCCACGCAGTGGATGAGCAAGGTAGGAGTGTCTAATAGAGTGGACGGGGAGTGGACAGAGTGTTCAGCAGCACTGCTGTGGCTGATCCACTCACACCAGCCCAACACACACTAACACACCACCACCACATCCGCGTCACTGCAGTGCTGAGAATCTACCTCCCAAATAGTACCTGCTCTGTGGTGGTCCTGTGAGGGTCCTGACCATTGAAGAACAGGGTATCAAAGTATACAGAGAAACAGATGAACTACATTCTGTAAGTGTAGAACTACAATGTGCTCCTATGTGGTAAATGGAGCTGATAAAACAATATATGTAGATGGTTTTAATGTTAAAACCACTGATCAGTGTATATATCTCTGATGGTTCTGATTGTGTGGGCTCAAGAGTGTTTTCAAGAAACGAAGAACTTGGTGAAGGACAAGTCTTCTAAGCAAACAGTATATCAGGAGCAAGTATAACATAAAACATAAAAACTTGAAATCAAGATTTGTGATGATCAAAAACAAGTACATTGAGGAATTCATGAAATTGAATAATGACATTAATTTATTGCAAAGATCTCAGTTGAGTCACTTTTGAGGTTGTGCATCAAAGTGTTAATGTTAGGATTACATTATGAGAAAGTACTTCTAAATCTAAAATACAGATCATATAAATGCTGTACCCCCCAATACCAAGTACAAAACTCTGTGTGGGAGTGTATGTTATGAAGAGGGAAACCCTCTGGGCCTTTTAGAGCTTCAGAGAAGACCTAATGATTAATGAGATCTAAAAAATATATGTCTGCGATGCTTTGCTTCTCTTCTTATTCTATCAAGCTTGTACTTACTCTACTAGTAGAACCACTACAGTTCTGTCCTTCACTCATTGTTAAGTTTTGGTTAGAAAAACAAAAAGCTTAAATTCTTGGAATGCCCAGCAGAAAATACACTCACACCTATCTGCAATTTATAGTGACTGATCAACCTTACATGCATGTCTTTTAACTTAAGGAGGAAACCCACTCAAGCACTGGAAGAACATGCAAACTCCACACAGAACAGCCTGGAGCAGGAATCAAACCCTGGATCATCTTGCTGGGAGCCAACAGTGTTAACCACTACACCACCATTAGTGCTTCACATATTGACATATATGGCTCAACCTGAAGGTCTAGTCTTTGTTCGCCACTAATGTTATGGCACGCAGAAACCCTCCAAAGCATAGATCCACTAAACACTGCAACATGCTTCTTCTCCGTACACAATGCCTTCTCTCTGATTCACTTCATTCTATTTATTTCCCACTGCACACCAGCAAATAGTTTCTAAAAGCAAATGGACATGGCAGGAGTGGCTGGTTTGGACAGGTGAAGGCTAACTGGAGATGACACCATGTTTAATGAATCTGAACTAGCAAAAGTGAAGGCGAGAAAAAAAGCAGTGGGAGAAGAAAGAGCAAAGCTTGCAAATAGAAGAAAGACAGAGAGAAAGAGAGAGCGAGAGAAAAGAGGAAAGCTACAAAAAGAGAATTCCACTCATGTTATCCCCCGAAGCTGCCTCTTGAAAGCAGCCGCCTCAGCATAAGGTATTCTCACTGCAGATAAAGGACTTCTTCTCCACTCATAATCAACACATAATGCTTTATTTTCTGCAGATAACGAGAAAAGAATTAGTTCAAATTATTTTAAGTTTTTCTTAATTGCTTTTGCCGCCCCAAGCTGTTCTCGGCTGCTGCAGCGCCGCCGCCAAAACCCGCTGCAGAGTTTACACGCTACCACTTTAACGGCAGCCTAATTCGCACACTTATCTTCCCTGCTCTGAAGTAACGGTTTATGAAGCATTCAGGTCTTTATCTATACGTAAACCTCCAATGCCAGAGCGCCTCTAAAACCATCTTTCCGCCAACACTAGTCCTTTAAATTAAAAAAAGCAGTGGGCGTGCATTTCAGTGGACGAGCTAATATTGCCAATCCCAATGGGGCATTTACAGGAGGTTTTATACCTCTAATCATCGCACACAATTACAGTATATCAACTTTTAGTAGCCCATTGTGCCCCGCTCATACATCATGTGGACAGGTGCCTCTGCTATGGAATCTTTGTCTTGCATTAGATGTCTGAGAAACAAAAGTTCACCTAGATTAGTGTTAGCGCCGGGCGATTAGGAAGATGGCATCATTTGGGGAATTAACGGAGCAGCACAGAGATGTAAGCCTTATCCATTGTTTGTAATGCACCTACAAAGACAAAGAGTCAGGATGAAAGCCGCTCCATTAAGAGAAATGATTCTTTAGTAGAATGTTGCTGAAGAGATCTTTCAGTTTAAGTGCAGTGGACTAGCGTTGAAGCTAGGCAGTACTGCTTATTGTGGATATAATTCCGAGTCAGAACGAGTACGGCCATTCACGGATAATTACCGGTTGTTTAAAAATCTGATGCATTTTTAACGCAAATGCCTCTCATTCCGCTCCCGCTCGGATTCAAACAGAACGTGATTGACTGATGTTTGGCTTTGAGAGCGAGTGTTTGAAAAACTGCAGCTCCAGCACTGAATGAATAAGGGGTTTGTTAAAGTTGATGGAATCTGGGACATTTCAGTGTTTTGACTGGACGGGAATATGAGGAAAATCATATGCATGGCCTTGAATTACTTGTACTGCAGCACAGCTCTTCCAGGACATAAATCCTATTCAGGGCTTTTTACAATGCACATTCTCACAAAGCATCATGTCACAATGTCCAGACCAATAATGAGAAAGCCACGAGTGACAGTTGCAGGAGAGACCAAAGGAAAAACCTTGACAGGAGCCAAGATTTAAACGGGGAATCCTGTTCTGGCAGACAATAGTATAGTAAAGTTAGAGTAAAGTGCTTCTTGTGATTGGATGCTGGGGGATTTTAAAAAGATAAGAAGTCAAGCCGACATGCACCCAATAGCCTGTTGATCAGGCACACCTATGGTATGCCTAGTAAAAGTTTTGGTTTCCAATCTCTGAGCCATGCAATGGTAAAGGGTTGTTAATCATTTGATACCAGGCAGCAAAAAAGTGGCTATCATTTCATTTTTGGCGCTTCCAGGATGGATATACATGCTTCAAGTTTTCCAAGACACAATATTTTTCTCATTCTGTATATCTGTATTCAGTCTCTGTCTGAAATGCTCTATTATCCTGCATTAACATTGCCGGCGACTTTTTGCCTCTTGTCGCCCAAACCACTGGTCGCTTATCACCCGGGCCATTTCTGAGCTCAAGCATAACGTTGGTTGCCATGATTTCAGTGATGACATGCACAAATCAGATCGTTTCTGTTTTATGTACCCACCAAAAACAAAAATCCTAGTGAGAAATCATGCATGTTCATCTTAATTTGTCTTATTTTTTGGGCTGCTAACTCTGCCCACTTTGGAAATCAGCAGCTCTGATTACAAATGAACACAATCCAGCTTTGTTACGATGTGGCACTGCCTATGTGAACGCAGCGTTAGAGCTTCTGTGTCTTTAAGCATTATCTGATGAGCTGATGAGCTCTGATTGGTCAGCTCGCTCACTCTGTTTTTACTGGTTAGCAGCTATAGCGGTCAAAAGCAGTAGAGACATCCTGCTACAAGTTCTGCCCAACAGACAGCCAATAAGGATTGTGTTATGAGATGATGTCATCTCGTAACAGAAACCAAGATCTAAATTCCAAGGAGGCATTTCAGGCATTTGAGTAAAGTGGTTTCTATAGGAGAGGATTTCTTCCTCTGGCTTGTAACTTTGGACTTTATAACGTTGCACAATGTTTACATGCACAAAAAGCTACATGACACACTAAAGGAAAGCAATACATTAATACGTTAAAAAACGATAATACTTTTCAACATCTGTTCAGTAGAAATCAACAGGAAAGCTAATTTTACAGCAAAGCACCAAATATCTACCAACTTAAGAAAAGAAAAGTCTTTATTTTCCGCACTGTACACACAGTACATCCTTAAAACAAAGTGATTTATTATGCAAAACCTCTTAAGATAATCAACCTCATTGCTCACTAGTACAATATTTCACTCAACAGTGTCCTTTTAAAGTGGTAACAGAGTAGAGAAAAAAGAAATGTTTTAGTTCATTGTATTTATTTAATTTTAATTTTAATTTAATTTAGCTGGTTGAATGACCACTAGCGGGCCTACACAGAGGTTAAAACTCTACTGTAAGGTTCTTTATAAATAAGGTAGCCAGTGGGTGGTCATAGCAACGTTAGTTACAGCAGTAACTTAATAGCAGTAAATTTAATTTTACGTCTTTGGAAAAATATTTCCCTTTCTTTTCATTTTCATTCAAGTTTTTGAGACACTGTAAATCAGATACAGAATGTGCAAAACACTGTACAATATGGAACATTTTCTTTTTTTAGGTTAGAAATTACTAAACATTTAAAATAATCTATAAAGTGTTAGAATATTGTGTTCTGAATGCTTTAATTTGTTATCTAATAACTAATAAGACAGTTCCTCATGTACCACATATGAACCAAACTATATGCTAAAAGTTATTCAATTTTATTATTATTACTATTTGCTATTAGTTTGCATGTTCTTCTCGTGCTTGAGGGGGTTTACTCCGGTTTCCTCCCACAATCCAAAGACATGCATGTTTGGTTGATCGGTCACTCTAAATTGCCCGTAGGTGTGAGTGTGGGGGTGAGTGTGTGTTGACTATGCGATGAACTGGCGAACTGTCTATGGTGTGGCTGGGATTGGCTCCCCTGTGACCCCGACTAGCAGGATAAAGCAGTAAGATCATGGATAAATGGATGGATATTAATTATTATTATTTGTTATTACTTTTTAATTATTATAATTATTATTTATTGAAGGTCTAATAAACATTTTTTTTTTTATTAGAATTCTGGGCAGTTGTTTCATGATTCAGGCTTTAAAGGGTTAAGTACATCTCAACCAGCAAAATTGCTACAGGTCAGAGTAACTTAACTAGTGGCTAACCATTACCAGTCAGACGGTGGGATGTTTGCTTTAGTTTACCACTGAATGTCCATTTGCTCCATCTGCATAGACACTTTTGAGACAAATGCTGACCCTAAGCCAACGCTGTCACCCTGAGAAAACACATTCAGCCTGACCTCGAGTCCTCTGATAAAACAGCCTGGGTCCCCCTGCTTCTAACAAAGCCATTAATGTTCTGCGAAGAATGTGCAAATGTGTGGGAGCAGACGTGCTGCGGAAGGGCCAAAGAAAAAAAAACACTTCTGGTGCTTAGAACCAGCGATGGAACAAATTTGGTCAAATTGGTAAAGTGCCCAAAGGGAGGAGGAGGGAGATGTTCCACAGAAAACCAATTCCAAGCTTGGGTGAACTCGGGATTGTTTGGAAATTCTCCAATCTGAGCGGCCCGGCAATGAATTGAGCGTCGGGCAGAGACTGTTAAATAAGATTAGAATAAGGGCCCTGCCGCGACAACCCCCAATACTACACAGAAGAGGATTTCTGTCATGATGTACTAAAGTCGCGGTCGCCTGGTGCACCTGTCGTTCTGAAAACGTTTCTACGGACCGCTCTCTCTCTTAAGCGGCCGGCAGTCTAAGCTGACGATTCTGGAGGTTTGTGGGCTTTTTTGTGTGTGTATGCCGTTCTGCGAGCATCCGGTTTTTGCCGCTTTGATATATTCCTGGTAGCACCAATTAAGCACAGCCCATTTCTGCAAGAGATGAAGAGAGTCCTGATGGATCTGTCATGGGATTGCATGATCAAAGCGCATACAGAGAGCCAGAGAGTGAGCAAGAGATAGAGAAAGAGAGAAAGAGAGGAGAAAAACACATCACATGCAATTTCATATTTATTAGGGATTTAAAGAGACTTGTACTACACGCTGTAGCTTCTGTGAAAACAGTGCTGTTTAAATCATAGAGAAAACAGCATAATGGAGACCTTAGAGCAACATGCAACAAAACATTAAGGACAGGCTATGTATGCTTTTTCAAGATAATGGCAGAGAAAAGCCTTCAAGCCTACAAAACTACCCATGAGTCCACCTCTCTCATCCCACCCCCCCCCATCCACCCACCCCCGCCACCAACCTATCTCAGTCCATCTCATGAGAGCCACCGAGAGAAGCTTCTGATTCATAAAATCATTAAATTCCCGGGCTGTGTCATTTGCCTGCGGCTTTTAAAGGATGCGTTTTTAAGCGCTGATAAGCCAAAGGACCCTCTCTCAGTGAGTCAAAATTGAGAGCATGTAAATTATTTGGCCACATGTCATGGTTATTTCATAAGCTCCAGCACAGGCCTGTGCTCACGCGCTCTAGCATCCATCAGTGCGTGTCACTACCGATGGCTGTAGCGGCTGTGTGTTTGTTTGGGGCTGCATTCACACACCACTGACACTGATTATGTCAACACCATCGCTTCTATAAGTGCACATGTGTATAATAAGTACGTGTACAAATATCACTTTCAAAAACAGCCATGGCGGTAAATCCGCTTCGGTCTATATTGTAACCAAAACAGGACAAAGATAAGCTATTTAATGTCTAAGCTATTTAATGTCTTTCCAGACTAGGGACCTTTTAAAATGCTTAAACAATATCCTAAAAGGAACATCCAGGCCAGACCAAGACCAATATAAGTAAAGATGGGTCAAAGTTCACTATTTTACCAATAAAAGCATCAGTGAGTAATAAACAACAGCACTGAGTTGAAGAACATCATTGCTTAATGATCGATTACAAGGATTTTAGACCCCTCACACTCAAAGGTGTTAAGAAATCCAAATCGTTGTTACTATTGTGAGGTTCCAAAGCCAGCATAGATCATGGTATGGGGGGGCTTAGGCCCATGTCAAAAGTAACTCACACATCTCTGAAGGCTCTATTAATCCTTGAGCAACATATGCTGCCTTCTAGACGACGTCTTTTTCAGGGATGTCCACATTTATTTCAACATGACACTGAGTTAACATTACCAGTAATTATAAATTATAAATAATACCAGTCGCTTATAAT
Source organism: Megaleporinus macrocephalus (assembly GCA_021613375.1). Lineage (NCBI taxonomy): Eukaryota > Metazoa > Chordata > Actinopteri > Characiformes > Anostomidae > Megaleporinus > Megaleporinus macrocephalus. The sequence continues at coordinate 18,636,745 of CM038721.1, read as the reverse complement.
TGCAATTATTTGTGTTGTCATGGCAATTTATGTCACATACCATTTTTTACAAAAATGAAGACATCCGCCATGACAATTAAGAGTAATAATAACATGGCACTCTTATATTATTAGACATTCAATAGTTTGGACGCCACAAAATTATATTTTATTGAGTACACTTAAGTACACGTCCTCCACAGGGAACACACTTCTACATATTTAACACACAATTACTGTTTATTTGCTAAATATGAAGATGCATTGGGTCAAAGTTAGTGAACTACAACAACAAACAAAATATTTTTTAATCTGCTTCTTTCCCTCCCTTCGGCAAATAGCCCACCTATTGAACTGTGCCCATCATATTGCCGGCATTGTCATGACTCTACTTTCTAGTAATGAGGCAGCTCTTTATTATCGTACTATGTTTATTATTTAGATATAGACGCAAAGGTATGGCATCAGTACAGTGGCAACACTGTTAAGATCTAAACACTCCAAATGCTCTGTAGCCTACATCTTTATAGAGCTCACTTTGAGTGCAATTCTTTTCGTGACTTAAGGAACATATAGGCTCATTTTTTTCATGGAGATTGTGCTTACTTTCAGGAACCTAGCTCAAAAATGATAAGAATCAAGAGTGGAATGAAGTACTGCTCTACCCCCAGACACATATTTATTCATTTTAACTGGCAAATCATGCTGGCACTTTCACTTATTCATAGAGACTTTTCATCTGATCATGCTACTCAAGTACTCTCCAAATACTTCTATGTATCACAGTGACGTTTGGTCAGAGCAGGCATTAACCCATGCATTCTTTGCCTGGTGAGCGTGACTGTGTTAGCATGTGTACTGTTGTTCACTACGAAAGTGCTTGATAGCAAAGTAACAAGCCCATCAATGCTTGGCACCTGGTTCATATTGATGTGCTGTGGCAAGAACAGTCAAGAATCCCTTCACTGCCCAGTTCTTCTTCGCAATGAGCTCCCATGAGTTTTTTTTAGCAACCGTTGCTGCCTGTGTTAGCTAGTTAGCACCGTTGAAGGTTTTTTGTTGCACTCATACACTGTATGGCCAAGTGCTTCAATTTTTGTAGCAACAGTTCAAGGAAAGCCCTTGTTCCAGCATGACCCAGATGACCACATTTTTTACTGAATACACTCAAATGTCCAAAGACACATTCCAAAATGTGTGGAGGCTGTTGTTGGCCTTAGCGTGCTCCAACTCCATGGTTTGGGAATTGGATGTCCATCAAGCTTACATAGGCATCATGGTCAGGTGTCCCTATGCGTTTAGCCCTAGAATTAGACTAGAAATATTTACCACTTGTGTTTGCACACACCTGCATTTAACCCATCTGTGCAGTGAAACTCCCACATGTACACACACACTAGGGGGCAGTAAGCACACCTGCCTGGAGCTCTGGGCAGTCCTATCCACAGCGCCTGGGGAGCAGTTGGTCGTTAGGTCACTAAGGGCACTTAAGTCGCATCCTGTTGGTTCAGGGGATCATACCCTAAGCCCATGACTGCCCTGTGAAGGTGGTTTATCTAAAGCAATAGCTAGAGTCAGATACCTGACTCGTGATGCTTTATGGTAAAATAGAATCAAATAGAATTATACAATCAGTAAACCAACAAATTACAGGTGTTCAAACTGTGATATCTTCTTCCATCTTATGACGATATATGTATCTCTATTTTTTTTTTTAATTATTTTTCTATATGTGAACGTACCGGCTATGTGTGAAAATTTCCAAATAAATGGTTTAATAGAATTAGTCCAAAATTACTTGCAATAAAAGCTCTGTAGGTCAACTTTGAAAGCTGGGAATGTTTTTTCTCTTATCTGTAAGTTTGGACATACATGTTTTTCTTTGGATAGCAATAACATGCTATCCACCATGTTATGTCTGGCATGATTATGTCAGCGTTATTAAGCAGGGCCCAAGAAAGGTGTTACTAAAATCTTCTCAGCGTAGGGCTCAATCCCAAATCCATACAGTAGGTCCCACGTTTAGTGTCCCTCCTTCCAGAGCTGCTTTAGCCGGGGCGAGAGCTTGGACAGATGGGGAAGGTAAATCTGAGCAGCTGAGTGGAGAGCGCTGGTGACAGTGCATTAGGGCTCTCTCCCAGCCAACTGTCAGGAGCGTGTGCGGGGAAAGGGAAGTTTGATCATACGCGCTCGCTGTCCTGTCACACACCCTTAAAAGCAAATGGGGCCTAAGTGCAGCGCGGCTCGAGCGTTCTGAAGATGACAGGCACTGTGTGTGCGGGGGCATCCTCACTAACCCCCCCTTACTACTACCACACACACACACACGCACATATGCACCTCACAACCCCACCGCCACCCCCATCTTTATCCTCCTCTTCCTCATCCGGAGAGGACAATGAGGTGAAGAGTCGTGGCAGAAGCCCCCCTCCTCTTGCACTTTCGGCCCCCATGCTCATAAAAGCTTCTGACAAAGTGTCAGTCTTCCACATCATCATCCTTGGCCCCATCATTAAGAGCCGGAGTAACTTTTATGCTGCCTTTGCAGACCGTCAAATATATGGGACATCTTTTTTTTTTACTTCTCCCCCTCTTCCGCTCTCTCATGCTTCAGCCAGTGCATTTTCTTGCCAACACTAGGAAACCTAATTGGGAAAAGGTACTATTTTATTCATCAATATAGTGAAGCTCCGGGGCCTAGCTGTCAGAGATAAGGTCTGAGTGATACAGTGTTCTTAGGGGAGAGACGAGGGCACTGTGGGTGAAGCGGGGGGGTATGTATTGTAGCTTCGCCCATAGACTCAGAAGGCATGATGAACTCAGTTCAGGCCTGACACCATGAAATCCAGTGAATGCACTGTCAAATCTATTCGCAGTTGCTCACCTGCACAGATTCATGTAGATACTCATGTACAAGTGCAGGAACTAAAGTTTTGTTGAATTACTATAAACTTTGAATTGATACATTTTTGATTGTAAGTATAAGAAGAAATGTCTTTGTGATTCTGAACTTGAGAAAAGTTTTGTTGTTTTTTATAAAGGGTTTGTTTTTTATAAATACATCATTAGGCAAACGTAATATTTGAAACCAATATTCTGCATTACTTTCATAGGACTTTTTGAACTTGGCTTAGTCAGACCACCATATAATTTTGGTAATAATGTCTAAAAATTCCATCCAAAATTTTAACTTAATAAAAAAAACTAATGAGTGTTGTTGCCTCATTATAAGTTAAAATGGGGTTTTTTTTTATTGTTACATGGCTCTTTTCTGCAGTTTTTTGCTGATTCTCAGAAGGTGAGAACTTCCTCCTCCTCCTTTGCTGACCATAGAGGGCTGTGTCAAATTTGGGGGGTCTTGATGATTAGCCAGTTTAATGGTATCTTTTTGGTCTTTTTATGTAAAAGAGTGTAATTAAAGAGTGGCGAGACTGTCTAACTGCCTTATCATCAGAGGACTGGAAACCCTGTGTTGTAATACCAGATCAGGAGCCTGAGAGGTGTGGTCTGTGTGATGGGGGGCAATGACTAAATATGAGTAAAGAATTGAGTAAAAAGTCAACTAAAATGTATTTAGCATACACAGAGACCACTACATTACACTATTATTTTTTATAAGCTATGGATTTTTTTAAGTAAACTCAACTTAAATTGTATTAAATATAGATACAAAGTTTTGACTTAACTAAATTGATTAAATTCCAATAATAATAATAATAATAATAATAATAATAATAATAATAATAATAATAATGATAATAATAACTAGAAAAGTGCGTTTCCTGAAGGAAACACAAGAAGGTTACACATAAACAACAAATAGAGGAGTGTGGGTCAGTGTGTTTGGGGATCTGCCCTGAGTGAGTTTGGTGGCTGTAATGTTTGGATTTGGCTTAAAATGAATAGGATCCTATGGACGTGGGATGAATAAACAACAAATAGATGAGTGCAGGTCAGTATGTCTATGGATAAGTGTTTCGTGAGCTGCCTTAAAAAAATAAATACAGTTTGGAGGCTGTAGGTTAAATGAAACCATGAGGTTTGGGTGTGACTGAAAATGAATAGGACTCTATGGGAAAAACAGAGGGATAAAAACAAAACGGTGGTCCGAACCAACACTACAGTCATGGTCGGGGGTCTGTCTGGCAGAAAGCAAAAAACTAATAACAATATAGTTACAACAATGCGCAACAATAATAAGCAGCAGTGACAAAAGACATCAACATCAACAGTCCGGAATGCCAGTCTTCTTCACAAAGCACTCCTGATGTGGATGACATGATTGAAGAGTTACTTAGCCAGGGTTCTCCATCTTTAATGAATGTTCCGCACCCCTCAGTCGGTAAGAAGAACATGTTTACAGAACCACAGGCCTCCCCCATTAGAAGTATCTCAGAGCTGTTTCACTACCTCACTCTTCCATTTAGCCTGGTGTGTAGATGGCTGTGCCCACTGTTTAGTCCAACCCAGAGGTGCTTAAAAGCTGTAGGAGGCTGATTTCCCCACTTTCCCTTACATCCCCCCATGGACCTCTACCTTATCCAGGATGCAAAAGAACACTTTGGTAAGTGCATGCCGGAGACGGAGAACAAAGAAGTATTCTGACACAGATTGAACTTTGTTGTTCTCCAGCAATTTGTTTGGCGGGGGGGAACGGTGGGCAAATGGGCTGTTTTTCAAAGCAAACGTTTTAAATGCTGAAAAATTTACTAGATGTGTGTGTAACGCTTGCAGATTGAGCTTGGGATCATCATTAAGGAATTAAAAATGCAAATGGTTCCAGAGGCCACTTAGCAGCGCAAATCCGTACATTTCTGGGCAGACCAAATGTCTCAGGAGACCTTGGGATCGGTCAGGACGTCTCCACTAACAACAACTGAGACAAATGAGATCACAGGCTTTATACAGTTCCTTCAAAGCAATGTTTCCCAGCCCAGTCCTCAGGAATCCCCAGATGATCCACATTTTTCACTCCATCTCCATCCCCCGCTCAATTAAGAACACTGGTAGAGCTGCACTGGGAGCCAGACAGCGGCGAATCGTGACTGCCAGAGCAAGAACCTTTGGTTCATGACATAAATGTCATAACATAAATGAAAAACGCATCTATGACATTGTTAACTTCTGCTCGTTGCCTGTGGGATTCTAGTGGTGTGTTAGCACTAACTTAACAACAATTTACATGCAACAATTTACATTTTGACTATAAACAAACTGGTAAAGACATCATATGTTTTACTTAAGCATATATTAACATATATTTTACTGTATAGCTGTAACTCTCAGTTAGAGTAACTCTTTAGGGAAAAAGATCTGGCACAGGACACCCACTGCTGTTTCACAGGTCTTATATACAGGAATTTGGAAGGTTACATTTTTCACCACTGGAAATCAAAGCATGAACAGTTGATTGCTCTGTCAGTTCCTTATGTTAGTGGCTAGTCTGACATGTAATAAAGTTTTATTTAATGGAGTTCACTTTTAATGACATTTAATGACTTAGTAAATGACACATGATCAAACTATACACTTTCAAACCATTCATTTCAGCTGATCAGTGAATAGGAAAGAGAAAGAGGTTTACTGGGCAGTTAAAAGTGACACCACCACTCAATGACTTCAGGCAAGGTTGGTAGTTTTCCATTTTCTCAGTTTGCTGAGCCACAGTCTTGCATCGCTCTCTAGGGAGAGTCTGGTACCTTTCACAAGGTAAATATGTAATAGGCACCTTCACAAAGAACATGGAGTGTCTAATTGTCTAATTATTTTTCAGTATTTTATTGTGTTGCGTGCAACTTTGACTGTTTTTTGTTGTTGTTGTTGTTGCAGGCATTTCATAACATGCAAACTGCTTTAAAAGTTGTACACTGTAAAGCCAGCTTTAGGAAGATCTACCTTAAGGAGCAGCAAACTCAGCTTGTATGTCAGTTCTGTCCAGTATGTAATTTTATTTATGTAGTGGAACATCATATGACTATGTGTTAAATGTATTATGCAATGTTTTGGAGCAGGAGTCAGCATTTTAATTCCTACACAGTGCATCGTATAAGGAGGAAAGATTTGTTTGGGATGCAGCTTCAGTGCATACCTGTTAGCTTGGTGGTGAATAGGAGTGGAAATCACATAGATGTGTTAATGAACATGAACTTTTTTATTGTGGTGATAATTTGGTGAGAAGAAAATAGTTTTACCATGATATGTTAATTATTATGTGATATTAATCATGTCTAATAACGCCTAAACTCTCATGGCTTATTTCTTTACTTAAGTGTTTGCATAATGTCTGTTCTATCTGCACCGTCCACACAAGTAATGAAATATTATGAGCGTTAATGAAAGGCATACATCTTTATAGCCTTGTTGCAAAAAATAGCCCTCGTATTTGAAGCCTTTCCAAGTAACACTTGGGGCTAGCAAGGGGCATTTTAGCACTGTGTCTGAACTCTAACCAATGGCCATTAAGTACAATCCAGCTAGATGGATGAGTGCTTGACAGGTCCAATCTCAGTGAAAGATGTCATTATAAGCTATAAAATGCTACACTGGCACTTTAAGGTTATATCGCCTTACACTCTACTCTCAGCACTTTACTCATTGGCTAAGTTTTTGTCTTACTGTGTCTAAATGAGTAAATGAGCTTGAATCATCTGAAAGAAAAATATATTCTGAGACATAAAGCTTATATGTGTGTATGTTTGAAAAATGCAAAATATGAACTAGACTCAAAGTGTTGACACGTATGACCACTAGGACAAATTTGACGTTTTCCCAGAACCACACTCTTCAGAAGAGGTGCAGCAGAGGAGGTTATTTGATAGTACTTTTTTCAACCAATGGGGAAATCAGTTCCATTCCATTTCATGCACCTAATTTTGAACAGTTCAATACATTTCCACCTGAAATGTTCACTCCCAGTTATAACCAGAGAATAGTCGGTTCTTTAGGATGAACTGTTACATTACAACATCCATGGGAACGTTAGTTGTTGAGGAAAGAGATGGCAACTGTGGTGACACCCCTTAAAGCGTGAAGTGAATTCTTGTTTATTAAATAAAAACGTAACAAAAATAGCACAAATACTCCATAAGCTCCATCACTTTGGCTCTGTTATAATGTAACCTTTGTTCAAATAAAACTTAGGTGCAAATGCAGGCTGGTTCCCTGAATAGACTCAAGGTTCTAAGAGGCCTGAGAAGGACCTGTTCAAGATACAGGGTTAATTTAGGTCAAAAAGAACTACAAATGATGCCACAGAAGAACTATTTTTGGAAGCATGTCTCAAATGTGAGAGTTTAAAAAACTTTTTAAGGGTTAGATGTCCTGCTTCTTTCACACTTCAAACTGAGTGATACCAAGAAAAAGAACCACATTTGGTATCCAGAGGAGCCATGTTTGAAAGATTCTGAAAACCTTCACATAATGTAAACATTCTACATCAATTCAAGGGTTATTGAACCTTATTATGTAGAAGTTCTTTACACACTTATATGCATTATTAATAACAATAGTTCTTCCAGGAAAGGCCCCAAAAGCTGTTCCTCTATGGCATTTGGTATTTTCATAAAACATGCCAGTAACACTTTATGCCATATTTTACTCTTAAAGTAAAGGGTTCTATGAGTGATGTTGTAGTGATTTCCTAAAGCACCATCATTTATAGGTTTGATCAACTTTTTAAGAGAACCGTTCACATCTCTTCTCACATGTCAAATTCTCTACCAATTTATGGGTTCTTCATAGAGGACTCAAACAGTATGAGGTTTTTAAGATTATAAACAGGATTAAATCTCATTAAAAAAAACTTCAGAAGCATCAACTAAAAGATTTTTTTAATGAAAACAAAAAGGGGTCAAAAGTAAATGTTTATCTTCTGCTAGAGCAAACATACATTTCTTAGTTGCTGACCACTTGATGCACCAGTCCATTGCATCGAGCCCTCAGAATGCCTTGACTGAGGAGCTGCTCGGAAACACTTTCTAAGTTTCATCATTGCAATTGCTGAGGTGGCAATTACAGCAAAGGCAGGTCTAATCGTGCCAACGGCTAGTTCGTTTTCTCAATGTCAACATAAAGTCCCGTCAAAAAAAAATCTTTTCTCATTTGGTGCTAGATAAGCAGGCTCCGGTGCACCAGCCCCATTGAAAAAAAAAAGAAAAAAAAAACTTGCCCGTCACAAGGCAGCGACTTGCATGTTTTCTTATTTTTTTCCTCCACCCTCTACCCCCCCCACTCTCACTCTCTCTCTCCTACTCCCTCCCTTTTTCCTGAAAGCCACCCAAGAAGAGATTAATCATGAAGGGAAAACTCAACTTCACCCTCTAGCTGCAGGTCACAGTTCTTATTTCGTGTGGAATTGGCTTTCGGAAGGCAGAAGGCCTGCCCGGGGGCCAGGGACCTGATATGAGAGGAATTTGAGAATGAGGCAGAGGGGATTGATTAGCCCACTTCATATCCCCACACTCGCTAAGCACACTCCAGCTGCAATCTAACACACCGCTGAGCTGAATAGACAAGAGAAATTGGATTCCTTCCTAATATTTAACCTTCAAGTCAGCTCTAACAGCTGTTGATGGGTTGCTTTCCCAGGTAGTTACAGAGCAGACTTTTTTTCCTTCCCCCCTTCCTCTTGGTGCAGCAGGAGAGAAGAGAGAGACGAGAGAATTTTTAGCTGGTAAGTTATTCAATTACAATGCTGCAAGAAAAAGCAGCGGTGGTTTAGGTTAGTGGAGCTATATTTCAGCAGCCAACATCTGGTGCATCGCATCCACACGCACGTGCGCGCAGGCACTTTGTCTGGAAAATCTACGACCCATAATGGGTAAACACAATGGTGGCGCTGACCCTGGTTACCGTGAGCACCACTTTCGGAGCCTGCATTGAAAATGGCTAATAAAGTCACATTCCAGCCGCTCATCGCGTTTCATTGACAGATGTCAGAACAAAGCCAGCTGGAACCAGACCCCTCCCCGCACTCTTGCTCAGAGTGCATCTACACAGGCTTCCGATTTCCAGCCGCCTTTCCAAAGCCAACTGAATTAGCCCAATCAGGGACGCAATGAGAGAACACGTTGGCATAAGGTGGAAAAGAGAACTCCATTCACAGCACTGGCAGGAACTTCGCTGTACTCCGAGAAGAAAGAGGAGTCTTCTATTCACATGCCCATCATTGGACAAGCGCAGGCCTTTTGAATGTGTTGACAGCGGTGGCGGGAAGTAATCATGAGCCTTTATCAACTCATTAATTGAGAAAGGAACGGTTTATTCCCCGGCAATGAGTTGCTCATTTGAACTGACTAAATTGTGAACATCTTTATGATAATTTAATGCTTAGAACTGCAGAATATTAAACGGGTCTCATTAGTGCAGTCACGCATTTTACATTAACACACCTATTTCTGTTCCCTTTCCTGCAGGCCTTCCCACAGACACCCGCCAAATGTATGCGCCTCCGATTGAGAGCGAGTGCAGCAAATTGGGCAATAATGCATTACACTTTCCCTATTGGAGTTTGGCACCAATTTAAGAAACTTTACTTTAAACTGTGAGAAAACAATTCAATAAAGCAGCCCGGTCCAGATCTATACCTAAATGAAGCTTCACATTCAATTCCAGTTTAGGGATTATCTCAACTCCTTTTTCCCTTGATGTGCCCAATTAATCACGGCAAGTTGTTCCAGTTCTTCACGTGGATTTTTCTTTCTTTTTTTCTTTTTTTACAGTCATTGATTTGTGTCTTGGTGGTTAAAGTGAAACCTTTTCCCACTATGAGGTTGTTTCCCTCTTCCCCTCAGTTGCTCTTCTCCCGTTGCATTTGCCCAGGCCCTCGGATTACCGTATTCCAGGAACCTTGGCTGGAGGCCGATTTTTCAGAGGAAAACCTTCTGATTGCCCCAGATCCAGCATCAAAGGGATGAAATAGCATGAGCCAAATGTGTCCCACAGAATGAAAGCTTCTTGTCACAGCAATGACAAAGCCCACCACCTTGAAACCTTCTTTTTCCCTGCTCCGTGTTCAGCATCAAGGAAAAACCCTACATACTGTGAAGTCCATTACAGAAACACTGCCACAAAAGCTTTTTGGGAAGGTTCGGGAATTTTCGGCAGGCTTTTTACTTTCTAAGTGTGTGTAAAGTGCGTTCGCGGCATCCCCCGCTGAGAGTCTCGGGAAGGAACTTTTGTTTTCCCTTTTTCCTGAATTGCCTCTTTTGAACAGCGAGGACTCTATCCAGCAAACGCAGAAATATCAACCCACCAGGGAACTGGGTGACAACCAAACGTACCTCACACCACATATTAATTGGAAAAAATAAATAACTAATTCCGTCGTTCCCCAAAGAAGGCCTTTCATCTTATAAATAGTGACTGCAAAGGCTTTCTCCCCTCCTCTGCTTTCAGTGCTTAAACAACACAGCTACAGATGATAGGAGTCGTTGGAGTAGGTCTCGTGGGAGCCACGGTGCGAAGCGTCCCGTTCAGAGCGAGGGTCCCAACACGAAGCATGACTGTGGAGCACCTCACCTAGAAACCTTCTCAATTTGCATTCCCGAACTCTTGGCATCCTCGGCGGCGCATTGTGAAGCGCCAAAACACATAAATTAGCCCTCCCCTGCCTTCCTCCCCCCATCTCCTCCTTCCTTTCCTCCTCATCTCCTCCTTCGCCTGTCCTGTGGCTCTGGCAGGCAGTGGTTCAGGCGGAGGAGAAACCTGTTCTGGAACTTTCATGTTTGTTCCCCGTTCCTTGGGGCCGACAGGCTGTTTTTTTCTTTACATTGGGAGAGGCATTTAACTGCGCACTGGGAGAAACAAAAGCAGAGCAAAATCAAGTTCATGGCAGCCCCCTGTTAACAAAAGGGGGGTTTGTGAGTTTATAGTACAACTGTTTTCTCTTTTGTGACCCACACCTGGGGCGTCCGAAGTAAATACATGTTGATCAAAGATCCTGCTTTTTTCTGGAATATGTTTACGATATCTATGTATGCAGGGGGTCCACATGGCCACAAGAACTGTGTTTATTTTGTTACAGAATTTATTTGCTGCAGCCCATATTATGCAAAATCCAATTGTCATATTTTCTGAAAATAAAATCAAAATGAACTTTCAAACTGCTCAGTTCATACTGTCCAAATATGGAGACTAAGCTGCAATTTAACTGAATTCACTGCTGTTATGCATTTTCAAACAATGTTTTCAAAGAATTAAATGCACCTCTAATAACGAACAAGGTAAGATGTTTCAGTCAGGTGACATATTAGTGACACAGCATTGGCTTGTGTTATCAGTGACCTTATGCTGAGCTCTGATTGTCTCATTGGATCTTAGTGTAGCTTTTAATATCTTTGGCAACACCATTCTTTGCCGTCTTGATTACTGGGTCAGCCTACCAGGCATAGTTTTAAAATGGTTTAAATTGTATTTAACAAATAGACAGTTATTGGTTTCACTGGGAAACCATTTATCATTTCTTTTGGAGTACCACAAGGGTCAGTTTTAGGGCGTTTCCTTTTCTCTTTATCCATGTTACCTCCAGATAATGTCATTGGGAAACATGATATTCATTTTTATAGAAATGCAATCATATCTCCCCATTCTTTCTAATAATCAAGACCTGACAGGCTTACCAAGTGTGTAAACATGTTTCCCAGTGAATATACCAAACTTAATCTTTAACTTTGTATACTTTGGGCACTTTGTATACTTTGAGGCATCTTTCAGTTATTGTACTACTAATGTGTAAAACTTAATTCCATCTTTTATTGGACAGTCAAGCTCATTTTACCGAAACACCTGAAAATGGATTTAATTTGGCATTGAATTAAAAATTAATAAAATCTATTTGGTGCTTATATTTAAAACTCAATCTGTCCTAGGCATTTATAACTTAAAATTCAGTCATCCAATACTACTTACACACATCTGTGAGCATTATTATTATCATTATTATAATTTTTCATTATTACATCAATCTAAAAAGCACAGTAGCAAAAACAGCCTGTTTGATTTTAAGGTTGCAATATGGTCATGTAGAGACTGTTTTTGGTACATAAAACCATACATAGGTCATAACCTCAAGAACAAAAAGTAAAATCCATGAAAACTGCAGGATATGTACCATTTAAACAGCCTTTCTGCCGATATGCCTGTCCAGGCCGTTCGCCCTCTATCTGACACTTTGCCTACTATCTCTCCTTCCAACCACTCCCTCACCCTCCCCTTTGTAACCGCCTACACCGATCCCCACTCTATTTTGCTCTCTCTCTCTCTCGTTCATTCTTTTTTTTTTTTTTTCTAATTAAATATAATTTCGAAGCTCTTTAAAATCCAGCCTCATCCAAATACACAATCTAATTTTTCATTTGCTTTTGTACATGATATAAGACATCAACTCAATAATTTATTAAATTACTTTTCCCATTCATTTCCGACTATCTATAATTGATCTCTTCAGTTGAAATTTCTGTTGTTCCTCTCAGCCAAGGCTGCAGAGGGCCTGCATGACACCGCTGAGGAAGGCCAAGAATTCTGTGTGGACTTACACTTTAAGAAAAGATTTCTCAAACACCCCCTCGGTCCCCTGCAACATCTCCACTATGCCGTGCAGGTGTGCTGCTAGCTGCACTACCCACCATGCTGATTATTCTCTGAGACTGATGGGGAAGGATACTCTCTTCGAGACCAAGCAAAGCTCTCTGGGGCTTGCAAAGAGTGCTGGTCTTATTCAAATAAACGTACTTCTGCTTTTGGCGTGATTAGTTAGTGTTCGATAAAAATAAAAGTAAAAGTATAATAAATGATATGTGTAATTAAAATGACAGCAAATTTTAGTACTTGCTATAAAGAACAGTTTAACTATGAGTAAAGTCACAGCCTTTAATTACCATAGTGCCTTTACACTGAGGCCTGCAAGCTTGTGGCGGCTAAACTGTACACATATATACCAATTTTGCCACTTATATAGACCATTAAAGCCATATTAATCTACTGCATGGTTTCTATTATGTCTAATAGATTTAAAGCATACATGTTTAATGTCTTTGTGTTAGTGCTTTGAAATGTGAGGCTTAATTTACACAAGAAATACTTTGCTGCCTGGCCAACAAAAAGTTGCAATTTGGACGTAAATACCTGGACTCAAGTATTTAAGAACCTCTGATTGAAACATTACTGCAGTGATTAATATGTTTCAGCTGGCAAACATTCTTTTAACCCTAACTGCTATAGTGAGTAACTTCTCATTTCTCTTATTCCTCCTATTACTAAAAAACATGACATTCATAATTTTACGGGTCAAACTGAACTGCACTGTATAAACACACTCAAAAACAAGCACAGGGCAAAACGGTAAAACTTAATTAAACACTCTAAAATATGCAGAAAGATGACATATGAGAACTTATAGTGTGGATATACTATTTTAACCACTATTTAATATGGACTTTCTTTAGGAAGGGTAACAAGTATTTCAAACAACTCACGGTTCAGACAGGACAAATTGACCCGTAACATAATAGGAGAGTTAAACAACTACGTTAGAATATGTATGACAAATTGTTGGCCTGCATCATGCAAAGAAAATTTTATTAAGAATTCCATTAGAAACTGTTAATAAAACTTGGATCTCCAGTGATGAACAGTCAAAACTGCAGAAGAAATGACTGCACACTTGGTGAAGGAGTACAAAATCTACAATAGAACTACGTTTGGCTTTGTTTGTTGAAAGTAAGAACACGCACACAGTACTACAACAACTTGCATGAGTAAACTCAGTCAGAAATTAATGCAACTTGTAAATAAATGTTATGAGACTGTATAAGGTTGTCAAAACAAAGCATACCTTAATCAAAGCAGCCTAATAAGTGTGCAACTATAGTGATAGTGTACAAACTATGCAGCTCCTAAGAATGGACATTAGTCACCGCCATCCACCATCATAAGTCCAAGAGAGTATAATTATGTCTTTAATATTATTATTATTATTTTCTGACGGATTCTCCCTGCAAAACTCGTCCCACAGTTTTTACACAGTTTGTGGGCAGTCGCCCTTGAGCAAGGCACCTAACCCCCAACTGCTCCCTGGGCGCCATGGATAGGGCTGCCCACCGCTCCGGGCACGTGTGCTCACTGTCCCTTTGTGTGTGTTCACTAGTGTGTGTATATGTGGGTGTTTCACTGCACGGATGGGTTAAATGGGTCAAATTCCGCTGTGTACAAACACGCGGCTGATTCGAGTTCTGTTCTAAATTCAAAATTGCAACTCTGTTCCAACTCCAGATTTCCGGTATGATTGCGCAGCCAAACATTATGGTTTTGTTTAACCTACAGCCACCAACCTGCCTATACTGACTCAGTGCAGATCCTCGTTCCTCACACTACTCACACTGCACAACCATCCTGCGTTTCTATCAGAAAATGCACTTCTCTATCTTGCTATCTTTCAGTAGGTAGGGTGGCCAAGTGTGTTCATGGTGTCCAATAATGATGCATTAGCAGGTGTTTTAAAAGATGCAGTGGTGCTTCTTTTCTCATAGAAGAAACATGCTCTAGCCTTGTGGGTGCCCTATGCCAATCCTGCCCCATCTTGCTAGCTTAGGTACGTTAAAATTACATGATTGGTTGATCATAATAAACATAACACTTTCAGGTGTATGTATATGAGGATTAATTACAACCTAAACTCTAACAAAGGAAATGGTTAAATACTGTTGTAAAATCAGTTAAAGTGGAATAGGGGATTTATTTTAGTAAAATTAAAAAGAGGTAAATGCTATCCGAGGAGGCCACATTACAAAAAAACAGGCCACGTGACATGATATGATGGCCTACCAGCCTGTGTACCCACCTACTAGGTCTGCAATGATTAGTAATCCAAAATGTTGATTCTAGAAATTTGTCGACTTTTGAGACAGCTGACGGTTTTTGCCTATACATAAGCATCTTAAACAACCTAATGGTACATTAATACCTAAGAAGTTGTAAGGGGGGCCCCCTGGTTGATGTGAGTCCTCACGCAACTGCATATGTTGCTCATTAGGTAAAGCCGACATGGTGGCTGGAGACCTAACTAGTGGATGGAATTCGCAAAGTTGGGGAGAAGAGTGCAAATGGACATCAGCTCCCAGAATTTATAGCAAAACCACAATCACATGTCATTGGTATGCTATCTGCTAAAGGTTGTGCATCCCTGGTTAAATGAAATGTCTATTGATATAGTTACAATTTAATGCACAATTGCTGTTAATTTACTGTAGATAAATGATAAGAAATCCAAATAAAGAGTGAGCAAATGACTATTTGGTGTAAAATTAAGGTTAACATAAATGGAGGATAACCAGAAGTTGATTGTGAGCCAAGTGACCATGTCAAGCTATATTCTTCTTCTGAACATATTAATACTGAACTCCTAGAGGCAAAAGTGTAGCTAAACTGAATATCTTAGTTTGCTATTTTACATTCAGCGCTAAACATGTGAAGTGTCTTTCAATTATACATCATTCGGAGACAAGTAGACCATTCCTGAGTAGACCTTGTCAAGTGTGCATTGTATGATAATAAATGTCATTGTAAACTGAAAACAAAAAAATGTTGAAAATGATTTAAAAAAAGGGAGAACAAAAAGAGCAGGATGGGCACGGGGTCCACACACACTTCTGCTCCTGCATAGCTGAGACCTTGAGTACTTGAATACAGTGTAACAATAACGAAAAATATATTATGAAATAATCACTGCGGTTGTGAACAAGAGCGGAGGGAATTAAGCTTCGCCCTGATCCCCTCTGCTTTCCAGCCGCTCAGTCTGAATGGCTGCGGAACGGAGGAGAGAATTACAATACATCTGTGTAAGTGTGTGTGTGTGTGTATAGAGAAAAAAGAGAGAGAGAGAGAATAAAAAGAAGGAGAGAAAAAAACCCCAACAGTTTCAGTAAATTGGGCCGTAATTAAATGCTTACAAAATTCCATGCTTAGCTCATTTTGAAATCAAGTGCTTCTTTGAGGCAATTTCCTTTCTTTAATTACAATTTCCTGTCTGCTTTGACATTTACAATGCAATCTTCTGGGGGGACGTGGCTGTGATTTATTATTCGCGCCTCCATCCCAGTGTCAGTCTGCAGAAATGAGTTTATAAAATAAGAGCTCAAATGATTATGGCCTTTGACCAATAAAGCTGGCTCATTATTGCAGGCCGCAGAAAAGATTAACATTTCTGACAACCAAAAAGAAGAAGATCAGGAGGGGAGAAGAGATTGTTTCAATTCCCATCAAATAAAAGGCCCGTTCTAGTTCAAAGGCAGCAAAGAAAAGGAAATTATCTCCTTACTGTGATCTGGAGGAAGCAGAGGCAAACGTTAGCGCTGGCTTTCGAGCTTCTCCAGAAGCTCTGGGAAGAGTCCCTATACTCTGAAAAACATTACAGCATATTTGTAAATATGAAAACTTGCCCTATTTCCCAAGAGAGTGGCGGTAAAAGTGATTAGTTGCTCATTTCTCAAATGAAGACCATCATACGAAACCAAGCAGTAGAAGCTTTAGCATCTGCGCTGCTATGGTGAATGAGTTAGCAGTCTGCCAAGGTTGTGGTAGCCATCCAATATGGGTCCCCCTGAATGTGAGTAGATATTGAGTGGGTATGTCATGACTGCATTCCGTACTAATGAAGAGGAACATAATGAACTAGAAAAGTGCTTTTCCTGAAGGAAACGCAGGATGGTTGTGCATAAACGAATGCGGGTCAGTACGCCTATAAATTAGAGGTTGGGAATCTGTCCTGAGTGAATACAGGTAGTTTGGTGGCTAGAGGTTAAACAAAACCATGATGTTTGCATGTGTATGAAAATGAATGGGATCGTATAGGAGAAACGAGGGATGAATAAACAAATTATGGTTTGTTGGTTGAGGATCTGCACTGAGTGAGTACAGCCAGGCAGGTACATTAGAGTGAAAAAAAGGGTGAATAAAACGACAAACGAGTGTGTGTGAAATCATCACTGCAGGTGCGGTCAAGGGTCTGCCCTGAGTCAGTGTATGTGAAACGCTGTCTCTTGGACGAGCAGAAGTTCAGTAGATTGACATGTATTTTTTCATCCCATTCATTCTCTATGGGAAAAAATCACAAAATCATACCGGACAGTCTGAAGTTGGAATGGTGTCGATGTTTTGCAACTTTTCAATGCGCAACCATAATGATGGGAGCCTTTCATTGAAAATACACCAATGAAACAAGTTAAATGCAGATACTTTAAAGCAGTATGCTTTGCACTGACCCAGGAGCCGTGATATGTAACGCTACTCTGGATGGGTATGTTTTTGCTCCAACTTGTTAGTATTATAATGTTTGTTTGTTCACCTGTCAGAAAACAAGAGGATGCTATTTCTATTCTGCAAATGTTGTGGTGGGCAGCCAACATAGGACCTTCTGAATATCATCCCTCCAAGCATTATCCCACTAGTCGGGGTCACAGGGGGGCTGGAGTCACTACAACACCATGCCACCAGGGCAATTACTCAAATAAGGTAATTCACAACAAATTGCTAATTACTTCTCTCTGTTTACTAGTAACATCTAGTCTCACTACTCAATACTTCCAGTGTTCCAAATCCAAATCTGTAATTCATTTAGAAATAAACAGTCACAGTAAAAAAAACTTGTATTAAGCTTATCACTGTCCATGCCTTTAAACAATACACAGACAGTTAGGTTGATTAACATCATGCCTGAAACGCTGTAAACCACTGAGCTGAACACTTCACAGTGTACTAAAGAAGATGTAGGCATGGTGGCAAAATTGAAGACTAGGTGACAATACACCTGTTGAGTTGTGACAACAGGAAGAAACTACACACCAATAACAATAAAACAATAATGCTGTCTTCCACAATGTTTACTAACTCACAAAAAATATCCCTCAAATGTAGCAGTTCGCAAGATACTCGTACAGGGTTTTGAGAATTGCAACCATTGGTCAGGACTCTTGTTTATGCGCATAATTTAAGAGTGTGTAGTGTTCTATTCAGGGCAGATTGTGGAGTGTAGAGACTTTGATTACTAACAGGAGTATGTTCTAAAATTGGTAGAACATACCAGTAAACATTTTAAACATTTAATGTGAGTTAGGATTAAAAAAAAACTTGTAGTGTGAACCAGACATGAGGCAACATGAGCAACACCACACCTCTGATTCAGTGAACAGATAAACTAAAGAAACTAGCACTCCATTTTCAGAGAAAGACAAAGAAAAAAAATCCACCTTTCTACATTACCAACGTTAGCAAGTGCCTTAAATACCATAACTAACAAGCAAATAGATGCAACACAGCATTTCTACAGTTAGCTAGTGAGATAAAGCAGAAGACAATAGATGGATGGATGGAAATGCATGCAAAACTGTTGTACTATACAAAGCCTGTTCTGTGGCAGACCAAGTGGAGTCCATGACCTACCATAGAATAAAGCATATTATGGATGAAATATGCTTCCTTCTTTAGCTTAATGCATGTTTTAAGGACAGACTTGGAAAATGTATACAGATAATATTTTACTTAAATTAATCCAACAATGTTAATATTGTTCTCTTAGAGACATATGTAAGAAGCACAGGTACCTAAACTAATCTTCGAGGCAGTTACTGAAATGAGGTTACAGTCATACCCAGATTTCAGGATTGTAACAACTACTAAACTATTACTGCTACTTATATGTTCAGGACCACCATACAGCAGAGCTTCCGAAATAACCTGATTTACTCGTACCAGCACAGCATACATTAAAACACCAGTACCATGTCAGTGTTACTGCAGAGCTGAAAGTGATCCGCCACACTAATAATACCTGCTCTGTGGTGGTCCTGTGGGGTCCTGATCACTTAAGAACAGGGTAACAAAGAATACAGAGAAACAGATGAACTACATTCTGTAATTGTAAAAAAGACATTCATGTTTACATTAATAGGATTTGGCAGATGCATTTGTCAGAAGTGACCTACAGTTTACATTTACACAGATACATGAAGACAGTGTTTGGAGTCTTGGCCAAGGACTATTATTGGTGGAGTGTAATGGGGTTACCCAGGTTGAAAACTGAATCGCAGTCTGCAGCATAGCGGGCAGTGAAGTGACCCACCATACACTATACCACTGCAAAAGGTCATCAATGTTACGTAGAGGAATAGCAAATGTTTCAGGCCTAGTGTGGCAATGACAAAGATGCCACTCTCCCTATTATAAACCATTGCACCATCAAAAAAGATTTGGAAGCTGTTAGGTAAAATTTCAGCATACCAATTTTAAACACTGCTCTTGTAATGGTTACACTACTTTGTTTCAGGAAAAAGTAATCACATTACTGTAACATTTATTGTGTTACTCAACATTGCCCTGAACCTCCTAAGGCCAAATAATGATGAAAGCAAAGTGAATCTAAAGGCTCCAGAACAATTGTGACTCCTCCCCTGTGAAAATGTGAATTATTTCACTGACAGTGCAAACTACTTGTTAATCTCACTATTGCTATGTCCTATGAAATGCAGACTAACTGGACATCATGAAGTTATATTAGCTACTAAGCATTCATGAGTTTGAATTAAAACTGAGTTATTTCTGATGTGATGGGGTCCAAAAGAGATGTTTTGGGGTCTGGTCACCACAGGCTCCCCCCAAGCTAGGGGCCACATTGCAGTTACCCTGCCTGCTCTATATGGGTTTTTTTGTAGCAATGCATCTGTTCTTATCATTTGTGAGACTAAAGGAGAGCTTGTGGGAACAAAACATCTTGTAGTCCCCAAGGAGGCATCTCACTTGGACAAATATTTACTATAGGTCAGGTCCTCAAACAAGACCTTTCGTATGAGATGGTCTGCCTGGCACTCACGGCAAAGCCTAGAATCAATGGAAAGCATCTCAAAGGGAATGTTCTCAATTGTGTCCTTAAAGACAAGAAGTAATGAGTGTTCTTTTGTTAGCACCTTCTTTCAACAGATGCAAGCTCTTGGAGAAGCCGCCTTAACACAGATATACCCTTTTGCAGGAAAATTTAGTCTGTGCACAAATAGTTCTTGTACAATCATGTATCTATACCAGCTTATCTAGCTCTACCTATTCTGCCAAAATTGGTATCAGCTGTACAAAACCCAATATCTCTGTGTAAAATTCATCCACAGTGAGACATCGTTTTATAATTTAACAGTCTTTGCCATCTATTCAACTCACTCCAGTACGAAAAAGGCTTGCATCAAATTGAGAGGAAGGCAATTGCTGGACAAGCTCTCATGAGGTACTTTCCTGTGATCCCTTCTTGGTCAATGGATCATGTTTTAACACCACTCTCGATCCATCACCAAGCTAAGAGTCATATCAATACTCGCCCATTTTCCCATTTGTGGGAAGATGAGTAGATCAATTCATTTAAAGCGAGTCTGGGCCAGACATCCGTTTGAGAAATTAGAACATATATTGGCTGCTTGTCTGATGGAAGGCAGAGGGTTCATTAAGTCAATGGAATCCTTAATCAATGGGCAAACTTCAAGTAGCCTTCTCAAAGCGGGCCGGAATGGCGTTATAGGTCCGTTCGTTCTGCCGGGGCCAAACATAGTAGCTCTTAAACAAAGCTTGCGGCCGGCCGCTGCCTTCGGCATGGCTGTACTGCATTAGCTTGGAGTACTGTTCACCCCTGCTGTGTAGTAACTAAATATGGGCTTGTAAAGCTGAACATGGTAAATGGACTTTCCTCTTCAAAAATGGAGGTGTTGGCTGTGAGGTGGGTCTCGTTTTTAAATGGTACTACCTTTAGGAATAGCTGGAGAGATGAGATGAATGTGCTGCTTGGTTTTCGTGTTTGATTGTTGGGCTTTGTTTGCAATGCACATTTAAATTGGTGAGGGCAGACATCAGAAATGCCTGCCAATCTCGAAGACAAGCTCTTCTCATCATATGCCAGCTGACCGTTTGAAGGTCATGCTCTTGAAAGCCATTCAAAGCAAAATATCAACTTCCACATCTCTGCCCATTATAAATAATGACCATGAACGCACCAATCG
The DNA here is from genome assembly GCA_021613375.1 of Megaleporinus macrocephalus. NCBI lineage: Eukaryota > Metazoa > Chordata > Actinopteri > Characiformes > Anostomidae > Megaleporinus > Megaleporinus macrocephalus. Next base: position 18,615,743 of record CM038721.1, on the reverse strand, counting down.
CCAAACTGCATGTGAATAACACAATTACGGCCCAATGCTGAAGCACCTCTCACTACACACTCACTACACGCTCCAGAGAGGGGTGCCATTCCTGATGATTCTTGAGAGGTGTGTGCAGCCACCTGAGCGATTGTTTGCGTGCGTTGTGTGTAGGAAGGGTTGTGTATGCAGTGGGGAAATAGGCCTGCCTCTCGCTGATTGATCGTTAAGTGTTGTCCAGGAGCCCATCACTAGGCTCCCACTTAACAGCCTCCACTGCAGAAAGCAATCAGTGCCTGTTACCGAGAGTCCCGTGGGGAGCGGCCCTGCCATGATCGATCTTCAGCCAAGCTCCAGGAGGACAAGGTACTGGAAGAGTCCGGCTCCAGCCAAAGGCCCCTGAGCTCCAGCAATAGAGGAGCTGCCTGTGGACAAACTGTGCCCAGTACAGAGAGTATCACTGTGTTTCAAATATGCCAGCTAACATAGTCTGAGCATTAAATGACAAATGGAGCATTAGAAATGGTCCTAATTTTAACTTAAGATATTAAGCTAACCCCTAACATATTATTGGTGAAACATTTAAGACTTTTATTTCTGTGTTTTTTGAGAAAAGTAATTCAGAGTGGTTGCACGTGTAATGGTTTCATGTAGAGAAAAGTTAACAGCAGTCCAGCCACTACATTTAATGTCTAACACAACTATAGCAGTTTTACTAATTGTCCAATACAACCAGAGAATACACAAAGTCATGTGAGGTTTATATACAATAAAGATGCTGGATATACATGAAAAACGATTCTTTTAAGGTACTACTTTGCCGTACAATGCCCTGCATGTATCTCTCCACCACAAAGGTATTTTAAGAACACATTTAGAGTTCCAAATAGAGTCATTTTTTGCCTCAGCATTAGGGATAAATTAACAGGTGTTCATTTTTTTCTAAAATTCATTTCTAAAGTTCATTTGTCCACTTATGATATCTGTATGTGTTTTGTAGAATAAAAAAATTCATAATGTACTTTCATTATTGTGCCTTAAATGTGCAATATGTAAGATGATGCAATCAATATAATATTTTGGTTTAGATTTTCAGTTGAAAATTAACTACATTATCAAACTGAGTGTGAAGAAATAACCATTTTGATGGAAGATCAATGACATCGATGTATTGTGTTGCAGGAATATCCACTACCATCTAGTCCTGGCCCAACATGTCTTGTAATACCCCTTTGCACCAGAAGAGGCGATAATGAGTCACTATGAGTCCACCAGCATGCACGTCTTTGGACTGTGGGAGGAAACCAGAGTACCCAGAGGAAACCCACTCAAGCACGGGGATAGCATACAAACTCCACATATAACGACACAGACCAGGAATTAAACCCGGATCGCCTTGCTGTGAGACAACTGTGCTAAGCATTACACCACCGTGCCACCGTAGTTCTAGGACCACAGTTCTAGTAATGGCCATTTTAAGTGGACTGGAAAATTTAAACAAGAAGCGGCAACAAGTAGGCCAACTTCAGCCTTTTGGTGCCTACGGCTTACTACGTATTTGGATAAGGTTTTAGCATTCAGTGTTTATTTACCAAATGTACATGTCACATCAAAACAAGTCACTGCTGAAGCACTGAGTACTGCTGAGTATCTTGTGAAACCAAGCTTCTCAAAAACTTCCATCCATAGTGTTTTGTCATTTATGGAGTTCGTCCAGCTGTTGTGGCACATGTGGTGAGCAAAGCCTCTGCATTTTTGTTTGCTCTGCGATTGTGTCATATTGTCCAAAAGTGTGATATATTAGATAAATTAGATCTGTTCTGAGAGGCTGCCCTGTATTGTGCTTTATTCAAATAGCAGCCTAGACTGAAACCCTCCAGTGTGAGTGGGTGGGGCTAAACTGCTGTAGGCTGTGAATAGACAGACATATTGTAAATTTGTTGTTTTTTGTGACATCACAAACATAGTACATTCAAAACAGGCTTTTGTTTTGGCAACGCAGTTTCCATATATGGACTGGAGAGCACTTTTTTGGAACTGTTTACATACAACATGGGGGTGTGGGGTGGTCTCATACCACTGTGCGCTTTGTCCATCTCTTGAAGGTCTCTTGAAGGTCTCTTGAGATTAGCCCCCTTTTTAATTTCAGAGGTCATAAGTGCCACATCCCACATTACTGTGAACACTTGGTTGCAAAGGGTCCTAAAGTTTTTTAGGTTAAATTCACTGGGCCTGATCAAATCAGTAACACCTGATATTTCTAAGAAAATGCTATACGGGTTCATAGGAGAATCCCAGAACAGATCAGATAAGCAGTTCTCGATGGTAGCCGGTGACGCCTTCAGTCCTGACAGAATATGGCAGAATCTAATGGAGGGTCCTGTACCCATTTCAGATTCAAATTGATTCCAGGATACCTGCCTGGCTCATAAAACCCATTTCAGTTGTATAAAACAGTGGCGCAACATTGCAGATCAGCTATTTTTCCTTTCTGTCTCATCTCCTCAGTTGTGCTACACTCGTGAAGATACAGCGAGGAATGTGGGGTGATATCGTGGTCAGCGTGTCGCAAAAGCTCTATAGCTCGCAGTCTATACACGAGACTAGCGCACTATCATTCAGATGGATTAGCCAATGCTGAAATAGGACAGAGATGGAAGGTTAAACAGTTCTCATTATCCTTTCTTTTACTTTACATTCTACTAGCAATCCTATTACTGAGAGCTGCAGCATTGGCGGGCTCTGCACCACAACAAAGCAAACACTCTTTTTCTCTTTCCCTTTGCAACACTTGTTCCTAACACTTCTGGGACACGGTTACAAATAAGGATCTAAAATAGAACCAAAAAAGGTTTAGTGGGTGATGCTATAGAAGAACCATTCCCCTTAAGAGCCTTTTAGTAGCGCTGAATATTCTTCCTGCACACAAAGTATGCAACTTGCATAGGGGTCCCACCTGCCCAGCCACCCATCCCCAATGGCAAGTATTATGGCATTTTTCATAGCTATTTATTAGAAAGGGGTATACATTTTTACAGGACACTGTGTACCCCAACAGAAATACACATTAACTTTTTCTAAAAACAATATGGCAAACAATTTGTTATTAAATCATTTAGATGGATGTAGTAGACCAGCATGCATATTTTGCTGATTCATGTTGGTCACCAAGTACGGTCACATGGTTGACCAGCATACCAGCATCCAAATTGCAACATATGCTGGTTTTGGTGATCAACATAAAAAACGTACATTTCTACTAACCAGCATACTAACATCCAAAACACAACATATATTGACTTTGTTGTTGACCAGCTAAATGTTCTACATGTATTTCTTTGCCTATGCATTAACTTTAGGTGATTGCCAATTTATAACTCTAATAGATGGAACAAATCGGAAAATGGGAAAATATAAAAATAGGGAAAAAGGTCAATGATTTTTGATTGCAAAAGTCGTTAAGTAAGAACATCATTTCTGACGGGTGCCCTCTGTGGCACATCACTGCTCATTGCATAGCTCAGATAGTGCACATTGCGCTGCCAGTGGTTGCTGTGCTGATTGTTGCTTAACATCACTGCCTCTCATTTAAAATGAATGACTTCTGGCTGCTAGGTCCCATAACTGGTTTGACTCTATGTGGATGGGTAGATTGGCCTCCATTCCTCTTACCAATGCTATCCAGTCCTAGCATCTGTTAGCTGATGAAATGCATAAGAGGCAGTAAGACTTCTCCTCCAAGCGTGTTGAGCTGTGGCATTGCATTAGCAGCACTAGCAGCATGAAGAAGAATCTGCTAGTACCTCCCAGCTTAGTGGCAATACTTGGTGGTTCTTTTAGGTTCCATTTAAGTAAATGTGTCAGTGTGAAGAACCTAAAACACTTGAACTGCATTAGAATCATATATCTAATCCAAGAACCACATTATGAGTGTAGAACAAGCCTGTGTAGTGCACAACATACCCGATATATATACCGATTCCATTTGCCGTCACAACCAACCACGACTGCAGCAAATACAGCAAGCCGGGCTGCTAATGACAATAGTGATCATAATAGCAATAATCTCATAAAGGAATAAGGGGGATGAAAATCATGTTCATCCCATTAATGTCCCTCTCGGTGCTTCTCCTGGATATCACCAGCTGTTCTTCACTCTATCGGCCTGTTCCTCAAGTAAGAGGGGGGGGGGGGGGGGGGGGGGAAAGCAACCTAGATGAGAATTTTGTGCTTGACTGGCTATTGAAAGATGAGGCAATAAACTGCTAAACTTGAGTAATCACACTCTCCCCAAGGAATGCCTTAAATGGGGATGGTCAAAAACCTTGAAATTTGAGCCGGTCGCACGCAGCCCCGGCTGCAGCTTTTGATGAGATTCATTATTGTAGGGGAGCTGAATACAAGTGTCTTCTGATTACAGGGTCCCTCCATTAAAAGTTCCCACCAGTGTGCATTTCCATGGCGGAACGTCAATGGGATTAAAATCTCAATTCAGGCCCAGTCAATTCTCCAGTAACAAGATTTCATTAAATGCAAGCAGGGAAGCAAATGGACTCGAAAGCACTGAAACAGCTGGCGTATAAATTATAGAAATGTGCTCTCTGCTAACTGAACACACCTTCGACTTGCAGACACATTATTATTTAATGTTCAGAGAAGCTGATTTTATGTAAATTGGAGTCTTCCTTTCTCTCTCTCTAGCGCCCTTCTCAGTGCCAGGTACTCTGAAACCAGGCGCGGGGAAAGATTATGCAAACCAATTAACATATGAAAATAACGTATTAATATACTGTCTGTGAACTGTATCCAATCAGTTCCCTTTCACTGGCGTGTGTACAAAACAATTAAAATTAAATTTATACCGCTTCTTCTCTTAACGTATTCCGCCTGGCAAATGAAATCAGCCAGCAAACGCTGACAAAAGTTTTACAGGGCTGCGTTCTCCCTTAAAGGCACACCGACTTCCCCGCAATATTTACGCGGGCCTGTTGCTAATAAATTCCCGCCTTTTGTTTGGCCCTAATGGCGTGTGCATCTGAAACAAAGCCGTGAAATCCATAGTGGTGCCCAGGTACTAATGAACAGCGTGCATTATGCCGGCCACTAATTACAGCCCTTCCATAAATAAAACAGGAGACAATCAATTAGCTGAGAACTTGTCTTTGTTAGTCATGGGCAGTGGGTTCCTGCGGGCGCGAGCAGAGCTTTGCAGCACCGGGGACTCTTCAGGGTGCAATTTCGAAATGGGCAGGAGGAGTTCAGATAAATCACATTTCGAATGTTGCTACTAAAAGCTCTTCAGGCAATCCGCTTTGACTCACTGGGATTACAAGTAAATTAATACCTATGCAATTTTCCGACCGCCAGCTCCGAAATATTAATGCGGAGAGCCGAAATGTCTTTCTCCACGCGCAAGTGCTAGACAAAGGGGGGGGGGGGATCTCAGTGTGTTATTATCGCAGCCTTTTAGAGGCGCTCTGTTAAAAACCCTCTTCTTCTCCTGGTTCAGAAACAGTGAGTCTCTCACGATGTCCCAGACACTGGCACGCTGATGCATCACACTTGATGTTGGCCAGGCCAGGATGAATCAGGGTACATTAACACCGAACCTCAGAGATTCTAACCAAATGATGGGAACATTATGCGTCCTATGGGCCAGGCCTCGCTAGCCTGATGCATAATTTGAGCATTAATGCAATTTACATTTTAACGCAGACCCTGGAGTAAACTGATTAGTAGATGGTTATCTGCTAATGCGACAGTGACAGGAGGCTAGGAAGGATTATGTTCAACCAAAGCTGGGCTGGACAAGAGCAGTTGCAGTCGATCTGTAGGTTTAGGACAGCTAAAAGCAAGGCTGCCCTCCGCTGCAACTGGAGACCCCAGCATAGGGTGTTTCTCCACACCAGGAACACAAAGACAGGCCATTGTTAAAGGCTAGAAAGAACAAGCTTGTAAAAACTCCTATTAGCCTTTTTCTATTGTGCTTATGTGATTTTAACATCACGTAGGCAGCCTAACATGTAAACGACTAGACTTTTATGTTTTCAGTAGTGCTTATCATGCATGTTCTTTTGCACAAAACAAAAATGACAATGCAGAGTCCAGTGACACTTTACTCTAGTATACTGTTTATAAGGCCCTGACGACTTACATAACCTATAGTTTCCACAATTACGTTGCTTTTTATTACTATATAAAGTTGTATACAAAGATTTCTGGTCAAACTATATGCTTTGAATTCCTTAATTGGATTCAAAAGAATTAAAACTATGTGAAAGTTACATGTTTATTTAGTGTGGATTTTGCACCAATATGCATAGTTATGCAATATTTATTACATGTGTTTCTGTAGAGGATGTGTTTTTTTTTGTTTTTTTTACCAGGGGTCTACCTTTTGCATAAAAAATGGCAAATGTACAGGAGAGACCAAAAACAGACTTTACTTTACTCTATGTAAGTCAATGGAACCAGATTTTTTTCCAAGCTATTTTGCAGCATTTCTATTGGTCTATTCATCAGGCTGTTTTTGTAACTTTAAGATGGATACATGTAAATGACCTCTGTTGTAATTAGCTGCTCTGTGTTGTAACACTCCTTATAACTTTAACTTGAATGGGCGGAGCTAAACTGCTGTAGGACAAACAGGCTTATATATACATATACACATATATAAGTTTGCTCTCACAATATCACAAAACAAATGATTCAATATGCTACTCATACATTAGTAGCATTATGACATTTGCAGGATTTTACAGACTAATCTCCAAGAGTCT